>CAMTDV010000025.1:84778454-85470681 GCA_947069175.1 Scalesia atractyloides
TTTATTAATGTTGGTGCATGTTATGTGACAACAGCTTGGTTTTGTCTTTGGATATTAAACAAGACTTGGATATGAAGACTTCAAGGGAATTCCGAGTTTTCCAAATAGCATAGGGAATTCCGAGTTTATCAAGTGAAGATCCGAGTTTGTATATAACAAGACAAGTCCGAACTTTTAAAGATAAGCGATGTCCGAATTTGTGAAGGAGTTCCGTGTCAGAGTGTTTGAGATGTCAAGTCCGAGTTTATGCTTACTACTTGAGGAATCCGAATTTACAGATTAAATGAGGAGTCTGAATTTATTCATATATTGTGTTCCGAGTTTATGTCTTTGTATTGTTTTAGTCCGAGTTTGAGTTTATTATGTACGTGGGCCTAACTCAGTATGCATGGCTGTGGTTATGTAAACATCTCATGTATTAGGGTTTTAGGTGAGACAGTATGAGAAGTTACAGAGAGTTACAGGAAACACCGAGAAAGGTTATTTTGTTTCGAGTTTGAGGCTCCAAATAAAACAAAGTTCTGGATTCGTCAAGTATTCACTACTGTCCGAATTTAAACATCTGAACTTTTCACTGTCCGAACTTAACCTATTCCGAATTTATCCATCCGAATTTGAGTCACTTATTCCGAATTTGTGTAGTCCGGTTTTTTATTTAAGTGATCCGAATTTAGTTATATTCCAGATTTATAATCAGTTCTGAATTTGGGAGATATGGTCCAGATTTATAATCAGTTCCAGATTTGGGAATAAGGTCCGAATTTATACCAATTCGGAGTTTGGGAGGAGGTCCGAATTTATTAAGTTGTTTAGGGTAACATAGTTCCAAATATATACCTTTCAGAGTTTGTTAATTAAGTGTTCCGAATTTATACACCTGCCCGGATTTACAAGTTGTGAGGTATAACACTCCGAATTTGAGAGTTTCAGGGTTACTTGACAAAGGTGGTATTTTAACCACCTGATGTATTCGGTAATATATGCATTTGAGTGCAGGATTTGATCTGCAAACAATCTTTGAAAACCGAAGGCACGAAAATTCTGAAATAGGTTTTGGACATTATATATCTTTGGACTCGTAATCTCGAGACGAGTCTAATGATACATTGTAGTAAAAACAGGTTTCGGAAAATATTTAACCATTTTTAACTAACCGTTGGGTTAAAAATGTCGAATATGTCAAATCTGAATGAGTTGTTGAGGATGGAGCACAAAGTTGGCTATACAAACAAACCGCCAAAGATGATGAAGGTAGAAAATTACCTTACATGGAAAGACATGTTTAAGTCTTTTATGGAACATCAGGACACACGGATGTGGATATGTATTCAGGATGGGTCGTGAACCTAACTCATGACTTTGAAGGCAAACAACGGGTTACTACATATGCTAATATGCAAGAAGCAGAAAAGAAAATGTATGAAGCTGAGAAGAGATCCCATGCTGCAATAAAAATGTCTTTACCTGATGGTACTAAACATACTTTTGAGAGATACACTACCTCGAAAGAGATCTGGGATGCGTTGGAAAAGCGATATGAGGCAATGCTGATGTGAAGAGGAACAAGGCTGACCAACGGAAAAAGCAATTTGCTATCTTTAAAGGCATGAGAAACAAGTCCTAGAAGATATCATCACAAGGTTCTATCATCTTATGTCAGAGATAGACAACTATGACATAGATGATACATTGACATTGAGATAAATGACAAGTTTCTCGATACTTTGCTTGCTAAATGGGATATTTATACTCTCATGATAAAGGGTGAAGTTAATTACGAGACTAAAGACTTAGAAGAGCTTTTCGGGAACTGAGAGCTTACGAGCTCAACATGAAGAAGAAGGAAACAGGTTATGATCAGGTTCAAGATCCGGGAATCTACAAGGGCATTCCATCTTCGTCTTCTCACAACACTTCTAGTGATTCAGCAACTGCATTTCTCTATTTGAAAATGAGCAAGTTATGACTAATGCTGATGGTGATGTGTGCTTTGTTGTTGCTTCAAGAGGATCAACAGGAGGAAAGAGACAACAACCTAGTAATAATAATAGTAGTAGTAGGTCTATGCCTCTGAATGTCAAGGCTACTGAAGAACATCTTGCCTTGCTTGCTTTTATTGCGTCATATGAGAATTACATTCAGGGAAGAATATTTGATCCAACTACTTTTGATGAAGATTAATATCAGATTGACCCTGATGACCTAGAGAAATGGATCTACAGTGGCAGATGACCATGATCTCTTAAAGGGTTAAGAGATTCATGAATAGGATAGATAGGAAGTTCCTTGGAAAAAATGTTGGTTTTGACAAGTCCAAGGTTAGGTGTTATAACTGTAGAATTATGGACACTTTGCTAAGGAATGTCAAAGACCAAAAGCAGAATCTCGTCCTAACACATCATTTCAAGATTTTCCGGGTCAAGGTTCAAGCAACAGGAATGCAACAAATAACACTAGCTCAAGAGCTTTGATCTCTACTACAAGAGATGGATCTTATGATTGGAACGTTCATCTTGATGATGATGGAAACATCACACCGGATTTCATTGCAGTGATTGCCACAGTGGATGATGCAGAAGAAAAGATAGATGCTAAGGTAGAGAAGGGATTGAAGTTGTAGAGGTTGATGCTAATAAGGCAGAAGTTCAAGAGGAAGAGTTAAAGTCTCATGAAGAAAAAGATGCTGAAGAAAAGAAGAAGGCCGCTGAATTTGTTGCTTACCTGGCTGACTAGAGCAAATCAACATGAAAGGTAAATTCTAGTCCTGTTAGTTCAATTTGTTTAAAATATTGTGAATTACAAGGTGAGGTTGATACATTGTCAAAGCAAAATCAAAGTCTGATAAATGATTTTTCAACCTTAAAAGAATCAAACTACTTTGTAAAAAGAAATGAGACTTTATATTTGAAGAAAATTAAAGGTTATGAAACTGAAATAAACATTCTAACCTGCAAATTAAATGAAAAACTTCAAATTATAGACTTAGCTCATGATACAATGAGAGAGAAAACAAAAGAGATTTCTAAAAAAAGCAAAGAGTTGTCAGAGGCACAACTGAAAATTGTTGGACTTGAAAAGAAATTAAGTAAAATGGGACAAAGAAAAGTAGTGACAAGACATGTTTGGGCTTCCAAGGGTTACAATGAAGTACCACCACCTCTTAGTCATGACTATTCATTCTTGCCAGACGAAGACGATTTAACATACTTTGTATCAACTACACCAGCTGTAGTGGATCTAATCATTGTCAACACACTTAGTAATCCCATATCTGAAAAAGGTGATGAATCTGAACATGATGATGCTGATGTCAAGAAAGACGATAATAGGGAACCAGTTCTGAAAACAAAAAATACACCTCCTAGAAATAAAAACCAATTTTTTGTTAAAAAGGTTGATTTTGTTAAAGGAAGTGACATGAAAAATGAAACACCTGTTATTGAAAAAGAATCAAATGTACAGTTTGCAAAAAATAAAGGTTTGGAAAAATTTGAAACTAAGCAAACTAAACAAGGTCCTTCTAAGGCATCATCATCTCATCATCATCACCAAATGGATCTAGTCCAAAGGCTTCAGTTAAGAAGTTTTCGCCAAAAAGATCGTGCTTCAAATGTCACACCAAGGGACATGTAGCAAGCTGCTATCCTAACAAAAAGAATGAAGCACAAGTGAGTGAGAAAAAGAGAGGAAAATCACCAGAAAAGAGTGGTGATGGTGAGCAGAAAGTGTCTAACTCACCAAAGACATCTGCTACTAAGAAACAAGAGGATGTTGCTGTTGGTATAGCTAAGGCTGAAGCAGGGACTCAACAAGTTCCTCGTTTTCAAAGAAATCAACAAAGTTTTCAGACTGAATCTACATCAGCATATATGAGAGACCTGGGAAGTAGTTTACCAAGAAAGGATAATTTTAATGGTCAATCAAGAAATTTCAAAAGTCAAGGTCAATATCAAAACCGATACTAGAATAATGGTGGTTGAAGATTTTATAACAACGACTTTAGAAATTATAAAACTCAAAATTCTTAGAAACAATTAAAAGTTCAAACGAACTCAATAATGTGTGTCAAAACTCAAGGTCTCAAAGTCAAAATTTCCAAAGGTCACAGAGTCCAAACATGTCTAGGAAACCTCAGGACCAGAGACCTCGTGGAAATTAAAACCCATTTCCATCAGCAGGTCCTAGATCCAAGACTCCATAAGGAGTGATGGATATTGGATGGATGTTTATGTAGTTGATGAATTTGGAAGACCCAAGACCATTAAGGCTTGGGTCCCCCAATCTAACTAAATTTTTGTTGGGATGTGTAGGAGTTGCTAAGGAGGATTATCAACTTTTGTTATGTTGATAGTGGCTGACTCTAGGCACATGACGGGGGATGCCATATTGTTAACTGAATTCTAATCTATAGATGGTGGTTATGTGAATTTTGCAGGTTCTAAAGGAGGTCATATTTTAGGCCGAGGAAAAGTGACAAATGGGAAGATCACACTAGACCAAGTGCACTATGTTGAGCAGTTTGAGCACAATATGATGAGCGTGTCACAAATCTGTGACAAGGGTCACTTGGTCCATTTTTCCATTTTACTAAGTCTGAAGTTTGATCTTGAAACCGGGTTTGGTGATACTGAATGATTGGATAGTGACGAGAGCACCGAGGAGGAATGACACTTATGTCATGGACATGGGTGCTAAGGATTCTTCCACAGTGGTGGCGTGTTTATTGTCAAAAGCTTCTATGGCTGAGTCAATACTGTGGCATAGGCGCATGGCCCACATCCACTACCAAAAGATGAACTATATAATAAGAACGGTTTAGTGGAAGGGGTGACAGTGTAGAGGTTTCATGTGGAAGAAAAATGTCTTCCTTGTCAAAAAGGAAAACAACATAAGAAACCTCATAAATCCAAAACAATAAATTCCATAAATGCTCCTTATGAATTATTTCACATGGATTTATTCGGTCCGGTGAACATAAGGAGCATAGGTGGTAAAGTACTACTGATTAGTTGTCACAAATGATTACTCATGGTGTTCATGGGTTTTCTTTTTAGGTACAAAAGATGAGACAACAAAGATGCTGATAGATCTTTTTACAAAATTGGAAAATGTCCATGATGCATGTATCAAGAGGATAAGGAGTGATAATGGCACGGGATTCAAGAATCAGATTCTGGATCTCTAATGTCTTCGCATGTGAATAGAACATCAATATTTTACTCCTTATACACCTCAATAGATTGGAGTCGCTAAGAGGAAAAACAGGACGTTGATTGAAGTCGCTAGGACTACGCTATCTGATTCAAAGCTTCTAGGTCTTTTCTTGGGAGAAGTTGTGAATATAGACTGTTATGTCCTATATAAAGTTTTAACTGTTAAATGTTTTAACAAAACACGTCCTGAACTTATGTTTAACAAGAAACCATACTTGAAAGGCTTTGAACAATTAGAATTACCCTGCACAATTGTGAGAAATAAAGATAAACAAAAATTCGGGTGAGGTAGTGATGGAGAGGGTGAAACCCAAGCTTTAATGTGCTTATATACTGAGTTTTATGCGACTATATGTGTTGAATAAGATAACTACGAGCATTGGTGGTTTTGCGGGTTAATCACTTAATTCAGTTAGTTAAGGAGGTTAGAGATGATGCGGAACAACTGTGAATGAGTTGCATAGCAAAAGATAATAATCGGAGCTTGTTCGGGTTGGAAAATAACTTGGAGTTGCAAGAAACAAGAAAGAATGAAGTCCAGGCGTTTTTTGGTCATTACGGTAAAGTTAGCATGTGAAGAAATAGAAGAATGGTGGATATCGACGTAGGCTACGATCTTTTGACCGTAGCTTATGGTTCAGCCATGTTAACAAAGAATTCCCAGAAGACTTGGACCGTAACCTACGGTCCTGACCCATTGGTTACAATTATGCATATAATTGGAGATAAAAGTTGTGACCGTAGTCGATTGACCGTAGCTTACGATCAGTTTCGGAAAAAAAAACTCGTGCTTTGAATGATGGAGTATATTAGGGTTTTTTCAAGTGCCAATCATTATCTTCGACTTTTGAGCAAATTACGAAAAAAAGCTGCAACCTTTGGGTATTGTTCATCTCCGATCATCATCTTTCTCACCGATTTAACCGTGCGATCATGAATTCATCCGTCTTTCAAACGATTGAAGATCACAAGACCAACATGAGTGGCTAATCTTTTAGTGGTTCCTCCGGGTGGAGGATTATTGTGAGTGACTTTGTTTATGTTCTTGAACTTGTACTTGATTCAGTAATCTAAGCATTCGATGCTTTTTACCGTAGGATTTGTTGATTGATTTGTAACGATTGGTTTTATTTAATCTTTGATTCGAACTCATTCAATTCCCGAGAATTCTAGTAATTGGGATCTATTTGATAAGACTTTAGGCTTGGTAATTCCAGTTGAACATTTTAAAGATAACCTTCCATTGTTTACAGTCAAGTAAGTAGTCAGTACATATCACAATTAATTACTCAAACTCCGCAACCATGTCTATGTGGGTGAATCAAACACATAATTTGAAGTTTTCTTGGAATCCAAAATCCAGAGGAACCATTGTTATCTCCAATTGTTTACAAGCTCATTTTCTTAGTAATCGTAATTAATCAAATTCTCAAACCATCAAGTTTATAGTTTTGCAATTAGTTAATCAATACTTAGTTCATAACACTTTCCACAATACTCCTCTGGTTCGATACCCTACTTATTCTATCTACATAGTTTAGCTAGGTTTTTGTATGTTCTTTACGACAGACATCAAAATGTCGTCGTTGCCGGGGAGTCGTGCACAACGTGTTTTGTGTTAGGTCTTTAGAAAAAAATAGTTAAAAATCCAAAAAATAATGTTTATTTATTTTGTTCGGAATTACGCGAGGTTTTTGTCTATGTTGTGCATGTGAATTTATACGTCTATGCATCATACGAGGAAATCCAGAAACTCATCACCATTAGTTTTTGATCCGAAAATTGAAAGAACTGTCAGGCAAATCCGAGTCATACATTGAGAAAACTGAGTATTACAATCTTCGAACCCGACAAACAAAGTGATGGAGAATTCGGGGAATCCAGACAAGCAATCTGCAAACCCACTACAACAAACCCAATACTCACCAACTCCTACCAAACCTTCACCCAACACAACTAGACCAGCTGAAACACCACCATAGTCCACCCAACCGCCTACCACTAAGTTCCACCGATGCCACCACAACCGTTCCCTAACTGAACAGTTTACCACCATTCTCCAACGAATCAACATCATTCCAATATCTGACATTCACCTAAACATCAATGCCCAACATTCTTCACCATATGTGACGATTTTTGCTGATGATAACACCACTCCACCTAATCAAACACCACCCGTTAACTCATCCACTTTAATTCCCTTACCGACTCAACCTTCCCATTACCAACCAGCTCAGCCACAACAGTTCTCATTCAGAGCTTTGATGTTTGATAAGGGAATAGTTCAAGGGAATTCGGGATGGCTATGTTGAGTATGAAAGTTACGGTAATCAAGGTGAGAGGCCAGCGATTCATTTGGGCAATTATGTAGGAAGCACGGGGTTTGGTTTTGCAGCAAGAGGGAACCAGGATTCAGATTCATCTAGATATAAACAATATGGTCTTCCACCCGAACCGGTTAATCAGCACCCAATGAATGCAAGATCGATCGATGTTCCAATATCGCTATACCACCACAAATGCCGGGTCAACAAAGACCACTTCCGCGAAACATAGTTCCACCGGTTAACAATGTTGTGGGTATTCCAAGAAGATTCGACCGAGGACTAGTACAGGGGTCGAGAGCCACTTCAAACCTGCAATTGCTAATAACCCATCACCGGTGGTTATACTTCAACTACATGGTAGGTTATTTGAGGTTTGAGCTCAACCCAATTAAAGTTTACCAAAATATTACGGTTTTGCAACTAAAGAACCGTATCTGCATAATGCCGTGTATGACGCTCGGTGTAACACAATCGGTGTCAAGGTTTTACATCAGATGACATGAAATTGGTGTTAATCTAATTCACCTTAGATGATAAAGCACAACAGTGGTTCCATTCTTTACCATTTGCCTCTATCTTTACATGGCCCGATGTGCAGCAACTCTTTTTGGATGAGTTTTGCCGCCTCAACGACAAGTAATGCTAGGAAAGGTATTCGGAATTTCCAACAGCAATCGGGGAGCTTTTCCATGAAGCATTTAATTGGTTCAAAATGATGTTGAAGAATTGCCCATATCATGGTATACAATTGTGGAATTGCTTAATGCTTTCCACGAGGGGCTAACCCTGAGGATGCGAGAGATCTTAGCTCGATATCGAATGGCACATTCGATGCGAAAGGCTCAATCCTCAAGAAGCACTCGACAATTAGTGGTGAGAGAAGTGGATAGTGCACTGAAAGTTAGTGGGCAAATGCCTTTCTATGGGAATTGTGGAGATTTATGGCAATAGTGGATGAGTGCCCTAGTATTATTGGTGGAGTCGATGACGTAAATTTCGTGCAAGGTAGTGGAGGTGGTGGTAGAAACTTCAACATGAACTCTAACTCCTATCACCCGGGCTAAAAATTATCCGAATTTCATTTATGGAAATGCAAATAATCAGAGCAACCCGGGTTTTCAGGGAAATACTCAATCTGGTGGTCAGCGAAAGTTCAATCAACCTCGCTTCCTAAGCAACTATCAAGGGGGTAACAATCAAGGGTTTCAAGGGGGCTAGCAGAATAATCAGAGAGGGTCAAATGGACCCTCTAATGCTACCAAGAGTAATGATATGATGGAGATGTTGAGGTTGATGCAACAAGAGATGCAGAAGCACATTCAGTTAGATGATGCACGCGCACAAAAAGATGAAGTACATGATAAGGCTATTCAATCATTAACAACACAGATGGGCTAGTTAGCGAGTGAACTGAAGGAGTTGAAGCTGAGAAATGAGCGACTGCCAAGCGATACAACAACAAATCCTGCTCATTAGAAGGCAAAGAACAGCCAAGTCGGCCAGGTAAGTACTCTTCATAGTGGTAAAAATTATAACAAGGTCGACACTCTACCACCGTTGGTTGAAGGTATGGTGGAGGATTTAGGTGAGGATGGTGAGAGCGGGGATGAGTCGGAACCTACCTTTGTTAAAAATGAATGAAGACACTAATTCTAAAACCCATAATGAACTTAATGAAACGACTAAGGCTAAGGAAGGGGAACCAATACCACCTCCCTTTCCTGAAGCTTTGAAGAATCCAGCTAGTAAGAGTATCATTAACAAACGGGGACCTCAACAAGAGGAAATTTTGGAGGTGTTTAAACAGGTTAAAATCAATTTACCTTAAATTGATGCAATTAAATAGGTTCCGGCTTATGCCATGTATTTGAAAGATATGTGTACCCAAAAATGGCAAAATAAAGTTCCAAAGACAACTGATTTAACTGAGAGGGTCAATGCCATTTTAAATGGGGTACTACCACCCAAGTTGCAGGATCCTGGAACGCCTTTAAGTCCCATTCAGGTGGGAGATTTTAAAATGAACATGGCGTGACTGGATCTTGGAGCTAGTGTGAGCATACTTCCGGGAAGCTTGTACGACCAATATGACTTTGGTCCATTAGGTCGAGCCGACACAACCGTTGTGTTGGTAGACTTAATCCCTAAGCTTCCCCAGAGAATTGTTCGAGATGTGATTGTTAAGGTGGAAGAGTTCTACTATCCAGTAGACTTTTTGGTGCTTGATTATGTGTAATCTGACCAAATCACGCAACCAAATGTTATGTTGGGTTGACCTTTCTTAGCCATTTCTCATGCATTGATCGATTGTCGCTCTGGCTCTGTCGATATGACTTCTGTCAATCAAAAGGTCCAGTTAGATGTGTTTTCCAATGTTACTGACGCTTTTCCTAGTGATGCTTGTTTTATGGCAGATATCATTGATGGGTGTCATCCTCATCTTGAGGATGATGTCTCCGAGTTATGTTTGATTTGTGACAAGTCTAACCATAACCAAAAGTGTGAATTGGAGGAGGAAGTGCAGAAATTGGAAGCAATGGCATGTCATGATATAAGGCCTCCATGGACACCTCAGGTGGAGAACCTTTCGGCTGAAATCTCTTCGGGATTGAAGCCATCATTGATTAATCCACCAAAAGTGGAACTAAAAGAGCTGCCGAAAGTAGGGATTTAGATCATCAAGGGTGACGAAGGTGAGTAAATAGCCACTCGGCCGGTAATCGGATGGCATGTGTGTATTGATTACAGAAAATTGAATGCGACCACTTCAAAGGATCACTTTCCTTTGCCCTTCATTGATCAGATAGTCGAGAAACTCTCAAGTCAGAAGTTTTACTACTTTCTAGATGGTTATTCAGGGTACAATCAGATTGCCATACACCCTGACCACCAGGAAAAGACCACATTCACGTGCCCCTATGGTACTTTCGCATTCAGGCGAATGCCATTTGGGTTGTGTAAAGCCCCGGCCACCTTCCAAAGGTGCATGATAAGTATCTTCTCAGATATGGTCGGGGACGCCTTAGAAATTTTCATGGATGACTTTTCTGTTTTTGGATCATCATTTAATACATTTTTATATGCATTAATTAGGGTATTAAAACGTTGTGCGGAAACTAATCTCGTGTTAAGTTGGGAAAAGAGCCATTTTATGGTTCAAGAAGGCATTATGTTGGGGCACATAGTGTCAAGTAAGAGGATTGAGGTTGATAGGGAAAAATTAAAGTTATTTCAACATTGCCTCCCCCTACTAATGTCAAGGGCGTCCGTTCCTTCTTAGGATATGTCGGGTTTTACCGTGGTTTATTAAGGGCTTTAGTGTTTTAACGAAACTTTTATCTAACTTACTACTGAAAGATGTTCCTTTTGAGTTTAATGATGAATGTTTAAAAGCTTTTGTAAGGCCCTAAATAGGTTTATGCATTAGTAACTATAAGGGAATGGGCTATTACATTGTAATGGGCTTGGGGAAGCTTTTGGGCCTAAGGGATTTATGGTAATGGAGCATAAACCCTAGTATTAGATAATGATGTATTGGGTTAGTAGGCTCCTAGATTGATTATTCACTTGCATTAGACAAATTAGTGATTTGTATGCAAGTTGAACATTTCTATCTTCATCTTATTTCTACTATTTTGATTCTTGGCTTGTTTGTGTGATTCCGCCACCATTCAAGCTACGTGTGATATCATAAGATCCGTTTATTGGGACTAACAATTGGTATCAGAGCCTAAAAGAACTTGTTTCTAGGCTCGTGTTCATTCAAGTTTTCAAACAATTTGTGTGATTCTTAGCTTGTTTGTGTGATTCCGCCACCATTCAAACATTCAAGTTTTCTAGAATTTTTGGGTTGGTGTTCTTCGTGTTCTTCACGTTCTTCATCGTGTTCATCAGTTTTTGTTTAAAAAGCTGTCATGTTTTGGTGCTTTGATTTGTTAAAAGGTTGTTAAAATAGATTAAAAGTTATTTTATTGTTATTATTAAAAAAAGGAAATATTTTATTCAAAACAGTCAAATTTTCATCTGATATTCAAAAGGTTTTCATCCCAGATACTATATTCTCATCCGAAACATAAAAAAAAGTCTATCCGAAATACTCAAGACTCGTCATATCATCATGGACATCATAAGACCTCTGATGGAGACCGGAATCTAGCAACGAAAAACAATCAAAAACATTCAAACGCAGATGGTTTCAAAAATCAATCAAAGAAAATTAAATGCAACATCATCTAAAGTCTTTTATAAGAACAAAGAGTTAAAGATTTGGAAACCTAAAAATATTTGCTAGATCTCAGTCAGAGTGTTCTCACTCGTCAAATTCTACAACCTCATCTTCTCAAACCTCAAAATCTACCAGTCGTTATATGACCTTCCATGAGGCTTTGCGAAAGAAGAGTGATTATCAACCCAAATTGAAAATGATATGGGTTCCTGTTTCCCACTAATCCTGTTATGTGTGAAGGAACGATTATGGAGGGCTGTTGTTAGACTTTGGTTTATCGACAGTGGTTGTACTAGAGACACATGACAGGAGACATTTCCCAGTTAAACGACATCAAAATCTTTGACGGTGGGTTTGTCACATTTGCAGGTGGAGAAACGGGAAGAATTACTATGAAAGGCACAGTCAGAAATGGGGTCCTCAGCTTCTCTGATGTTAACTATATTCTTGAACTCAAACACAGTCTTCTCAGCATCCCATAGATGTGCGACAGTGGTTTAGAGGTTCTCTTTACAAAAGGTGGATGCGTAGTTCGATGCCGGGATCATTATACCCGATATTGGTACTTGATTGAAGCTGAACGCAGGGGAAATGCCTACGTGATCGTCATGAACAAAGCCCCCACTGATCAAGTTACCTACTCATTTTCTGAAATTTCTAAACATGATGCAATGTTGTGGCATCGACGACTTGGCCATCTGAACATGAAGAATCTTAATTGACTGGCAAAGGGAGATCTAGTCAGAAACTTACCAATCAAGGATTTTATGCAGATAGAAAAGTGCGAATCATATGCCCATGGGAAGCAGGATCATAAGCGTCATAAGCCCAAGCTCGTCCACACTACTTCTAAAGTTCTAGAACTGCTTCACATGGATCTTTTTGGTCTTGTCAACGTGCCAAGTATTGGATGAAAGGCTTATTGTTTGGTGATCATGATAACTTCTCTCATTTCACTTGGGTATTTCTCTTGGAACAAAAGAGCGAAATTGTTGGTCTGATAAAGAAATTCATCACTCTCATGGAAAACTGAGCGAACGAGCAAGTGAAGATTATATGCTGCGATAATGAGACGGAGTTCAAGAATGCTGAGCTAAACAACTTTTGTGCTTCAAAAGGAATTGATCGTTAATGCAGTGCAGCGGGAACTTCTCGGCAAAACGGAGTTGCTGAACGACGCAGTAGAACTCTCTTCGAAGCAGCTCGCACTATGCTGATATATTCCGGTCTTCCACTAATATTTTGGCAGAAGCAGTGAACACCGCCTGTTACGTTCTGAATCATGCACTCATCAACAAACGTCACATGAAAACACCTTATGAAGTAATCGAAGGACAGAAACCCTCTGTACAGCACTTTCGTATGTTTTGTTGTCCCTGTGTTCTTCTAACTATGGATGCCAAAGGTAAATTTGAAGCCAGAGGTGATCAATGCTATTTCATCGGCTATGAAAAGAACACCACTTATTGAGTATACAACAAAATCAAGAAGCAGATCATGGAGACGTACAAGGTGGATTGGCTGGAAGAAAAACCCAAAGACGCCAGACTTGGACCTGATTGGTTATATGATTATTCTTCTTTGTTTAAGTCATTTAATATTTTGCCTGAAGTGATTGTTGTTGCGGATGTCTCAAGTACAGTGATACCTATTCCCATCTTGGTTGAAGATGATGTCATACCTCTTCAAGACTTTTTCAAGAAGCTCAATGTAGATCCACCTAGATTTCATGAAGCTACTACTAAACCGCATCTTTCTTCACAAGTTCAAGAGGCGGTTCTTGAACCTACGCCAATAGCTACTCCTGATGATGCAGTCCTCAACAATGAACCCTCTACACAGCAAACTGCTGCTGGTCCTTCAAATGCAAACACTCAAAGAGCTTCATTGTTTCTAGAACCGATTCTGTCAGATTACACTATAGATCCACTGGTGATCAACACAGCTGCTGCATCAAATAAGGGGGAGCAATCTGGCATCGTGTCAGGAAGTTTTTCTAACATGGAAACAAACTTGCAGGCACCTGCTGTAGCAATTCCTCAGCGTGTTGAGAGAAGCCATCCAATTACATATGTTATTGGTCCTGTAGCTGCCGGCGTTCGGACACGCAGTAGACCGGGAACCATTAACACACGTTTATATTCATGTTTTATCTCACAGATTGAGCCTAAGAGCATTGATGTTGCTTTGCAGGAACCTGGATGGGTTGATGCAATGCATGAATAGCTCAATTAGTTTGAGAAATTGGGAGTATGGAAATTAGTGAAACCGCTGGAAGGAAAACACGCCCTTGGTACTCCTTGGGTATACAGAAACAAACAAGATGATATCAGTGTGCGAAACAAATCCTGGCTGGTGGTTCAGGGATTCAAACAGATCGAAGGTCTTGAGTATGATGAGGTGTACGCACCATTAGCTCGTCTGGAAGCCATACGCATCTTCTTGGCATATGCATCCTATATGGGGTTCACTGTTATCAAATGGATGTCAAGACAACGTTTTTGTACGGGAAGGTCAAGGAGGAGAGTTATGTCGCTCAACCCCCTGGGTTTGTGGATTCGAAGAAGCAAGGATATGCATAAAAGTTAGATAAAGCTTTGTATGGTTTGCACCAAGCACCTCGTGCATGGTATTCGACCTTAACAGAGCATCTGCTTGCACACGGATATACCCGAGGCACGATAGATCAAACGATGTTCATTAACCATGTTAGCAAGGACCTTATCCTTGTTCAGATATATGTTGACGACATTATTTTCGGGTCTACCAATGAAGAGCTATGCAAAGAGTTTCAGGAGGTGATGAAGAAGAAGTTCGAAATGAGCTCACTGGGTGAAATGACTATGTTTCTAGGCTTACAAGTTTGTCAGAGCAATGAAGGGAAATATGTTCAGGACGTTCTTGCAAAATTCGACATGTCAAACTCTAAGCCTATAGACTCCCCCATTGCTGAATCGCCACTGCTGAATGAGGATGCTGAAGGAGATCCGACCAATCAAACAATGTACCGATCCATGATTCGTTCATTGTTGTACTTAAATACGAGCTGGTCGGACATTATGTTTGTTGTCTATCATTGTGCCAGATATCAGGCTAATCCTAAACTTGCTCATCTCTCAGCCGTTAAACGAATCTTTAGATACCTCAAGGGAGCTCCAAAATTGGGACTCTGGTATCCTAGAGATTCGAACTTTGATTTATTTGCTTTTCCTAACAGTAACCTTGGAGGGACGGACAAGGATATGAAGTCCACATCGGCTGGATGCCAATACTTTGGAGATAGGCTTATTTCATGGCAGTGCAAAAAGCAACAAACGATGTCTCTATCAACCGCAGAAGCAGAATATGTTGCAGCATCTTCATGCTGCTCCCAGGTTATTTGGATGCAACATCAGCTCGAGGGTTAGGGTTTGTCTTATCTTAATACTACTATCTACTGTGATAACGATGCCGCTATCCAAATCATCAAAAACCATGTTTTCACTCCAAAACCAAGCACATTGATATCAAAGTTCACTTTATTCGATATTTCTACGACAGAGGTTTAATTAAACTTGAACAGATCCACACTGATGCTAATACAACAGATCTTTTTACAAAACCTGCCAGCAACTCGAGATTCAAGGTGCTTGTTGACCTTTTAAGAATGATGCGTTTCACCGACTAAGCAACCATTAAAAAAGGGGGTACGTACATGTAAATAGCTTTCAACAAAATAACTAAATTTGCGCAAATTTAGGGAAGAAATATTTGCGGTTTTGGGAAAATAAATTTTAAATTACTTGATCTAACGAATTCGGTTAACACATGTAAGGTGTTGATGCTGAAAAGGCGAGGATCCTCTACGATGTGTTGATGGTTTATGTCACACCCCGACCCGCAGCGGAAAAGGTGATCGGGGCATGATTGGGTTATCATCAAAGCTCATGACATTTATTTTAACGTTTCATATTCATTAATACACTTTAATGGAAAATTACAATCAATATTACATCATGTCCTAAATATCAATCTAGTCTTCATTGTTTTCTTCTAAGGCATTTCCTATGTTTTCCTTGCTTCATCCTGTTCACCTGTATCATGTGTAAAAAGGGTTTTTGGATCAACAAAAAGTTGGCGAGTGAATCCTATGGAAAACATTTGAACAAGTTTATTTAATTGATTATAAAATAGAGTGCACAACCACACATGAGTAAAAATAGATGTAAACTTATTCACCAATCAATTTAATATTAAACAATACACACATGAACAATAATGGATCGTTTAGAGGCACGCGTTGCTCAACTCGTCTCTCACGAGGAACTGATGTGCCTAATGAATGAATTGCATAAACTTGACAATATGAAATACATAACTACAAACAATATAAACTCAATAATACACACATGAACAATAATGGATTTGTTTTGAGGCACGCGTTGCTCAACTCGTCTCCCACGAGGAACTGATGGGCTTAATGAATGACTTTCATATAAGTTGACAAAATGAAATACATAACCACAACAATATAAACAATCTAAGTTTAGATCACAATATGGTATGGCACAAGTTTAAATAAACGAGTTAATTATTTTGTGACACATGACACACCCCAAAACGTGTAATTAAAAAGGGGGAGTTGTAAGATTCACTCACATTGGGTGCGTTCGGTTGATGATGTTGAATGCGCACGAAGTGGTTTTAACCACGAGTGAAATTAACCTAGATAAATAGCATTATGGTTCGGTAAGTAAACGGATTTTATTAATCCATTTTAGTAGGATTGTTGGGTATTTTTGTGAGTTTAAGGCTATTTTCTAACCTTAAAAATGTTATTTTTAAGTATTTTTAATTGATTTTTAATTAAAATAAATAAATAAAAATAATAAAAAAATTGTTGACTTTTTTGACCGTTGACCGTTGACTGTTGACTTTGACCGGTTCGTATGTGTGTATGTGTGCGCTGGGTGAGGCTCGAACCCGAGACCTCCCGTACGCGTGCACGCAGCTCTACCAACTGAGCTACGTGTCTAACCCGATATATTTCTGTTTTAATTATATTTATATACTAATTAGATTAAACTGAAAATCATTTATTTTTAAAAACGATTTAATGCGTCGGACCGGTGCGCTCCACAGGTCTCGAACCCGGGACCTGTGGGTTGAGTTAACACACAGTCCACCGCTGGACTGTGTGTTTAACTTGTTATATAATCTGATTTTTATTATACTTATATACAATTAAATAATTTCATTTCTGCCTTATTTAAAAAGTTGGATAATTGTCCGGACCGGTGCGGTATCCGGATTCGAACTCGTGACGTGTGTTTAAACATTCACACAGTCCACCGCTGGACTGTGTGTCTATCTTGGTTATTATTCTGGTTTTTATTAAACTTAACATATATCAGCAGTGAATCCGGTTCGGTAAAAAAAAGAGCATTTTTATTAAGGCGAGTGTGCGTGGGACATGTATCGAACTCGAGACGTTTACGTGTTTAATGTGCACACAGTCCACCGCTGGACTGTGTGTCTTACCCGAGTTATAACTTGATTTTAATTATACATATACACAACTGAAACTTTGTCTTCTTCATTGAATTTAACCAGAATCGGAAGTCCGAATGGTCCGATGTTTTAATCATGTTCTTTAGTGTTTTGAGGTTAATTACAGGTGAGATATATAAAAAGAATGAAAGAATTAAGCGTAGGGTATACCGAACTGAACTCCTCTGTTTCTCCGGCGAAACTCCGGTGACAGCAGAAACTTCCGGCGACGTGTGTCCTGCGGCAGAGAGTCTTCAGCAAGCTTGAAATGGATGTGGGTGGCTTCGGTATAAGTTCTTGGTGTTCAGTAAGGCTTAGAAGTGAAGGGCTCGGTTTTCCGGCGAGTGGAATTACGTCGGGTAAAGGTGCGGTTTTGAGCGAAAAAGCTTGCAGAGGTTCGAGGAGGTATTTATAGGGCAGGTCATCGATGAATTTGGTCCGATTTCCGACTTGATTCGTCGGTTAGAAACTTTCCGGCGGTTATAACTTGTGTCGCGGACTCAGGCGTCGGTTATAACCGATGTCATAGTTAAAGTTTACGTTATAACTGAAGTAACCGTCAATTCTTGGCGAGTTAGTCGGGATTTCCGACGACTGCAATTAGTTGTGCCGGTTTTTGAATTTGAGATTCATGATATGAATTAATTGACTCCAATAATTAACAAGAAATACAAGTGGCGCAGTGGTTGGAGAGTTGAGTGTTAAGTTGTTGTTGAACCGGTTGACTGACCCGGGTTCGAAACCCGGCAGCAACATTATATTTTTATTTCATTATTTTTAACAATTTTTCAAAAACAAATTATTTATTCCAATATAATAATTAATTATGTATCGTTTAAAATTAATTTGGGCATTAAATACGCCACAAAATTTTAAACTGATTGTTCGATTATTAAACGGAGCGGGTTTGGTAAATCCGGTTTTTGATAGATGTTACAGTATCCCCTGCTTTTTAGAAATTTCGTCCCGAAATTTAAGTAGTGATATATTTAACTAAAAATGATGGTGTTTAGTTTGACAGTTACATACTTAGAAAAGTAAGGGTTTAAGTTTTTGTTTGA
This sequence comes from Scalesia atractyloides, assembly GCA_947069175.1. Taxonomy (NCBI): domain Eukaryota; kingdom Viridiplantae; phylum Streptophyta; class Magnoliopsida; order Asterales; family Asteraceae; genus Scalesia; species Scalesia atractyloides. The sequence continues at coordinate 84,796,813 of CAMTDV010000025.1, forward strand.
GGCGGTAACGTTCCTTGTAAGGGTTAAGTACCCTGTTACAGGAATCGCTTTTTGGTTGCCTTCGGTGAAAATATTGATAAGCGGAGTTGATTCGCTAAATATGATATCATGCGCAAGAGTTTTGATATGTTTGGAAAGGATATGGTTATATCCTAAAGCAAAACTTCTAATACTACAACCTACATGGAACTTCTCATAACCATCTAACAATACTTAAGATCCTTTGACAAGAATACTTATATATAGGAAGTATCAGCGGCGTATCCACCATATTCTTGTCAAATTTTCATTGGTTTTATCAGTAAGTTATGATTGGTTCTATGACTATAGAACATAAATAAACACAACAACTAATGTACCAAGAAATTACTAAATCCTACATAGAACTTCTCATAACCGTCTGACAATGCCTCTGGTCCTTTGACAAGAATACTTATATATAGGAAGTACCAGCGGCGTATCCACCATATTCTTGTCAAATTTTCATTGGTTTTATCAGTAAGTTATGATTGGTCCTATGATGTAACTCTAGAACATAAATAACACAACAACCAATATTTGAATCCACATTCTGATAGCATATATGTTTGAATGGTGACAGTTCCTCTCTCGTTTGTTATGATGGAGAGGTTAGTTTATGTAGAAATGGAACACAATCCAATTTTTTTAAATAGCGAGATGATATAAATGTAACACAAATTTCAACCAAGACAATACTAAATCCTACATGGAACTTCTCATAACCGCCTGATAATGCCTCTGATCCTTTGGCAAGAATACTTATATATAGGAAGTACCAGCGGCGTATCCACCATATTCTTGTCAAATTTTCGTTGGTTTTATCCGCAAGTTATGATTAGTTACCAAGAAACTACTAATCCTACATAGAACTTCTCATAACCGCCTGACAATGCCTCTGATCCTTTGACAAGAATACTTATATATAGGAAGTACCAGCGGCGTATCCACCATATTCTCGTCAAATTTTCATTGGTTTTATCAGTGAATTATGATTAGTCCTATGTGACTCTACAACCAATACAACAAACACAAGATACTGAAAATGAAAAATGTCTGTGCGATCAAGGCTCAATCAAACGGAGCCGATCGTATTGCATGTACTGAAAATGAAAAATGTCTGTGCGATCAAGGCTCAATCAAACGGAGCCGATCGTATTGCATGTACTGAAAATAATAAATTTAATCTAAACAATAATCACACAACAGCTTATACATGAACCTCTCATAACCGCCTGATAATGCCTCCGATCCTTTGACAAGAATACTTATATATAGGAAGTACCAGCGGTGTATCCACCATATTCTTGTCAAATTTTCATCGACTTTATCCACAAGTTATGATTAGTTCTATGTGACTCTACAACAAACACAACAATCACAAGATACTGATAATGAAAAATGTCTGTGCGATCAATGCTCAATCAAACGGAGCCGATCGTATTGCATGTACTGAAAATGAAAAATGTCTGTGCGATCAAGGCTCAATCAAACGGAGCCGATCGTATTGCATGTACTGAAAATAATAAATTTAATCTAAACAATAATCACACAACAGTTTATACATGGAACCTCTCATAACCGCCTGATAATGCCTCCGATCCTTTGACAAGAATACTTATATATAGGAAGTACCAGCGGCGTATCCACCATATTCTTGTCAAATTTTCATCGACTTTATCCACAAGTTATGATTAGTTCTATGTGACTCTACAACAAACACAACAATCACAAGATACTGATAATGAAAAATGTCTGTGCGATCAAGGCTCAATCAAACGGAGCCGATCGTATTGCATGTACTGAAAATGAAAAATGTCTGTGCGATCAAGGCTCAATCAAACGGAGCCGATCGTATGTGGGCACGCCGGGTTCACGCTCATAATGAAATGGGGAACATGCTCAACGCTTGTAATGTAATGGGGAGCGGCGGCCTATGAAATTGCATGTACTAAAAATAATAAACAATAATTACTCAAACAGTTTACACATGGAACCTCTCATAACCGCCAGATAATGCCTCCGATCCTTTGGCAAGAATACTTATATATAGGAAGTACCAGCGGCGTATCCACCATATTCTTTTCAAATTCCCATTGGCTTTATCCTTAAGTTATGATTGGTTCTATGTGATAAAGAAAAACATAAAACTAAACGATTGGATTTGAATCTGGATTTTCGGTGAAGAGGACTAGTTGGGTATCTTCGTTTGGGCCGTCATTATCTTCGACAGGATTGGCGTTGATGTTGAAAACTCTTCCCCTTGCTGGTGGCCTAGTGATTGGATTTTCTTGATTTACTTGGTTAACTGGGTTTGACTGAGCTTGAGTGTTGATGATGTTAACCAATCGAGGGCACGTGTTTCTAAAGTGGGTAGGGTCGCCACAATTGAAACAAGCTCGAACATATGGGAACATGGGGTATTGGGGTTGTTGATAGGTTTGGATCATGTTTTGAGTAGGGGGAGAGATTTGGTTTTGAAAGGTGCGGCAAACCTTGCTCAAATGACCATAGCGTCCACAAGTTGCACATAGTCGACAAGGTAAGGTAAGGGGATGGTGATAAAAACAGTTGTTGCATCGAGGGTGAGGTCCAAGATATGGTTTCTTATTTGGGTATGTTGAGTTGGGTGCCACTTGAGTGATTGGGATAGCTTGGATGGGTATGGCGTGTGAAATTGGTTGATTTCGTTGGATAGCAGCGAAAAGTTGCCCGTCTCTTTTTCTCTTAGAATTGGGTTGAGAAGGGGATTCGGTTTGGGTGTAGTCGGAGGTTTCAGTAGATGCTTTATCCTTCTTCTCCTCCTCCTTGAAGTCTTTGTTCCGGATTCGGTTCTCGGTGAGCGTTGTTGCTAGCTCCATTGCTGCTTCCAAAGTTGCAGGCGTGGTACTTATTACAGAGTCTTGAATCTTTGACGAAAGACCACGAATGTAGTGCTCGATCAAACGGTAGAGGGGAGTGAACATGTTGGGAACCATTTGATGTAACTCGAGGAATCTTTTGTTGTACGTGGTGTGGTCGCCTTCCTTTTGCTTCAACAAATAGAACTCATCTTCTAATTTCTTGATTTCGCTCCTTGGGCAAAATCGTCTGGTCATGATTTCCTTTAATTCATTCCAAGTTAAAGTCATAGCATCTTCAACACCTCGTTTGGCCTTCTCTGTATTCCACCAAGTAAGTGCTATTCCATATAAACGACCGGTAGCATATCGCACTTTGCGATCATCGGGGCAATCGCAATTTAGAAAAGTGTTCTCCATTTCTTCAAACCAATGGAGGAGAGCAGTGACACCTTCAGTCCCTTTGTATTTTGGAGGGTCGCATGATTTGAAATGCTTGTAGGTGCATTTAGTGGTATTTGGGGGAGAGTTGATAACGTTTTGATTTTCTTGATTGACAGGATTAGCGGTAAGTGCTTGTTAGACTTGGATTACAATGTTGGGTATTACGGCAGCCATTTGTTGAGCGATTAGGGCAGCCATGCGTTCGCGGGCTTTTCCTGCTCTCATCTTCCTACGGGCGTGGTTAGAAGACATCTACAAGGAATACATGTCAAGAGTATGAGTTGGATGCTTTTGGGATCATGGGTCGCACTTAGGAATGAACGTTCATAAAATAATTATAGAAAAATAAATCTACTACATCCATAGGATGTCTTGGGCTTTGCTCGTTATTAGGCCCTACATGCCGCCATACTTCACCTTCGTAATCATATGGGCCCCCATGAATACCGGGTTTTTCATATGGTTCGCATGTGTTAGCCTGGTTACGTACACTAAAACCCGGAGAAAATCGAGAAATATGTATATAACGTGTGATATTCGGAATGTGTCCAGGTGTAGACACGGTGACACCTCAAAGTGGGGTTAGTTCGAACGACGTTTGGTGTGACATGCTTTGGCCTAATAGGTCCTTCGTACTCTCGTCGTTAGTCCCCAGGTAGGCAAACTGGTCCGTTATATTGGATTTATACGAATGCCAACCTAGACAGGACGTTCCGACTACCGGTACTTGTACCCTTCCAGTTACTACATGCCCGTCGCAGAACTTACTTTGATGAGATTTGAAAATTGCAACAAAATCTTTGAATAATGAGAGTATGAAAATGATTTGAATATATGAACATTGAAATATGTATCATGAACGTGTATGTAAGTATGTATGTTTGACTGTAAATATAAAAAAATATGAAACAAATAAATATCATAAGTTTGTATGTAACCACCTAATCAATTAAAATTTAGGCAGACTACAGTATAGGCTCTAAGGGTCTAATAACCTATCCTATATCCCTATAGTCATGGCTCTGATACCAATCTGTCACACCCCGACCCGCAGCGGAAAAGGTGATCGGGGCATGATTGGGTTATCATCAAAGCTCATGACATTTATTTTAACGTTTCATATTCATTAATACACTTTAATGGAAAATTACAATCAATATTACATCATGTCCTAAATATCAATCTAGTCTTCATTGTTTTCTTCTAAGGCATTTCCTATGTTTTCCTTGCTTCATCCTGTTCACCTGTATCATGTGTAAAAAGGGTTTTTGGATCAACAAAAAGTTGGCGAGTGAATCCTATGGAAAACATTTGAACAAGTTTATTTAATTGATTATAAAATAGAGTGCACAACCACACATGAGTAAAAATAGATGTAAACTTATTCACCAATCAATTTAATATTAAACAATACACACATGAACAATAATGGATCGTTTAGAGGCACGCGTTGCTCAACTCGTCTCTCACGAGGAACTGATGTGCCTAATGAATGAATTGCATAAACTTGACAATATGAAATACATAACTACAAACAATATAAACTCAATAATACACACATGAACAATAATGGATTTGTTTTGAGGCACGCGTTGCTCAACTCGTCTCCCACGAGGAACTGATGGGCTTAATGAATGACTTTCATATAAGTTGACAAAATGAAATACATAACCACAACAATATAAACAATCTAAGTTTAGATCACAATATGGTATGCCACAAGTTTAAATAAACGAGTTAATTATTTTGTAACACATGACACACCCCAAAACGTGTAATTAAAAAGGGGGAGTTGTAAGATTCACTCACATTGGGTGCGTTCGGTTGATGATGTTGAATGCGCACGAAGTGGTTTTAACCACGAGTGAAATTAACCTAGATAAATAGCATTATGGTTCGGTAAGTAACGGATTTTATTAATCCATTTTAGTAGGATTGTTGGGTGTATTTTTGTGAGTTTAAGGCTATTTTCTAACCTTAAAAATGTTATTTTTAAGTATTTTTAATTAAAAGAAATAAATAAAAATAATAAAAAAAATTGTTGACTTTTTTGACCGTTGACCGTTGACTGTTGACTTTGACCGGTTCGTATGTGTGTATGTGTGCGCTGGGTGAGGCTCGAACCCGAGACCTCCCGTACGCGTGCACGCAGCTCTACCAACTGAGCTACGTGTCTAACCCGATATATTTCTGTTTTTAATTATATTTATATACTAATTAGATTAAACTGAAAATCATTTATTTTTAAAAACGATTTAATGCGTCGGACCGGTGCGCTCCACAGGTCTCGAACCCGGGACCTGTGGGTTGAGTTAACACACAGTCCACCGCTGGACTGTGTGTTTAACTTGTTATATAATCTGATTTTTATTATACTTATATACAATTAAATAATTTCATTTCTGCCTTATTTAAAAAGTTGGATAATTGTCCGGACCGGTGCGGTAATCCGGATTCGAACTCGTGACGTGTGTTTAAACATTCACACAGTCCACCGCTGGACTGTGTGTCTATCTTGGTTATTATTCTGGTTTTTATTAAACTTAACATATATCAGCAGTGAATCCGGTTCGGTAAAAAAAAGAGCATTTTTATTAAGGCGAGTGTGCGTGGGACATGTATCGAACTCGAGACATTTACGTGTTTAATGTGCACACAGTCCACCGCTGGACTGTGTGTCTAACCCGAGTTATAACTTGATTTTAATTATACATATACACAACTGAAACTTCGTCTTCTTCGTTGAATTTAACCAGAATCGGAAGTCCGACTGGTCCGATGTTTTAATCATGTTCTTTAGTGTTTTGAGGTTAATTACAGGTGAGATATATAAAAAGAATGAAAGAATTAAGCGTAGGGTATACCGAACTGGACTCCTCTGTTTCTCCGGCGAAACTCCGGTGACAGCAGAAACTTCCGGCGACGTGTGTCCTGCGGCAGAGAGTCTTCAGCAAGCTTGAAATGGATGTGGGTGGCTTCGGTATAAGTTCTTGGTGTTCAGTAAGGCTTAGAAGTGAAGGGCTCGGTTTTCCGGCGAGTGGAATTACGTCGGGTAAAGGTGCGGTTTTGAGCGAAAAAGCTTGCAGAGGTTCGAGGAGGTATTTATAGGGCAGGTCATCGATGAATTTGGTCCGATTTCCGACTTGATTCGTCGGTTAGAAACTTTCCGGCGGTTATAACTTGTGTCGCGGACTCAGGCGTCGGTTATAACCGATGTCATAGTTAAAGTTTACGTTATAACTGAAGTAACCGTCAATTCTTGGCGAGTTAGTCGGGATTTCCGACGACTGCAATTAGTTGTGCCGGTTTTTGAATTTGAGATTCATGATATGAATTAATTGACTCCAATAATTAACAAGAAATACAAGTGGCGCAGTGGTTGGAGAGTTGAGTGTTAAGTTGTTGTTGAACCGGTTGACTGACCCGGGTTCGAAACCCGGCAGCAACATTATATTTTTATTTCATTATTTTTAACAATTTTTCAAAAACAAATTATTTATTCCAATATAATAATTAATTATGTATCGTTTAAAATTAATTTGGGCATTAAATACGCCACAAAATTTTAAACTGATTGTTCGATTATTAAACGGAGCGGGTTTGGTAAATCCGGTTTTTGATAGATGTTACAGTATCCCCTGCTTTTTAGAAATTTCGTCCCGAAATTTAAGTAGTGATATATTTAACTAAAAATGATGGTGTTTAGTTTGACAGTTACATACTTAGAAAAGTAAGGGTTTAAGTTTTTGTTTGAGGCGGTAACGTTCCTTGTAAGGGTTAAGTACCCTGTTACAGGAATCGCTTTTTGGTTGCCTTCGGTGAAAATATTGATAAGCGGAGTTGATTCGCTAAATATGATATCATGCGCAAGAGTTTTGATATGTTTGGAAAGGATATGGTTATATCCTAAAGCAAAACTTCTAATACTACAACCTACATGGAACTTCTCATAACCATCTAACAATACTTAAGATCCTTTGACAAGAATACTTATATATAGGAAGTATCAGCGGCGTATCCACCATATTCTTGTCAAATTTTCATTGGTTTTATCAGTAAGTTATGATTGGTTCTATGACTATAGAACATAAATAAACACAACAACTAATGTACCAAGAAATTACTAAATCCTACATAGAACTTCTCATAACCGTCTGACAATGCCTCTGGTCCTTTGACAAGAATACTTATATATAGGAAGTACCAGCGGCGTATCCACCATATTCTTGTCAAATTTTCATTGGTTTTATCAGTAAGTTATGATTGGTCCTATGATGTAACTCTAGAACATAAATAACACAACAACCAATATTTGAATCCACATTCTGATAGCATATATGTTTGAATGGTGACAGTTCCTCTCTCGTTTGTTATGATGGAGAGGTTAGTTTATGTAGAAATGGAACACAATCCAATTTTTTTAAATAGCGAGATGATATAAATGTAACACAAATTTCAACCAAGACAATACTAAATCCTACATGGAACTTCTCATAACCGCCTGATAATGCCTCTGATCCTTTGGCAAGAATACTTATATATAGGAAGTACCAGCGGCGTATCCACCATATTCTTGTCAAATTTTCGTTGGTTTTATCCGCAAGTTATGATTAGTTACCAAGAAACTACTAATCCTACATAGAACTTCTCATAACCGCCTGACAATGCCTCTGATCCTTTGACAAGAATACTTATATATAGGAAGTACCAGCGGCGTATCCACCATATTCTCGTCAAATTTTCATTGGTTTTATCAGTGAATTATGATTAGTCCTATGTGACTCTACAACCAATACAACAAACACAAGATACTGAAAATGAAAAATGTCTGTGCGATCAAGGCTCAATCAAACGGAGCCGATCGTATTGCATGTACTGAAAATGAAAAATGTCTGTGCGATCAAGGCTCAATCAAACGGAGCCGATCGTATTGCATGTACTGAAAATAATAAATTTAATCTAAACAATAATCACACAACAGCTTATACATGAACCTCTCATAACCGCCTGATAATGCCTCCGATCCTTTGACAAGAATACTTATATATAGGAAGTACCAGCGGTGTATCCACCATATTCTTGTCAAATTTTCATCGACTTTATCCACAAGTTATGATTAGTTCTATGTGACTCTACAACAAACACAACAATCACAAGATACTGATAATGAAAAATGTCTGTGCGATCAATGCTCAATCAAACGGAGCCGATCGTATTGCATGTACTGAAAATGAAAAATGTCTGTGCGATCAAGGCTCAATCAAACGGAGCCGATCGTATTGCATGTACTGAAAATAATAAATTTAATCTAAACAATAATCACACAACAGTTTATACATGGAACCTCTCATAACCGCCTGATAATGCCTCCGATCCTTTGACAAGAATACTTATATATAGGAAGTACCAGCGGCGTATCCACCATATTCTTGTCAAATTTTCATCGACTTTATCCACAAGTTATGATTAGTTCTATGTGACTCTACAACAAACACAACAATCACAAGATACTGATAATGAAAAATGTCTGTGCGATCAAGGCTCAATCAAACGGAGCCGATCGTATTGCATGTACTGAAAATGAAAAATGTCTGTGCGATCAAGGCTCAATCAAACGGAGCCGATCGTATGTGGGCACGCCGGGTTCACGCTCATAATGAAATGGGGAACATGCTCAACGCTTGTAATGTAATGGGGAGCGGCGGCCTATGAAATTGCATGTACTAAAAATAATAAACAATAATTACTCAAACAGTTTACACATGGAACCTCTCATAACCGCCAGATAATGCCTCCGATCCTTTGGCAAGAATACTTATATATAGGAAGTACCAGCGGCGTATCCACCATATTCTTTTCAAATTCCATTGGCTTTATCCTTAAGTTATGATTGGTTCTATGTGATAAAGAAAAACATAAAACTAAACGATTGGATTTGAATCTGGATTTTCGGTGAAGAGGACTAGTTGGGTATCTTCGTTTGGGCCGTCATTATCTTCGACAGGATTGGCGTTGATGTTGAAAACTCTTCCCCTTGCTGGTGGCCTAGTGATTGGATTTTCTTGATTTACTTGGTTAACTGGGTTTGACTGAGCTTGAGTGTTGATGATGTTAACCAATCGAGGGCACGTGTTTCTAAAGTGGGTAGGGTCGCCACAATTGAAACAAGCTCGAACATATGGGAACATGGGGTATTGGGGTTGTTGATAGGTTTGGATCATGTTTTGAGTAGGGGGAGAGATTTGGTTTTGAAAGGTGCGGCAAACCTTGCTCAAATGACCATAGCGTCCACAAGTTGCACATAGTCGACAAGGTAAGGTAAGGGGATGGTGATAAAAACAGTTGTTGCATCGAGGGTGAGGTCCAAGATATGGTTTCTTATTTGGGTATGTTGAGTTGGGTGCCACTTGAGTGATTGGGATAGCTTGGATGGGTATGGCGTGTGAAATTGGTTGATTTCGTTGGATAGCAGCGAAAAGTTGCCCGTCTCTTTTTCTCTTAGAATTGGGTTGAGAAGGGGATTCGGTTTGGGTGTAGTCGGAGGTTTCAGTAGATGCTTTATCCTTCTTCTCCTCCTCCTTGAAGTCTTTGTTCCGGATTCGGTTCTCGGTGAGCGTTGTTGCTAGCTCCATTGCTGCTTCCAAAGTTGCAGGCGTGGTACTTATTACAGAGTCTTGAATCTTTGACGAAAGACCACGAATGTAGTGCTCGATCAAACGGTAGAGGGGAGTGAACATGTTGGGAACCATTTGATGTAACTCGAGGAATCTTTTGTTGTACGTGGTGTGGTCGCCTTCCTTTTGCTTCAACAAATAGAACTCATCTTCTAATTTCTTGATTTCGCTCCTTGGGCAAAATCGTCTGGTCATGATTTCCTTTAATTCATTCCAAGTTAAAGTCATAGCATCTTCAACACCTCGTTTGGCCTTCTCTGTATTCCACCAAGTAAGTGCTATTCCATATAAACGACCGGTAGCATATCGCACTTTGCGATCATCGGGGCAATCGCAATTTAGAAAAGTGTTCTCCATTTCTTCAAACCAATGGAGGAGAGCAGTGACACCTTCAGTCCCTTTGTATTTTGGAGGGTCGCATGATTTGAAATGCTTGTAGGTGCATTTAGTGGTATTTGGGGGAGAGTTGATAACGTTTTGATTTTCTTGATTGACAGGATTAGCGGTAAGTGCTTGTTAGACTTGGATTACAATGTTGGGTATTACGGCAGCCATTTGTTGAGCGATTAGGGCAGCCATGCGTTCGCGGGCTTTTCCTGCTCTCATCTTCCTACGGGCGTGGTTAGAAGACATCTACAAGGAATACATGTCAAGAGTATGAGTTGGATGCTTTTGGGATCATGGGTCGCACTTAGGAATGAACGTTCATAAAATAATTATAGAAAAATAAATCTACTACATCCATAGGATGTCTTGGGCTTTGCTCGTTATTAGGCCCTACATGCCGCCATACTTCACCTTCGTAATCATATGGGCCCCCATGAATACCGGGTTTTTCATATGGTTCGCATGTGTTAGCCTGGTTACGTACACTAAAACCCGGAGAAAATCGAGAAATATGTATATAACGTGTGATATTCGGAATGTGTCCAGGTGTAGACACGGTGACACCTCAAAGTGGGGTTAGTTCGAACGACGTTTGGTGTGACATGCTTTGGCCTAATAGGTCCTTCGTACTCTCGTCGTTAGTCCCCAGGTAGGCAAACTGGTCCGTTATATTGGATTTATACGAATGCCAACCTAGACAGGACGTTCCGACTACCGGTACTTGTACCCTTCCAGTTACTACATGCCCGTCGCAGAACTTACTTTGATGAGATTTGAAAATTGCAACAAAATCTTTGAATAATGAGAGTATGAAAATGATTTGAATATATGAACATTGAAATATGTATCATGAACGTGTATGTAAGTATGTATGTTTGACTGTAAATATAAAAAAATATGAAACAAATAAATATCATAAGTTTGTATGTAACCACCTAATCAATTAAAATTTAGGCAGACTACAGTATAGGCTCTAAGGGTCTAATAACCTATCCTATATCCCTATAGTCATGGCTCTGATACCAATCTGTCACACCCCGACCCGCAGCGGAAAAGGTGATCGGGGCATGATTGGGTTATCATCAAAGCTCATGACATTTATTTTAACGTTTCATATTCATTAATACACTTTAATGGAAAATTACAATCAATATTACATCATGTCCTAAATATCAATCTAGTCTTCATTGTTTTCTTCTAAGGCATTTCCTATGTTTTCCTTGCTTCATCCTGTTCACCTGTATCATGTGTAAAAAGGGTTTTTGGATCAACAAAAAGTTGGCGAGTGAATCCTATGGAAAACATTTGAACAAGTTTATTTAATTGATTATAAAATAGAGTGCACAACCACACATGAGTAAAAATAGATGTAAACTTATTCACCAATCAATTTAATATTAAACAATACACACATGAACAATAATGGATCGTTTAGAGGCACGCGTTGCTCAACTCGTCTCTCACGAGGAACTGATGTGCCTAATGAATGAATTGCATAAACTTGACAATATGAAATACATAACTACAAACAATATAAACTCAATAATACACACATGAACAATAATGGATTTGTTTTGAGGCACGCGTTGCTCAACTCGTCTCCCACGAGGAACTGATGGGCTTAATGAATGACTTTCATATAAGTTGACAAAATGAAATACATAACCACAACAATATAAACAATCTAAGTTTAGATCACAATATGGTATGCCACAAGTTTAAATAAACGAGTTAATTATTTTGTAACACATGACACACCCCAAAACGTGTAATTAAAAAGGGGGAGTTGTAAGATTCACTCACATTGGGTGCGTTCGGTTGATGATGTTGAATGCGCACGAAGTGGTTTTAACCACGAGTGAAATTAACCTAGATAAATAGCATTATGGTTCGGTAAGTAACGGATTTTATTAATCCATTTTAGTAGGATTGTTGGGTGTATTTTTGTGAGTTTAAGGCTATTTTCTAACCTTAAAAATGTTATTTTTAAGTATTTTTAATTAAAAGAAATAAATAAAAATAATAAAAAAAATTGTTGACTTTTTTGACCGTTGACCGTTGACTGTTGACTTTGACCGGTTCGTATGTGTGTATGTGTGCGCTGGGTGAGGCTCGAACCCGAGACCTCCCGTACGCGTGCACGCAGCTCTACCAACTGAGCTACGTGTCTAACCCGATATATTTCTGTTTTTAATTATATTTATATACTAATTAGATTAAACTGAAAATCATTTATTTTTAAAAACGATTTAATGCGTCGGACCGGTGCGCTCCACAGGTCTCGAACCCGGGACCTGTGGGTTGAGTTAACACACAGTCCACCGCTGGACTGTGTGTTTAACTTGTTATATAATCTGATTTTTATTATACTTATATACAATTAAATAATTTCATTTCTGCCTTATTTAAAAAGTTGGATAATTGTCCGGACCGGTGCGGTAATCCGGATTCGAACTCGTGACGTGTGTTTAAACATTCACACAGTCCACCGCTGGACTGTGTGTCTATCTTGGTTATTATTCTGGTTTTTATTAAACTTAACATATATCAGCAGTGAATCCGGTTCGGTAAAAAAAAGAGCATTTTTATTAAGGCGAGTGTGCGTGGGACATGTATCGAACTCGAGACATTTACGTGTTTAATGTGCACACAGTCCACCGCTGGACTGTGTGTCTAACCCGAGTTATAACTTGATTTTAATTATACATATACACAACTGAAACTTCGTCTTCTTCGTTGAATTTAACCAGAATCGGAAGTCCGACTTGTCCGATGTTTTAATCATGTTCTTTAGTGTTTTGAGGTTAATTACAGGTGAGATATATAAAAAGAATGAAAGAATTAAGCGTAGGGTATACCGAACTGGACTCCTCTGTTTCTCCGGCGAAACTCCGATGACAGCAGAAACTTCCGGCGACGTGTGTCCTGCGGCAGAGAGTCTTCAGCAAGCTTGAAATGGATGTGGGTGGCTTCGGTATAAGTTCTGGGTGTTCAGTAAGGCTCAGAAGTGAAGGGCTCGGTTTTCCGGCGAGGTGCAGAACTTTTCCGGCGAGTGGAATTACGTCGGGTAAAGGTGCGGTTTTGAGCGAAAAAGCTTGCAGAGGTTCGAGGAGGTATTTATAGGGCAGGTCATCGATGAATTTGGTCCGATTTCCGACTTGATTCATCGGTTAGAAACTTTCCGGCGGTTATAACTTGTGTCGCGGACTCAGGCGTCGGTTATAACCGATGTCATAGTTAAAGTTTACGTTATAACTGAAGTAACCGTCAATTCTTGGCGAGTTAGTCGGGATTTCCGACGACTGCAATTAGTTGCGCCGGTTTTTGAATTTGAGATTCATGATATGAATTAATTGACTCCAATAATTAACAAGAAATACAAGTGGCGCAGTCGTTGGAGAGTTGAGTGTTAAGTTGTTGTTGAACCGGTTGACTGACCCGGGTTCGAAACCCGGCAGCAACATTATATTTTTATTTCATTATTTTAACAATTTTTCAAAAACAAATTATTTATTCCAATATAATAATTAATTATGTATCGTTTAAAATTAATTTGGGCATTAAATACGCCACGAAATTTTAAACTGATTGTTCGGTTATTAAACGGAGCGGGTTTGGTAAATCCGGTTTTTGACGGATGTTACAGTTTATCGCTCAAAAGGCAAAAAGATACCAAGTGACAAATTCCGACAAGCTATACATCTCGTGGGTAACATATCATCGGCGTATGATTTCATGGTCATAAATCCTGCGTTGGTAGCTAGCTAACGTCTGAAGTTCTGGGTCGGTATACTGACGAGTCATCTGGGATATCAGGGCTGTCCTTCTCTAGCATCAAGATACATGCAGACCAAAGCACAGTCATGATATCTTCAAAGAGCCGAAAATGATGGCCAAAACCTTAAAAGAAAGGAAATCTCATCATGAGAAAATTCCACGTGCTTAATAGTCAAAAGTACCATATAAGGTATTAAGCTAAATCATCGTCTGATATTATTAGGTCACTTTGTAGTACGATGTACTGACCTGCTCACCAACAAGTCGGACGTTGTAAAGTGAAAGGATGATCTCGGTATACTCATTTGTTACAATGAATTCTTGTGCTTACCTAGATAGCGGGGGTATGCCTTGATTTAGGAAACACGGATGATATAGCAAGCTTACTTAAAAAGTCACAAGGTTGAAAGTTGAAAGTTGACGTGATAAGTTTAAGCGGACAAATACATCAGCAATCGTATGAAACAGTCTGACTAAGCTCGTGCTGAAAACTGTTCCTTAATCGGTTCCAAATGGTTTGATCCCATGGCAACTCTCCCCTTTATCTTTTATCATCCTATTATTTTAATATCATTATATTAACTAGTTGCTCGGTTGGTTGGATCATGGATATTGTCAAAAGGTGTTATTGTTCATAACTGGTAAGTATGTGGGGCCGAAAAGATTAAAACATTGCTAAAAGTATTGTTTTGATTTGGCCCACTCATCTCGAATGAACCCACACTTCTATCTAGAATGGACCCAACTTTTAGAAACATTGTTTCGAGATGGACCAGGCCCAACTATCTGGGACTACTGTTCCGAGATGGGCCAGACCTAATTCGAATCAATAAATAAGCCTATCTCGAGAGATCTCGAGTCATTTCGAGCCATTGCTCATCTCAGATCTCTTTCTCGAACTCATCTTGGACTTAGGTTGGATCCCTTGCATCTCGAATGGATCTCGAATAGAACTCTGATGGACCATTGCATCTCGGATGGATCTCGATTGACAATACAGCATCTCGAATGGACCTCGGATAAGTCATCCGAGACCTGACTTCTTTATCTGAGATGTCAGAGCATCTCGGATGTCTTACAAGGTTTATTTGAGATAACCTTTAAATCTTATGAACCGGTACATTCGAGACATTCGTAACCAGGTCTTTCGAGACCTTTACGACCCGATTCGTCTGAATTAGTTTGAATAGGATCAATCAAGTTTGAACCTTGGATGGTTAAGTGGTCCAATCAAGTTTGAACCCGCATATTGTTTGATCCTTCAACCTCTGTTGTTTGATTCGTTGATTATTTGAACTGTTTAACTTAGAATCAAATGCCCAAAAAGGTCAATTAAGTCGTTTTGTTATAAAAACCGACGTTCTCGTTCAAGTGCAGATAATGGCGCAAATGATGATTGAAAAGTGTAAACTTGACGTCGAAACCTTCCATAATCAAGCTTTCTATTTATCTGATCCTCCAGCGGAGTATTTCCAGATGTTTCACTCGCCGATCTTTGGCCTAAAATCTTGTCGTCTCACCCATGCCTTGAAGACAAATCAAGTAATTGATGAAGACAACATCCAAGACTTTTGGACGAATGCTAAAGTTAAGAGGGGTGGAGCAACTATCGAGTCGAAGATACACGGAAAGGACGTGGTTATTACAGAAGAATTGGTACGAGAGGTATTACAGTTTGGAGATAAAGAACATCACCCAACTGCATATGATAGAGAAAATGTGATCAAACTGCTGCGACAAAGGAGTTAAGAAGGCGCATATCAAACAGTGTTGAAGAAACTGTTTCCAACATATTGGAGGTGTTTGGCTCACATCTTCTTACAATGCATATCGGAAAACAAAGGTGGCTCAGATCAATTGAATCAAACGCAAACGACAGCCTTTGTTGCTTTAGTCAATAATTCGGATTACAACTTCTCAGCGTATATCTTCGACAACATGAAGAACATGCTGGAGAACACAAAGAAAAAGGTGTTTCTGCTATATCCAAGGTTTGTACAGATGATTATTGATAAGAAGTATCCAAAGCTGGAAGTTCTGGTGCTGGTTTGTCTGAACATGACGAGGCTGCAATGAGAATGGTTGTAGAAAGGATGAAATTCATTGAGCAGTCTGATAGTGATGATGATGAAGTGCTGAATGTTAGCAAGCTGCAACGGAGAGTGGTGTTGCGGGAACAAAGATAATGAATTGAAAAACGCTTAGATCACATCCTTACAAAATCAAGTAACAGTCAGAGACCAAGCTATTGAGCAACTACAGGGTGATGTGAGCTTGTTAATGGTAGAAATCTTTGAAATGAAAGTGAAGCTGCAGAAGAAGTTTGGTGGTGAGTTTGCGGATAAGAATGATGATCCTTAGAACGTTGCGCACCACGAGTGACCGCAAAAGAAAAGTCTACAACCGACGCTGAATATCAAGCAGGACTGAATGGCTATCTCGCAGCTGAGAAAGAAGCCTCAGAAGAAAGAGAAAAAAGCCTCAGAAGAAGAATCCGAACAACAAGAAGATGCTTGTGATGAAACACAAAGACGTGAATGCCCCCGACGAAAACTTCCAACTAAAAGATCCATACAAGGTGTCAGATCGCTATGTCATGGAATTGGGATCTACTCACTACGACAAGGTAGGAAATAAGTCGGAAGTCAAGTGCTGGAGATATGATCACGACATGAATATATGGATAGTGACGAGAGAAAGTGGCCACAGAGAATACTATTCCAAGTAATCACAGTTTGAGTCATGGACCAAGATCGATTTGAAAGTCTACTGAGAGCGCATTATTCTGGTGCAGATCTGAATCAACGCGGTCCGGATGGGCATTTCACTCCAGGCTTAAACATGAAGTGACTCAAAATTTCCCAACAATGAAGACCGTTGAGTCCTATCTGAAGAAAAGCCCCGGAATTCATGATCCTCATACACACAAACATCTTCTGAATGTTATCTGGCCACCAACCAACAAAGATATGGTCATTCATGCTGCTCTATAGTTTCCCAAAGGTGTGTTGAAGAACTTCTGTTACTGGGCTTATGATCCGAGAAAGGCTGAGGCGTGGTTATTACAAAAGAAAAGTCCTTTCGACTACCTGATACCTTGGATCTGATCAGTTTTCACAAGGAGGACATCTTGATGCTAGGCGCACATCAAATTCAAGCAAGCGATAAGTATGAAGAATGTGTGAAGTCGTGGACCAGCGCGGTGGCAATGGTGATTCACAACAAACATTTTGCAAATGTTGATCCACCGTTCTGAGGAAGCGAAGATCGAAGATCATGAAGCGTAAAGCCAACACTAATGCAGTAAACTTAGTGGGAGATTGTAAGGCCCTACATAGGCTTATGTATTAGTAATTATAAAGGAATGGGCTATTACATTGTAATGGGCTTGGAGGTAGCTTTTGGGCCTAAGGGCTTTAGGGTAATGGAGCACTAACCCTCTTGTATATATAAATAATGATGTATTAGGGTTAGTAGGCTCCTAGATTGATTATTCACTTGTATTAGACAAATTGGTGATTTGTATGCAAGTTGAACATTTCTATCTTCATCTTATTTCTACTATTGTGATTCTTAGCTTGTTTGTGTGATTCCGCCACCATTCAAGCTACGTGTAATTTCGTAAGATCCGTTTATCGGGACTTATATAAAATTAAAAATTATGCCTATAACTGGATCGCTAGTAGTTTTAACCCACGCTTGTGCAAGCGCTTCCAACTCGCTCGGGTTCCAAGGTATGCTTTCCGCCTTCCCGCTTCCCTTTTCTTGATATCCTAGTGCTTGTTGTTTCTTTTCTTAGCCTTCGTAGTTTGTGGTTGCGTTTCGGGTGTAACATCATCAACTACGGCTAAAGAAACAAAATCGTGCTCGGGTGCGGCTTGAGTCAATGGTTGGAATGGTGGAATTTGAATACCTTGTGATTGCATCTGCATTTACGTAGAATTTTGGTGTTGTAGGTATTGCATTTGCCAAGCGTTTTGAGCTTGACTAAAACCACCAAACTAATACGGATCCATCCGTGCCGTGGGGTATACGAGGGGGGTTGGGAAATAATGGAGGGGGGTTCGGTCGGCTCCGATCCATGAGGTTATTTTTTTGTTTTTTTTTGTATAAGATAAAGGTTGGTAAAGAAATTGAAAATGGATTTGAGATTGTGATTTTTAAAATTGAAAATGGAGTTTAAATAGGATTTTAATATTAATTTATATTTTTCTACTTGTTTTTTCTACCGTTGCCAACGAGCACATTTGAAACGTTCGAATGTTTGGAGCTTTAGGGTGGACGGCGTTGAATCCCGGATGTCACTAAATGATGGACAGGGGGTGTTCCGACGGGAAACCTCCACATCGGCACCCCGATACCACAACCCCGCGTCTAAAAATAGATTGTTAATCAAATTTCAGACAATAATTATAAAACTAAAATAATAAATGAATATATATATATATATATATATATATATATATATATATATATATTACAACTAATATATAATTTGTTATTTGTTATAACCATAAAATATGAACAAGTGAATAGGCCCATAGGCATTTATTGTTGAAACGAACTTACTCTATAAATACCCCCACTCTGTCACAAACTAATCTCCCCAAAGCCTTCAATAAAAGAGACATGAGACCAGCCTTGGTTTATTCGTTGGTTTTCTCACTTCTTTTGGTAAGAGCTCATTTTTAAGCTAAGTGTTTTGAGTTTATATGTGTGTTATACTTAAAATTCTTGAACTAACCTAGTTTTTCTATATTTTTCATTTTCTATGATTAGATTGCAAGTTTATATGATGCTAGAATACACCGAAAAGACTTTGGGAAAAGCTTAAGGAAAGATGAGCCCAAGCCAAAGACAGTTCAAAAAACTTTAAGTCTTGATTCATTTGGATCAAACAAAATAGAGAACAAGAAAGAAAGATCAGTTCGCGAGAGACTTTGATAGACAACCCAATCTCAAGAGGTTCACAACAGACTTTAATCCAAACCCGAATGGCGAGGAACCTCCTCCTCCGAAAGAAAATGGCGAGGAACCTCCTCCTCCTAAAGAAAACGGCGAGGAACCTCCTCCGCCAAAAGAAAACTAGTCTTCTTTTAGCATCATCTACAAAAATATATGTAATAAATGCAAAATATAGTTTGTGTTGTGTTTTCATGTGGAATAAAGTGTTAACTGTCAAAATTTGTTGACTAACGAATTAACCCTCTGTTAATTTGCAACTTTTGTTGCTCATCACAAGTTACTATTCATTTTTTTTCTTTATCATTGGTTATCACTAAAGCACGCATCCTGTGTTGTATAAACATAGAATTATAAAAAGTGAATCTTTATTTGCACACATTTATGTGAACGGTGAATATAATCAAACATAATTGTAGTGTAATCACATGATGCGACAAACATTTCTTTTGCAATTTATTTCCATCGTCTATAGATCGACTTTGTTATGAACTTGAGGAATATATTGCAACAAGCAATCTAAGATGCTGAAAATTGTATCTACACATCATGTGTGGTTCAACGCTTTTACGTATTTTTTTGTTCGGTTTAACAGTCCTGTCACAACGCACGGTTCATAAATACTCGTTCATTTTATTAGACATGTGAGTGGAAATGATGAAAGTTTTATAACATTTTATGCAACTTTTTGCAAATTAATAAACTAAAAAAAGACATGAAACAAATAAAAAACAGTGACTCATTTAGTTTCTTCTTGATAGTTTGGTTTCCCTTAATTGAAAGTTATTTAAATACAATGATGACTTAAGTAAACTTATTACATTATTACATTTCTATACAATTTGATATATAATATAATACATGGGTGAGGTTCGGCTACAAAGTTTATTTTTCCTACAAAGTGTATAAAGTCATAAAACACCACAATTTTAGCTATAAAATACACTCAAACCCCACAACTAACAGAGTAAAGATCACTAAAACACAATATCCAAATCCAAACATTCCATAAAACTTCAAACATAGCATCGTAGAACTATGAATATATAACACAACATGATAATCAACATAAAACACATTAATGTTAGTCATTCGATAATTAAAGACTCATCATCCAAAACACAACACAAACCCACAAATATGGCGTTTTAGTATTTTCACTTTGTTATTTGTGGGTTTTGAGTATGTTTTATGTTAACATTATTGTGTTTTATGACTTTTTACAACTTTGTAGGAAAAAAATGTACTTTGTAGCCAACTCCCACCCTATAATATATAATACAATTTGATAACATAACATAACATAGCTTAGCATAGTATAGAATAGCATAGCTTAACATAACATAACATAACATTACATAACATAACATAATAAGTGAAGTGAAGTGATACGATCTAATGTTTCACGACATATTATAAGATAACCTAAGACAATATGCTATTGGTGTGCCTAAAGCGTGTTATGAATTTATTAATATTTTGAGCCTATTTTACGCGTTAGTCAAGTTTTAAATTTATAAACACGATATTTAACTAACACTAAACACACACTTGGGCAAGTGCACCCATCGTGAGCATAGTATAGTGTTGGTAAGATACCGAGATCGTCCAAAGACACAAGAGCTTTTAATACCGGTTTAGTGTCAACGTCTAATCGTTCCAAATTTTTTGACAAAAGGTTTTTAAAGCATAAAATTAAATCTAAGATAAATAAAATACAAATACAAATACAAATAGACAAGATAGAATCACTTGGATCCAACTTCTCTTTTATGTATCCTTTGATAGTTTTCACACTTTCGGACTTTTTTATAGATTATCTTAGTTATACTAGTAGGCCCCTCTTTTGAAGGTAACGTTACCCTCAACCCAGTGGTTTGAGTCAGCAGGGATACAATCCTAAAGGGTTGGAATATTGTAAGATAATTAAATAAGTTATTAATACGAAAAGTGGTAGGACCCTCTTTTGAAGGTGACGTTACACTCGGCTAAGTGGTTTGAGTCAGCAAGGATACAATCCCAAGAAGTTGGTTTAAAATTTTAATAGTAATTTACATATGAGGGGTTCAAACTATTCGCACCCCCGCCATCCAACACCTTTGGGGTATTGAAGGAGGTCCTAGTAAGCTTGAACCAAGTCCTCGCAGAATCTATACACTGAACGAGACAAGAATTTTACCAAACCACCCTTCTAACCCCCTTCCAAGTAGTTAACGGGCTTTATATAGACCGTAAAGACACGAATGAGCAAATCAATGATATTATTTGGTTACTTTGTAGTACGATGTACCGACCTGCTCACTAACAAGTCGGACGTTGTAAAATGTAAGGATGATCTCGGCATACTAACTTGTTATGATGAATTCTTGTGTTTACCTAGATCGCGGGGGTATGCCTTGATTTGGGAAACACGGATGATATAGCAAGCTTACTTAACAAAGTCACAAGATTGAAAGTTGAAAGTTGACGCGATAAGTTTAAGCGGACAAATATATCGGCAATCGTACGGAACAGACTGACTAGGCTCGTGTTGAAAACTGTTCCTTAATCGGTTCCAAATGGTTTGATCCCATGGAAACTCTCCCCTTTATCTTTTATCATCCTATTATTTTAATATCATTATATTAACTAGTTGCTCGGTTGGTTGGATCACGGATTTTGTCAAAAGGTGTTATTGTTCATAACTGGTAAGTATGGCCGAAAAGATTAAAACGTTGCTAAAATTATTGTTTCGATTTGGCCCACTCATCTCGAATGAACCCACACTTCTATCTAGAATGGGCCCAACTTTTAGAAACACTGTTTCGAGATGGACCAGGCCCAACTATCTGGGACTACTGTTCCGAGATGGGCCAGACCTAATTCGAATCAATAAATAAGCCTATCTCGAGAGATCTCGAGTCATTTCGAGCCATTGCTCATCTCAGATCTCTTTCTCGAACTCATCTCGGACTAATAGGTTAGATCCCTTGCATCTCGAATGGATCTCGAATAGAACTCTGATGGACAATTGCATCTCGGATGGATCTCGATTGACAATACAGCATCTCGAATGGACCTCGGATAAGTAATCCGAGATCTGACTTCTTTATCTGAGATGTCAGAGCATCTCGGATGTCTTACAAGGTTTATTTGAGATAACCTTTAAATCTTATGAACCGGTACATTCGAGACATTCGTGACCAGGTCTTTCGAGACCTTTACGACCCGATTCGTCTGAATTAGTTTGAATAGGATCAATCAAGTTTGAACCTTGGATGGTTAAGTGGTCCAATCAAGTTTGAACCCGCATATTGTTTGATCCTTCAACCTCTGTTGTTTGATTCGTTGATTATTTGAACCGTTTAACTTAGAATCAAATGCCCAAAAAGGTCAATTAAGTCGTTTTGTTATAAAACTGACGTTCTCGTTCAAGTGCAGATAATGGCGCAAAAGATGATTGAAAAGCGTAAACTTGAGTCGAAATCTTCCATAATCAAGCTTTCTATTTATCTGATCCTCCAGCTGAGTATTTCTAGATGTTTCACTCGCTGATCTTTGGCCAAAAATATTGTCGTCTCACCCATGCCTTGAAGACAAATCAAGTAATTGATGAAGACAACATCCAAGACTTCTGGACGAATGCTAAAGTTAAGAGGGGTGGAGCAACTATCGAGTCGAAGATACACGGAAAGGACGTGGTTATTACAGAAGAATTGGTACGAGAGGTATTACAGTTTGGAGATAAAGAACATCACCCAACTGCATATGATAGAGAAAATGTGATCAAACCGCTGCGACAAAGGAGTTAAGAAGGCACATATCAAACAGTGTTGAAGAAACTGTTTCCAACATATTGGAGGTGTTTGGCTCACATCTTCTTACAATGCATATCGGAAAACAAAGGTGGCTCAAATCAATTGAATCAAACGCAAACGACAGCCTTTGTTGCTTTAGTCAATAATTCGGATTACAACTTCTCAGCGTATATCTTCGACAACATGAAGAACATGCTGGAGAACACAAAGAAAAAGGTGTTTCTGCTATATCCAAGGTTTGTACAGATGATTATTGATAAGAAGTATCCAAAGCTGGAAGTTCTGGTGCTAGATTGTCTGAACATGACGAGGCTGCAATGAGAATGGTTGCAGAAAGGATGAAATTCATTGAGCAGTCTAATAGTGATGATGATGAAGTGGTGAATGTTAGCAAGCTGCAATGGAGAGTGGTGCTGCGGGAACAAGAGAATGAATTGAAAAACGCTTAGATAGCATCCTTACAAAATCAAGTAACAGTCAGAGACCAAGCTATTAAGCAACTATAGGGTGATGTGAGCTTGTTAATGGAAGAAATCTTTGAAATGAAAGTGAAGCTGTAGAAGAAGTTTGGTGGTGAGTTTGCGGATAAGAATGATGATCCTTAGAACGTTGCGCACCACGAGCGCACTGCAAAAGAAAAGGCTACAGTCGACGCTGAATATGAAGCAGGACTGAATGCCTATCTCGCAGCTGAACAGACAAAGAAGAGAAAGAAGCCTTAGAAGAAGAATCCGAACAACAAGAAGATGCTTGTGATGAAAAACAAAGACGTGAATCCCTCGACGAAAACTTCCAACTAAAAGATCCATCCAAGGTGTCTGATCTCTATGTCATGGAATTGGGATCTACTCACTACGACAAGGTAGGAAACAAGTCGGAAGTCAAGTGCTGAGATATGAGCACGACATGAATATATGGATAGTGACGAGAGAAAGCGGACACAGAGAATACTATTCCAAACAATCACAATTTGGGTCATGGACCAAGATCGATCTGAAAAGTCTACTGAGAGCGCATTATTCTGATGCAGATCTGAATCAACACGGTCTGGGATGGGCATTTCACTCCAGGCTTAAACATAAGTGACTCAAAATTTCCCAACAATGAAGACCGTTGAGTCCTATCTGAAGAAAAGCCCCGGAATTCATGATCCTCATATGCACAAACATCTTCAGAATGTTATCTAGCCACCAACCGACAAAGATATGGTCATTCCTGCTGCTCCAAAGTTCCCAAAGGTGTGTTGAAGAACTTATGTTACTGGGCTTATGATCCGAGAATGGCTGAGGCGTGGTTGTTACTAAAGAAAAGTCCTTTCGACTAGCTAATACCTTGGATTTGATCAGTTTTCACAAGGAGGACATCTTGATGCTGGGCGCACATCAAATTCAAGCAAGCGATAAGTATGAAGAATGTGCGAAGTCGTGGACCAGCGCGGTGGCAACAGTGATTCACAACAAACATTTTGCAAATGTTGATCCACCGTTCTGAGGCAGCGAAGATTGAAGATCATGAAGCGTAAAGCCAACACTAATGCAGTAAACCTAGGGGGAGATTGTAAGGCCCTAAATAGGCTTATGGATTAGTAACTATAAGGGAATGGGCGATTACATTGTAATGGGCTTGGAGGTAGCTTTTGGGCCTAGGGATTTAGGGTAATGGAGCACTAACCCTCTTGTATATATAATAATGATGTATTAGGGTTAGTAGGCTCCTAGATTGATTATTCACTTGTATTAGACAAATTGGTGATTTGTATGCAAGTTGAACATTTCTATCTTCATCTTATTTCTACTATTGTGATTC
The DNA here is from genome assembly GCA_947069175.1 of Scalesia atractyloides. Taxonomy (NCBI): domain Eukaryota; kingdom Viridiplantae; phylum Streptophyta; class Magnoliopsida; order Asterales; family Asteraceae; genus Scalesia; species Scalesia atractyloides. Next base: position 84,821,518 of record CAMTDV010000025.1, read on the forward strand.
TTAGCTTGTTTGTGTGATTCCGCCACCATTCAAGCTACGTGTAATTTCGTAAGATCCGTTTATCGGGACTTACATAAAATTAAAAATTATACCTATAATTGGATCGCTAGAAGTTTTAACCCACGCTTGTGCAAGCGCTTCCAACTCGCTCGGGTTCCAAGGTATGCTTTCCGCATTCCCGCTTCCCTTTTCTGGATATCCTATTGCTCGTTGTTTCTTTTCTTAGCCTTCGTGGTTTGTGGTTGCGTTTCGGGTGTAACATCATCAACTACAGCTACATAAACAAAATCGTGCTCGGTGCGGTTTGAGTCAGCGGTTGGAATGGTGGAATTTGTATACCTTGTGATTGCATTTGCATTTACGTAGAATTTTGGTGTTGTTGGTATTGCATTTGCCAAGCGTTTTGAGCTTGACTAAAACCGCCAAACGAATACGGATCCATCCGTGTCGTGGGGTATACGAGAGGGGGTTGGGAAATAATGGAGGGGGTTCGGTCAGCTCTGATCCATGAGGTTTTTTTTGTTTTTTGTTTTTTTTGTATAAGATGAAGGTTGGTAAAAAAATTGAAAATGGATTTGAGATTGTGATTTTTAATATTGAAAATGGAGTTTAAATAGGATTTAAAATTAATTTAAAATTTTCTACTTTATTTTTCTACCGTTGCCAATGGGCATATTTGAAACGTTCGAATGTTTGGAGCTTCAGGGTGGACGGCGTTGAATCCCCGATGTCACTAAATGATTGACATGGGGTGTTCCCAGATGGGGAAACCCTCCACGTCGGCACCCCGATACCACAACCCCGCGTCTAAAAATAGATTGTTATCGTATTTCACACAATAATTATAAAACCAAAATAATAAATTAATATATATATATATATATATATATATTACAACTAATATATAATTTGTTATTTGTAATAACCATAAAATATGAACAAGTGAATAGGCCCATAGGCATTTATTATTCAAACGGACTTACTCTATAAATACCCCAATCTGTTACAAACTAATCTTACCAAAGCCTTCAATAAAAAGAGACATGAGACCGCCCTTGGTTTATTCGTTGGTTTTCTCACTTCTTTTGGTAAGAGCTCATTTTTAAGCTAAGTGTTTTGAGTTTATATGTGTGTTGCATTTAAAATTCTTGAACTAATCTAGTTTTTTTATATATATTTTAATTTCTATTATTACATTGCAAGTTTATATGATGCTAGAATACACCAAAAAGACATTTGGAAAAGCTTAAGGAAAGATGAGCCCAAGCCAAAGACAGTTCAAGAAGCTCCAAGTCTTGATTCATTTGGATCAACAAAATAGAGAACAAGAAAGATCAGTTCGTGAGAGACTTTGATAGACAACCCAATATAAAGATGTTCACAACAGACTTTAATCCAAACCCGAATGGTAGGAACCTCCTTCTCCTAAAGAAAATAGTGAGGAACCTCTTCCTCCAAAACAAAATGGCGAGGAACCTCCTCCTCCTAAAGAAAATGGCAAGGAACCTCCTCCCCTAAAGAAACGGCGAGGAACCTCCTCCGCCAAAAGAAAACTAGTCTTCTTTTAGCATCATCTACAAAAATATTTGTAATAAATGCAAAATATGGTTTGTGTTGTGTTTTCATGTGGAATGAAGTGTTAACTGTCAAAATTTGTTGACTAGAGAATTTACCCTTTGTTAATTTGCAACTTTTGTTGCTCATCACAAGTTACTATTCGTTTTTTTCTTATCATTGGTTATCACTAAAGCACGCATCCTATGTTGTATAAACATAGAATTATAAAAAGTGAATCTTTATTTGCACACATTTATGTGAACGGTGAATAAATCAAACATAATTGTAGCGTAATCACATGATACGACAAACATTTCTTTTGCAATTTATTTCCATCGTCTATACATCGACTTTGTTACGAACTTGAGGAATATATTGCAACAAGCAAATTAAGATGCTGAAAATTGTATCTACACATCATGTGTGGTTCAACGCTTTTACGCATTTTTTTTGTTCGGTTTAACAGTCCTGTCACAATGCACGGGTCATAAATACTCGTTCATTTTATTAGACATGTGAGTGGAAATGATGAAAGTTCTATAACATTTTATGCAACTTTTTGCAAATTAATAAACTAAAAAAAAGACATGAAACAAATAAAAAACAGTGACTCATTTAGTTTCTTCTTGATAGTTTGGTTTCCCTTAATTGAAAGTTATTTAAATACAATGATGATTTAAGTAAACTTATTACATTATTACATTTCTACACAATTTGATATATAATATAATACATGGGTAAGGTTCGGCTACAAAGTTTATTTTTCATACAAAGTGTATAAAGTCATAAAACACCATAATTTTAGCTATAAAATACACTCAAACCCCAAAACTAACAGAGTAAAATCACTAAAACACAATATCCAAATCCAAACAGTCCATAAAACTTCAAACATAGCACCGTAGAACTATGAATATAAAACACAACATGATAATCAACATAAAACACATTAATGTTAGTTATTCGATAATCAAAGCCTTATCATCCAAAACACAACAAAAACCCACAAATATGGCGTTTTAGTAATTTTCACTTTGTTATTTGTGGGTTTTGAGTATGTTTTATGATTGACATTATTGTGTTTTATGACTTTTTAGACTTTCTAGGAAAAAAATTTACTTTGTAGCCAACTCCCACCCTATAATATATAATACAATTTGATAACATAACATAACATAACATATTATAACATAACAAAACATACATAATAAGTGAAGTGAAGTGATACGATCTAATCTATCACGACATAATATAAGATAACCTAAGACAATATGTTATTGGTGTGCCTAAAGCGTGTTAGGAATTTATTAATATTTGAGCCTATTTTACGCGTTAGTCAAGTTTTAAATTTATAAACACGATATTTAACTAACACTAAACACACACTTGGGCAAGTGCACCCATCGTGAGCGTAGTATAGTGTTGGTAAGATACCGAGATCGTCCAAGGACACAAGAGCTTTTAATACCGATTTAGTGTCAACGTCTAATCGATCCAAATTTTTTGATAAAAGGTTTTTAAAGCATAAAATTAAATCTACGATAAATAAAATAAAATAAAATAAAAATAGACAAGATAGAATCACTTGGATCCAACTTCTCTTTTATGTATCCTTTGATAGTTTTCACACTTTCGGACTTTTTTAGAGATTACCTTAGTTATAGTAGTAGGCCCCTCTTTTGAAGGTGACGTTACCCTCAACCCAGTGGTTTGAGTCAGCAGGGATACAATCCTAAAGGTTTGGAATATTGTAAGATAATTAAATAAGTTATTAATACGAAAAATGGTAGGCCACTCTTTTGAAGGTGACGTTACCCTCGGCTAAGTGGTTTGAGTCAGCAAGGATACAATCCCAAGAAGCCGGTTTAAAATTTTAATAGTAATTTACATATGAGGGGTTCAAACTATTCGCACCCCTGCCATCCAATACCTTTAGGGTATTGAAGGAGGTCCTAGTAAGCTTGAACCAAGTCCTCGCAGGATCTATACACTGAACGAGACAAGAATTTTACCAAACCACCCTTCTAACCCCCTTCCAAGTAGTTAACGCGCTTTATATAGACTGTGAAGACACGACTGAGCAAATCAATGACATAATGAAGAAATGTTAGGAAAATTCACTTTCAACATAAGAAATTAGTTATTGAAGTCATTAATACATACCCAATTAAAAAGTGCCGAAAGACTAAAACTAAAAGTAATACATAAAAGATTAGTCTTCAATAAGTGATGTAAGGAATTTAGCCAAGCATGACCTTTGTTTGACAAGAACCCTTACTATCAATCTTGGATCCCGAGACTACTACACACTCTAGATGATAGATGGATGATGGTGGTGGGTGTTGGTGTTGTACTGGTGGTGGAGTGGTGGCAAAGTGAGAGAGAAGTGTTTACCAAGGGATGCCTTTAAAGTGACCCAAACACCCCTATTTGTAGCCCAAACAGTAGCCCGGCCACGGCCCCGTGTCCAGCGGACACGAACCGTGGCCATCATCTTCTCTCCCTTCATTAATTGCAGCTATCAGCTGAGGCCCCACACGACCCCGTGTCTCTTGGGCACGACCACGTGGTCAACTCTTCGCTGTACTATCAAGATTCTACAAATCTTAGAGTTGTCCATGTCCCATGTTGGTCTGGGCACGGCCTGTGGTGGGCGTGAAAGCTTCTGCAGTTTTTGTCTTCATGTGCAATGGCTGACCATGCCCCATGCCTGGCTGGGCACGACCCTGTGGTCAGCTTCTGTCTCTTGTTTTTGTCTTTGGGTTGTTGCTGAGGGGTCGGGTATGGCACGTTATTCCTTCTTTGTGTGTTTATGTTGGTTTTGGCTGCTTATTTGCTTCTTTTGTTCTTTTGAGCTCATTTTATCCTGAAAATATAAAAGGAACAAAGGAACGTGCTTTTTCCAACATTAGTTCACTTTAAGAAAATCATTTTATTTAGGCATGACATGCCTCTTTAAAATTCTATTTATATATAAGTTCACTTACCTCACAAGAGATCACTCAACACTCGGCCGAAGATGTATTTTTGTGATAACACTCGATTCTGGTTTGGAACTTACTTCTACCATACGCTTGCCAAGCTATCAATCCTCCTCCTTTTTAACCATAAACTTCTGTAAATATCAAGAGGTCTTTAAAAAAGGTTAGGCTTGGGTTAAAGGTAGGTGATTTGGTTAGTAGTTAGTAAAATGGCGGAATGCGTAAAAGACGCCGGTTGTCGTAAAAACTTTTGTGTTTGTGACATATATTTAAACTAAACATTTTCAAACAAGATTTTTGAGGAACTTGTTTGGTTATTGAAAGAACTATGGTTATTGAAGGAACTTGTATATATATATATATTATATATATATATATATATATATGTCACCAGATAATCGAGCTTTTTACTAAACCAAATGGGTTTTAAAGAAAAAGGTTTTGGTGGGGACTGGGTGTTTGTTTTGCGGGTTTTTGAAACGAAAAAGGCTAAGTCTCAAAGGGGTTAACTAGGGGGATTTTAGGTAGTGGAGTAGAAAGAAGGAAAACAATGGTTTTCAATGAAAAATGGGTTAGTCCTAATGCCTCCATCATTTACTTACTTGGGTTTAAGTTGGTAAGGACCGGGAGTGTATCATCTTGGCAATTTCTAGAGTCGTAAGAACCAAGCGACTATTCACACAAGAAATGAAAAATGAGCATTTAGTTCAAAGATGTATGTATGTATGTATGTATGTATGTATGTATGTATGTATGTATGTATGTATGCATGCTCAATAAAGGCTCAAAAACTCACTTATTATGGGAATGGGTTTTTATTGTGAACAAGAATATATAATCCAATTTTAAAAAGATTTGTCATGCCTTTTTAGAATTTCGTGTTTGGTTCTTTTTATCACGACGCTATTGGTTGTTGTAACAACATAATTTTTTAGAACTTGTTACTCCCAACTTAAACCAAGACAAAAAAAAATTGAAAAAGATTTGGGGTGATTAGCGGTTCCAATACGAGTTTTGTGTAAGGCTTGTTATTAGGACTTGCTAGATTCAAGGTTTTAGCTCCCCCCCACACTTAAATTACACATTGTCCTCAATGTGCCCAAAAATAAGTTTTTCAGTTGATTCGAACATGTAAAAGCGTGTTTAAAACAAATTTTTGTGACACTAGGCTTCTGGCCACGGGCACGTGTTGTACGGGCACGGCCCGTGTTCAGAGCGCCAGTATCAAAAGTAAGACAGAAGGTAGACCATGGGGCGTGGCCATTGAGCACGGCACGTCGTCAGTTACCTGTTTTTTAAATTTTTTCTGTAGAACCTGGACACAGGGGCGTGTTCAGTTGGGCACGGCCCCGTGCTACACATGCTGGGAAGCTGAAAAAGTTATCGGAAGGTATTGTTTACGTGCATGGGGTGGTTTTAGCGTCCCTTTGGCAGTTTTCATCTTTTCTCGTTTGTTAGGCCATAAAATAAGATCCAAACACCACAACAGTAGCTTAAACCATCTTATATTAGGGTGCGGGATACAAAAGGTCCTAAGATAAATCCTAAAATTAAAAAATTACAAAAGTCTTAATATTAGATAGATGCAAGAAATCTTAAACCGTAATGAAGTTCTACCCTAGATGCTTACATGTTCAAGAACAACAAAAACCCAGAAAGGATTTTTCGAAACGTAAGGGCTTCTAAGAACTTCAACCCGGAGGGAGCACTCTCTCAAAAGTCATTGAGCATTTCCTCAATCTCCCGAGGGAGGAAGAGGAAGGGCTCTTCTTCCGTATTTTCATACGGGGGAGGAGCGAGAGGTGCAACGACCACCGGAACCTCGTGTAATGCGTCTAGAGGAGGCTCCGGAGGGAGATCATCTCATCCGGTTGGAATGATGATTTCTTGTGCGAGGTTCCAATCTTCTTGTGGGACGATCGGCTCCATGGGTGGCATCGCAAGAATGTTCAACCTTTGGTGCAAAAGGTTGATTTCACGGAGGCAATTCTCCGATCCCATTGTTAAATAGTTGACTCGGTCGACTAGGGCCTCCTCCACTGATGTCATTTCATCGATTGCTTCCCTCAAATGGTACACATAGCGGACTAGGGTGGCTTCAATCGATGGTCTCCTTCCCCAGTTGTTTCTTGAGTTTGCCGACGACGTTCCACTGTTCTGACTTGACATACTAAGAAAATAATAGTGAAATTTCAAGAAAGGAAAGAACTTAAAACTTCACCACGGCCCCGTGTCCAGTGGACACGGCCAGTGCTCGTTCCTTTGCAGAAGTTTTGAACCTAAAAACTCATTGTTTTAACTTATTTTTCTGTAGATGTGAACATTTTTTAAACGAAAACAACTTAAAACATTATGATAAAACATTTGTTTATTGAGAGTTTTTGCTTCAAAACATTTATTTTGCATGGGTAAAGCTTGAAGTCATGGAGCTTCACGCTTTAATGGAGGTTTTGAGTTCTTTGGAGAAGAAAGGAAAGAGACAAAAGTGGTAAAGACAAGATGGTTTTTGGGAACCTTCTTAAGAACATACCTTTTTAAGTATATGTGAAAAATCCCAGGAGATCTCTGTCTTTTGAATGAGGCCAAACATGCAGCACCAAGGCTAACTTTCTATAAAGCGACAACACAGTGACCACGGCCCCGTGCCTGTTGGGCACGACCCCATGGTCAGACATGGTTTGGAGTTTTTATGAAGTTTTGTCTTATTAAAGTCAAGGCTTTCCCGAGATTGGGAGGTTCCTTACTGGAGGGAACAACATCAAAATGACGAAGGTATCTTAATTGCTCTTGTTTTATGCAATAACGCAAGAGGTTATCGGAAAGGGTAAAACCTAGACTACTTACTGGTGGGTGATACCAACCTTTATTCCCCTTATTCGGGCTCTTGTTAAAGAAGGTATCTTATGTCGAATCGTTCAGGTCTATGAGCGCATCGGTGGTGGCAGATGGAGAGTCATTCATGGCAAAATCGACACAAGAACGACTATCACTAAAGTTTTCACAAGAGATTGGGGTACTTTCGTTGACTTTGATGTTGCTCGGTTCCGAACACGAACTCAACGATTCTCGTTGCATTTGGTCTAGTGATGAATACCTCGCTTTCATCATAAGCTCTATTTTTTTAAATTTTTTGAGAATCCTTTCTTCCAATTGACATAGATCGGAGGAGGTTATGTCGTGTGAAAGAGGGGGTTCAGGGTATTCAGTTGGATGATAGGGATCGTTTTTTACTTTCGCCCATGTTAAGGTTATTACCACAGGAAAATGATGGGTCCGCCAAATAGTGAGGTTCAAAATTTAGGGTGTAACATTCAATATCTTGATGAAACCCACCACATAGTTGACACCATTCACCATAAGAGCGGCAAAAGTAAAAATAATCAATGTCATCCATGTTTTTGTCAGAGGTTATCAACCTTTGGGATCGGACGGTCCTGTTTTCAGTAACTGGATGTTAAACACACGGCCCCGTGCTGAGCTACTGTTTGACTAAAACAGATTTTATTGTTGTTGTTTATTGGACACGGGGGCGTGTTGGTCGGATACGGCCCGTGCTGGATTCCGCAGAAAGTGCAGAATTTGCTAAAACTGAAAATTTCCTAAAAAAGAAAGAGAAAAATAGGTGAAAATGATTAGGCCGCTGATTTTAAGCTTTCTTAAATCCTTGTGTCCCGACAACGGCACCAAAAACTTGGTGTGCGTAAAGCGTGTTATGAATTTATTAATTTTTTTGAGCCTATTTTACACATTAGTCAAGTTTTAAATTTATAAAACACGATATTTAACCACACTAAACACACACTTGGGCAAGTGCACCCATCGTGAGCATAGTATAGTGTTGGTAAGATACCGAGATCGTCCAAGGACACAAGAGCTTTTAATACGGCTTTAGCGTCCACGTCTAGCAATCCAAATTTTTTGATAAAAGGTTTAAAGCATAAAATTAAATCTAAGATAAATAAAATAAAATACAAATAGACAAGATAGAATCACTCGGATCCAACTTCTCTTTTATGTATCCTTTGATAGTTTTCGCACTTTCAGACTTTTTAAGAGATTATCTTTGTTATAGTAGTAGGCCCCTCTTTTGAAGGTGACGTTACCCTCAACCTAGTGGTTTGGGCCAGACAGGGATACAATCCCAAAGGGTTGGAATATTGGAAGATAATTAAATAAGTTATTAATGCGAAAAGTGGTAGGCCCCTCTTTTGAAGGTGACGTTGCCCTCGGCTAAGTGGTTTGAGTCAAGAAGGATACAATTCCAAGAAGCCGGTTTAAAGTTTTAATAGTAATTTACATATGAGGGGTTCAAACTATTCACACCCTCGCCATCCAATACCTTTGGGGTATTAAAGGAGGTCCTAGTAAGCTTGAACCAAGTTCTCGCAGGATCTATACACTGAACGAGACAAGAATTTTACCAAACCACCCTTCTAACCCCCTTCCAAGTAGTTAACGGGCTTTATATAGACCGTAAAGACACGAATGAGCAAATCAATGACATCATGAAGAAATGTTAGGAAAATTCACTTTCAACATAAGAAATTAGTTATTAAAATCATTAATACATACCAAATTAAAGAGTGTCGAAAGATTAAAAACTAAAAGTAATACATAAAAGATTAATCTTCACCAAGTGATGTAAGGAATTTAGCCAAGCATGACCCTTGTTTGACAAGAACCTTTACTATCAATCTTGGATCCCGAGACTACTACACACTCTAGATGATAGATGGATAATGGTGGTGGGTGTTGGTGTTGTAGTGGTGGTGGAGTGGTGGCAAAGTGAGAGAGAAGTGGTTTGCCAATGGATGCCTTTGAAGTGAACCAAGCACCCCTATTTATAGCCCAAACAGTAGCCCGGCCACGACCCCATGTCCAGCGGGCACGGCCCGTCGCCATCATCTTCTATTCCTTCATTAATTGCAGCTGTCAGCAGAGGGGCCCACACGATCCTGTATCTCTTGGGCACGACGCCGTGGTCAACTCTTCGTTGTACTATCAAGATTCTGCAAATCTTAGAGTTGACCATGTCTCATGTTGGTTTGGGCACGACCTCGTGGTGGGCGTAGAAGCTTATGCAGGTTTTGTCTTCAAGTGCAATGGCTGACCACGCCCCATGCCTGGCTGGGCATGGCCCCGTGGTCAGCTTCTGCTTCTTGTTTTGTCTTTGGGGTGTTGCTGAGGGGTCGGACATGGCACGTTATTCCTACTTTGTGTGTTTATGTTGGTTTTGGCTGCTTATTTGCTTCTTTTGTTCTTTTGAGCTCATTTTATCCTGATAATACAAAAGTAACAAAGAAACGTACTTTTTCCAACCTTAGTACTAAAAAAGGGTTAGTTTTATGCCTCATTTGATGTAATTTATATGTTACATTTTGCACACATCACTATATAACTTAAGTTTCTAAATGTTGGTAAGATATCCAACTTTTTCGTATTCTATTTGCTAAAACTACACACTACACCTACAATTCTAGCAATTACATTTAGTGGCGGACCTAAAAAGTATTTTTATAAGGGAAAGGGGAATTTATAAGGGTTGTTTGATTGTTGCTATATAATAATTTTTTCCGTTCCGGTTCGAGTCGGGTCATATAGAAAAACATAATCGTATTAATTTTTATACAAACAAAAAAAGTACGTCAAGCATCATTACAATACATAGTGAAATCGAAAATATAATATATCTAAAATTGGTCTCTACAGATTTCATTTATTAAAATCTAGCCATAACATCACCTAGCGAGACGTTTTAAGAAAGTCCTTTCGCAATATATCGCTTAAATTCTTATCACCAATCTGATCATGCTACAAGTAAATAAAATAAAGTAGAACATACAAAATATAATGATCAAACTAAATAAGTAAATAATGACTAAAATAAAATGTATATGGTAGCGTAACTATCACTTTTCAACTAAAATATTCTAATATAGTATTAACCGAGTAATTATTAGTTATTTTATGAAAAAAAAAACTAGAAAGCAATCTTCTAACACCTCTAATTTTTCTCGGGCCCTTTTATTATTATTATTTGATTAAACCTTAACGATTGGTTAGAACTTTTAAATAAAATATCTTTCTTGATATAACCTTAACGGTTGGCTAGAATTTTTAAATAAAATACCTTTCTAAAGTTATATATATTTTCATGAGCTAATAAAAGTTTATATTAATAAAAAATACTGAATAAAATATTAAAAAAAACTAAATATAGTACAGTTACTTAATTTAATAAATAAAAAAGAATTTGATTACCTAAATTTGTTTGCAAATTGACAAATATATAGAAAAGAGTCTATATACTTACAATTCTAAGTTTTCAAGTCAACAAATATATAGAAAAGATTTTATATACTTACGATTCTAAGTTAGATGACCAGTTGGAGGCTGCATGGTAACTAGCAATTTGTCAACCTTTTTTTTCTTTTACTAATTTTTGTTTATTTTAATTTGACCCTTAAAGTATTTTCACTTATGACCCTTTGATTTTATAATCATTTTTAATTTTTGTTTATTTTCGGTTTTATTCGTCAACATTTAGTATTGCCAATTCCAACAACCTCAACTTTCTAAAAACTTTATAATTATTTTTAAATTGAATTTGATTGCTTTTTTGCCTTTGTCTTTAAGTTTTGTTTCCTTTACCCTTGAACATATAGTATTAGTATTGGCACTTACAAACCTTAGGTTCTAAAAACATTATAATCATTTTTACGTGCTTATATTTATGTACGTTTCGGTATAAATTCAAGTTAATTATTCTTTGAAAATTGGTATACTCAGATATAATATGATTTTTCTCTTTTTTTTTGTATATTTTCAGTTGATCTGCATCTTGTCATAAATTTTGTTTTACAACAAGTAAGGTAAAAAATCATATATATTCATTAGATTTTATAAATTTGACTTACTTTACCTTTCGGCGTCATCAAAACGCGCGGATCTGCATAATGTCGCGTATGAAGTTCGGTTCAACACAATCGGGGTCAAGGTTTTACATCAGATGACGTGAAATTGGTGTTATTCCAATTCACCTTAGAGGATAAAGCACAACATGATTCCATTCTTTACCATTTGCCTCTATCTTTACATGGCCCGATATGTAGCAACTCTTTTTGGATGAGTTTTACCCGCCTCAACAGACTAATGATGCTAGGAAAGATATTCGGCATTTCCAACAGCAATCGGGGGAGCTTTTCCATAAAACATTTAATTTGATCTAAATGATGTTGAAGAATTGTCTATATCATGATATACAATTGTGGGAATTGCTTAATGCTTTCCACGAGGGGCTAACGGATGAGGATGCGAGGGATCTTAGCTCGATATCGAATGGCACATTCGGTATGAATTACGAGCATATTGATTGGGAATATTTGGAGAAAAATGTGACCACGTCGAAGCGAAAGGCTCAATCCTCAAGAAACACTCGACAATCAGTGACGAGAGCAGTAGATATTTCACCGGAAGTTAGTGGGAAAATGCCTTTCTGTGGGCATTGTGAAGATTTATGGCAATAATGGATGAGTGCCCTAGTATTATTGGTGGAGTCGATGACATAAATTTCGTGCAAGGTAGTGGAGGTGGTGGTAGAAACTTCAACATGAACTCTAACACCTACCACCCAGGGCTCAAAAATCATCTAAATTTCAGTTACGGAAATGCAAATAATCGGAGCAACCCGGGTTTTCAGGGAAATACTCAATCTGGTGGTCAGCGAAAGTTTAATCAGCCTCGCTTCCAAAGCAACTATCAATGGGGTAGTAATCAAGGGTTTCAAGGGGGCTATCAGAATAACCAGAGAGGACCAACTGGACCCTCTAATGCTACCGGGAGTAATGATATGATGGAGATGTTGAAGTCGATGCAACAGGAGATGCAGGACGGCAATCAGTTAGATGATGCACGAGCACAGAAAGATGAGGTACATGATAAGGTTATTCAGTCGTTAACAACACATATGGGCCAGTTAGCGAGTGAACTGAAGGAGTTGAAGCAGAGCAATGGGCGACTGCCAAGCGATACAACAACAAATCCCGCTCATCAGAAGGCAAAGAACAACCAATTCGGCCAGGTAAGTACTCTTAATAGTGGTAAAAATTATAACAAGGTCGACACTCCACCACCATTGGTTGAAGGTGTGGTGGAGGATTTAGGTGAGGATGGTGAGAGCGGGAATGAGTCAGAACCTACCTTTGTTAAAATGAGTGAAAACACTAATTCTAAAACCCGTAATGAACTTAATGAAATGACTAAGGCTAAGGAAGGGGAACCAATACCACCTCCCTTTCCTGAAGCTTTGAAGAATCCAGCTAGTAAGAGTATCATTAACAAACGGGGACCTCAACAAGAGGAAATTTGGGAGGTGTTCAAACAGGTTAAAATCAATTTACCTTTAATTGATGCAATTAAATAGGTTCCGGCTTATGCCAAGTATTTGAAAGACATGTCTACCCAAAAATGGCAACATAAAGTTCCAAAGACAATTGATCTAACTGAGAGGGTGAGTGCTGTCTTAAATGGGGTACTACCACCCAAGTTGCAAGATCCTGGTGCCACACCCCAACTGATGGCGGAATCATCATGGTAGTGGCACTAGGCGAATCAGATTGATCAAGAGATTCCATAACGATTAATTCAAAGACAATAATCAACATTTAATATCCCATACTATCAAACTCATACAATCTTCAAACAACCATTACAATTCAACAAAAATCTCTTAATCACAATCCAATTCGATCTCTCCTAGATTTTATTACAAACCGTTCTAAAACAAACTAAATAAAACAAACTAAACTACACATGCAACATCCAAGGCATCCAAGCTATAAATTCTCAACCTGTTACATATGTTAAAATACAAGTCAATTCAATTAAGTAAAGGTGAGCATACGAGTTTGAATAATACTAGCACAATCGAGAAAGCGTTTGCGAAACAAGCTAATTATATATGATGATACACTAAAACACTTAACATAGCATAGGCTCATTTCTCATGCTAACCACCGTGAAAAGGCTTGCGCGACCATCCTAACTAGACCCCGTCGGGTGTTAGCCAAACTATAGTACCATACTAGCTAAGGAGGCAAGTTAACAAAAATAAGTCCTAGCCACATGTTTCTAGTATCACGTATCGAGCATATACAATCAGATTATTCGCGTGTGATAAACAATTTTGATTTGTGAAGTGATTTTGATATAGGAATGTATGTAACACCCAAAAGTGCATTAAAGCGAAAATGGGTCAAGTATACTCACTGTGGGTGCGTTTAGGTAAGATTAGAGGATCTGAGGGAGTCACGGAGTGCGCCGGATCAGCCTGTAAACGAACAGAAGTGCATCAGTCTTCCGAAAAGCCGAAACGGTGAAGTTTGAGTTTAGCAGTAGGCAAGTTTGGGCGAACTTGTGTGTAAACACACAAGTTCGAGCGAACTTGTATGGTTTTGGGTAGTTTTGAGTCAAGTTCGGTCGAACTTGATGAGTTTCCTGAGAAACTGGTCAAGTTCGAGCGAACTTGTAAGAAATTCTTACTGACAAGACAAGTACGGGGAACTTGCAAAGTTTCTTAAGAAACTAGACAAGTTCGGTCGAACTTGTAAGAAATTTGGTGAGAATTAACCCAAGTTCGGTCGAACTTGGCCCATATGGGTGCAAGTTCGGTCGAACTTGACCAGTGAGCTGTTGATTCTTGAGCGAACTTGATGTTTTCAAGTCCAAAATCTTGCGTTTTCACGTCATTTGCTGAGTAAATCGAGTGTTCATCCCTCCAACCCTGTGCTACTGAGCAAACTTAGGTCGGAGAGTTCTTTTAGAGCTGTTTTAGCCGTTTTACAAAAGCGTCGGCTAATCCGGGCGAACTCGGGGTTCGTTCGGATTAGTCCGGCTCGTGTAAACCAACATAAACGTCCTTGTGCTTCCAGATCTGGGATCTTGAATGATAAATGCTCCGTTTCATCAATCAAAAGTCCGTATTTTGTGTCTAAATCAAGGTTCAAAAGGTTTTGCTCAGATCTAAGCATAGATCTGAGTGAAAAATAGAAGTTTTATGTAAGAAGATGAAGATTTTCGTAAACAGAGAAGATTTGATGAAAACGAAGGCTATGCCATGTGCCAAAATCGTTGTAAACCTTTGTAAAACGTTGATAAACGTTGTTGTAGTTGAAATCGGGTTGATTCTTACTTAGAACACGAAGGTTTCGGGTTTTGAGAGCTCTAGGCGAACTTACAGCAATTTCAAATGAGAGGAATGAGCTGAGTATTTATAGGCGAAGGCAAAAATGGAGGCTGGTGGAGTCAAGTTCGGTTGAACTTGCATGTTTTCATGCAAGTTCGGGCGAACTTGCTTGATTTGCAATGATTATCAGTCAAGTTCGGCCGAACTTACATGGAATCATGCAACTTAGAGCGGACTTGAGAGATATTGGAGAGAAATGAGTTAAGTTCGGCCGAACTTGCTGAATCCCTGAAGTTTCAAGCAAGTTCGAGAGAACTTGAGTAGGGGAAGAAGACCTGAGTTTGGCCAGTCAAGTTCGGCCGAACTTGGGGTCACCCAAGTTCGAGCGAACTTGACCCAAATCTTGGGTTTTCTGCGTTCATTTCGCGTTAAGAGTTCGTTTGGCGATTCGGTTCGTATCAGTTAGTTATACTGAACGTCATAGTAAAGCGTTAAGCGTTATACTTGGTATAATAGTGCGATTTAGCGATTCGAGAGTGCGAGAGCGATGCGATAGCGAGCGTAATCATAATCATAAAACACACATAACATATAAATAATATAAAACCACTTAAATAACTGCGATTTGCGATGCGATGAGATTAGCGATGCGATTTAATAAGCGATTAGATGCGATATGACATACATACTCATAATTAGTTAACATAAACTTCATTAATAAGCGAATCTCGGATTTACAAAGGATGATACAAACGATAACAAAGAAAAAGATAACAACGAATTTCCGAGTTCTTACAGTCTCCCCTACTTTAGGGAATTTCGTCCCGAATTAGGCAGTGGCCGTAACAAAGAGATGCGGATATTTCGTTTTCATATCACTTTCAAGTTCCCAAAGTGAACTCGGCGCCTCGTTTGCCTTCCCATCGGACCTTCACGATAGGTATGCGAGAGCGTCGGAGTTTCTTGGTTTCTCGATCCATGATCTCAACGGGTTTTTCCACGAAATGGAGCGTTCCATTAATTTGCAGATCTTCGAGAGGGACATGCAGATTTTCTTCGGCTAGGCACTTTTAGAGATTAGACACGTTGAAAGTCGGATGTACATTATTAAGTTCTGCCGGTAGTTCGAGACGATAGGCTACTTTACTAATCCTTTCCAGAATCTTAAAGGGTCCAACGTATCGAGGCGCTAGCTTTCCTTTCTTGCCGAAGCGGACCACACCCTTCCAAGGTGCAACCTTTAGGAGAACGTGATCTCCAACTTCGAACTGTAGGGGCTTGCGTCGTCTGTCGGCGTAACTCTTTTGACGACTCCGAGCTTTCAAGAGATTGTCTCTGATTTGGAGCATTTTGTCCGTCGTTTCTTGAATTAGCTCGGGACTGGTGATTGTGCTTCTCCGATCTCATGCCATGCAATAAGCGATCGACATTTTCTTCCATATAATGCCTCAAAGTGAGCCATTTGAATGCTGGTATGATAGCTATTATTGTACGAGAATTCGATTAAAGGTAAATGCGTATCCCAGTACCACCAAAATCTATGGTGCACGCACGAAGCATGTCTTCGAGGGTGCGGATCGTGCGCTCAGTCTGACCGTCGGTTTGAGGATGAAAAGCGGTACTGAGATTGAGAGTAGTACCGAGAGCGGATTGAAAGGTCTCCCAGAGACGCGAGGTAAAGTGACCGTCTCGGTCAGAGATGATGTCACGAGGCGTCCCGTGTCGACATATAACTTCGTCGGTATAGATTCGGGCTAACCGTTCGACCTTAAACTCTTCTCGTATAGCAATAAAGTGCGTAGATTTAGTAAGACGATCAACGATAACCGAAATACTATCGTGACCGGATGAAGTACGCGGGAGTTTGGTAACGAAGTCCATAGCTATACTCTCCCACTTCCACATCAGGATTTCAGGTTGTTCGAGTAAACAAGAGGGCCTTTGATGTTCGGCTTTAACTTTCGAGCAAGTTAAGCATTTTGAGACGTACAAGGCGATATCCTTTTTCATGCCCGACCACCAATACTTAGGACGAAGGTCCTGGTACATCTTTAGGGCACCGGGGTGAATGGAATATCGAGATTTATGAGCTTCGGTCATTAACAAATTACGAAGATTATCGCGACTTGGAATCCAAATATGATTGAGATAGTAATGAATACCATCAGATTTAGACACGAGCTGAGTTTCGGCACCACATTTCATTTCTTCTTCCAAAGTATTCTCGTTAAAACAAGCGAATTGAGCGGAGCGAATCATGATTTCGAGATCATTCAAAGCTTGAGAGTCACGAACACTATACACATAGCTTCGTCGACTGAGAGCATCGGCGACGATGTTCGCTTTACCGGGATGGTAGCGTATCTCGCAATCGTAATCGTTGAGAAGTTCAACCCATCGACATTGTCGCATGTTTAGTTCTTTTTGATTAAAGATATGTTGTAAGCTCTTATTGTCACACACCCGACCCGCAGCGGATAAGGTGATCGGGGCATGATTGGGTTATCATCAAAGCTCATGACATTTATTAAACGTTTCATATTCATTAATACAATTTAATTGGAAATTTACAATGATTGCTACAACATGATCTAACTACAATCTAAACTTCTTTGTTCTCTTCTAAAGCATATCCTATGTTATCCTTGCTTCAACCTGTTCACCTGTATCATGTGTAAAAAGGTTTTTGGATCAACATAATGTTGGCGAGTGAATCCTATGGAAAACATTTGAATAATTCATTTAAATTGATTATGAAATATGTGCACAACCAAACATGAGTAAAATTAGATGTAACTTGATCAACAATCATAATATGTTAAATGAAAACACTCATGAATAATAATGGAACAATTAAAGGCACGCGTTGCTCAACTCGTCTCTCACGAGGAACTGAGGGGCCTGATGAATGAATTGCATAAACATGATAATATGAATAACACAACTACAACAATATAAACTCAATGAAAAACACACATGAACAATAATGAATTGAATTGAAGCACGCGATGTTCTACTCGTTTCCCACGAGGAACTGATGGGCTTAATGTATGAGTTTCATGTAATTTGACAAACGGAATATAAGTAAATCACAACAATAAATCAATCTAAGTTTAAGTCATGATGTGGTATGGCACAAGTTTAAATAAATAACTTAATTATTTCATAACACATGACACACCCCAAAACGTGTAATTTAAAAGGGGAATTGTAAGATTCACTCACAGTGGGTGCGTTCGGTTGATGACGTTGAATGCACGCGAAGTGGTTTTAACCACGAGTGAGATTTAACCTAGATAAATCGTATTATGGTTTGGTAAGTAAACGGATTTTATTAAACTATTTTAGTAGGATTGTTGGGTGCATTTTTGTGAGTTTAAGGCTATTTTCTAATCTTAAAAATGTTATTTTTAAGTATTTATAATTGATTTTTAATTAAAATAATTAAATAAAAATAATAAAAATATTTTATTTTTCTCTGCTACAGTTGACTTTGACTTGTTGACTTTGACTGGTCGTTGACCGGTTTTGAGGCATATTGTTGTGCGCTCGGTGAGGCTCGAACCCGAGACCTCCCGTACGCGTGCACGCAGCTCTACCAACTGAGCTACGTGTCTAACCCGTTATATATCCGATTTTAATTTCATATATACATTAATTAGAATTAACAGAAAATCATTTTATTCTAAAAACAGTTTAAGCGGACCGGTTTTGCACTCCACAGGTCTCGAACTCGGGACCTGTGGTTTAAACTAACACACAGTCCAACGCTGGACTGTGTGTTCAACATGTTATAACATTCGATTTTTATTATACTTAAATACAATTTAGTTACTTCATTTTTCTGCCTTATTTAAAAAGAATAGATAATCGTCCGAGTCGGTGCTGAAGACCGGACTCGAACTCGTGACCAGCGATATAAACAAACACACAGTCCACCGCTGGACTGTGTGTCTAACTTGGTTATTATTCCGGTTAACAATATATTTAACATATATCTGTGGCGATCCGGTTCAGTTAAATAAAAACTTGATTTTTATTAAGGCAGCGTGTACGAACCGGGATTCGGACTTGAGACCTTTGCATGATTAACGTCTTATGTGCACACAGTCCACCGCTGGACTGTGTGTCTAACCCGAGTAAAATCCTGATTTATAATATACTTATATGATATAGAAAACGTCGTCTTCCTCGTCAAGTTTGAACCAGAAATCGGAAAATCGGCTGGTTCAAAGTTTTATCGATTTATTAGCGTTTTACAGTTAATTAAGGTATTATAAAAGTGAAACGGAGAAGAAAACTGGGCGGAGAAAGTATACCGACAAGACTCTCTGTTTTCCGGCAGAACTCCGGCGACAGAATTCACCTCCGGCGATAGGTTCCTTGCAGCAGCAAGTCTCCGGAAATCTTGGAAAGAGTATGGGTAACTTCAGTAAAGGTTTAGGGGATTAGTGAGGTTCAGAAAATTAAAACTCGGTTTTCCGGCGAAAAATAGGAAAGTTCCGGCGAGTGGAATTATGCCGAGAAAAGGTGTGATTTTTGAGCGAAAGTGTTTGTCGTCGATTGTGGGTCAATTTATAGGAGAAAACGAGATGTATTTGGTCTGGTTTTGGACTGTATTCATCGGTTTAAGTTTTCCGGCGGTTTTGAAAATTGACGCGGACTTCAAACATCGGTTATAACCGATGTCTGATTAAAAGTTTACGTTATAACGTAAATCGTAGTTAAGACTCGCGAATATTCCGGGATTCCGACGACTGAACCGTTTGGGCGCCGGTTTTGAATTCGTAAAGTTACTTTATCAATTAAATGATTCTATTATATCACAAACAAAGTCCGCGGCGCAGTGGTTTGTGTGTGTGAAGATAAGTTGCATCTGATTCGGTACAGACCCGGGTTCGAAACCCGGCAGATGTATTTCATTTTTATTTTGCGATTTTTGACAGTTTTTCAAAAACTAAATATATATTCGCGTATAATAATTGATTACGGGTCGTTTAAAAATGTTTTGGACATTTAATTCGCAACGAAAATTTTGACTGACTGTTCGGTTGCTAAACGGAGCGGGTTTGGTAAATCCGTTTTTGACGGATGTTACAGTATCCCCTGCTTTTTAGAAATTTCGTCCCGAAATTTAAATAATGATATATTTTGACTATAAGAATGATGATGTTTTGTTTGACAGTTGTATGCTTAGCAAAAATGAGGGTTTAAGTTTTTTGTTCGAGGCGGTAACGTTCCTTGTAAAGGTTAAGTACCCTATTCAGGAATCGCTTTTTGTTGCCTACTGTATGAATATTGATAAACAGGAATGATTCGCTAAAAATGATATCATGCATAAGAGTTTAGATACGTTTGGGAAAAATATGGTTATATCCTAAGGCAAAACTTCTAACACTACAATCTACATGGAACATAAATAAAAACACAACAGCTGACATCCAAACATGAATGAACACATCAGCAAATATTTGAACATGAATAAACATAACAGCAAATATTCGAACATGAATGAACACATCAGCAAATATTTGAACATGAATAAACACAACAGCAAAGATTCGAACATGAATAGACACATCAGCGAATATTTTAACATGAATAAACACAACAGCAAATATTTGAATCCACATTCTGATAACATATATGTTTGAATGATGGAAGTTCCTCTCTCGTTTGTTATGATGGAGAGGTTAATTTATGTAGAAATGGAACACAATCCAATCTCTTTAAATAACATGATGATATAAATGTATCACAAATTCCAACCAAGGCAATAATAAATCCTACATGGAACTTCTCATAACCGCCTGATAATGCCTCTGATCCTTTGGCAAGAATACTTATATATAGGAAGTACCAGCGGCGTATCCACCATATTCTTGCCAAATTTTCATTAGTTTTATCCACATGTTATGATTGGTTACCAAGAAACTAATAAATCCTACATAGAACTTCCCATAACCATCCGTTAATGCCTCTGATCCTTTGACAAGAATACTTATATATAGGAAGTA
This sequence comes from Scalesia atractyloides, assembly GCA_947069175.1. Taxonomy (NCBI): domain Eukaryota; kingdom Viridiplantae; phylum Streptophyta; class Magnoliopsida; order Asterales; family Asteraceae; genus Scalesia; species Scalesia atractyloides. The sequence continues at coordinate 84,842,256 of CAMTDV010000025.1, forward strand.
CCAGCGGCGTATCCACCATATTCTTGTCAAATTTTCATTGGTTTTAACAGTGAATTATGATTAGTCCTATAACTCTACAATCAATACAACAAACATAAATTACTGAAATGAAATATATCTGTGCGATCAAGGCTCAATCGAACGGAGCCGATCGTTTTGCATGTACTGAAAATGAAATTGTGTGCTCAAGGCTCAATCAAACGGAGCCGAACATATTGAATGTACTGAAATTGAAATTGTGTGCTCAAGGCTCAATCAAACGGAGCCGAACATATTGAATGTACTGAATATGAATAACTTAACCACACAAACAGCCTATGCATGGAACCTCTCATAACCGCCTGATAATGCCTCCGATTATTTGACAAGAATACTTATATATAGGAAGTACCATCGGCGTATCCACCATATCCTTGTCAAATTTTCATTGACTTTATCCGCAAGTTATGGTTAGTTCGATGCGACTCTACTACAAACACCACAACCACATGATACTGATAATGAAATTGTCTGTGCGCTCAAGGCTCAATCAAACGGAGCCGAACGTATTGAATGAAATTGTATGTGCGCTCAAGGCTCAATCAAACGGAGCCGAACGTATTGAATGTACTGAAATTGAACAAGTTAATTTAAACAACCATCACACAATCAGCCTATGCATGGAACCTCTCATAACCGCCTGATAATGCCTCCGATCATTTGACAAGAATACTTATATATAGGAAGTACCATCGGCGTATCCACCATACCCTTGTCAAATTTTCGTTGACTTTATCCGAAAGTTATGGTTAGTTCGATGCGACTCTACTACAAACACCACAACCACAAGATACTGATAATGAAATTGTATGTGCGCTCAAGGCTCAATCAAACGGAGCCGAACGTATTGCATGAACTGGAAATGTGGATAAATCGTTGCACTCAAGGCTCAATCAAACGGAGCCGAGCGTATTGCATGAACTGGAAATGTGAATAAATCTGTGCACTCAAGGCTCAATCAAACGGAGCCGAGCGTATTGCATGTATTGAAATGTAAAATTACGTAACCGATCAAGGCTCAAACAAACGGAGCCGATCGTGCGGGCACGCCAAGATCAACCACATAATAAAATGGGGATCCAACTCAACCTCGATGGATGGGGAGCCACGGACTCGGCAAAAGCATATACCGAAAACAATATATAATATATAATATCCAATAATTTCTCTAACAGTCTACACATGTGATAAAGAAAAACATAAGACTAAACAATAGAAGTTGAATCTGGATCTTCGGCGAAGAGGACTAGCTGAGTATCTTCATCAGGGCCGTCATTATCTTCGACAGGGTTGGCGTTGATATTGAAGACTCTTCCTCTTGCTGGTGGCATAGTGGTTGGGTTTTCTTGGTTTACTTGATTAACTGGGTTTGATTGGGCTTGAGTGTTGATAACGTTAACCAATTGAGGGCATGTGTTTCTAAGGTGGGTAGGGTCACCACAATTGAAGCAAGCTCGAGCATATGGGAACATGGGGTGTTGGGGTTGGTGATAAGTTTGGGCCATGTTTTGAGTAGGGGAAAAGGTTTGGTCTTGAAAGGTGCGACAAACATTGCTCAAATGACCATAACGTCCACAAGTTGTACATAGCCGGCAAGGTAAAGTAAGGGGATGGTGATAAAAACAGTTGTTGCATCGAGGGTGAGGTCCGAGATACGGTTTCTTATTTGGGTAAGCTGAGTTGGGTGTCACTTGGGTGATTGGGACAGCTCGGATGGGTATAGCGTGAAAAACGGGTTGATTTCGTTGGGTAGCAGCGAAAAGTCGCCCGACTCTTTTTCTCTTAGGGTTGGGTTGAGAAGGGATTCGGTTTGGGTGGAGTCGGAGGTTTCAGTCGATTCTTTATCCTTCTTCTTTTCCTCCTTGAAGTCTTTGTTTCGAATTCGGTTCTCGGTGAGCTCTGTTGCTAGCTCCATTGCTGCTTCCAAAGTTGCAGGCTTGGTACTTATCACAGGGTCTTGAATCTTTGACGGAAGACCACGAATGTAGTGCTCGATCAAACGGTAGAGAGGAGTAAACATGTTGGGAACCATTTGATGTAATTCGAGGAATCTTTTGTTGTAGGTGGTGTGGTCTCCTTCCATTTGCTTCAATGAGTAAAATTCATCTTCCAACTTCTTGATTTCACTCCTTGGGCAAAATCGTCTGGTCATGATTTCCTTCAATTCGTTCCAAGTTAAGGACATAGCATCTTCCACACCTCGTTTGGCCTTCTCTGTGTTCCACCAAGTAAGTGCTATCCCATATAGTCGACCGGTAGCATAACGCACTTTGCGATCATCAGGGCAATCGCAATTTAGAAAAGTATTCTCCATTTCTTCAAACCAATGGAGGAGTGCGGTGACACCTTCAGTCCCTTTATATTTCGGAGGGTCGCATGATTTGAAATGCTTGTAGGTGCATTTAGTGGTGTTTGGGGAAGAGTTGAAAATGTTTTGGTTTGCTTGATTGACAGGATTATTGGTAAGTGCTTGTTGAACTTGGATTACAATGTTGGGTATTACGGCAGCCATTTGTTGAGCGATTAAGGCAGCCATGCGATCGCGGGCTTTTCTTGCTCTCGTCTTCCTACGGGCGAGGTTAGAAGACATCTACAATGAATACATGACAAGAGTATGAGTTGGATGCTTTTGGGATCATGGGTCGCATTCAAGAATGATCATTTATAAAATAATTATACAAAAATACTACATCCATAGGATGTCTTGGGCTTTGCTCGCTGTTAGGCCCGTCATGCCGCCATACTTTACCTTATGTAATCATGTGGGCCCCCATGAATACCGGTTTTTCATATGGTTCGCACGGTTTCTGCCTAGTTGCGTACACAAAAACCCGGGAAAATCGAGAAATATGTATACAACGTGTGATGTTCGAAATGTGTCCAGGTGTAGACACGATGACACCTCAAAGTAGGGTTAGTTCGAACGACGTTTGGTGTGGCATGCTTTGGCCTAATAGGTCCTTCGTACTCTCATCGTTGGTCCCCAGGTAGGCAAACTGGTCCGTTATATTGGATTTATACGAATGCCAGCCTAGACAGGACGTTCCGACTACCGGTACTTGTACCCTTCCAGTTACTACATGCCCGTCGCAGAACTTACTTTGATGAGAATTGAAAATTGCATAAAATCTTTGGATAATGAGAATATGAAAATAAATTGAATACATGAACATCGATATATGTATAATGAATATGTATATATGTATAATGAACATGTATATGAGCATGTATGTTTGACTGAAATGTAAACAAATATGAAACAAATAAATATCACAAGTTTGTATGTAACCACCTAATCAATTTAAAATTTAGGCAGACTATAGTATAGGCTCTAAGGGTCTAATAACCTATCCTATATCCCTATAGTCATGGCTCTTATACCAATCTGTCACACCCCGACCCGCAGCGGATAAAGTGATCGGGGTATGATTGGGTTATCATCAAAGCTCATGACATTTATTAAACGTTTCATATTCATTAATACAATTTAATTGGAAATTTACAATGATTGCTACAACATGATCTAACTACAATCTAAACTTCTTTGTTCTCTTCTAAAGCATATCCTATGTTATCCTTGCTTCAACCTGTTCACCTGTATCATGTGTAAAAAGGTTTTTGGATCAACATAATGTTGGCGAGTGAATCCTATGGAAAACATTTGAATAATTCATTTAAATTGATTATGAAATATGTGCACAACCAAACATGAGTAAAATTAGATGTAACTTGATCAACAATCATAATATGTTAAATGAAAACACTCATGAATAATAATGGAACAATTAAAGGCACGCGTTGCTCAACTCGTCTCTCACGAGGAACTGAGGGGCCTGATGAATGAATTGCATAAACATGATAATATGAATAACACAACTACAACAATATAAACTCAATGAAAACACACATGAACAATAATGAATTGAATTGAAGCACGCGATGTTCTACTCGTTTCCCACGAGGAACTGATGGGCTTAATGTATGAGTTTCATGTAATTTGACAAACGGAATATAAGTAAATCACAACAATAAATCAATCTAAGTTTAAGTCATGATGTGGTATGGCACAAGTTTAAATAAATAACTTAATTATTTCATAACACATGACACACCCCAAAACGTGTAATTTAAAAGGGGGAATTGTAAGATTCACTCACAGTGGGTGCGTTCGGTTGATGACGTTGAATGCACGCGAAGTGGTTTTAACCACGAGTGAGATTTAACCTAGATAAATCGTATTATGGTTTGGTAAGTAAACGGATTTTATTAAACTATTTTAGTAGGATTGTTGGGTGCATTTTTGTGAGTTTAAGGCTATTTTCTAATCTTAAAAATGTTATTTTTAAGTATTTATAATTGATTTTTAATTAAAATAATTAAATAAAAATAATAAAAATATTTTATTTTTCTCTGCTACAGTTGACTTTGACTTGTTGACTTTGACTGGTCGTTGACCGGTTTTGAGGCATATTGTTGTGCGCTCGGTGAGGCTCGAACCCGAGACCTCCCGTACGCGTGCACGCAGCTCTACCAACTGAGCTACGTGTCTAACCCGTTATATATCCGATTTTAATTTCATATATACATTAATTAGAATTAACAGAAAATCATTTTATTCTAAAAACAGTTTAAGCGGACCGGTTTTGCACTCCACAGGTCTCGAACTCGGGACCTGTGGTTTAAACTAACACACAGTCCAACGCTGGACTGTGTGTTCAACATGTTATAACATTCGATTTTTATTATACTTAAATACAATTTAGTTACTTCATTTTTCTGCCTTATTTAAAAAGAATAGATAATCGTCCGAGTCGGTGCTGAAGACCGGACTCGAACTCGTGACCAGCGATATAAACAAACACACAGTCCACCGCTGGACTGTGTGTCTAACTTGGTTATTATTCCGGTTAACAATATATTTAACATATATCTGTGGCGATCCGGTTCAGTTAAATAAAAACTTGATTTTTATTAAGGCAGCGTGTACGAACCGGGATTCGGACTTGAGACCTTTGCATGATTAACGTCTTATGTGCACACAGTCCACCGCTGGACTGTGTGTCTAACCCGAGTAAAATCCTGATTTATAATATACTTATATGATATAGAAAACGTCGTCTTCCTCGTCAAGTTTGAACCAGAAATCGGAAAATCGGCTGGTTCAAAGTTTTATCGATTTATTAGCGTTTTACAGTTAATTAAGGTATTATAAAAGTGAAACGGAGAAGAAAACTGGGCGGAGAAAGTATACCGACAAGACTCTCTGTTTTCCGGCAGAACTCCGGCGACAGAATTCACCTCCGGCGATAGGTTCCTTGCAGCAGCAAGTCTCCGGAAATCTTGGAAAGAGTATGGGTAACTTCAGTAAAGGTTTAGGGGATTAGTGAGGTTCAGAAAATTAAAACTCGGTTTTCCGGCGAAAAATAGGAAAGTTCCGGCGAGTGGAATTATGCCGAGAAAAGGTGTGATTTTTGAGCGAAAGTGTTTGTCGTCGATTGTGGGTCAATTTATAGGAGAAAACGAGATGTATTTGGTCTGGTTTTGGACTGTATTCATCGGTTTAAGTTTTCCGGCGGTTTTGAAAATTGACGCGGACTTCAAACATCGGTTATAAACCGATGTCTGATTAAAAGTTTACGTTATAACGTAAATCGTAGTTAAGACTCGCGAATATTCCGGGATTCCGACGACTGAACCGTTTGGGCGCCGGTTTTGAATTCGTAAAGTTACTTTATCAATTAAATGATTCTATTATATCACAAACAAAGTCCGCGGCGCAGTGGTTTGTGTGTGTGAAGATAAGTTGCATCTGATTCGGTACAGACCCGGGTTCGAAACCCGGCAGATGTATTTCATTTTTATTTTGCGATTTTTGACAGTTTTTCAAAAACTAAATATATATTCGCGTATAATAATTAATTACGGGTCGTTTAAAAATGTTTTGGACATTTAATTCGCAACGAAAATTTTGACTGACTGTTCGGTTGCTAAACGGAGCGGGTTTGGTAAATCCGTTTTTGACGGATGTTACACTTATGGTCGGTGAAGACCGTACACTTTGTACCGTAAAGGTAGTGTCGCCATATCTTCAATGCAGAAACAACTGCACCGAGTTCGAGATCGTGGGTTGTGTAATTCTTCTCGTGGATCTTGAGTTGTCGAGATGCATACGCGATAACCTTGTCTCGTTGCATGAGAACACAACCAAGGCCAAGGTTCGAGGCATCACAATAAACAACGAAATCGTCATTTCCATCGGGTAACGCGAGAATGGGAGCGTTGCATAGCATACGCTTGAGAGTTTGAAAAGCTTCCACTTGTTTAGAAACCTAAACAAAAGGTTGGTCCTTATGAGTTAAAGCGGTAAGCGGAACGACGATTTTGGAAAAGTCAGCGATGAATCGACGGTAATAACCTGCCAATCCAAGGATGAACGGATTTCGGAGGCATTCTTCGGTGTAATCCAACTCTTGATGGCTTCAATCTTTGCAGGGTTGACGTGAATTCCTTGACTATTAACGATGTAGCTGAGAAATTGGACTTCTTCGAGCCAGAATTCACATTTTGAGAACTTAGCGTAAAGCTGATTTCCTTGAAGAAGTTCGAGGACTAAACGAAGATGACGCGCGTGTTCGTCTCTCGACTTCGAATAGATAAGGATATCATCGATAAAAAAAATAACGAAACGATCTAAGGAAGCTTTACACATACGGTTCATCAAATCCATGAAGACCGCGGGTGTGTTGGTAAGACCGAAAGGGATGACCACGAATTCGAAATGGCCATAGCGAGTACGAAAGGCAGTTTTCGGAATATCTTCTTCCAACACACGTAACTGATGATAACTGGAACGAAGATCGATCTTGGAAAAACAATTAGCACCTTGAAGCTGATCAAATAAATCGTCGATACGAGGAAGAGGATAGCGGTTCTTTATCGTGAGTTTATTAAGTTCACGATAATCGATGCACATTCGGAACGATCCATCCTTCTTTTTCACGAAAAGGATAGGTGCGCCCCATGGCGAAGTGCTCGGGCGTATAAAGCCTTTATCAAGAAGTTCTTGGAGTTGGCTTGATAGCTCGCGCATTTCGGATGGTGCGAGGCGATAAGGAGCTTTAGCAACGGGAGTAGCTCCGGGAACTAAACCGATACGGAATTCAACATCTCGAGTAGGAGGTAAACCGGGTAAATCGTCGGGAAAGACCTTAGGAAATTCACAAACAACGGGGACATCTTTATAAGTCTTCTTTTCTTTCTCTGGGTTTATGATATGGGCGAGGAAAGCAACACATCGCTTTTGCAAGCATTTGTGCGCTCGAGTACATGACAAAAGCATCAACTTCTTTGAGGGAGTTTCACCGTATACATGAAGTTGATCACCGTTAGGAAGAGGAAAACGAATCATTTTATCGAAGCATACAACTTCAGCATGATTCTCACGAAGAAAATCCATGCCTACTATGATATCGAAACTACCTAACTGCATAGGTATGAGATTGATCGAGAAGTCATGGTTGTTGAGATCGAGAGAACAACCACGTAGGACGGAGGTGACGGTAACGGATTTTCCGGTGGCGACTTCCACATCGAAAGTCTTTGGGAGTTTAGCGCGCTTACATTTTAAAACCTTTTCGAATTCTAACGATACAAAACAATTATCGGCACCAGTATCTAATAACATAAAGCATAAATACCATTAACGAGAAACGTACCATTGACAACATTGTTTTTCATTCTGAGCCTGGCGGTGGTTGAGATTGAAGGCTCTGCCACGCAGAGATTGTGGTTGCTGCTGCTGTTGCGGCGGCTGAGGCTGCTACTGAGGCTGCGGTGCTGGCTGCTCTTGCTTGACAGGACGATTCGGAGAGACATTGGCGAAATGATTCGGATCACCACACACATAGCACACACGTGCTTTTGGAGTTTGTTGCTGATTGGCTTGAGGAGGAGCGGGTAAAGCTGGAGCTGCTGGAGCCTGAGGAGCTGGTTGACGAGTACCTGATCGACAACTCACAGTAAAATGGCCGTAGATATTGCAGTTTGTGCGAAAACGGCAGTTGCCACCAACGGCATGATGATAAGTGCACTTAGGGCATAGAGGGTGAGGTCCGGTATACGCATGCTTAGCTGGAGGTGCGTTCAGAGCGGCTGACTGAAGCGGCTGAGGGTTTGCTGGAGCGGCGAGAGCATAGTTCTTACTCGGGTTTCCTCTTTTGCGTCCCGGATGCTTTCCCTTTGGTTCACTTGATGATTAGGTATCAGCGTTTGGTTCGACGACGGCTTGATTGGCGACTTTAGCAGAGTTCTTGAAATAACCATCTTGGACTCGCTGATCATTGATCTCAGCGGCGAGCATGTAGGTTTCCTCGATGGTTATAGTACGAGCAACTTTCATGAAACTTGCAACACACTCGGGTAAACCACGGATGTACTTGTTGATAGCTTTCTCCGTCGTATCAACATGGATGGGACAGATGATGCTCAAAATCTTAAACCGAGCAGTAAAACCAGCATTGTCGGGACCATCTTGTTTGATACCCCAAAACTCATTCTCGAGCTTTTGCATTTCATGCGGAGGACAGAACTCCTTCATCATTATTTCCATGAGTTCCTCCTAAGATAAATTGTAGGCTTCATCGTTTCCACGCTTGTTTCTTTCAGCTATCCACCAGTCGAGAGCACGGAACTGGAAGACTTCAGTAGCGTTCATGGTGCGGAGGTCATCGGGGCATCCACTTTGCCTAAAAGTGACCTCAATAGCATCGAACCAGTGAAACATAGAAGTCGGTCCATCGTTGCCCGTGAAGGCGAGAGGTGCACAAGCCTTGAAGTTCTTGAAGTTGAATCGCGGCTTGGGATTTCAGTTTTCTAGTCGACCGAGGAGTTGCTGCTCACAGCATGAATTTCTGAGACGATTTGCGGGATGACTTTTGCCACTTCCTTGGCGACTAGTGAAGCGATGCGCTTGTTGTCGCTGTAGCGTTGAGCTGACGGCGAGTATGAGATCCGAGTGACGACATCTACACAAAGATTTGGATTAGACGAGATTCGATTATAATAGAGTTATGTTTAAAATATTTATTATAATTATTCATACAAGGCACAAAAACACAAGAGCACGTATCCACATAAGCACATAATCACGTAAGCACGTAACACATATGCAAGTAAACACGTAATCACATAAGCACGTAAGCACGTATTTGCACGTATTCACCTTCTAATAGTAACAATGTGTAGCGCGATATGAGATGCGAGATATAAGCGATATGTATATACATAAGTGAGGTAAGCAAGATAATACCACATATGAGACACGTATGGGCTCATACGTATAAGAGAGATGAGCATTTTAGTTTGGTTGGTGGATTAATTAGCATTTTAGGTTACGAGAGTTGTGCGAGTTGTGCATACATTCGATGGAGCGTAAACGCGATAAATCGAGAAATAGAATAAGCGAGAAATCGAATAAAGCGAAAATTCTCAAAATTTAAACACTTAAATATACTAAACTCGATGATGCGTAAATCGACAATATAGGCTTAAATCAATTGGGAGTGTCGGGGTTTTGAGACTTTTGACTACCCAAAGTGGTTCGACTACCCTTTGCATTTGGACCCACGCTTTGGCCTAATAGATAAACGCATCACCGCGAGCGGCTAACGGCGTTTACCCTTCCAGTTAATACGTGTTTCCAAATCATTGGTATAACTGAGACTTTGGTGAGATTGAAAATCGAATTGCAAAATTAGTTACTAAGATGCGGGTTTCACCCCTAACTTAGCAACTTCATTCCTAGATAGAAATGGAGATTTTCGTCGAGGTTTGGATGTCACTCCTAACTCAACGAAGGTATCTCGTGCGATAGAATATGCGCGGAGTGAATGATCTCATCGAGAGTTCTCAGTTTTCACACCTAATCTCGACTTGAACACTCGTTTTGAGTGATACGAGCGTTTCCAAGCGTGTATTATTGTATTAGCCTTAGGGAAGGCACATTTAAGCATTTATGGCAAGTAGTTTAACATTTAAGTCAAAGATAGGTCAATCGGGTACTTAAACAAGCTACTAGGTCGAATCATGGCAGTTCTACCTATTATCCTAAGGTTATGGGCTCTTATACCAATCTGTCACACCCCAACCGATAGCGGAATCATCGGGGTAGTGGCACTAGGCGAATCAGATTGATCAAGAGATTCCATAACGATTAATTTAAAGACAATAATCAACATTTAATATCCCAAACTATCAAACTCACACAATCTTCAAACAACCATTACAATTCAACAAAAATCTCTTAATCACAATCCAATTCGATCTCACCTAGATTTTATTACAAACCATTCTAAAACAAACTAAATAAAACAAACTAAACTATGCATGCAACATCCAAGGCATCCAAGCTATAAATCCTCAACCTGTTACATACGTTAAAATACAAGTCAATACAATTAAGTAAAGGTGAGCATACGTGTTTGAATAATACTACCATAATCGAGAAAGCGTTTGCGAAACAATCTAATTACATATGATGATACACCAAAACACTTAACATAGCATAGGATCATTTCTCATGCTAACCACCGTGAAAAGGCTTGCACGACCATCCTAACTAGACCCCGTCGGGTGTTAGGAAATATAGTACCATAATAGCTAAGGAGGCAAGTTAACGAAAATAAGTCCTAGTCACATGTTTCTAGTATCACGTATCGAGCATATACAATCAGATTATTCACGTGTGATAAACAGTTTTGATTTGTGAAGTGATTTTGATATAGGAATGTATGTAACACCCAAAAAGTGCATTAAAGCGAAAATGGTCATGTATACTCACTGTGGGTGCGTTTAGGTAAGATTAGAGGATCTGAGGAGAGTCGCGGAGTGCCCGGATCGGCATGTAAACGAACAGAAGTGTATCAGTCTTCCGAAAAGCCAAAACGGTGAAGTTTGAGTTGAGCAGTAGGCAAGTTGGGCGAACTTGTGTGGTAAACACACAAGTTCGAGCGAACCTGTATGGTTTTGGGGAGTTTTGAGTCAAGTTCGGTCGAACTTGATGAGTTTCCTGAGAAACTTGTCAAGTTCGGGCGAACTTGTAAGAAATCCTTACTGACAAGATAAGTTCGGGCGACTTGCATAGTTTCTTAAGAAACAGACAAGTTTGGTCGAACTTGTAAGAAATATGGTGAGAATTGACCCAAGTTCGGTCGAACTTGGCCCATATGGTTGCAAGTTCGGTCGAACTTGACAGTGAGCTGGTGATTCTTGAGCGAACTTGATGTTTTCGAGTCCAAAATCTTGCGTTTTCGCATCGTTTGCTGAGTAAATCGAGTGTTCATCCCTCCAACCGTGTGCTACTAAGCAAACTTAGGTCGGAGAGGTCTTTTAAGATGTTTTAGCCGTTTTACAAAAGCGTGGGGTAATCAGGCGAGCTCGGGGTTCGTTCGGATTAGTCCTGCTCGTGGAAACCAACATAAACGTCCTTGTGCTTCAGATCTGGGATCTTGAATGATAAATGCTCTGTTTCATATCAGAAAATGAACAAAACATCATCAAAAGTCCGTATTTTGTGTCAAAATCAAGGTTCAAAAGGTTTTGCTCAGATCTAAGCATAGATCTGAGTGAAAACAAAAGTTTTATGTAAAAAGATGAAGATTTTCGTAAACAGAGAAATTTGATGAAAATGAAGGCTATGCCTTGTGCAAAATCGTTGTAAACCTTTGTAAAACGTTGATAAACGTTGTTGTAGTTGAGAGCTCTTGGCGAACTTATAGCAAGTTCAAATGAGAGAAATGAGCTGAGTATTTATAGGCGAAGGCAAAAATGGAGGCTGGTGGAGCCACGTTCGGTCGAACTTGCATGTTTTCATGCAAGTTCGGGCGAACTTGCTTCATTTGCAATGATTATCAGTCAAGTTCGGCTGAACTTGCATGGAATCATGCAAGTTTGAGCGGACTTGAGAGAATTGGAGAGAAATGAGTTAAGTTCAGCCGAACTTGCTGAATCCCTGAAGATTCTGGCAAGTTCGAGCGAACTTGAGTAGGGGAAGAAGACCTGAGTTTGGCCAGTCAAGTTCGGCTGAACTTGGGGTCACCCAAGTTCGAGCGAACTTGACCTAAATCTTTTCGTTCATTTCGCGTTAAGAGTTCATTTGGCGATTCGGTTCGTATCAGTTAGTTATACTAAACGTCATAGTAAAGCGTTAAGTGTTATACTTGGTATAATAGTGCGATTTAGCGATTCGAGAGTGCGAGAGCGATGCGATAGCGAGCGTAATCATAATCATAAACATACATAACACATAAATAATATAAAACTACTTAAATAATTGCGATTTGCGATGCGATGAGATTAGCGATGCGATGATAATATGACATACTACTCATAATTAGTTAACATAAACTTCATTATAAGTGAATCTCGATTTACAAAGGATAGATACAAGCGATAACAAAGAAAAAGATAACAATAAATTTCCGAGTTCTTACACCTTGCAACGCCTTTAATTCGCATTCAAGTGGGAGATTTTAAAATGAACAGGGCGTGACTGGACTTGGAGCTAGTGTGAGCATACTTCAGGGAAGCTTGTACGACCAATATGACTTTGGTCCATTAGGTCGAGCCGACACAACCATTGTATTAGCGGAGTTAACCCCTAAGCTTCCCTGAAGAAATGTTCGAGATGTGATTGTTAAGGTGGAAGAGTTTTATTATCCAGTAGAATTTTTGGTGCTCGATTATGTGTAATCTGACCAAATCATGCAACCAAATGTTATGTTGGGTCAGCCTTTCTTAGACATTGCTCATGCATTGATCGATTGTCACTGTGGCTCTGTCGATATGACTTTTGGAAATCGAAAGGTCCGACTAAATGTGTTTTCCAATGTTACTGACGCTTTTCCTAGTGAACGCTTGTTTTATGGCATATATCATTGATGGGTGTATCCTCATCTTGAGGATGATGTCTCCGAGTTGTGTTTGATTTGTGACAGGTCTAACCATAACCAAAAGTGTGAATTGGAGGAGGAAGTGCAAAAATTGGAAGCAATGGCATATCATGATGGAAGGCCTCCATGGACACAGCAGGTGGAGAACATCCGGCTGAAATCTCTTCGGGATTGAAGCCATCATTGATTAGTCCACCAAAAGTGGAACAAAAAGAGCTCCCGAAACATTTGAAATATGCATTTCTGGGGGAGGATCAAACACTCCGTTTATCATTGCAACCAATCTGAAGAAGACCAAGAGATAGCACTACTGAAGGTGCTTAAGGATCACCGAGCAGCAATCGGATGGACTCTCGCGGATTTGAAAGGTATTAGTCCCTCAATAATTATGCATAAAATTATTACTGATGCATATGCGAAGCCTACACGGGACACACAGAGACGCCTAAATATGAACATGCGGGGGTCGTGAAGAAAGAGCTGATCAAGTGGTTGGATGCTGGGATCATATATCCCATTTCGGACAGTATGTCCGTAAGTCCAACACAAACAGTACCCAAGAAAGTAGGGATTCAGATCATCAAGGGTGACAAAGGTGAGCAAATAGCCACTCAGCCGGTAACCGGTGGCATGTGTGTATTTATTACAGAAAATTGAATACTGCCACATCAAAGGATCACTTTCCTTTGCCCTTCATTGATCAGATAGTCGAAAAACTCTCAGATCAGAAGTTTTACTGCTTTCTAGATGGTTATTCAGGGTACAATCAGATTGCCATACACCCTGACTACCAGGAAAAGACCACATTCACGTGCCCCTATGGTACTTCGCATTCAGGCGAATGCCATTTGGGTTGTGTAATGCCCCGGCCACCTTCCAAAGGTGCATGATGAGTATCTTCTCAGATATGGTCGGGGACGCCTTAGAAATTTTCATGGACGACTTTTCTGTTTTCGGTTCGTCATTTGATACATGTTTATATGAATTATCTAGGGTGTTAAACGTTGTGTGGAAAATAATGTAGTGTTAGTTGGTTAAAGAGCCATTTTATGGATCAGGAAGGCATTGTGTTGGGGCATGTAGTGTCAAGTAAGGGGATTGAGGTTGATAGGGAAAAATTAAAGTTATTTCAACATTGCCTCCCCCTACTAATGTCAAGGGGGTCCGTTCTTTCTTAGGACACGCCGGGTTTTACCGTAGGTTTATTAAGGGCTTTAGTGTTATAACGAAACCTTTATATAACTTACTGCTGAAAGATGTTCCTTTTGAGTTTAATGATGAATGTTTAAAAGATTTTGTAAGGCCCTAAATTGGTTTATGCATTAGTAACTATAAAGGAATGGGCTATTACATTGTAATGGGCTTAGGGTAGCTTTTTGGGCCTAAGGGATTTAGGGTAATGGAGCACTAACCCTCTAGCCATTTATAGATACTAATGTATTAGGTTAGTAGGCTCCTAGATTGATTATTCACTTGTATTAGACAAATTGGTGATTTGTATGCAAGTTGAACATTTCTATCTTCATCTTATTTCTACTATTTTGATTCTTAGCTTGTTTGTGTAATTATACCACCATTCAAGCTACGTGTAATATCGTAAGATCCATTTATCGGACTTACAATTGGTATCAGAGCCTAAAAGAACTTGTTTCTAGGCTCGGATTGATATCAAATATTCAAGTTTTCTAGAATTTTTGGGTTGGTGTTCTTCGTGTTCTTCACGTTCTTCATCGTGTTCTTTGGTTTTTGTTTAAAAAACTTCATATTTTGGTGCTTTGATCTTTAAAAGGTTGTTAAAATAGATTAAAAGTTATTTTATTTTTATTATTAATAAAAGGAAATATTTTATTCGAAACAGTCAAATTTTCATCTAAAATTCAAAAGGTTTTCATCCGAGATACTATATTCTCATCCGAAACATAAAAAAAAATCTATCCAAAATACGCAAGACTCGTCATATCAACATCATGATCATCATAAGCCCTCTGATGGAGACTGGGAAGCTAGCAAAGAAAAAACAATCAAAAGCATTCAAACGCAGATGGATTTCAAAAATCAATCAAAGAAATTAAACGCAAATTATCTAAAGTCTTTTATAAGAACAAAGAGTAAATATTTGGAAACCTAAAAATATTGCTAGATCTTAGTCAGAGTGTTCTCACTCGTCAAATTCTACAACCTCATCTTCTCAAACCTCAAAATCTACCCGTCATTATATGACCTTTCGTGAGGCTTTGTGAAAGAAGAGTGATTATCAACCCAGATCGAAAATGATGTGGGTTCCTGTTTCCCACTAATCCTGTTATTGTGAAGGAACGGATATAGAGGGCTGTTGTTAGACTTTGGTTTATCGACAGTGGTTGTTCCAGACACATGATAGGAGACAGTTCCAAGTTGAACGGCATCAAAATCTTTGACGGTGGATTCGTCACATTTGCAGGTGGAGAAATGGGAAGAAGTACTATGAAAGGCATAGTCAGAAATGGGGTCCTCAACTTCTCTGATGTCAACTATGTTCCTGAACTCAAACACAGTCTTCTCGGCGTCTCACCGATGTGCGACAAGTGGTTTAGAGTTTTATTTACAAAAGGTGGATGCGTGGTTCTGATGCCAGGGATGTTATACTCGAGATAGATACTTGACAGAAGCTGGATGCAGGGGAAATGCCTAGTGATCGACATGAACAAAGCCCCCACTGATCAAGTTACCTGCTTATTTTCTGAAATTGCTGAACACGATGCAATGCTGTGGCATCGACAACCTGGGCATCTAAACATGAAGAATCTTAATCAACTAGCAAAGGGAGGTCTAGTCAGAAACTTACACTTCAAGGATTTAATGCAGATAGAAAAGTGTGAATCATGTGCCCGTGGGAAGAAGGATCGTAAGCCTCATAAGCCCAAGCTCGTGCACACAACTTTTAAAGTTCTGAAACTGCTTCATATGGATCTTTTTGGTTCTGTCAATTGCCGAGTATTTGAGAAAAGGCTTAGTTTGGTGATCACTGATAACTTTCTCATTTCACTTGGGTGTTTTTCTTGGAACAAAACAGGGAAACTGCTGGTCTGATAAAGAAATACATCACTCTCATGGAAAACCAAGAGAAAGAGTGAGTGAAGATTATACGCTATGATTATGGGACAAGTTCAAGAATGCCGAGCTGAACAACCTTTGTGCTTCAAAAGGAATTGATTGTTAATGCAGTGTAGCTCGAACTCCTCAGCAAAACGGAGTTGCTAAACGACGCAATAGAACTCTCATCGAAGCAGCTAGCACTATGCTGATAGATTCTGGTCTTCCACTAATATTTTGGGCAGAAGTAGTGAACACCGCCTGCTACGTTCAGAATCATGCGCTCATCAACAAACGTCACCTGAAAACGCCTTATGAAATAGTCGAAGGAAAGAAACTCTCTTGTACAACACTTTCGTACTTTGAGTGTCCCTGTGTTCTTCTAACTATGGATGCCAAAGGTAAATTCGAAGCTAGAGGTGATCCATGCTATTTCATCGGCTATGCAAAGAACACTATATATCAAGTATACAACAAAATCAAGAAGCAGATCATGGAGACGTACTATGTGGATTGGTTGGAAGAAAATCCCAAAGACGCCAGACTTACACCTGATTGCTTATATGATTATTCTTCTTTGTTTAAGTCGTTTAATATTTTTCCTGAAGTGATTGTTGCTGCAGATTTCTCAAGACAGTGATACCTATTCCCATCTTGGTTGAAGATGCAAGTCGTACCTCTTCAAGACTCTTTCAAGAATCTCATTGTAGATCCACCTAGATTTCATGAAGCTACTACTGAACCGCATCTTTCTTCACAAGTTCAAGGCCGGTTCTTGAACCTACGCAACAGCTATTCCTGATGATGCAGTCCTCAACAATGGACCCTCTACACAGCAAACTGCTGCTGGTCCTTCAAATGCAAACACTCAAAGAGCTTCATTGTTTCTGGATCTGATTCCGTCAGATTGCACTATAGATCCACCGGTGACTCAACACAGCTGCTGCATCAAATAAGGGGGACAATCTGGGATAGTGTCAGGAAGTTTTTCTAACTTGGAAACAAACTTGAGGCACCTTTGTAGCAATTCCTCAGCGTGTTCAGAGAAGCCATCCAATTACAAATGTTATTGGTCCTATAGTTGCCGGTGTTCAGACACGCAGTACATCAGGAACCATTAACACATGCTTACATTCATGTTTCATCTCATAGATTGAGCCTAAGAGCATTAATGTTGCTTAGTGAAACTGCCGGAAGGAAAACGCCTCTTGGTACTCGTTGGGTATACACAAGACAAAAAAGATGATACTTGGGTGATTGTGCGAAACAAAGCCCCGGCTGGTGGTTCAGGGATTCAAACAGATCGAATGTCTTGACTATGATGAGGTGTACGCACTGTTAGCTCTTCAGGAAGCCATACGCATCTTCTTGGCATATGCATCCTATATGGGTTTCACTGTTTATCAAATGGATGTCAAGACGACATTTTTGTATGGGAAGGTCAAGGAGGAGATTTATGTCGCTCAACCCCCTGGATTTGTGGATCGAAGAAGCAAGGATATGCATAAAAGTTAGATAAAGCTTTGTATGGTTTGCACCAAGCACCTCGTGCATGGTATACGACCTTAACATAGCAATGCTTGCACATGGATATACCCGGGGGACGATAGATCAAACGTTGTTCATTAAACGCGTTAGCAAGGACCTTATCCTTGTTCAGATCTATGTTGACGACATTATTTTCGGGTCTACCAATGAAGAGCTATGCAAAGAGTTCGAGGAGGTGATGAAGAAGAAGTTCGTGACCAAGTTCATCCAAGACATTCGTGACCAGGTCCATTCAAGACCTTTATGACCTGATTCATCTGATCAGTTTGAACAGGATCAATCAAGTTTGAACTTGGATGGTTAACTAGTCCAGACTTGTTTTGAACCCCTGTATTGTTTGATCATTCAACCTCTGTTGTTTGATTTTTTGATTATTTGAACCTTTAACTTAGAATTAAATGTCCAAAAAGGTCAATTAAATCATTTTGTTATAAAAACAAATGTTCTCGTTCAAGTGCAGATAATGGCGCAAAAGATGATTGAAAATCGTAAACTTAACGTCGTTTCAATCACGTCCTTATCTCCAAACTCTAATACCTCTCGTACTACTTCTTCTGTAATAACCACGTCCTTTCCTTGTATCTTTGACTCGATAGTTGCTCCACCCCTCTTAACTTTAGTGTTCGTCCAGAAGTCTTGGATGATCTCTTCATCAATTACTGGATTTGTCTTCAATGCATAGGTGAGACGACAAGAGTTTAGGCCAAAGATCAGCGAGTGAAAAATCTAGAAATACTCAGCTGCATATGATAGAGAAAATGTGATCAAAGCACTGGCTCACATCTTCTTACAGTGCATATCAAAAAACAAAGGTGGTCAGGATCAACTTAATCAAACGCAAAGGGCAGCCTTAGTCGCTTTAGTCAATAATTGGGATTACAACTTCTCAGCGTATATCTTCGACATGAAGAACATGTCGGAGAACACAAAGAAAAAGGTGTATCTGCTATATCCAAGGTTTGTACAGATGATTATTGATAAGAAGTATCCAAAGCTGGAAGTTCTGTTGCTGGTTTCTCTGAACATGATGAGGCTGCAATGAGAATGGCTGTAGAAAGGATGAAATTCATTGAGCAGTCTGATAGTGATGATGAAGTGGTGAATGTTAGCAAGCTGCAATGGAAGAGTGGTGCTGCTGGAACAAGAGAATGAATTGAAAAACGCTTTAGAATAATCAAGTAACAGTCAGAGATCAAGCTATTGAGCAACTACAGGGTGATGTGAGCTTGTTAATGGCAGAAATCTATGAAATGAAAGCGAAGCTGCAGAAGAAATTTAGTGGTGTGTTTGCGGATTAGAATGATGATCCTCATGATGTTGCGCACCACGAGCGCAACGCAAAAGAAAAAAGGGTACATCCGACACTGAATATGAAGCAGGACTTAATGCCTATCTCGCAGCTAAGAAGAAGAATCTGAAAAACAAGAAGATGCTTGTGAGAAAAACAAAGACGTGAATCCCCTCGATGAAAACTTCCAACCAAAAGATCCATCCAAGATGTCTGATGCTATGTCATGGAATTGGGATCTACTCCCTACGACAAAGTAGGAAACAAGTCGGAAGTCAAGTGCTGGAGGTATGATCACGACATGAATATATGGATAGTGACAAGAGAAAGTGGCCATAGAGAATACTATTCCAAGCAATAACAGTTTGAGTCATGGACCAAGATCGATCTGAAAAGTCTACTAAGAGCGCAATATTCTGATGCATATCTGAATCAACGCGGTCCGGGATGGGCATTTCACTCCAGGCTTGAACATGAAGTGACTCACAATTTCCCAACAATGAAGACCATTGAGTCCTATCCGAAGAAAAACCCCTGAATTCATGATCGTCATACACACAAACGTCTTCAGAATGTTTTCTGGCCACCAACCGACAAAGATATGGTCATTCCTGCTGCTCCAAAGTTTCCCAAAGGTGTGCTGAAGAACTTCTGTTACTGGGCTTATGATCCGAGAATGGCTGAGGCAGTGGTTGTTACTAAAGAAAAGGCCTTCCGACTAGCTGATACCTTGGATCTGCTCAGTTTTCACCAGGAGGACATCTTGATGCTGGGCGCACATCAAATTCAAGCAAGTGATAGGTATGAAGAATGTGCGAAGTCGTGGACCAATGCGGGGGCAACGGTGATTTACAAGAAACTTTTTGCAAACGTTGATCCATCGTTCTAAGGCAGCGAAGATTGAAGATCGTGAAGCGTAAAGCCAACACTAATGCAGTAAACCTAGGGGGATTGTAAGGCCCTAAATAGGTTTATGCATTAGTAACTATAAGGGAATGGGCTATTATATTGTAATGGGCTTGGGGGTAGCTTTTGGGCCTAAGGGCTTTAGGGTAATGGAGCACTAACCCTCTAGTATATATATATATATATATATATATATATATATATATATATATATATATATATATATATATAATGATGTATTAGGGTTAGTAGGCTCCTAGATTGATTTTTCAATTGTATTAGACAAATTGGTGATTTGTATGCAAGTTGAACATTTCTATATTCATCTTATTTCTACTAATTTGATTCTTAGCTTGTTTGTGTGATTCCACCACCATTCAAGCTACGTGTGATATCGTAAGATCCGTTTATCGGGACTTACATAAAATTAAAAATTATACCCATAATCGGATCGCTAGAAGTTTTATCCCACGCTCGTGCAAGCGCTTCCAACTCACCCGGGGTCCAAGGTATGCTTTCCGCCTTCCCGCTTCCCTTTTCTTGATATCCTAGTGCTCGTTGTTTCCTTTCTTAGTCTTCGTGGTTTGTGGTTGCGTTTTGGGTGTAACATCGTCAACTACGGCTAAAGATCATCGTTCTCGGGTGCAGTTTGAGTCAACGGTTGGAACGGTAGCATTAGTATACCTTGTGATTGCATTTGCATATGCGTAGCATTTTGGCTTTGTTGGTATTGCATTTGCAAAGTGTTTTGAGCTTGACTAAAACCGCCAAACAAATACGAATCCATCCGTGCCGTGGGGTATACGAGAGAGGGTTGGGAAATAATGGAGGGGGTTCCGTCGGCTCCGATCCATGAGTTTTTTTTTTTTTGTATAAGATGAAGGTTGGTAAAGAAATTGAAAATGGATTTGAGATTGTGATTTTTAAAATAAATTTAAAATTTTCTATTTTTGTTTTTCTACCATTGCCAACGGGCACATTTGAAACGTTCAAATGTTTGGAGCTTCAGGGTGAACGGTGTTGAATCCTCGATGTCACTAAATGATGGACAGGGGGTGTTCCCCGATGGGGAACCCTCCACGTCGGCTCCCCGATACCACAACCTCGTGTCTAAAAATAGATTGTTAATCTTATTTCACACAATAATTACAAAACCAAAATAATAAATGAATATATATATATATATATATATATATATATATTACAGCTAATATATAATTTGTTATAACCATAAAATATGAACAAGTGAATAGGCCCATAGGCATTTATTGTTCAAACGAACTTACTCTATAAATACCCCCACTCAGTTACAAACTAATCTCAACAAAGCCTTCAATAAAAAGAGACATAAGACCGGCCTTAGTTTATTCGTTGGTTTTCTCACTTCTTTTGGTAGGAGCTCTTTTTTAAGCTAAGTGTTTTGAGTTTATATGTGTGTTGCATTTAAAATTCTTGAACTTACCTAGTTTTTTTTTATATATATTTTATTTTCTATGATTAGATTGCAAGTTTATATGATGCAAGAATACACCGAAAAGACTTTTGGAAAAGCTTAAGGAATGATGAGCCCAAGCCAAAGACAATTCAAGAAGCTCCAAGTCTTGATTCATTTGGATCAAACAAAATAGAGAATAAGAAAGATCAGTTCGCGAGAGAATTTGATAGACAACCCAATCTCAAGATGTTCACAACAGACTTTAATCCAAACCCAAATGGCGAGGAACCTCCTCCTCCTAAAGAAAATGGCGAGGAACCTCCCCCTCCAAAAGAAAATGGCGAGGAACCTCCTCCTCCTAAAGAAAACGGCGAGGAACCTCCTCCTCCTAAAGAAAACTAGTCTTCTTTTAGCATCATCTACAAAAAAATATATGTAATAAATGCAAAATAAAGTTTGTGCTGTGTTTTCATGTGGAATAGAGTATTAACTATCAAAATTTGTTGACTAGCGAATTTACCCTCTGTTAATTTGCAACTTTTGTTGTTAATCACAAGTTACTATTCAATTTTATTTTCTTTTCATTGGTTATCACTAAAGCACGCATCCTATGCTGTATAAACATAGAATTATAAAAGTGAATCTTTATTTTGCACACATTTATGTGAACGGTGAATAAATCAAACATAATTGTAGTGTATTCACATGATGCGACAAACTTTTCTTTGCAATTTATTTCCACCGTCGATACATCAACTTTGTTATGAACTTGAGGAATATATTGCAACACGCAAACTAAGATGCTGAAAATTGTATCTACACATCATGTGTGATTCAATGCTTTTATGTATTTTTTGTTTGGTTTAACAAACCTGTCAACGCACTGGTCATAAATACTCGTTCATTTTATTAGACATGTGAGTGGAAAATGACAAAAATATTATAACATTTTATGCAACTTTTTTTGCAAATTAATAAACTAAAAAAAGACATGAAACCCAAAACAAACAGTGACTCATTTAGTTTCTTTTTGATAGTTTGGTTTCCCTTAATTGAAAGTTATTTAAATATAATGACGATTTAAGTAAAGTTATTACATTATTACATTTCTATACAATTTGATATATAATATAATATATGGGTGAGGTTCGGCTACAAAGTCTATTTTTCCTATAAAGTGTATAAAGTCATAAAACACCACAATTTTAGCCATAAAACATACTCAAACCTCACAAATAACAGAGTAAAGATCACAAAACACAATATCTAAACCCTAACAGTCCATAAAACTTCAAACACACATCTTAGAACTATGAATATAAAACACAACATGATAATCAACATAAAATACACTAATGTTATTAATTCGATAATCAAAGTCTTATCATCCAAAACACAACACAAAACCCACAAATATGGCGTTTTAGTACTCTCCCCTTTGTGATTTGTAGGTTTTAAGTATGTTTTATGGTTGACATTATTGTGTTTTATGACTTTTTACACTTTGTAGGAAAATGGACTTTGTAGCCAACTCCCACCCTATAATATATAATACAATTTGATATATAACATAACATAACATAACATAACATAACGTGATATGATGCTAAGGGAAGTGAATTGATACGATCTAATGTTTGACGACATAAAAGATAACCCAAGACAATATGCTATATAACTTAAGATTCAAAATGCTGGTAAGATATGCAAGTTTTTGGTATTCTTTTTGCTAAAACTACGCACTACACCTAGAATTCTAGCAATTACATTTAGTGGCGGACCTAAAAAGTATTTTTATAGGGGGAGGGGGGATTTTTAAGGGCTGTTTGATTGTTGCTATATAATAAATTTTTTGGTCAGGTTCGAGTCGAATCATATAGAAAAAGATAATCATATTAATTTTTATACAAACAAAAAAAGTACGACAAACATCATCACAATTGCATAGTGAAATCGAAATATAATATATCTAAAATTGGTCTCTACAGATTTCATTTATTAAAATCTAGCCATAACATCACCTAGCGAGACATTTTAACCAAGTCCTTTTGCAATATATCGCTTATATTCTTATCACCAATTTGATCATGCTACAAGTAAATAAAATAAAGCAGAACAAACAAAATATAATGATCTAACTAAATAAGTAAATAATGACTAAAATAAAAGCCATACGTTGACGAAACTAGAACTTTTCAACTAAAATATTCTAATATAGTCTTAGCCGAGTAATTATTAGTTATTTTATGAAAAAAGACTAAAAAGCAATTTTCTAACACCTCTAATTTTTCTCGAGCCCTTTTATTATTATTATTATTGTTATTATTGTTATTATTATTATTATTATTATTATTATTATTAATAATGTAAATGATTTTTAATGAATTTGATTAAACCTTAACGATTGGTTAGAAATTTTAAATAGAATATCTTTGTTTATAAAACCTTAACGATTGGCTAGAATTTTTAATTAAAATACCTTTCTAAAGTTATATATATTTTCACAAGCTAATAAAAGCTTATATTAATAATAAATATTGAATAAAATATAAAGAAACTAAATATAGTACCATTACGTAATTTAATAAATAAAAAAGTATTTGATTACCTAAATTTGTTTGCAAGTTAACAAATATATAGAAAAGAGTCTATATACTTACAATTTTAAGTTTGCAAGTTAACAAATATATAGAAAAAAATTTATACACTTACAATTCTAAGTTAGATGACCAGTTGGAGGCTGCATGGTAAATGACAATTGGTCAACCTTTTTTTTCTTTTCCTAATTTTTATTTATTTTAATCTTTACCCTTTAATAGTTAGTATTTTCACTTATAATCTTTTAATTTTATAATCATTTTTAATTTTTGTTTATTTTCGGTTTTATCTTTCAAAATTTCGTATTGCCAATGACAACAATCTTTAACTTTTTTAAAACTTTTTAATTTATTTTAAATTCAATTTGATTGCTTTTTTTGTCTGTATCTTTAAGTTTTGTTTCCTTTACCCTTGAACATTTAGTATTGGCACTTACAACCCTTAGGTTTCTAAAAACTTTATAATCATCTTTACGTGCTTATATTTATGTATGTGTCGGTATAAATTCAAGCTAATTACGTTTCTTTGAAAATGGGTATACTCAGATATAATATGACTTTTCGCCTTTTTGTATATTTTCAGTTGATCTGCGTCTTGGCATAAATTTTATTTTATAACAAATAAGGTCAAATATCATATATTTTCATTAGCTTTTATTAATTCGACTTAGTTTACCTTTCGGCGACATCACAACGCGCAGTATCATTTTTAACTTAAAAAACATAAATGTTTTTACTTATTTTTTTTTGTACGTATCAGTATAGTTCTGGTTGGTGTTCGATGTAAATTTCTTTCGCAAATAAGTCGGGTCATATATTTTCTGTGCTTATTTTTATGTACATATTCGGTTTATCTACGTTTTGACGTAACTTTTGTTCCAAAAAAGTTCAAGTATTTACTGCACAAAACCAAGTTACTTTATATTTGTATCCATCACATCATGCGAGAACATTTACTACTTATATACAAAGAGACGAGTAATTGAAGGGGTGTGGACTGTAGCTATCTTGTGACTAGTTGGTGTGATGGGTGTACAATTATTTTTCTAAAGAAAAAAATAATAATTGGTAGAGAATTACACATATGTTTTGAACTTACCTACTAGGTTAGGTGATAGCTTCCTACACCACTATAATCTCCATTGTCCAAGAAAGAAAAAAGAAATATATATTTTACCTGAAACATCCTCTCTACTGAGAAAGCAGGGCTCTTTAAGGTGACCGAAAAAAAATCTACCACACTTCATCGTTCTTGTTCTCTTTTTCTCTTTAATTGTAAAAGTTTAAGGGGATGATTACAAAGTTTTATGTGGGGCGCTCGGAATTTTAATGTATATATGACACTAAAAAAAACCTTTCTCAAGTCCGTCACCCCACAGATCACCGTGTTCTATGCCCATTGCCTTATACTATTTGGGTTCAAGTATCTGTATAAAAATGTAACGGTGGATGATCGTAGCTAAAAATGGACATGATTATACTTGAGTAGGTAACAAATGACTGTACCTATTAAAAAGGTATTCCTGGAGTTCGGTTCATCAACCATGAACTAACATAGAGTATCATAACGGAGCATAGTATATTAATATAACATATCATAGTATAACATAAATATGATATCTCATGGCATGGAGTCACATGTCATGTCATATCTAAACATAACATAACAATGCACACCACAACACAAAACATGACATAGCATTGTTGGTGACGTTTGTATCATCAAGTTTTTTTGTGTAACTGCCATTTACTTGTCGACAAAATGAGAAATCATAATGAATATTAATACGAGTTAGGATGTGTGAAGTACATGCTCGTTCAATGTTATTGTGACTTTGGTACTAAGTAACCTCTAATTTTGCTAGGGGAAAAGCTCATAGGCAACAATCGATTCCAAGGTAGTAGCGCTAGAGGTGCACAAAAAAACCGTACCCGGAACCTATAACCGGTAAAAAAACCCGAAACTGGTTTTTTAATACCCGGGTATTTTGTACCCGAAACCGGAACCGACCCTACCCGTAGGATATAGATAGGGTATGCATTTCGATCTTAATACCTGGAACCGGAACTGGAACCGATCATACCTGATTAATACCTGAAACCGGACAAAAACCGGAACCGGAACCGATTATACCCTGCTATACCCGATACATGATTCTCATATCTTTCTTTTAAATTTATGTTAGTGCATTTATTTTAATTTTCTTACATTATACAATGCATATTTAATAACAATAAACAAAAATACGAGAAAATAGGGTAATAAAAAGCAATAGACTATTAAAAATCCGAAAATATAGAGCTAAAAATAGCGGAAATAGGGTATAAAAAACTCGAAAATAGGGTATTTTAATACCCGGTTTTTTAAGAACCGGAAAATACCGACGGGCACATAGGTATGTTTTTTGGTCAAATAACCGGAACCGGAACCGAACAGTTATAGCAATAACCGGTTTCAACCCTTAAAATGAGAAAACCGAAACCGGTTCCATAACGGGAACCGGTTATTAAAAATACCCTATTTGTGCACCTTTAAGTAGCGCTTTGACATGGATGTGTGATTGGGTCCAAGATGCAACAACCCTAGATGGGGTCGCTGTGGTTGGCTAAAAGTTGCATAAAATATTATCTTAAAAACGAATGGAAATCTATAGAAATGTTGTTGCTAACAGGTTGCAAATTAGTCACAAGAAGGTAGGTAGCAACAAAGACAATACTAAGGATGTTTTATGGTAATAAGCATCAACAGTTATAACCGCCAATAGTTAATCACTAACATAAATGTTGTGATGATTTAACCCGTAGCAATGAAAATTATCTTGTCTAATTTGATATCAATTATAATTCTATTTTTGCAAAAAAAAAAAAAGAACTTCTAGTAGTAGTTATAATAATAATAATACAAATAATAACAATAATAATAATAATAATAGTAAGAATAATTAATATTAAAAATACTATAATTAATATGAATAAAACCAATATAAATTAAAAAACTGACTACATAACGGATTTAATTAAAAAAAAAGGTTACAAAACATTCGACTTTAAAGAAGTGGCAAAACAATCTATATAAAAAAAACGTAGTAAAAAGTTGGATTAAAAAAGGGTAAAAAAATTGGATTAAGAACAAGCGACGGAAAACGATTGCGTGAGTTAGTACTCAAACAGTTGTTTTTAAATAGTAATGTAATATAATTTTATTTGACGTAATGTGGCATTGACATTTTGTAGACTGCTCCATACTTTTTTTTTTTTCCAAATTCCTGGTGCTCTTTTCAAGTTGTAGGTTGCGCGGTGTGGGGTCAACCCGAGGTGTCAGGGTACGGCTACACCACCCCCTTGCTGTGTCGCGTCCTCATCGTCCATCCCAAGCGAACGGTAACGAGGCTAATATGAGAGGTAGCCGTTGGTTAACGGCTATTTGAAAAAAAAATAAGTTTTTATTTTCTATGTAAATCTAACAATTTCCTTCATTTTTCACCCATCTCTACCACACTTAACCTATTTTTATAAATTTCTAATACAATCTCTCTCACATTTATACATTTTTTAAAAACCTCTTAGCACAGAATGTCTTCTTCTTCGTGGTGTTCGTCATCTTCGGCTGAAGGCGGTGATTTTTTTTGAAAACGCCGTAATGCAGGCGGCACATATGATCATTAAGGAAGAAGAAGAGGAGGAAACGACGTCATAACCACAAACTAGGCAAGCAACCATAAACACAGACCGTGAATGTCAGGTTATGTCCTTCTATTGTGTAAATAATTTATTTTTACGCTCACGAGGTGAATTGCCCTGGCCGTGGCAGAATTGCCCTAATGCATGACGAGGTGAATTTACCCAAGGCGATCATGAACATCCAACAATAATACTATAGGTTGTTGCGTCACAAGATCTGTGGATTTGACATGCTTTCTTCGATGTTCTTGGTTCGCTTAACGACTTTAACGTCATCTACCAATCAAAGATATTTAACGACGGTGTACAAGGAACCGATCCAGACGCTAAATTTACGGTTTCGGTGGTGGAATACAGGCGCGGTTATTATCTTGCTGATCTAATATACCCAACTTACTCTACAATAGTTAAAACAATTCCGCACCCGACAAACGATAAAAGAAATAAATGTGTCAAGTTTCAAGAGGCGACGAGAAAAGACATTGAACGGTGTTTTGGGGTCCTTGAAAACAAAATGGCATATTATTGAACATCCAGCATGTGCTTTTACACCGTAGAAGTTGCGATGTTGTATGTACGCTTGTATATTGTTGCATAGCATGATAATCGAAGAGGAAGGTAGAGCGATTTGTGAGTACGACGAAAATGCGCCAACCGGGAATTCTGTTCCGGCCAGTCTAGAACAACAAGATTTAAACGGGTTCTCATTATGTAATGAGTACACACATCTTAACTTACGCAACGACTGCACACATCTTAACCTTTAAGATGTGTGTACTCGTTATATAATGAGAATCTGTTTAAATATCAACACCACTTAAGGTAGCCACTAATCACTAGTACAAAAACAAATTCTTTTATAGCGGTGTTTTACATTTAATAAAACAGTTAGAAACGGCTATAAAAGACTGCTATATATAATAAGATTATTTTTTGTACTGGTTTCATGCCCACTTAAAAGGAGATTAACTGGCCAAAAATTAATTGAGTGTTTTGGTTATGTTTTTGGTTGTTGTTGTGTAATAAGTAATCGGTTTAGTTTAGCCGAAAACTCTTTTTCTCTAGCATACTAGACTGCTAAATAATTGTGTTAAAGATTCGAACACAATTCTTCAGTTACTGAAACTTCTTGCACAAGCAATAGGTATGTGCAATGTTTGATTAATGCTTGAGACAAAATTGTGTTAAGAATATAGTTAAAGCAATAAGCAGTAGATTAAAATTATTATTTTGTGTTACATGTATGTCTCCCAATGATAATAGGGGAGACCAAGGTATAGAAAAGTTGACATGAAACAAGTAATAATAATAAGTTCCTATTTATACATAGAAAATTAAATGAATTTGCAAATACGATGCTAAATTTTGAGTTTCAATGAATTTTCTTGAATTTGCAAGCAATGAAGACTTGTTAATCTCTCATTGCCACCCTTCATATTATATCCCCCTATCCTTTTTCTGGTAACAAGTCCTTAATCCTAGCCACTGCAGTTATCCACCCTACCACCACCACAACTTTTGTAGTTATCCACCATACCACCACCACAAGTCCTTAATGAGCTCATTTTGAATTTCTTTTCCATCACTTTCTCGAATCCTTTACAAAGGTCTTCGTTGGTTAACCCGAAAATTATGTCGTCCACGTAGATCTGAACAAGAATAAGATCCTTGTCAACATGCTTGATGAATAGCGTTTGATTTATCGTCCCCCGAGTGTATCCATGTGCAACTAGATGCTCTGTTAAGGTTGCATACCATGCCCGGGGAGCTTGGTGTAAACCATACAAAGCTTTATCTAACTTGTAGGCATAGCCTTGTTTATTGGAATCAACGAACCCAGGGGTTGAGCGACATTAATCTTTCCCTTGACCTTCCCGTACAAATATTCAGTGTGTTGGCATCCATCTGATAAACAGTAAATCCCATGTAGAATGCATATGCCAAGAAGATACGAATGGCTTCCAGACGAGCCAAAGGTGCGTACACCTCATCATAATCAAGGCCTTCAATCTGCTTGAATCCCTGGACCACCAGTTGGGTTTTGTTTATCACAATCACGTTAGTATCATCTTGTTTGTTTCTAAAAACCCAACGCGTTCCAAGAGCACCTTTTCTTTCAGGTAGCTTTACTAATTTCCAAACTCCCAGCTTCTTAAACTGATTGAGCTATTCATGCATTGCATCGACCCATCCAGGTTCCGTCAAAGCAACATCAATGCTCTTAGGCTCAATATGTGAAATGAAGCATGGATATAGCCATGTGTTAATGGTTCCTGATCTACCACGGGTTTGCCAGTAGTTACAGGACCAATAACGATCACAATTGGATGGCCTCTCTAAACAAGTTGTGGAATTGCTGCAGCAGGTGTAACATTTGTCAAAAACGGGTTTTCCAAACCCGCTCCGTTTGTAATCGAATATCAAGTTATAAATGTTTCGTTGCGTATTTATGTCAATTTTAATTTTTAATGATGCATAATTAATAAACAAACTAGAATATAAAAGTTATAATTGATAAAAAGTAAAAATAAAATAATTAAAATAAAAATCAGGCTGCCGGGACTCGAACCCGGGTCAGCCGGGTTAAGCATAAGACTTATCACACACATATAACCACTCCGCCACTTGATGTTTTCTGTGAATTCTAGGAAACAATTAATTTTTATGATCAATCATGAATCAATCTGTTTATGCTAACTGTAACCGAAATCGGTCACCAAACGTCCAAAAACGTTTGATTGTTCGCGGTTTACCGATTATAACCTATACACCGACACCTCCAATCAATTTAGCTTTGAATGGACTTGAATTCAAGAGTTGATCGGTTTTAATAACCGAAAACCTGCATTTCTTGAATTACTCCAATCATAGTCCCCTCTCGCGACTCAAACATATCTGCAAACCTTCAATTTCATTTTCGCACAACTTTCAGTTCGTTGGAGCAGCTTTTTGAACTCGCCGGACTTTCGCCGGAAAACCGTGTCGTCCATCAAATCAGTAAGTCTCTTAATTCTTTCATCGTCTATCAGTTATTAAGCTATTGCTAACTCAAACCTTCAATCGGAAACAGTTGCAGACGTCGATATCGAATAATTCACACTCGCGGAAAACTTCTGAAAATTCATATTTTCCGCTATAAAACGGTATAGTCATTCAAACCTTCTGATAACTCTTGTTTAGTACTTCAATTCCACAATTAGCTAATCAAAATTGTTAATTTGTTCGCTCAGTCGAAGTTCATAAAAACGAGCCGACGACTTGCCGGAACTCTGAGATAAATCGTTTCTCCGGTATGTTTACTTCCAAAATTGTCTCTGCCATTTCATTTTAGTCTTTTGAATGTTTGTCAATCGAATTAAACAAGAAAACAATAGAGTAGCCGTAGGCTATGATTCTGTAACGAAGAAGACGAAGTTAGGTTGATTATAAGTTTAATATAATTTGGATATTATCTCGGTGACATGTAGTGACTTACACACATACATCACACGCCGCGAGTTCGATCCTTGATACACACACACTCTCTGTAATTAAAATGTTCTTTTTTTTTACTGAACCGGATCCTTTCGCAATTAGATGTTAAGTATAATAAAAATCTGTATATTAACCAAGTTAGACAACAGTCCAGCGGTGGACTGTGTGTAATATTAAATCACATGTCCCGGGTTCGAGACCTGTTGACGGCACCGGTTTGATAATTAAAATCCTTTTTAAAAATAAATGAATTTTGAATAAATTAAAACAGTATATAAATATAATTAAAAACAGAATTATTTCGGGTTAGACACGTAGCTCAGTTGGTAGAGCTGCGTGCACGCGTACGGGAGGTCTCGGGTTCGAGCCTCACCCAGCGCATACATGCACACAATAGAACCGGTCAAACAGTCAACAGTCACAGTCAAACAGTCAACGGTCAATGGTCAACGCAAAAGTCAACATTTTTTTAAATATTTTTATTTATTTAATTTAATTCAAAAATCAATTAAAAATACTTAAAAATAATGTTTTTAAGATAGGAAATAGCCTTAAACTCACAAAAATATATCTAAAAACCTTATTAAAATTATTAATAAAATCCACTCATTTACTATACCTTCCGTTATTATTTAGGTTAGTTAATCCTCGTTGATCAATCCTTAAACTCGTGCGCATCTCATCATCTCCAACCGAACGCACCCAATGTGAGTGAATCTCTACAAATTCCCCATTTTAAACACGTTTTTGGGGTGTATCATGTGTCTTACCATTTATTATATTTAAATCATTGTGCATAAATCATATCATGAACAAATGTGTATTCAGCTTGTATCAACTGTTTGTGTGGTTATTGTTTAGATTTAATTTATTATTTTCAGTACATGCAATATCATAGGCCGCCGCTCCCCATTACATTATGAGCGTTGAGCAGTTCCCCATTACATTATGAGCGTGAACCTGGCGTTGCCAACATACGATCGGCTCCGTTTGATTGAGCCTTGATCGCACAGACATTCATCATAGGCCGTCCGTTCCCCATTACATTATGAGCGTGAACGTGACGTTGCCAACATATACAGTTTCATTCATGTTATATATTCATGCAAGTTCATATGTTATTGTATGTTATTGTATGTTTTTATGTTTGTGGATTGTTATTGTTATTGTTGGATTATTATACATTTGCTCGCATATGACTATTGCACAATTTTTCCTTGATAAAAATAACAAGAAATCAATAATAAATGTTTAACTAACAAGGTTCACTTGCCAACTTATGTTGACCCAAAAAAAAACCCCCATTTTTACACATGATACAGGTGAACCAGCTGCAACAAGAAACACATAGGATTGGCTTAGAAGAATAAACTGGTTTAGAGCTTGGATTGTTTAGTTGGTTATTTTCTTTGTATTTGTATGGACATGTTTGGATTATTGAGAATGTAATTTTGACTTTAATAAATATGAAACATATTAGTAAATATCATGAGCTTTGGTGATAACCCAATTATGCCCCGACTGTTATTCCGCTGCGGGTCGGGGTGTGACAGATTGGTATCAGAGCCATGACTATAGGGATATAGGATAGGTTATTAGACCCTTAGAGTCTATACTATAGTTGATTAGAAATTTTTAAGATTTTTGTGTGTTACATGCAAATTCATGATGTTTATATGTTTTACGTTTAATGTTACATTCAATGTTATGCAAGCATGTTCATAAGTACATATTATTATATAATGCCTATCATGAATCATATTCTCATAACATATCATATCCATGAAAGCACACATCACATCATTTTCATGATTGTTTTTACAATGATTTTTGTATTTTCAAATCACATCAAAGTGAGTTCTCATGATGGGCATGTAGTAACTGGAAGGGTACAAGTACCGGTAGTCGGAACGTCCTGTCTAGGCTGGCATTCGTATAAATCCAAAATAAAGGACCAGTTTGCCTACCCGGGGGCTAACGATGAGAGTACGAAGTACCTATTAGGCCAAAGCATGCTATACCAAACGTCGTGTGAGCTAACCCCACTTTGAGTTGTCATTGTGTCTACACCTGGACACATTCCGACCATACATCTGTAAACATATTTCGTGGTTTTCATTTGGATGATGCGAGTGTTAAATCGCCAATACTAATGTGAATCCTACCAAGCCAATAGACATGGGGGTCCACATGACTACACAGGTGAAGGTATGGGGGACATTTGAGGCCAACATGAGCAAACCCAAGACATCCTATGGATGTAGTTGCATTATTGATATTTATGTTATTTTCATTTTCTTTAAGACACATGACACCTAAAAAGACTCCATAAACTCACAATCTTCTTATGTATGTTCCTGTAGATGTCGGCTAGACAACAACGAGGGGGTAGAAGATCAGGAAGGTCACACGAACGCTTGGCCACTCAAATCGCAAAACAAATGGCCGCGGTGCTTCCTGACATTGTGGTTCAGGTACAACAAGCTCTCACCACAAATCCCACCAATCCTCCCCAGCAAGAAGACCAGAACATCGGCAACCCTCCTACCAAAAAGTGCTCATATAAACATTTCAAGTCTTGCGATCCTCCTAAATTTGAAGGGACCGAAGGTGTCACTGCTCTCCTCCACTGGTTTGAGGAAATGGAAAACACCTTCCTCAACTGCGATTGTCCCGAGGATCGCAAGGTACGATACGCAACCGGGAGACTATTTGGGGTAGCTCTTACCTGGTGGAATACTGAAAAGGGTAAGAGGGGAATCGAAGATGCTATGGCCTTAACGTGGGAGGAGTTAAGGGAAATCATGACGAGGCGATTCTGTCCTAGAAGTGAGATTAAAAAGTTAGAGGACGAATTTCATTCTTGAAGCAAAAGGAGGGAGATCATACTTCCTACAACAAGAGGTTCTTATAGTTGAACCAAATGGTCCCTAACTTGTTCACCCCAGTTTACCGCTTAATCGAGCATTATATTCGAGGTCTTCCCTCGAAAATTTAAGATTCAGTTCTCAGCACTTCAC
Source organism: Scalesia atractyloides (assembly GCA_947069175.1). Taxonomy (NCBI): domain Eukaryota; kingdom Viridiplantae; phylum Streptophyta; class Magnoliopsida; order Asterales; family Asteraceae; genus Scalesia; species Scalesia atractyloides. The sequence goes on from CAMTDV010000025.1 coordinate 84,876,263, forward strand.
CAGCAACACTTGAAGCTGCTATGGAACTAGCTACTGAACTGACCGAGAATCGAATTCGCAACGGTAAGTTTAAAGAGGAGAAAAAGAAAGCCCCCATTGAGGGCCAAACTTCAAACCATTCCACCCCTCCTCTAAGTTTGCTAACAAGAGGAAAGTAACACCAGAAACTTCGCTGTCACACAAACCAATTTCCCTATCCCTGCTGCACCCATTACCTAAGTTGCCACTTACCTGCACCATACAAAAGGCCATACTCTGGCCCATTACCAAAATGCAACCGTTGCCAATACCACCACTTTCCTGATCATCCCTGCCAACATTGCACCGGCTGTGGTCGCGCAGGTCATACTGTTCAAACCTGTCGCATACCTCAGCGAACGAACCGCCACCAGCCTTCAACCCAAACCCACCAACAAATAATGGTCAAGCCCAACAACCCCTACTATTACCACCTACCCAACATTTAGCCCAATCATACTACCAACCCAATTATCCCATGGTGCAACCTATGGGGCTTGCTACAATTGTGGAGATCCAAGCCACTTTAGAAACACTTGTCCACGTTTGGTGACTATTATACATGCTCAAGCTCAAGCAAATCCGGTGAATCAAGCTAACCAAGCTCCTCCACCTGCAAGAAGAAGAGCTTTCAACATCAAGCTAATCAGGCTAGAGCTGACAACAATGTGGTTAACGGTACGTTTCTTATCAACGGTAGTTATGCATCCATGTTGTTTGATACTGGCGCGGATAAAAGTTTTGTGTCTTTAGAGTTTGAACCCATCCTAAACCAAATTCGTGATAAGCTCATGGAATCCATAACAGTAGAAGTTGCTGACGGAAAACCGGTCTCATTAAACTCTATTATACGCAATTGTACTCTCACCTTAAACGACCACGATTTTCCAGTTGATCTCATTCCTATGAAGTTGGGAAGCTTTGACATTATAATTGGTATGGACTGGCTCAGCCAACATCAGGCTGAAGCTGTATGCCGTGAAAAGTTTATACGTATTCCTCTTTCAAACGGTCAGACTCTACGAACATTCGGGGAAACCCCATCGAAAGGGCTCAGATTAATGTCCTGTCTTCAAGCCCAAAAATATCTTCGCAAGAATTATGTCGCATTTTTAACCCATGTCGTCAAAAAGGGAATCATGGAGAAGAAACTCGAAGACATCCCAGTAGTAAAAGATTTTCTGCAAGTTTTTCCTGACGACATTTCAGGACTTCCTCCCGTAAGAGAAGTCGAATTCCGCATTGATCTTATACCTGGTGCTACACCAGTTGCAAAGTCTCCTTATAGGTTAGCCCCCTCTGAAATGCAAGAGCTAGCCAGTCAATTGCAAGAGTTGACTGACAAAGGATTCATACGTCCTAGCTCCTCACCTTGGGGTGCACCTGTTCTTTTTGTGAAGAAGAAAGATGGATCGTTTCGCATGTGCATCGACTACAGAGAACTCAACAAGTTAACGATCAAGAATCGCTATCCATTACCTCGCATTGATGATCTTCTTGACCAACTTCAAGGCGCCAACTGTTTTTCAAAAATCGACCTTCGATCTGGTTATCATCAGCTCAGAGTACATGAAGAAGACGTCCCAAAGACCGCTTTCCGAACTCGTTATGGTCATTATGAATTCATGGTCATGCCATTTGGTTTAACAAATGCTCCAGCTGTCTTCATAGATTTAATGAACAGAGTCTGCAAACCCTATCTCGATCGTTTTGTTATAGTCTTCATCGACGACATTCTCATTTACTCAAAGTCTAAGTCTGATCATGAACGACATCTTCGACTCATCCTTACACTTCTAGAGAATGAAAAGCTTTACGCCAAATTCTCCAAATGCGAATTCTGGTTAAAAGAGGTACAATTCCTTGGACATGTAGTCAATGACAAGGGAATACATGTCGACCCCTCAAAGATCAAAGCGGTACAAGAATGGCAAGCGCCACGTACACCAACTGAAGTAAGATCTTTCCCTTGGTTTGGCTGGTTATTATCGCCGTTTCATCTCAAACTTCTCTCGCATTGCTGTACCACTCACGGCTTTAACTCATAAGGGAAAACCTTTCATATGGGGGACCCAAACAAGAATAAGCTTTCCAAACCCTTAAACAAAAACTCTGTGATGCACCAATCCTCACTCTTCCTGAAGGTTGTGATGACTTCGTGGTTTATTGCGACGCGTCAGGGCAAGGACTAGGTTGTGTTCTAATGCAAAGAGGAAAGGTTATAGCTTATGCTTCGAGACAACTCAAAACTCATGAGAAGAACTACACCACCCATGACCTAGAACTTGGAGCCGTTGTGTTCGCTCTTAAGATATGGAGACATTTTCTCTACGTACTAAGTGTGAAATATACACTGACCACAAGAGTCTTCAACATATCTTCAATCAAAAGGAGTTAAACATGAGGCAACGAAGATGGGTCGAACTTCTAAATACTACGACTGTGAAATTCGGTACCACCCTGGCAAGGCAAATGTGGTGGCTGATGCACTCAGTCGAAAGGGTTATGCGAACTCCATTCATCTTCTATGTTCGCAAATCATAACTGACATTAAAGATCAAATTCGAGAAGCCCAACATGTTTCAGTAACGGAAGACGACGTACGAAAGGAGCTGTCCTGTGGAGCTGAACTTAAAATTGAAACTAATCTGACGGTATTCTGTACTATCTAGATCGCATATGGATTCCTGACCACAACAACCTTCGTGAATTTCTTATGAATGAGGCTCACAAAACACGATACTCTATACACCCAGGAGCCGATAAGATGTATCAAGACCTTCGATACACCTATTGGTGGCCTGGAATGAAAAAGGATATTGCTGTTTTTGTTTCCAAGTGCCTTACATGTTCCAAGGTGAAAGCTGAACACCAAAGACCCTCAGGACTTCTGGTCCAACCTGAAATACCTGTATGGAAGTGGGAAAACATAACCATGGACTTCATTACCGGGTTACCTCGCACTTCTGGTGGGTATGACACTATATGGGTAATCATTGATCGTCTTACAAAATCAGCTCACTTTATTCCTATCCGCGAAGATTTCAAGAACGAAAAGCTAGCTCGTATTTACATCAGCGAAATGTAAGCCGACATGGTGTACCGTTAAGCATTATTTCAGATCATGATGGTCGTTTCACTTCACGAACATGGCAAGCTGTACAAACCGCTTTGGGTACACGATTAGATCTCAGTACCGCTTATCATCCTCAAACTGATGGACAATCTGAACGCACCATTCAAACTCTTGAAGATATGCTTCGAGCATGGTCATAGACTTCAAGGGAAATTGGGATGCTCATCTACCATTAGTTGAATTTTCGTACAACAACAGCTATCATTCAAGTATCGGCATGGCACCTTTTGAAGCTTTATATGGTCGTAATGCCGATCTCCAGTATGTTGGCACGAAATTGGGGAAGCTCAAATCACCGGTCCAGAATTGATTCAAGAAACCACAGACAAGATCCATCAAATTCGAAACAATCTTCTAGCGGCTCAAAGTCGCCAAAAGAGTTATGCAGATAAACGACGGAAGCCTTTGGAGTTTAACATTGGTGATCATGTACTTTTAAAAGTATCACCGTGGAAGGGAGTAGTTCGTTTTGGTCAAAAAGGCAAGCTAGCACCACGCTATGTAGGACCTTTCAAGATACTCGAAAGAGTAGGACCTGTAGCATACAAGCTTGATCTACCAGAAGAACTCAACAGGATTCATCCCACATTCCACGTATCAAACTTGAAGAAGTGCCTCGCTGATGAGAACCTCCATATTCCTCTGGAAGATATTCAGATTGATGAATCTATGCATTTTATTGAAAGACCAGTAGAGATCATGGACTTCGGAGAAAAACGTCTACGACGAAGTCGCATTCCAATTGTTAGGGTACGCTGGTAGTCGAAACGGGGACCTGAGTTTACTTGGGAACGTGAAGACTCAATGCGCGAAAAATACCCGCATCTTTTTCCTACTACTACTACTACTTAAATTTCGGGACGAAATTCCTAAAAGTAGGGGATACTGTAACATTTGTCAAAAACGGGTTTTCCAAACCCGCTCCGTTTGTAATCGAATATCAAGTTATAAATGTTTCGTTGCGTATTTATGTCAATTTTAATTTTTAATGATGCATAATTAATAAACAAACTAGAATATAAAAGTTATAATTGATAAAAAGTAAAAATAAAATAATTAAAATAAAAATCAGGCTGCCGGGACTCGAACCCGGGTCAGCCGGGTTAAGCATAAGACTTATCACACACACATATAACCACTCCGCCACTTGATGTTTTTGTGAATTCTAGGAAACAATTAATTTTTATGATCAATCATGAATCGATCTGTTTACGCTAACTGTAACCGAAATCGGTCACCAAACGTCCAAAAACGTTTGATTGTTCGCGGTTTACCGATTATAACGATACACCGACACCTCCAATCAATTTAGCTTTGAATGGACTTGAATTCAAGAGTTGATCGGTTTTAATAACCAAAAACCTGCATTTCTTGAATTACTCCAATCATAGTCCCCTCTCGCGACTCAAACACATCTGCAAACCTTCAATTTCATTTTCTCACAACTTTCAGTTCGTCGGAGCAGCTTTTTAAACTCGCCGGACTTTCGCCGGAAAACCGTGTCTTCCATCAAATCAGTAAATCTCTTAATTCTTTCATCGTCTATCAGTTGTTAAGATATTGCTAACTCAAAACCTTCAATCGGAAACATTGCAGACGTCGATATCGAATAATTCACACTCGCCGGAAAACTTCTGAAAATTCCTATTTTCCGCTGTAAAACGGTATAGTCATTCAAACCTTCTGATAACTCTTGTTTAGTACTTCAATTCAACAATTAGCTAATCAAAACTGTTAATTTGTTCGCTCAGTCGAAGTTCATAAAAACAGAGCCGACGACTTGCCGGAACTCTGAGATAAATCGTTTCTCCGGTATGTTTACTTCCAAAATCGTCTCTGCCATTTCATTTTAGTCTTTTGAATGTTTGTCAATCGAATTAAACAAGAAAACAATAGAGTAGCCGTAGGCTATGATTCTGTAACGAAGAAGACGAAGTTAGGTTGATTATAAGTTTAATATAATTTGGATATTATCTCGGGTTAGACACACAGTCCAGCGGTGGACTATGTGCACACATATATCACACGCCGCGAGTTCGATCCTTGATACACACACACTCTCTGTAATTAAAATGTTCTTTTTTTTTGACTGAACTGGATCCTTTCGCAATTAGATGTTAAGTATAATAAAAATCTGTATATTAACCAAGTTAGACACACAGTCCAGCGGTGGACTGTGTGTAACATTAAATCACAGGTCCCGGGTTCGAGACCTGTTGACGGCACCGGTTTGATAATTAAAATCCTTTTAAAAATAAATGAATTTTGAATTAATTAAAACAGTATATAAATATAATTAAAAACATAATTATTTCGGGTTAGACACGTAGCTCAGTTGGTAGAGCTGCGTGCATGCGTACGGGAGGTCTCGGGTTCGAGCCTCACCCAGCGCATACATGCACACAATAGAACCGGTCAAACAGTCAACAGTCACAGTCAAACAGTCAACGGTCAATGGTCAACGCAAAAGTCAACATTTTTTTTATATTTTTATTTATTTAATTTAATTCAAAAATCAATAAAAATTACTTAAAAAAATGTTTTTAAAGATAGGAAATAGCCTTAAACTCACAAAAATATATCTAAAAACCTTATTAAAATTATTAATAAAATCCACTCATTTACTATACCTTCCGTTATTATTTAGGTTAGTTAATCCTCGTTGATCAATCCTTCAAACTCGTACGCATCTCATCATCGCCGACCGAACGCATCCAATGTGAGTGAATCTCTACAAATTCCCCGTTTTAAACACGTTTTTGGGGTGTATCATGTGTCTTACCATTTATTATATTTAAATCATTGTGCATACATCATATCATGAACAAATGTGTATTCAGCTTGTATCAACTGTTTGTGTGGTTATTGTTTAGATTTAATTTATTATTTTCAGTACATGCAATATCATAGGCCGCCGCTCCCCATTACATTATGAGCATTGAGCAGTTCCCCATTACATTATGAGCGTGAACCTAGCGTTGCCAACATACGATCGGCTCCGTTTGATTGAGCATTGATCGCACAGACATTCATCATAGGTCGTCCGTTCCCCATTACATTATGAGCGTGAACGTGACGTTGCCAACATATACAGTTTCATTCATGTTATATATTCATGCAAGTTCATATGTTATTGTATGTTATTGTATGTTATTGTTTGTGGATTGTTATTGTTATTGTTGGGTTATTTACATTTGCTCGCATATGACTATTGCACAATTTTTCCATGATAAAAATAACAAGAAATCAATAATAAATGTTTAACTAACAAGGTTCACTCGCCAACTTATGTTGACCCAAAAAAACCCCCATTTTTACACATGATACAGGTGAACCAGCTGCAACCAGAAACACATAGGATTGGCTTAGAAGAATAAACTGGTTTAGAGCTTGGATTGTTTAGTTGGTTATTTTCTTTGTATTTGTATGGACATGTTTGGATTATTGAGAATGTAATTTTGACTTTAATAAATATGAAACATATTAGTAAATATCATGAGCTTTGGTGATAACCCAATTATGCCCCAACTCTTATTCCGCTGCGGGTCGGGTGTGACAGCAGGGGCATGCATGTTTGGTTGCAGATTTGAAAAACTTCCTAATACTATCCCATATTAGTTCCCCTCATTTGATGCAGCAGCAGTGTTGGTCACCAGTGGATCTATAGTGCAATCTGACAGAATCGGCTCTGGAAACAATGAAGCCCTTGGTGTTTGCATTTGAAGGACTTGTAGTAGTTTGTTGTGTGGAGACTTCAATGTTGTGAACTCATCATCAGGAGTAGTGTTGAAGTAGATTTAGGAACCGGCTCCTGAACTGGTGAAGAAAGATGCGGAGTAGTAGTAGCTTCGTGAAATCCAGGTGGATCCACCGTAAGTTTCTTGAAAGCATCTTGTAGAAGTACGACATCATCTTCAGCTATAATGGGAATAGGTATCACTGTACTTGGGACATCTGCAATAACAATCACATCAGATAGAATATTAAACGACTTAAACAAGGAGGAATAATCATATAGCCAATCTGGTCCAATTCGTGCATCTCTGGGATTTTCTTCTAGCCAATCCACGTAGTACGTTTCCACGATCTACTTCTTGATCTTGTTGTACACTCGATATGAAGTGTTTTTGGCATAGCCGATGAAATAGTATGGATCTCCTCTCGCTTGAAATTTACCTTTGGCATCCATGGTTAGGAGAACATAAGGACAACCAAAAGTGCAGAAATGTTATACAGAGGGTTTCTATCCTTCAACTATTTCATAAGGCGTCTTCATGTGACGTTTGAGATTAGCGCATGACTTTGGACATAGTAGGTCGTGGTCACTGTTTTTGCCCAAAATATTAGTGGAAGGCAAGAATTTATCAGCATCGTACGAGCAGCTTCAATGAGAGTTCGATTACGTCTTTCGGAAACTCTGTTTTGTTGAGGAGTTCAAGTTGCACTATATTGACAACCAATTCCTTTCAAGGCACAAAAATTATTCAGCTCAGCATTCTTAAATATGTCCCATTGTCACATCAAATAATTTCACTCGCTCGTTTGACTGGTTCTCCATAAGGGGGTAGGGGCGCCCATCGCTCATCACACACTCATCACTCACAACATCCAATCACCATATGCCACGTCATCGAGCCAAATTCCATCACTAGTGATGGATTTTACTAAGGGTTCCCATCAGTCCATCAGTAGTGATGGTTTTTTTTGTTAAATTATAAACTAACAATACAATTTTAATTTATAAATTTTAAATTATAAATTAACAATAAAACAATAAAATTATAAATTATAATTTTCATTTAAATAAAAAACACTATTTCTAAAAATACAAGTTAAAAATAAACATATAAAATTAAAAAAGATACATAAACAAAGCCTACTCTTCGTCCGAATCCGGAAATTCCAAACCTAAAGAACCTACAAGTTCAATTAAATCATATCTCAACCGAAATTGAAGATCTTTACTGCGCAAGTCTTGTTGGATATTTTCTAGGAACAGGATTTTGTGTTGGAGGATCCGCCACCCAATCTGGTGATGTTGCACGTCCGTCTTCTCTAATCAGCATATTGTGCAATATGATACATGCATATACTATGCTATGGATTGTTTTTTTATTCATCGCACGAATCGGTCAGCCTAGTATCCCCCATCTACCCTTTAAAACACCAAAAGCCCTCTCAACATCTTTTCTTACCGATTCTTGCAACTTCTTGAACGTTTTTTCTTTAGGCTCCACAGGAAATTAAAGGGCTTTCACAAAAACATACCATGATGGGTAGATACCATCCACAAGTAGAAAGTCTCGTCTATAATATTTTCCATTAACCATAAACGAACTGAAAGGTGCGATACCATCTGTTACGGTTTAAAAGAACGGCGATGTGTACAAACATTGATGTCGTTGTTTGAACCATGAACACCAAAATACGAATGCCAAATCCATAAATCATTCGACGCCACCGCTTCAAGTAAAATGGTCGGTCTTTTCACGTCACCCCTAACATACGCCCCTCGCAGCTCTCTTGGACAATTTCTCCAGCCGATATGTGTACAATCAATGCTACCGAGCATCCCTGGAAAATGCCATCTAGCCTCGTGTGCGGCGTAAATACGTGTGATGTCGTGTCTCGTCGGTCTAGGTAAAAACTCTTTGGCATACAACTTAATGATCGCGTTACAAAAAAATCGAAAACATTCATGCGAAGTTCTTTCCGACATTGCTAAGTATTCATCAAATTGATTGGGAGGGTTACCTGTCGCTAGTTGGCGAATGGCGGACGTGCATTTTTGTATCAACGTGAAACTTCGTTTTCCCCTCCCGTCGTAACGTTCTTGAAACCATTGTTCGCTTGCTTCAATGTCTCCTACAATCTTTAAAAATAAATGTTTTGGCAAATGAAACTGATCCCTAACAGTTTCGGCATTGTACACCGGATTCTCCACAAAATAATCATTCATTAACACCTTGCTGGCATGTATATGATCACGAGCAACCATTTTCTTCTTTGGATGGCTCGAACCTTTAAGTACGTTATACACCTTCTCGAAAAATTTAAACGTGTCGTTGTCGGAAGACGTATCGCTTTCGGTATCCGTCAGAAACGAATCCGTAGAAGATGCCATTGAAGAAACTTAGTAGATAGAGAGTAGGTTGAAAGAATGTAAGGTTTTGGGTTGAGAGATTGTAGTTGATATTATATAACGTGATTTGTGTATTATATATATATATATAATATAAATAAAATATCATCATCATCTCAATGGTCAAAAGCAGCAGACGGTCGATTTTTTTGGATTCAAAACACGTTGCCGGCTCCATGCTTTAAAACCCTCACGCGTTGTCGAGTTCACCGACGGTCGTGTATAACGTTCGATAACGCGTTATGTTGAATCATCACAGGGGCGCCCCACCTCCCCTAAGAGTGACAAATTTCTTTATCAAACCGGCAGTTTCAATCTTTTGTTCTAAGAAAAATACCCAAGTGAAGCGAAAGAAATCATCAGTGATGACCAAGCAATAAGCCTTTCCTCCAATACTCAGCACATTAACAGGACCAAAGAGATCCATGTGAAGCAATTCCAGAACTTTAGACGGCGTGTGCACAAGCTTGGACTTGTGAGGCTTACGACACTGTTTCCCACAAGCACATGATTCACATTTCTCGATCTGCATGTAATCCTTGAGGGGTAAGTTTCTGAGTAACCCTCCTTTTGCCAGTCGATTAAGATTCTTCATGTTCAGACGACCAAGTCGGCGATGCCACAACATAGCATCATGTTCGGAAATTTCAAAAAACATACAAGTAATACATCAGCATTTCCCCAAAGTTCAGCTTCAATCAAGAACCAATCTTTGGGTATAACAATCATGGGTTTTAAAACTACGCATCCACTCTTGGTGAAGAGAACTTCTAAGCCTTTGTCGCACATTTGAGACATACTAAGAAGACTGTGTTTGAGTTCAGGAACTTAATTGACATCTGAGAAGCTGAGGACCCCGTTTCTGACTATACCCTTCATAGTAACTCTTCCAGTTTCTCCTCCTGCAAAGTTGACAAATCTGTCGTCGAAGATTTTAATGTCATTCAACTAGGAGATAGTCCCTGTCGTGTGTCTGGAACAACCATTGTCGACAAACCAAAGTCTGACAACAACCCTCCATAGCTGTTCTTGCACACATAACGGGATTAGTGAGAAACTGGAACCCATGCCATTTTTGATCTGGGTCGGTCATCACCCTTCGTTCGTGAAACCTCACGAAAAATCATATGAATTTTCGTAGAGTTGGAGGTTTGAGAGGAATAGGATGTAGAGTTTGACGATTGTGAATACTGAGACTGAGATCTAGCAAGTATCTTCAGTTTCTAGATTTTGAATCAGTGTTGTTTGAAATAGATTTAGTTGATATTGCGTTTAATTCCTTGAAATGATTTTGGAAGCTATTTGTGTTTGAAAACTTTTGATTGATTTTCTTTGCTAGATTCTAGTCTCCATCAAAGGGCTTGGCTCGAGTGAATTGATGTCCATAACGTCGATAGTGCGAAGCCATCTGATGATAGGTGTTCGTGGAATGGTAAGACATGAGAGGACAATGAACACAATTTCTGGCTATGTGCCCTGGAATTCCACGATTGAAACAAGTTTGTCTTTTCGAGAAAAAGACATTCAGTTCTGCTTGTGTTGTTCTAGGGAGCTGATTGGGTCTCTTCTTTCTACTAGGTGCTGATTTCTTGTGTTCATGTTTACTCTTGGATGAAACTTGCTCACAATCATCAGCACATGAGTGAGTATCAATAACTTTACCCTTCAACTTAGGTTCAGTTAGCTTTTGAGGTGGTTTTTTCTTTTGACTTTTATTAACACCATCTAAGGAGATTTCCCCTTGAGTTTTCTTTTTGTGTTGTTTTTTGGTTTTTCGTGGTCTCCTTTTCTTTGAAGGGGTGGATCCTATAGGCCTAGTCTCATTAGAAACCTTTTCTTCAGAAACCGAGCCTTTAGAGATGACTGAATCAGTTTCTTTAGAAACCGTTTCATCAGACAAAAAGCTTTCAGGATCATCTGATTCTTGTTTACCAGATGATGAGCAATTTTCGTCAAAAGCAATTTGACTATCAGAAGCACTTTGCTCATATCTGACGTACTAGAATCTTTAGTCTGATTTTCAGATTTATCAGACAACTCATGTTTATCAACAATTTCATTCACACAATCCAACACAATAATATTTTCAACTTCATAATGTGCAGAGAGTTCTAAAGCATCAATTGAGATTTCAGGCATACTAGAACAGCTTTATGAGTCACTCGAGACAGATGTTTCGGATTCATCACCGGATACCCCAGACTCCTCTAGTAAAACAGTTAGATCACAATCAGAATAAAAAACCACAGCGTATAAAGTTTCAGTTTTAACAACTTCTTCAGAAAAACCCTGAGTCTCAAAAACCATAGACTGAACATAGTTCCAAACGTAAATATCATGTTTATGACATAAACAAACATCCAAATCATCAACATCATTTGGATGTGGTTCATCATCCACTTCCAACCGCTCGTCAACTATCACTGACTCTGCACACATGCACTAAAACAGTTAATACCGTTTACAGAATCGAAAGTTGATACATTTTCCTGAGATTCCTCGGATGGAGTTTTCATCGACTCCTTTTCATGTTCTAAATTCTCAAAAGATTCATTTAAGCATTATTGATTCATGTTTTTAACAAAACTCATGGGCTTTTGAAAATCAGTGGGTCTTGCGTTCTTTGGTTTGAATGGTTCCCATGGAATGCAATCGCTTGGTTTGCCATACATCACTTTATCATAATTTTCTAATTCTTACTCAGTGATGGGAATTCTTGAAATAATTGTGATTAGATGGCGGAGGAACTTGTTTATAACCCAACCCTTTGCCCTTGTTTTCCTTGAATCCCAGTTGTACATTGCATAGATTACGAATAGTGTCGCTGGAAGTATCAAACTTCTTTAAGTTTAACTTATTTTGTTGATACTTTCCAGTGAGAAGTTCCAGCTCAGCTCTCACCGAGTCGCATTCCAAAGTTTTTTATATATAGTTTAATTTTGTAATCATGGACCTAAAATTTATGTTGATTAACGTCCAAGTGGAGCTGAGCTATGTCCTTCTTTAGCGCGTCAATCTTTTGATAGAGAATTTTATTGTTCTCTCGAAGACCAATGCACTTAGACATGGCACTGTTGCAAACGTTGATTAGAGCAAAATTATGAGCTCTCATCTGTGCAATTTTATTCTACAATGTTCAGAACACAAAAGAGAGTTTACCGTTTTGGATAGGGTTTGGGTTCCTCGGTGTGCCGTCAAGCATTGGTGGTTTGCTTCTGCAACTTCAAAGATCTTGGGAGATTCCACCTGAGTTGCAGCATCTACCCAGCTGAAACCACGTTGCTCCTGAGCCATCAACGCCTTTCCTGCTCCAGTGACTCCTTGGCTAGTTGAAGTGGATGTTGAGGTTTGAGCTGGAGTAACATGGACCTTGGATCTCTCTAAGTTCCTAGTAGCAGCAGCTTGAGTAGCTTCATATCCTACTGGTGTCTTATTGCAATCCCTAGCAAAGTGTCTCGGTTCATGAAATTTGTAGCATCTCAGCTTGTCTCTCAAAGATCCAGTCCTAATATTTGACATAGGACGACGACCGTATCTTTTCTGAAACTTCTCTGCTCGAAATGCTGCCATAGCCAAGTTCCAAGATGCATCCAGTTCTTCTATATCTTCTTCCATCACCTGATTAATCTCTGTTGCAAGAACGAATGGGGGCAAAAGATCACCTGCGAGGAAAGCGTGCAGGCTATTAAGCATAGAAGCCGCGAGAGCCAACTTTTCTTTGTTTTGCTTGTTTAGAAAGGCTAGGTTTTCTGCAGAGGGTGTGGTTGGGACATTTTGAGATGAAGAAGGATTCACCGGACTGAAAACCACATTAGCGTGCTGAGGGTATTGCTAGGCAGTAGTGGGTGTGGCTGAGTTGTTCAGAAGAGACATGCCATACATATAGTTTGTCTTCTGAGCTTGTAGCTAAGCTTGTGTTATCGGACAGAAAACAACAATCGGTTTAGTGTTCGACACTCCATGAACCAGACTGGAAACAATGTTGGGATGACTCTGAGACATTAAGGCAGTGTTGGAACTATTCATCCCGGAAGCAATCATTGAATTCTTGTGATTTAGCTCTCTCTGCTGATTGTCAATCTCACATGCCTTGACTGTAGCAATCAGCTCGGTGAGTGTGACTTCATTCAGGTTTGTTGTACGCTTAATCATCGAGACATCAGCATCCTAACTTTTCTGAAATGAGTTTAGAAGTTATAGATTCATCCCACTGTTAGTTATAGTGATGCCAACACTTATCATTGGAGACACTAGTTTGACGAATCTTCTGATCTGATTATCCACAGTTTCCCCGTAAATGCGACTCAACGAACTGAACTGCTGGTTCAACATATTTACCTTGCTAGCCTTCATGTCAGTGATGCCTTCATACAAATTCTTAAACACATCCCAAACCTCCTTTGCATTCGTGCAGTTCCTAACAACGATTGAAATATCCGGACCAAAAGCCATAGTGAGATTTGCCATGGCCTTATCATCTTTGTCTTTGATTCTTCGATCATCGTCCATCCAAAAATTCTCAGGTTTAGGAATCTGAGTTAGAGGATCATCTTCAGTAGCGTACATAAAGGTACGAGGACCATCTCGAATACACCAACAGACCCCAGGCTCCTTTGCCTTACAATATTGCTCAAAACGCCAGGTCCACTCAAAGTAATTGTCTCCATACAACAACCTCGGAGTTTTTGTAGACGTACTAATAATTTGATCGAGTTCCTGATGTAACGCCAGAGTCTGAGACTGGATGGCAGCTAAGGCAGCGTTGGCGAGATCCGCAGCAGTCAAAACACCGTTCGGTTTCATCATTTTTAAGTTTACCGAATAAAAATTAAGTAATTTTTTAAATTAAAAGTGAATAGTCTAAAACAGTCCAATCAAAAAGGTCCAATCGAAATGATCCACTCGAAACAGTAGCTTATCCGAAATACAAGTAAGATCAATTCAGAACAATAGATTTATCCGAAATGATCCGAGATCACTGAAGTTATCCGAAATGCTTTGCAGTTTATCCGAAATGCAGGAAAACTTCAACAAGGATTACCTGAAATGCAATCAGATGATCCGAAATGAGTTCGAAATGCAAGCTGATGATCCGAAATGAGTTTGAAACACAAGTAGATGATCCGAAATTAATTCGATATACCACCAGATGATCCGAAATACACTCGAAATCTAAGCAGATGATCCGAAATGACAAGCAGATGATCCGAAACACGAAGAGAACCTTCAAACAGCGATGAAACAGCAGCAGACTAGCAACTGTTTGATCTGAATCAGTGTGATAACATATCTGAGCCTGGAATGAGGTTCAACAGGCTATGATACCAATTGTAAGTCCCGAAACCCGAATCAAACAATATCACAAGAAGCTTGTTCGGTGGCGAAATCACACAAACAAGCTATAGATTCGGGATGAAAGAAATAAGATGAAATAGAACAGATCAACGATTAACTTGCATACAAAAATATATTTGTCTAATATAAGCTAATGGAAACCACCAAAGAACCCCGAATCCCTAAAACATCATTTACTATATATAGCAAGGGATTAGTGCACCATTACCCCAAAACCCTAGGCATATAAGCCTTCCCAAACCCAAAACTAATACAAGCTAAATAGTAAACTAATTAAGCTAGCCCAAACATATAATATGACTAATGCACAGATCTTAAGGGTCTAACATTATCTAATGGATAAACGGTCCTCACATGTATCGCTAGACAGTTCGGTCGAATGTTGATGGGATCGAGAAGGTGGTATCTCTAGGTCAGAATTATTGTCTAATTGGTTCTGACCTGGGTGAGGTGAATTTAGGAAATAGGATGGGTGAAATGAGTCGTGGTGTGAATGGGAGTGGGAATGATGGGAAAGGTGTGAATGTGAGTGGTGTGAGAATGAATGTCTCATTGGCTGTGATGAATGGTATTCGCTAAATGTTGTGAATGTTCTAAATGGTGAGAATGAGATGGCTGGGGTTGAGATGGTCCTCCACGCATTGGACCTTTTCCTACTCCTTGTCGCCGAGGTGGCATGATTACCTGGAAACAAAATTATATACTCAGAAACAAATAATAACTATATAGATATGAGTAGTCTTAGATCAAGTCTAGACTCTGAGTTCCCTAAGGAATATGCAATTATGATATTGAGCTTAGACACAAAAGGCTAGTGTCCAATCTGCTCAAACATGCTTTGATACCAACCTGCATACCCTAGTTTCCTGGTGGGCCCGAACTTCGATTTATGTGTGACGACTGATACTAGTAACACAATGCACAACGGAAGATGGGATTTTAAATTAATTATTACAAAGTATAAACATAAATGTCCAAAGTTTAGAAATAATATACAGACGGTTTGTACTAAAAGATCCACGGACGGATCGAATGAAATATATGAAATAAGCCTAGAGACTAATAAGGTCTTTCATGTTTTTGCAAATTCCAAATCGCTTAGACCGAGCAGCTCTAGCCTATTCCGTATTTGCTATATAACCGCGCTTAGTCTTTTGAAAATAGGTCCGTTTTCACTGGTTAATACAATTAACCGACTCGTTTTAATAATCTTTCAAAAAGTATTTGATACCATTTGGTATATCATGTTAAATAACTTGGGAAAGATAATGTTTCTTGTTACTAGTATTACATGCTTGTCAATACATATGGGGACCATATACTAAACGCCGATACATGATTAATCGACACACCACATTTTCAATATCCTATAACATATAGCATTAGCGTGTGTCAGGTGTATGCCTACACCCCGTGCTTAGGTCGTGGCCATTTGCAGTTAAATAAGTCGAGATATCCAGGACAGGTCTTATTAACCCCCAATGTTTAAGCTATCAAGCAAAACGGATTAAAATGGGTTATTTAAATTTTAAGCATCATTCGCCCATGATCCAATACCCGACCAAGAGGCTAGTGCCGTATCCCAAGCCCTTATAAAGAAAATAGGCTAAGAGTATTTACATGTGCTAGTCTTTACAATTTATAGGCGCTAAACACACCCTTTAATAAAAAAAATAAAACTTGTGCAATTTATGGGAGGCTCCTACTCTAGAATAAACGGAACTATGATCCATTAGAATGTTAATGAGTCTTATACAAGTCATTTGACTTTGACCGTTTAACTTTTAATGATAAGTACGGTTCGATAGGTTAAGCGGAGACCAGATAGAATGAGGTTTGTGCCCTTCTGAGTACAAGGACTCGTATAATATGGGTCATATAACCGAACATTCTGATTAGAACTGATTTGGAAGGATTTTGATCCGACTCTGATAGTTTATATAATTTACGCTTATTAAACTGGCCATACACAATATGCGGTATCAGGTGGTCGAATGGGTTTAAGACAGTCCATAATGCCAAAACAAATTTCATTATGTTACAATATCAGTTTTAAACTCAGATTATGTGTCTATTTAGTTTAAAACCCATTCTATGCCATAAAGAGGTTTTAGACATTTTTTTGGCATATTATATGGACTTTGCAATAAACCTAACAAACATTTATAATCAGAAGGTATAACCTATAGGGGCTATTCCCTACACTAATATGATCACATTACAACCTTTAATCAGGATCTAAACTTCTCAAACGGGACAAAATCGAAAGTCAAACTACTTGACTTCCGATTGCGAACCAACTATAAACAAGAAATGACGAGTTGGACATGATTAGACTTGTCCTAATACGGTATACGAACTATATAATGCCAAAAATTAAGGTTTCAATACCTAGAATTCATTTATCGTTGAAGAAACGTGGACTTAACAGATCATAATCTGGTTAGACCTAGGGTTAGGTTTCTGCATAAAATTGGTTAATCCTTCGTTTAGTTTGACTGTGGTGACCGCAACTATCTTCCGATGATACCTACAAAACAGAGCGTCGTTAGCCTCGTCAAGGGGAGAATGGGGTTTCTCTCTGTGACCACCCTCCGGCGTGAGAATAAGTATCGGTACTTGGAAAAATAGTTGAGGTTAAGTAAGAGAGAGAGTAAGTGAGAGTGAATACCTTTCCTTGAAACCAAAGTTACTTATTTATAGCCAGATTTGGGCGCCAAAAGGAGAGATGGAAATTAACGAATCTTTAACATTCCGTTAAGCGTTAACATTACCGTTAATGCATATGGATTGGTTCGTCATCTACGGCTAGGGAGATGCCACGTGTCGTAGTGAGATCACTATGCTTTCTCGAGGTGACCATGCCATCACCGTGATCTTCTTGATTATCTAAGATGCTGCCATGTGGCGTTCGGTTCTAACTGAAGGTACCCTTGCATGATTGGACATTAAATGCTTCTAGACATTTCACAGCTGTGGCTCTTTATGGCCTGCTGCCACGTGTGCATTGTGTTACAACAGAAAAGATTCCTTTTGCTCTGCACCATATCTTGTTGACAGAAATTCTTTGCCAAGGAAAAGTCTTTCAAGATTCACTGTTTCCTTGCGCGAATGACGCAAGGTAGTTAAATGATCCTTTTCCCTTTTAGATGCTTGGTGCATGAGAATTATAAACCTCCTCTGTTGTGTTGTGGCCTGCGTAGGGTTTCTCGGAACCAACAATGACAGGGAATTCTCAAGATTAACTATCTTCTTTACGCGCGCCGGCGCAAGGTAGCTAAATGATTTTTTCCCTTCTTTGCTATTTAGCGCAGAGTTTGCTAAGTTCCTCCTTTGGTGCAAATGTCTGCGCAAGGTTTCCTTGGCAGTTAATAGTGGGTATGGTTCCCTTGCTTGGCACAAGGTTTTTGGGACCATACCCCTTCAAGTCCCCCAGTCCAGTGTTGCTCCAATACGCAAGTAGCAAGTAGGTGGAGCACTGGACTAAATAAAATGGTGTGTTGTATGCTTGTAAACAGTATTGTTGCGCTGAAGAAAAGGGAAATTCCATGAGATGAAACTTTTGGGATAAGGGAAAACTTTTTTGAATTTTGAAACAACTGTCCTTTTGTCAGGAGTTGGCGAGAGACAACGTGCCGTTGTGATGTTTTGGGTACAGTTTGATAGCTGCCAACAGTTGTTAACAGTACAACATTAATTGCCTGACGGCATGTGTGGTTCACATGCGTGTGTGGGGACGGTTACTGTTCCCCGCTCGCCCTTACATTTGCCTAGGGTTCCGAAAAAGTATAGAGGCGGTTACACGTTACCCCAGGCATTAATTGCGATCCTTTATATATACATCTCCGGACCCCGTTTCCACTTTATGCTCTTCAAAACTTCTTCTTCTTCATCACTGAAATCCCTTCCTTTCTGCAATTTTTCTTCACGTTCATGGCTACCGGTTCTAGTACTGCAGATATGCCAACGATGTCGAGTTTACCACCGTTAAAGTGGAAAAGGAAGAGTTCGATGCCCTTGTTACCAACTTCTTATTTGCCAAACCTCGGATGCCTTTTACCCCAAGGAGAATGCCACGGCGGCAGATGCTCCGGCCGGCTACATTACGTTATTCTATGATTATTTTGCCGAGGATGACTTCCGGCTACCGGTGACCTATTTTATGCTAGAGATTCTTGAGTTTTACAAGTTCCATATCTCCCAGTTAAATCCAATGGGGATGGTGAGGATTAGGCACCTTGAATTTGTTTGCCGGTCGATGAATATCATTCTGACGGTTGATAAATTTAGGGTATTCTATCAATTGCACTGCTCTTTAGGGTTTTATTCATTCCATCAACGTCTACAAGCCAAAGGTCTAATTCTTGTGCCTCCCAGATCCTATCATGATTGGAAGCAAAAAAAATTTCTTTGTTAAGGCGGCGGTGATTCCGATGGCGATGACGTTCTGCGCCGGAAAAAACATAAAGCTGGAGATGTTGGCCCTCCCCAGCAATGAGGTCTGGTATCAGGACATCAAGGATGTGTCCAACATTATTTTACCCGAAAGGGCTTTGATTGCTGCAGGTATGAGCATCTTGTGGAAGGTTGACAGGCGGGAGAAACCAGTCTATATGGAAGATGGAGTCGGTAAGTTATTTGATCAATCTTCCTCCTGTAAACATTATGTCTTGCTTCTTATGTGTGTTATGTTTTGTGGATATAGTTACGCCCTTACATATGGTGGCATTTAAAAGGAAGACTGGGAAGATGATGGTGGTGCCTATTGCTGAGGGCGAACCACCTGGTTTGAGCAGATCTTACGGACTTTGAGCTCCCAAAAAAGGAAGATCTTCAAGTGCAACCCTCCTCCACCACTGGTAAGGAAACTTTGCCATCGAGCCTGAGTTGATATTGCAATATTACTGTTCATGTTGGATTTTGAGTAATATTGCAATATAACTTATGGCGCGTCGATGTTTGTTGATTTTGATCACATAGGTGTCTTACTAAACTTGGGCGTAGGCCCGGACTCGAAGAAGAAGAAAAAACCTACTTCAACTGTCCCACCATCTGAGAAACCTGAGGCTACGAAGACAGTTACCAAGAAAGGTAAACCCTTAGTGCCTGATACTTGGTGTGACTATGTAGTCGTGTCTGATTCCCTGGAAGATCTTGCGCCTGCAGGTTTGAAAATTCCTAAGGCGGAGCCTGGTACTGGCGCAGATATACCGATGGACAACCCTGATGATCCAATCGAATTAGAATCGAGCCCTGAGCCTCTGATCAGGGATTTTAAAAAGAGAAAAGTTGCTAGCCCCGAGAAGCCTGTGCCGCAACCCAAGAAGATTGCTAGGTCCCGAATAGGGAAGAAAAGCAACTTGGAAGCGCTTGCGGAGAAGTTTTCTCCTGGTAAGAGTAATTCATCTGTCTTTTACATATTGGAAGTCCCCTGTCTTATTTATGCTTGTTTACAGAAAAAATAGTGAAGGTGGCGCAGACCACATCGACCTCATTGCCAACAGAGCGCCGCCCAGAAAGCGAGAACGTTGAGAAGATTGGGGGTGAGGTTAACCCTAGCGCAACTGTTTCTGGCCCGAACTCAAGCATGCCTGAGATGCCAGAAAAAATTGCTCCAGAAGAAGAGCCTCAAAAATCTTTTGTCGAAAATCCTGCTGGCGAGCAGGTAAAAGATACTGCCCCCCTCATGCGGAGACTAAAGCTACTACACAAGCACAAGAGTCGACTACCTCCCCTACTTCTCATGCCGAAAAAATTACTTCAACAATTAAGGGAGCAGGTCCCTCTAAAGTTGGTCAAGGGTTCTCCTCATTTTTTAACGATCCTGAAGAGGAGTCGCCTATTCATCCTGAGGAGACTCTTGGGGATTATTACTACCACACTTACTCCGCCAAGAGAGCCTCCGCCTTACATGAGCCGGTATGGAAATTAAAACAGAGCGACACCTTTACTGATCTGCAAGCTTGTAGGGAGTGGTATAAGGACATCTACTCGCCGGCGGAGGTGAAACGCCAAGAAAACCAGTCTCACGATCAAATCTATCAAGCCTGTCTGCTAGAGACAGCGTGTCACACCCCGATTTCCACGTGTATTCCGGTGGGCCCGGTGGGGAGTATCGTGACGTACAATTCATATCATCATAACCAATTACAACACAGAGCAACACAGCGGAAGACTTGGTGTAAAATATAAACTATTACAAACCATAAGTGTCCAGAGTTCGGAAAACACAAATAATATACAGACAGGGCTTGTAATAAGATCCACAGGCGGATCAGATAACATACAAAATGAAATCAGACTCTACAGGCTCAACTCTAAGGTCGCAACTCCTTAATGTCAACGCCCCGCAGCTTCTGGCATATTGCGTACTTGTACCTGTATTTTAATCTTTGAAAATACGTCAGTTTACACTAGTAAATACTGTCAACCGACTCATTTTGAAAACCCTTTCGAAAATGATTTAGGTGCACTAGCACATTTTGTTAAATAACCTGGGACAGTACAAATGACCTTGTATACAGATTTACATGTCAGGCTTTTACATATGGGGCCTGTTGGGATTGAACCTTTGGAAAGGAACAAATGATACAAAGTCAAAACACACCATCCGAGCTTTAGTCCAACCATCAGATGTTCTATCCACTGATGGGCATTTACTGCATTCAATAAACACACTGTTTCCTATCCTCTGATAGAAGAAACTCTCAACCGCTGACAAAGATTACAAGAACAGAGGAAAAGCTAGCAGTGCTTAGTCAAGTATTAGTTTAATCAATGTAACATTGCTATGCACTGATAGTTTAGTCTAGCAGTGTTTGTAGTTAGTTATGTTTGTTAGTTGTCACTATCAACCCTGACGACATTGAAAGATGATCAGTGGTTAGATAGTTAGTATAAATAGGCGCTCAATGTAACAGTTTTTACTTGTCTTCTTAAAAAGATCAGTTTCGCATATGTTCTTCATTTCTTACTATCAACGATCGTTATTGGGCTAAGGGGGAGTTTTTGAATCACATGCAATAGTTTAATTACTTGAAAGCATGATGGTGATGAAAACAAACGACCGATTGATTGTTGTAAAAGTTTTCCATTGATCCGCTGCACTTATTCTCGGTTTTCAATCATTTTCCATTATTTGAAACAAAAACAGCAATCAATTCAAACTTAGATCCTGACAATTGGTATCAGAGCTTGGTCAATCGATTTTGATTTAAACGTCAAATTGATTTGAACAGATCAGCTCTTTGTCGCTAATTTTGTTTGATAAGTTTTGCTTGAATACAGAGTTTTATTACTACAAAAGCTTTTAAAACACAAATCTGATGTAAACAAGAGAAATGGCACAAAACACACCGGATTCCAATATAGGATCCATGTTCAAACCACCTATGTTGAAACGAAATGAGTATTATATTTGGCAACGTAGGATGAGTCATATTCTCGCTCAACAGAACACCGGATGCTGGAGATCGTTGTGTTTGGACCCCATGTTCCCATGGTTCCAAGTACAGAGGATCCCCACACTCAAGTCCCTAAAAAACTCTAAAATTACTCTGAACAGGATTTCCTCAAAATCGAATTGGATGCTAAGGCTTTTAGCATCGTTACTTCAGCTTTGCCCAATGAGATTTATGCGGGATTACTTCATTGTAATAGTGCTAAAGAGTTATGGGATGCTTTTAAAGAGCAATTCGGTGGTACTGAAGAGGTGATCGAGAATAATAGAGAAGTCTTGAATCAGCAGTATGAAACATTTTGCCATGTAGAAGGTTAGTCACTAACCGAACAGTTCGAGTGATTTAGCTGTCTCATAAGCGAATTGAAACTGGTAGATGTGAAATTTCCTAATTAGACTACCAATAGTCGTTTCTTAAGATCACTACCAGAAAAATGGGAGACAATAGCTTATGTTACTCGAACATCTGTTGGTTATAAAGAAATGACCCTCACACAGCTTCATGGTTGACTGCTTCATGGTTGACTTCTCACTTATGAGAGAGAGTTGAACCAGAAAAAGAAGCTTCAAGAGTCTGGGAAAGTAACTGATGACTATACACTGGGAAACACTGCTCTCTATAGTCATGCAGAGGGGTCTGATAGCGGAAAGGATCAGAGTTTTGATCATTACATTGACATAACTTCTGGAAACAATTTCAACTCTGATCCCTGTACACCCAATTTTGCTTTTGCTGCAAATTGTGAAAGACAAACCTCTGGCAATCTGAGTTTTGAGATGAATGACTTACAACACTTTGAACCCACGGATTTAGAAGAGATGGACATCCTACACCAGTTGGCACTTTTGAGTGTCAGGGCTAGTAAGTTTTACAAAAGAACTAGTAGGAGGTTTCTAGGATTGCATGGGGGTTAAAAGTCGGGTTAGATAAATCAAAGATAAAATGCTTTAAGTGCAATAGGATGGGAAATTTTTCTAGGGAATGCAGAACTCAAACTGCAGGACCAATTGTTACCCATCCTGACCCCAGTTCTCAAAGCACTGTCCAATATTCCCAGTTTACCCCTACACAACAAATGCAAAACACTGCTCATTTTGCAAATCCTGTAACAACTGTCCCTATTCATTATGTCCAAACCTCTGCTCCACATATTCAATATGCTCAAGCACCACCTCAAGTGCATGTGCAACAAGCTCCACATGTCACTCAAACTACTCAAACCATTGCTACACCAGCAGAGGTTACACAACAAAGCTTCTTTACCCAAGGTTTTGTTGACTGGAGTAGTTTGCCTGAGGATTTAATTGATGAAAACTTTGCTCTCATAGCCAAAAATGATTTTGAAAATGAAAAAGTATGTTTTATGGCTCTTGAGACCATAGTTGAAGGTGATGAGTCTGTGGAACAGGAGTCAAATTCTGATGTGGTTGAATGTTGTGAAGCAGTGGTTACACCAGAAGTTACACCTGAGGTTGAAATGAATGTTGCTGATGTTGAAAAAGACAATCTATCAGACCCATGGGACACAAAGGAGTGTGAAGAAGAATGTGATTGTGCTCTTATGGCTGCTTCGAAGGTATCACCTCAGATCCTAAAAGATCTATGTTCTGAAAAATGCGTTATTGCTTTTGCAAACATAAAATAGGTGAATGAAAACCTGAGAAACAAAATTTTTGAAGATGAACTTAAATTTGAAAAACTTGTTAAAGAGTTGAAAACAAAATTAAGTGAAAAATATTCTGAAATGAGTAGCCTAAGGCATGAATCAAGCATAACCAAAGACCAGCTCCAAACCATGGTAGAAAAATACCAAGTGTGCAAACAGGAGTTAGAAATCTACCAAGATCACTTGTGAAAAATGGGTAGAGTCTTGCAAAGGTTATGAGCTTATGCTTGATGCTCAAGTTAAGAGCAACATAAAGTTTGGTTTAGACTTTAGGGAATATGACCATACTTGTGAAAATGTTGCAAAAATTGACTCTGAGCTGGTTGAATAGTCCCAACAAACTTGGCTGGTGAAGAAATTAAAATCACTGATAAAGAAGGAAACAAAATTGTTCTTGAAAAACCAGAGGTTTCATCAAAAGAAAAAACAGTTGAAAAATATCAATTCAAACCAACCTGGTCAGATGAGTGTGATATTTTGGAAAACTTCAAGCCAATGGACTTTTCAACTCTTGATGGTATAAAAGCACCAAAAGCATTGGTGATCCCTATCAAATACTTGCCAACAGAGGTTACATCATCTGCTCTAAAAAGGTCTGATAGGAAAAGGAAAGAAAATGTTCAACACTTGTTTTGTAAATTTTGTGAAAAGAGGAATCATGATACAGCAGACTGTTTTCTTTTGAAAGCTAATGATATAAACAAAACCTGTGTTATACCTAAATCTCCTAGATGCACCATTTTCAACAAAACAAATCACCAACTCAAGACTATGTCTATCTCAAAACCTATCACCAAAAGGTAAAAGAGATTAGAGAAAAAGCTCTACAAAGAGAAAATTCAAATCTTGCCAAATAGAAATTTAAATCTTGTGAAACATCTGTCACCAAAGCTTTAAATCAAACCTCTGTTCACAGAGAAATTCAAGTAACAGATGCACCTCCATCAAACCAGTTTCCAAGAGGTAAAAGCCAGCCTAATTACCAAAAGGTGCCTATGACTTATGAGACTTACAAAAAGCCTTCTAAGCCAAGGTAAATAGGCATCCTCATGGTTATCAACAGTTGATAGGAGGTAGCTCACAGAAGTGGTAACAAAGTCTGATCTAACCACTACTCCTCAACCTGAACTTGAGTCTGGATCATCTGATACACCATCCAAAGCCATTTTGGCTTTGGAGACCCACCTGAACTAATTATTTCAGAACTTGTTGACAGGTGGTCTATAGGACAGCCCTTAAATGTTATAAAATGATCAACATCTCATGCTTTACTTGGTTTATTCGCTAGAATATTGTAACTACGGTATGTTTGGTGTTTCAGGTGAAAACGAGCATTAACGTGCGGTTTTATGATGCTTGGATGGGAGATTGTACCTTGCGGTATCAAAGTGAGAAAGAAACGTTTGATGATAAGGGCAAAAGAGGGTTTTCCAGGCGCAGTCGTAGCTACGACAGGCCGTAGTTACGGCCCTCACTGCATGTAATTTTAACCGTAAGACAGATTCCAAGGGTCGTAGGACCCCAAGTTGGGGTCGTAGCCTACGGCTAGGGCCGTCGGTTACGGCTCGGAGCTGCGAGAATTTTTGTAACTGCCATATTAATCAGTTTGGAGGTGTCTTTTCATCTATCTCATCATTGGGATGTTTCTAGACAGTTTTGGGGCGAATTTGGGCTCTTGGAAGTGCTTGTGAACAGTTCTAAACATTTGGTTTGTGTTTTTGATTCCTATGAACATTAACTTTGATGTTATGATGATTCAACGAACCATGAGTGGCAAACTTCATTGGTGATCATCCTAGATGTAAGGTTTGCTTTTGAAACACTATGTTTATGTTTGCATTTCTAGAATAATGACTTTGTAATGTTTATTTAAGTTATTATGGTCTTTGAATGTTTGTTTGTAAAGTGTTGATTCTTGTTTGATGTTAGTCTAAACCATACGTTCTTGGTGCTGTTGGCAATCGAGATATCATGGGAGGGATTAGGGTTGGATAATAGTCAATTGGTTATCGGGTAACAACCTCGCGTTTTTATAATCCGAGTACTTAGTTCCCTTTTATCACAAACAAATAATCAAACTTGAGCCATGTCTATGTGGTTCTTTCTAGTTGGGCGTAAACATTAGTGGGGATTAAAAACCTGAAATCTAGGATGGTCGCTTTCTCTTAATCTGTTTTTACAACAAATCTTTGATAAGTGTTTTTAGTAATTTAGTAATCAAATCAAAAATCAAAATCATTGAAAATTACTTTTCTGCAAATTGTTTAACTTAGATTAAATACATAGCTACATAGTAAACACATTTTCCACAAACTCCCTGAGTTCGATACCCACTTACTGCTAGCTTATTAGTAGTAATTGGATTAAATTTGCGTGACACTTCGACATCACGTCAAATTTTGGCGCCGTTGCCGGTGAGTAGTGTGCAACGTGTCTCAATTTAGTAGCTTTTGTTTATTATTTTCGGATTCACGCCGATTGTGTTTAGTGTGCAGGTACTTATAGGTGTATGCATACTAGAGGCTCTCACAAGTCATCACCACTAGCATTTGATCCGGAAATCAAGCAAACTTTATGACAAAACCGAGTTTTACACCGAGAAAACAAAATCATTAGTTCACCCACAACACCTGCAACACCAAAACACACCATGGATTTACCGACTCCCACTACGGTCAAACATCACCATCTACACCTTCACCAAACCCTACTACCAATCCTACTTCCACATTGGAAGTACAACCAACTAATACCACATCACTTGCAATCACTCAAACCGGTCCCGCCCTTACCTTTACCTCAACAACAATGGCTCCACCGTTTTCATCCTTTTTCCCAACTGCCGGTCAATCATCTTCCACACAACAAATACCACCAGTCAGTTCCAACCAAGTTCAACTATTGTCCATACCACATCCACTTTCCAACCTTCACATCAAACGGGTTTTCATCAATCGTCTTCTCAATATGTACAATCTTCGGGTATTGGAGTATATGGATTTGACGATGGGTATGAGGAGGAATTTCGAGGATACGAAGAAGAAAGGTATTATTATGGAGGTGATGGAGGTAATTTGGGACCTCAAGGAGGCACGATGTACCAACAGGGACAACAAGTGGAACAAGTTCATGAAGTGGTTAGGCAATTAACGGGAGTACAACAAATCCGTCCAAATGGCCCATAGTTTCAGCGGCCAATGCCTCTACAACAAGTTCAACCTCAATATCAACAAACCCAGTTTCAACAACCTCCACAATTTCAAGGGCGATGCAGCAACAGCCAGTGCAATAACCTCATTACCAACAACAATTTGCACCCCAAGGGGTGGTGCAAGGTCAAGTGGGTCGACCAAGGGTTCCGTTAGGTGCTCCACGAAGATACCATAGAGAGGTGGTTAGAGGGGTTGAAGCTCATTTCCGACCCGTTATTACCAACAACCCTTCTCCCGTGGTAATTCCTCATGCTCCGGGTGGAAGAACATTTGAAGTTAGAACCCACGCCCTTCAAAGTTTATCGAAATTTAAAGGGTTAGCAACGGAAGAACCATATTTTCATTTGGAGACTTATGACTCCATTCGTAATACTATTGGAGGTCAAGGATTTTCATCCGATCAAGTTAAGTTGGTTCTTTTCCAATTTTCGTTGGAAGACAAAGCAAAGAGGTGGTTTTATACGTTACCGTCCGCATCGATTTATACATGGGCGGAAATGCAACAAAGATTTTTGGAAGAATTTTTTATCGCCCAAAAGACCAATGATGCACGGAAGGGTATTAGAGACTTTCAACAACAAGTGGGGGAGATGTTTCATGAGGCATTTGAAAGATTTAATTTGATGCTTAAAAATTGTCCACATCATGGGATTGCTTTTTGGGAGTTATTTCATGCTTTTCGTGAGGGACTGAGTGATGGTGATGCTCGTGATTTAGTGTCGGTTTCTAATGGTACATTTGGTACCAATTACGAGGAAGACGATTGGGCTTTCTTGGAACAAATGTCGTTCAATTCTAAACGGCAAGCACAAGCATCAAAAAATAAAAAAGTATGTAGTCACAAGACCGCAAGTACACGCCATGGAGGATGTAGAGGTACACACTACTAACCAAATTATAATGTGTGTACTAAGTGCAATGAATTAGGTCATTCGACGGATGTGTGTTTGGTGGGTGTGGTTGAAGATCAAGTGGAGGAGGTGAATGCCATTCAAGGGGGTGGCAGAAATTTGAACATGAACTCAAATACATACCACCCCGGGTTAAGGAATCAACCAAATTTTCGTTATGGGAACACGGCGAACCAAGCTAATCCGAATTTTCAAGGGACCCAAGGAACTTTTGTTCCACCCCAACAATACAATCAAGGTGGCTCTTGGGTGGAAATGAAGTCATGGAGATGTTGAAGAATATGCAAATGGAGATGAAAAAGAGGAATCAAATGGATAAGGCTCAGTTGCAAAAAGATGAAATTCGCGACAAAGCCATCCAATCTTTAACCACCCAAATGGGTTAACTTGCAAGTGAGGTGGCCCTTTTAAAAAAGAACAAAGGTCAACTTCCAAGTGATACGGTGACAAATCCCAAGAACATCAAAAGCGTCAACATTAATGTGTAAGCACCGTTCCTAATAGTGAAATTAATGAAACATTTCTAACCTCTTCATGTCAAGTGAGTGCAGGTATTGGAAAAGATGCCAAGGTAGAAGATGAAAAAGAGCATGGAGTACCAATCGTGCCAATCCGAATGGGAAAATTAAAAATTTCTCAGGCATTGTTAGCTACGGGGGCGCCATGAGTGTGCTACCAGGTGATTTATATGATATGTATGACTTTGGTCCGTTGCACGATATAGGCACCATAGTGAGCTTGGCAGATGAAAGTTGGAGGCGTCCACGGGGAGTGGTAAGGAATGTTATGATTAGATTGGGAGAATTTGAATATCCGGTGGATTTTCTAGTCTTAGATTATGCTTCTAAAAAAATGGTAACACAACAAAGGGTAATCTTAGGTCGGTCGTTTCTATACACAGCAAATGCTCAAATTAATTGTAGAGACGGGATCACTACCATGACCGAAAAGAACTGTAAGTTGTCCTTTGATGTTCAAACTAGGGTAATTAATTATGAGTCGATTGAGGAGAAGGGTAGTGAGTCTAGTGATCATATGAAACGTGTGTGTCAAAGCATGAAAATAAATAAACCACCAGATTGTGAAGAAAAGCATGAGGGTTCAAGCAATTGTGTATTTGATTACCCACAAGTGGTCATGTGATGGATGCATTTTACCCAATGGTACAATGCAGTGATGGAAACGGCAGGAACCATTTCTTTGAGCCACCATAAATAGGGGTGGCACGGTCTGGCTGAAGACCCGAAAACTTAGCGCTGCTCGGGAGGCAACCCGAGATTTTGCACTAATCTTTTCTATTCCTTTGTTTTTATGTGTTGCTTGAGGGCAAGCAATGGTCAAGTGTGGGGATGTGACGGGTGGTCTATAGGACAACCCTTAAATGTTATAAAATGATCAGCATCTCATGCTTTACTCGATTTATTCGCTAGAATATGGTAACTACGGTATGTTTGGTGTTTCAGGTGAAAACGGGCATTAACGTGCGGTTTTATGATGCTTGGATGGGAGATTGTACCTTGCGGGATCAAAGTGAGAAAGAAACGTTTGATGATAAGGGCAAAAGAGGGTTTTCCAGGCGCAGCCGTAGCCTATGGCCAGGGCCGTAGGTTACGGCCCTCACCGCATGTAATTTTAACCGTAAGACAGATTCCAAGGGCCGTAGGACCCCAAGTTGGGGCCGTAGCCTATGGCTAGGGCTGTAGGTTACAGCTCGGAGTTGTGAGAATTTTTGTAACTCCCATATTAATCAGTTTAGAGGTGTCTTTTCATCTATCTCATCATTGGGGATGTTTCTAGACAGTTTTGGGGCGAATTTGGGCTCTTGGAAGTGCTTGTGAACAATTCTAAACATTTGGTTTGTGTTTTTGATTCCTATGCACATTAACTTTGATGTTATGATGATTCAACGAACCATGAGTGGCTAACTTCATTGGTGATCATCCTAGATGTAAGGTTTGCTTTTGAAACACTATGTTTATGTTTGCATTTCTAGAATAATGACTTTGCAATATTTATTTAAGTTATTATGGTGTTTGAATGTTTGTTTGTAAAGTGTTGATTCTTGTTTGATGTTAGTCTAAACCATACGTTCTTGGTGCTGTTGGCAATCGAGATATCATGGGAGGGATTAGGGTTGGATAATAGTCAATTGGTTATCGGGTAACAACCTCGCGTTTTTATAATCCGAGTACTTAGTTCCCTTTTATCACAAACAAATAATCAAACACGAGCCATGTCTATGTGGTTCTTTCTAGTTGGGCGTAAACATTAGTGTGGATTAAAAACCTAAAATCTAGGATGGTCGCTTTCTCTTAATCTGTTTTTACAACAAATCTTTTATAAGTGTTTTTAGTAATTTAGTAATCAAATCAAACAATCAAAATCATTGAAAATTACTTTTCTGCAAATTAGTTAACTTAGATTAAATACATAGCTACATAGTAAACACATTTTCCACAAACTCCCTGAGTTCGATACCCACTTACCGCTAGCTTATTATTAGTAATTGGATTAAATTTGCGTGACACTTCGACATCACGTCACTTGTGCAGGGAGCTTCTACTTGCCTTGACAGTCTTTGGTATGTAGATAGTGGAGGCTCCAGGCACATGACAGGATGTAAAGCCCTGCTCAGAGATTTTAAAGCTCATGGAGGGGGTGATATATCCTTTGAAAATAATTCAAAAGGGAAGGTGTTAGGGTCAGGATGTGTCTAAGCTGGAAAACTCAAGTTTGAAAATGTGAATCTCATTGACAATCTAAAATTAAATCTTTTAAGTGTTTCACATATGAGTGATAAAGGTTACGGTTCCTTTTTCACAAAGAAAACTTGCCAGATAGTAGGGCCAGAGGTGGTAAAAAAGATTGATCAAATCATTGCAGAGAGCAAAGCACAGTTAACTGCTCATAGAGTAGGAAATGTGTATGTGGTTGATGTGGTAGAAGATAATCCAATGTCAAATGCATGCCTGTTTTCAGTTGCCTCAAGCAAAGAGACAGAGCTATGGCATAAAAGGCTAGGGCACACAAATCTAAAAACTATCTCCAATCTCTCAAAACAAAGTCTTGTTAGAGGTTTGCCCCAAAAACAATTTACTTGTGAAGAGCATTGTGTTTCCTGTCTAAAAGGTAAACAACATAAAAGCTCTTACAAGTCAATTGAGGAGTCCAAAACAAGTCAGTGCTTACAGTTGCTTCATATGGACTTGTTTGGACCTGTAAAAATCATGAGCTTAAAACACAAAAGATATTGTCTGGTGGTAGTTGATGATTTTTCTAGGTTCATATGGACTTTATTTTTACACTCTAAGGATGAAACAGCAAACATTTTGCAAAACTTTGTTAAACAAGTTGAAAAGAAATTTGATCTTCCTGTACAGAGTTTAGAAACAAGGAATTGGATGCCTTCTGTGGGTAAAATAGGGATTGTTAGACAATACAGCATCCCTAGAACTCCAGAACAAAATGGGGTTGTTGAAAGGAAAAACAGAACTTTAATTGAATCAGCAAGGACTATGCTTGTAGACTCAGGTTTACCCTTGTTCTTTTGGGCAGAGGCTGTAAACAGTGCTTGCTATGTCCAGAACAGAGTTTTGATAAACCCTAGGCATCAAAAGACGGCCTATGAATTGCTTTACAAAATCAAACCTCTGATCTCTTATTTCAAAGTCTTTGGCTGCCCACGCTTCATTTTAAACATCAAGGATTCAATATCCAAGTTTGTAGCCAAAGTTGATTGTTGTTATTTTCTGGGATACTCAACCACTTCCAAAGCCTATGGAGTTTTTAACTCTAGGACCAAGTGTGTTGAGGAAACTCTAAATGTGAAATTCAATGAACTCTTATCTTTGAAAATCCCATCAAATGGACCTGCTGAATTGTTTGATTTATCTAAATTTACATTTGAAGATGTGTCTGTCAAGACTAACCCTACAGGTACCCCAGCAGATGTTAGTAGCAATGGTGAAAGCTCTGCCAGGTCAACAGTGTTTAATACTCAAACCTCTGCTAGCTCTCAAAACGAAACATCTGTTGATGAAAGTCCACAGCAAATGGACAAAAATCAACCCACTTTCACTACCATTCAACCAATCCCTCCACCACCATTCCAATCAGAGGCTGGACCATCAAATTCACCAGCAGAGGATAGCTCAGATGATACACATTTGCAAGCTTCACCTCAAAATGCCATTGTCCCATATCAAGGTGATTTGATTTTCCTCAAAAGCCATCCATTGGATCAAGTTATTGGCAACATTAATGAGGGTGTGCTCACAAGAAGCCAAGCCCAAAAAAATTGTCTTTTTGCTGGTTTTCTATCACTCACACAGCCTGTCAAGTACCAAGAGGCACTGAAAGACAACAGCTGGGTAAAGGCCATGCAAGAAGAGCTCCTACAATTCAAGAGACAACAAGTATGGGAACTTGTACCACTGCCAAAAGATGTGAGTCCCATCGGCACCAAGTGGGTCTTCAAGAACAAAACTGATGAAAGGGGTATTGTTGTCAAGAACAAAGCAAGGCTGTGGTTGAAGGCTACAGACAGGAAGAAGGGATTGACTATGATGAAACTTTTGCTCCAGTAGCAAGATTAGAAGCCATTCGCCTGTTCATTAGCTTTTGCTGCTAACCACAACATCAAGGTGTATCAAATGGACATCAAAAGTGCATTCCTGTATGGCAAGATCAAGGAAGAAGTATATGTTTTTCAACCTCCTGGTTTTGAAGATCACTTTCATCCTGATCATGTTTACAGGTTAAACAAAGAACTGTATGGTCTAAAACAAGCACCAAGAGCCTGGTATGAAACTCTATCCACTTTTCTCTTATCCATTGGTTTTACCAGAGGTAGGATTGACAAAACCCTATTTTTAAAATGGAAAGGAAAAGATTTGATGCTTGTCCAGATTTATGTGGATGACATCATTTTTGGATCCACATGCCCTGCCATGTGTGAAGAGTTCAGAAAACTCATGGCAGCAGAGTTTGAGATGAGTGCAATGGGTGAGTTGCAATGTTTTCTTGGTTTACAAGTCAAACAAATGCAAAAAGGCACTTTCATTCATCAAAATAAGTATGTGAAAGAACTACTTAAGAAATTTGATATGAATGATTGTAAACCTTGCAGCACACCCATGGCCACATCCAAGCTAGTCACTGTAGATGGCAGAGATGACCTTGTTGATCAAACATTATATAGAAGCATGATTGGGTCTTTATTGTACCTAACTGCATCAAGGCCAGACATTATATTTGCCACATGTGTCTGTGCCAGATCACAGTCAATGCCAAGAAAATCAGATCTTATTGCTATAAAAAGGATATTCAGATACATTAAAGGTGCTCCCACACTTGGTATCTGGTATCCAGCTAATGGTAACATTGAGCTTGCAGGATATTCTGATACTGACTTTGCTGGAGTAAAACAACAAGGAAGTCCACATTCAGGGGAGCCCAATTCCTAGGAGATTGCCTAGTGTCTTGGCAAAGCAAAAAGCAAGTTGCAGTATCCACATCCACTGCTGAAGCATAATATATAGCTGCTGCAAGTTGCACTGCTCAAATTTTGTGGCTTCAAAATCAACTTCTGGATTTTGGTGTGACTGCCTTGAGGACTCCTCTCAAAATTGATGGTCAAGCAGCAGAAAACATCATCAAAAATCCAGTTTCACATTCCATCACCAAGCACATTGACATCAGACATCATTTTGTTAGGGATTACTATGAAAAATGTCTGATTTCTTTACAACATGTCCATACTAAGGATCAACTAGCAGATGTGTTGACAAAAGCACTTGATGCTTCCACATTTGACAGTTTGATATCTAGGCTTGGAATGCTAAACATGGATTAAAAACAACTTTTCTTGTGATTCATATGTAAATAGCAATAAAATATTATTAGAAAATCATAAATTCATCCTTAAAAATAGTTAAAATTGAATTTTTCAATAAAATCCTTAAAGTCTGTTCAAACCTCTGATAGCACAAAAACACTATTGTTTAGAAAAATCTATCCACTGATACAAACCTCTGATAGTGTTTAAATTGGTCATAACCACTGGTAGTTTTTCTCTAACAGCGGTTAGCCCAAACAACTGTTTTCCATTGTCAAACAGAGGTTACACGTGGACAGATGTTATTCGACAGATGTTGCATCAGACGCCACGTTAAGTGCACTTTTTGAAAAACCCTATAAAACCTTGTTCTATCCCCAAACAGAGGTTTCACTTTTCTTGTGCGATTGCAAATTTTTCAAAGCCCTTTTTTCTCAAAAAACTTCCAAAATCATGGCTCCGAAAACCAAATCCAAGAATAATCGACACAAGAACAACCCCATTTATCCTAATCATCAAAACACCACACAATTACACCGCAATTCTTGAAGAAACTGACGCAAACACTCGCTATCATCCAATGATCCGGATTCTGAAAGAATCAAAATTTAAGCACATGTTGGAAGTAAAATCCCCAGTTTACATAGACTCTTTAAGAGAATTTTGGGCAAAGGCTAAAGTAAACTCATCCGCTGATGGTGTGCCCTATTCTATCACTTCCAAAGTTGGTGGCACACAACTGCAAATAAGCCCACAATCTATCTCCCAAGTCTTCATGTTAAATGATATGCAACATCCGGTATCATTTCCGTTAAGGGAGATACAGCATGAGTTTGTTGAAAGAGGTTACACCGGGCAGTTGAAAGGTATGACAATCTTCAAACCCAATTTTCCAGCAGAGATGAAATTCTTTTTTCACACTTTACTTACATGTGTCTCTGCAAAAACAACTGCTTTCAATGAGATTCCATTGAACATGCAGTATCTGGGATTTGCAATTTTAACTGATTCTGATTTTAACTTCTCCCATGTGTTGTTCAATGATCTTGTAATTAATTTTAAAAATATTTCAAAAAGAAAAGCTTTCTTGATACATCCAAGATTCATGAGTGTTTACTTGCAAGATCAGATCAGATCAAATCAAACGCAAGTAAACAAGGCGCAGTTACAAACTCTTGCAGCTTAAACCATGAAACATTTACA
The DNA here is from genome assembly GCA_947069175.1 of Scalesia atractyloides. Lineage (NCBI taxonomy): Eukaryota > Viridiplantae > Streptophyta > Magnoliopsida > Asterales > Asteraceae > Scalesia > Scalesia atractyloides. The sequence goes on from CAMTDV010000025.1 coordinate 84,911,202, forward strand.
CGAATAACTAATCAAGCAAAGTTTTAAAAACAGAAGTGGAGGAGGCTGAGCAACTTTCAAAAGAACAAAATGTTCAAGCTCAACCTTCTGCTACTGAGCCTATTGCTCTAGGTGATCAGGGCAACATAACCGCTGCTCTGAAACCCACACCTAAAATCTCCAAAAAGAAACCATCCAGAGCATCCCGAAAACCCACCAAACCAAAAAAGGGTCCTCTGGAAGATGAGATCCTAGAGGTAAACCCGGTGACACCACCAAAGTCACCAACCACTGCTGCTGCTTCTTCACAGCAGATGGTAGAAAGATCTCAAACCGGCTTTCAAACTCCTCATGCATCCTCACAAAAGGATCAGGTTGTAGGCACATGGACACCAAATTATGAAGCTCTAGGATCACTTGGTTCTATCTTCCACAGCCCTTCTCCCATGGCAATGTCGCTTTCTACACAGCCACTCTCACCAATGCCATCACTACCACCTACCATGTTACCCTTGCTGAATGCAATAGATATTGAGTAGACATTATCCAGCACTTCTCAACAACTCATCCATGAGAATATACTTTAACCAGAAGCTGGGTCTGACTTATTTCTAATTGCTAGCCCATCAGCAAATGAAGAGGCTACATCCCTTGGGTTACATGTAACCCTTTGGTGATAGTTCAACAATGGCAGCCACTATAATCGCTGAACTCCCAAGTTCTCAATTGGACAGTGGTTAGATAGCTAAGACCTTGTTGAAGGAAACCATTGCTGAGGCTACTACGGTAACCTCTGCTCCAGTGGGAAGTCCCCTGAACCAAGACAAAGGGGCATCTAAGCTTGAAGCAAGTGACAAACCACTTGCTCATGATATCTTAGATAAAACTACCACATCTGGTAGGAGTTCAGATGATCCTATTAAGTTAGGTGATGAGCTAAAATACCAAGAATTGACGGCGAGGGTTACCAATGTTGAAACCACTGCTGATGAAATTAAAGATCTTTTGAAACGGTTGATTACTATTAAGAGTCAACCCCTGTTCCAACCACTGCTGAGCTCAACTCTGCAATAAATCCAATCTTTCAACAAGAAAAACATTTCCTGGAGCAATAACATAAGCATCCGATGATGGTACTCAGAAATATGGTTGATGCAAGATACAATGATACTGCTGCAGATATCAAGGCAATCAAAGCCCACTTGCTCACCACCTCTGGTAAATCTCCTCCTACTATCATTTTTGTGAGTCCAGATGAAGCCAAAAAGGGGGAGAAACCTTTGGGAAACAAAAAGTTGAAGATGGATGATGCTAAGGCAAGGCCTACAGTGAATATCCCTAAGCCGGATGGCTCAAAGAAACCTGACACAACTGAAGATATCCTGCCTAGGGCAAAGATGTCTCATAAGAAGACTGTGTTTGATGAAGGCAAGGTACTGGTTGAGAAAATGATTGATCAGCAATTAGAAAAGGGAGAGACTGGTACCTCAACAAAGAGGAGATCTTCCTCAAAAGCAAGACAACCAGAATCCACACCTCTCAATACTAAAGTTGCCACCAATCTAACCACAAAAACCTCTGTCATCTCAAAATCAACTACATCTTCTCCCACAATTCGCATATCCACCCCAACAGATATTGCAACAACTGTTGTGCCAACAACTATTGACACAGTAGAGGTTGTAGCAGATGTTATCACAACCACTTCCATCATCACCTTTCCCACTTCCACACATACACTACCAACACCACCCAGAATTCCAAGCCATGCATCATCACCATCAATCAGTTTTAAGAGGAGGAAGGTTACAAAGGTCATAAATGAAGAAAAGATCCCTGCTCCTATGCCTCTTGCATCTGCACCAATGCTAAATCTAACCTCTACTTCCCCAACTACAACATCAGCTCCTTCAAAAGAAGTGGTTCCTGCAGCTATAAAGTTTCCTCTTGATTTGCCTGGAGTTAAGAAAGAAATCATATCTTTTTATGCTGAAGAAGATCCGGACAAAAGACATTTTCCATCTCTTCATGGTTATCCAAAGCCTGCAAATATTGATCAGTATCTGGAACTCAAAGAAAAACAGGCAGAGGATATTACTAAGAAGTTGTCTAAAGGAAAAAGTGATAGAGAAGTGCAGAACCAACTCCAGGACCAGCTGAGCAAAGTCTAGTCACTAGAAAGATTTTCAAAGAATCTATCAAATAAGATTTCTGAAGCAGATGCTAAATTTCTGAAAGAAAAATACATCTCACACATCATGGAAACAAAGAGATATGTTGCAACTAGGGCACAATTCAAAGATTGGTCTGTGAGTGAACTTCAAGAAGAAAATGCAAGAATAGAAGAACAACTAAAAGATCCTCACAACAAACCTACATGCCCAGATTGGAACAAATACAAAAAGAATGTACCTGAAAGACCCTGAAGCTTAGAAGAATGAAAGAAGAGCTAACTCAGAATCATTATGGGTCAAAGAATCAGGTAATAAGATGGGGGGAGATAAGAGTGTTGGATACTTACAAAATGCTTGAAGCTAGAAGAAAAAAGGAGCCATCAATGCCTCCTAAACCTGATTATACCAAAGAAGATGCTGCTCTCAAAGCCCAACTTTCTAAAAAGCCTAGCTCAACATCTGCCCAATCCACACTTGCCTTGCTAAAGCGAAAAAGGCAAGATGAGATGTTAGAAAAGGTTGACAGAGAGTTTGAGGAAGTATTCATCAAAGAAGGTATCAAAAATATGATGGAATATCCAACAGATGATAGAAGTACCAAGTTGGCAGAAGATCTGACAAGAATAGCTCCTTTTCTAACCTCAGGAATAAAGGCTCCTTCAAGAAAGCCTTCAGACCCAAAATTCTAAAGTGGAAGGTTGACAAAGACACCCACGAATTGACTCTGCTCAAGTCTGATGGTAAAGCCACTAAACTATCCACGGAAGCTGCTTATAGGCTTATAGTAGAAGACTTCCACGAACTATTAAGTTTAGAGCTTGAGAAGGATGCTGATGACTTAGAATCTCTTAACTTTGAACTACAATTCAAGGGTAAAATAAGAGAATTCTTTCTGAGGAATAAAGATCAAGAATAAGGTGTTTTTGGCATCATCTGTTCCAGGGGGAGATTGTTGGGATTGAACCTTTGGAAAGGAACAGATGATACAAAGTCAAAACACACCATCCGAGCTTTGGTCAAACCATAAGATGTTCTATCCACTGATGGGCATTTACTGCATTCAATAAACACACTGTTTCCTATCCTCTGACAGAAGAAACTCTCAACCACTGATAAAAGATTATAAGAATCAAGGATAGCCAGCAGTGCTTAGTCAAGTATTAGTTTAATCAATGTAACAGTGCTATGCAGTGATAGTTTAGTCTAGCAGTGTTTGTAGTTAATTACATTTGTTAGCTGTCCATATCAACCCTGACGTCATTGAAAGACGATCAGTGGTTAGGCGCTCAATGTAACAGTTTTTATTGTCTTCTTAAAAAAATCAATTTCACATATCTTCTTCATTTCTTACTATCAAACGATCGTTATTGGGCTAAGGGGGAGTTATTCTCTTTTTTCAATCATTTTCAATTATTTGAAACAAAAACAGCAATCAATTCAAACTTAGATCCTGACAGGGCCCGGTACAGAAACCAAGACATGATCAACTGACACACCACTCTGAACTTTCACAAAGAAAGCAGTTAGCAATTACCCAGTGTATGCCTACACACCATGCTTTAGTTGTGGCCACTAACACTTTAGTTAGCCAAGGATATCCTGGACACGGTCAAGCCCACCCTAATGTTTGAGTTTCAGACAAAACAGATTAAAAACCAGGTTATGCAATTTTAGTTGATTATCACAACTGGATAAAACAAATTTCCATACCCGACCAAGCGGTAATAATTTACCGTAACCCAAGCCCGTATACGGCAAATAGGTTAAGAGTATTTACCTGAAGTTAAGTCTTTGTGAAGTCCACAACTCAGCCGCAAATTTCCAAGATAAGTACAGGTACAATTTACCGAAAGGCGTTCAGTCTGGAGTGATGGTAATTATTAACCAATATTAGAATGCTAACGGGTCCTTAGTTAAGTCTTAGAGTTGAACCGGTTAGTCTTACGCTAAAACAATATGGTACGATGCGTTAGATTAAGCGGTGACCAGAATAGGATGTTAGTTGGACCCGACAAGTATATAAACTTTTTTAATATGGGTAAACCAAAAACATTCTGGATTTTGATAGAGAATGACAAGTTAAACCCGTTTCGGTTTAAGTATGTAAATTAGCCACGTAAGCTTAACCGAACGCACATAGACGAAACCGGGTAACCGAGAGAGTCATTTACAAGTTCCATATGAATATATGTTTAAAATATGTTATAAAATCAGTAGCTTTGCAAAAAAAATAGGCCCGAGGTGTATTTAAAATCGAATTATGCCTTACAAGGGCAATTTGGTCATTTTAGTGTTTATAAAAGATGTTTAAAATGAATCTGAAGTCAAGGTCGTTAATATTCTGCAAAAATATTTATTTTATGATGTTATAATAGTAGGATATCAAATATATGTGTGTTTGATGATTTTGAAATAACCTATGTCCCGTAAGGACATTTTAGTAATTTCACACATAGCTTTGAAGTCAAAATTGGGATTCTGAGTTCGGGACTTGTACTTACTGTTAAGATGTTGAAAATAAGTTTATAAATTAGTAGGTATTAAGTCTTAGCTCATAGTTATGGTTTTAAACCATAATATGCGCCAAAAAGGCGTAAAGTCGCTAAAATGCCGTTTAAATCGATGTTTAAGTTAAACAGAAGTTCTGACCTGTTTTATATACCAATAACATGTCATTTAACTTATTACATCAGTAGGCTTAAGTTTTGGTCATAAAAATATTGATTAAAATCATTTTGCTTGAATAGGTAATTTAGTCATTTATCGGCAATTAACGAATCTTAAGCCTTCATTCAGGTTATAATCTGAAGGAATATCCCAAATGGTCCTACTTATTATATTATATCAGTAAATATATTATCTTGATCATAAAATTATGTTAAGTGTTTCTAAAATGCCGAAAAGGGCATTTTAGTCATGTCAATGCCTTGAACGCATCTTTTGTGAAAACTTAGATTATAATCAGATTCTTGACATCAACATAATCAAATTATATTTACAAATCAGTTTATGTTTTATATTTACATGTATGGTGTTTAAAATCATGATTTGCACAAAAAGGACCTTTTGCAAAGTTTATGTAATTTTAGCGGAACTTGTATGTAAACTTAGATTTCTAATGAATCGAGTGACGAAACTTTAGGAGGTCATCCTATACTTAGATATGGTCTTAGAGTGACCAAAAGCCAGTAGCCAAAATGGCTAAATCGGGTCAGAACCGAAAAGTCAATGAAAAGTCAAATATAGCGACTTTCAGTTGCGAACCGACGCTAGACCAAGACTTGAGGAGCCAAGTCAGTTGGTACAAGTTCTAATACTTATTTTAAGGTTATTGGTGCATCAAAACATATTTTATAACATCAAGAGTGTTAGTTATGAGTTTTTACAAATCAGGACAGTTAGACTTTCTTTGACTTTTGTTTGACTCGTCAATTGGCCATGAATCCGTGGTAATCTGGAGATGCCCACTTGAGGGATTAACACCTCCATCATTACAGTCACGTAGGAACTTCGGTTCCGCACAAAGGCTAGGTTATCATGGATCTAGATCAAAGTCAATGTGTTTTTACGTCAAGACTTTAATCTAAGTTCAAACCTTAAACGAATGGACTTAGCACGAGGTAAAGCACTTACATATGGTCCAAATAATGCTAGGAACAGAATAGAATGCTTGAGGATGGCCAGGAACTTCTCCAAGGTGTGCTTGACAAGCTTCAAGTGAGATGAACTTGTTGCAACACATTAGAAAGCACCCTTAAATTCATGTTGAGGTGTTAGGGAGTGTTGCCAGGTGTTGGGGCATGCTCTAAGGTGTCCACACGTGTTATGGAGTGTCAAACACTGAGCAAAAGGTGGCAAGATCGCGAGATAGGTGTCCAAAGAGCTAGCTGGCAGCCATTTAAAATTTTATAGCCCAGATAGGCCCGTCGCGCTACGCGACAGTCAAGCCCTTAAGGCTTCGCGCTATGCGGCGGCCCCCAAACTTGTTTAAAGTTTGGCAATTTTGGCCCCTGTACTTCCCAACTTAGTTATATTTTCATTTCTTGTATATTTGGCCCCTCAACGTCATTCCAAGGCACAACGAGGATATAATAACGTAACTCAACGACTCTGGTCGCTCCTGTTTTAGCACGTGGCAACACCAGGATTACCAAGACGCGTGTCGGAAAAATACTGGACGTAAAAACACGAGGTGTTACATCCTCACCCCCTTAAAATAAATCTCGACCCCAAGATTTCAATCAAACAAGTATGCGTACTTCTGTCGCATAACGGACTCAACCTCCCATGTATACTCGCGACCTCGACGAGCGTCCCATTTAACTTTCACAATTGGCACGTGCTTCCTACAAAGCTTTTTAACCTGTTGATCTTTGATCGCTACGGGTTTCTCAATGAAACGCAGGTTTTTATCGATTTGGACGTCTTCGTGTGGCATGGCCAACGATTCATCTGCTAGACACTTCTTCAAACTGGAGATGTGGAATACATCATGGATTCCACTGAGCTTTTATACGCCACCGATCCAATCCGTTCGATAATCTCGAAAGGTCCGATGTATCTTGGGCTTAACTTGCCTTTCTTTCCGAAACGCATTATGCCTTTCCATGGTGATACCTTAAGTGACACTTTGTCCCCTACCTGGAACTGAAGAGGTTTACGCCACTTATCCGCATAACTTTTCTGCCTATCCCTGGCAGCATTGAGACGGTCACGAATTTGTAAAATCTTATCTGTCGTCTCCAGGACAATCTCCGGTCCTGTTAGTTGAGCTTCCCCAACTTCTGCCCAGCAAACGGGTGTCCTACACTTTCTCCCGTAAAGAGCTTCAAACAGGGCAGCTTGAATACTTGCATGATACTGTTATTATAGGAGAACTCGACTAGAGGCAAGTGTTTGTCCCAACTTCCTCCTACATCTATTACACACGCGCGCAACATATCTTCCAATGTATGTATAGTACGTTCACTTTGTCCATCTGTCTCGGGTGGTATGCCGTACTAAAGTTCAAACGTGTGCCCAAGGCTTGCTGAAAGCTCTTCCAAAAGTGAGAAGTATACCTGGTGTCTCTATCGGACACAATGGATACCGGCATGCCGTGTAAGGATACAATTTCATCCACATACAGTTTCGCCAGCTCATCCGAACTGTAAGTTTCCTTAATGGGCAAAAAGTGTGCCGACTTAGTCAACCTATCCACAATTACCCATATTGCATCATTCCCACGATTTGTCTTTGGTAACTTGGTGATGAAATCCATAGTTACGCATTCCCATTTCCACGTGGGAATTTCCAACGGCTGCAGTAATCCTGACGGTTTCTGATGTTCGGCCTTAACTTGCGAACACGTCAAACATTTAGCTACATAAGTAGCTATAGATTTCTTCAGCCCTGCCCACCAATAGTTGGGCCTCAAATCTTTTTACATTTTATAACTACCTGGGTGAACAGAGTATTTAGAACTATGCGCTTCTTGGAGAATTAAATCCCTGAGTCCTCCAAATACTGGAATCCAAATTCGTCCATAGAATCTAAGGATTCCGTCACTTCCCGGCGTGAGTTTTTCCACAGCTTTACCCAACTCTTCAATTGGAAGATTTGCCTCTAACAAGGCTTGTTTTGCGCAGCTAAAATCTTTTCATTTAAGTTGTTCTTTATTTCCATTCTTTTGGCGTTAACCCGAATGGGTTTAACCCTTTCCTTGCGACTTAAGGCATCGGCAACCACATTTGCCTAGCTTGGATGATAACGAATTTCACAATCATAATCGTTAAGCGTTTCCATCCATTGTCGTTGTCGCATGTTTAACTCTTTCTGATTGAACAGGTGTTGGAGGCTTTTATGATCAGTGTATATGATACACTTCGTCCCATACAGATAATCCTCCATAACTTGAGCGCAAACACCACGGCACCTAATTCCAGGTCATGCATGGTGTAGTTTCTTTCATGAACTTTCAGCTGTCGCAAGGCATAATAATTACCTTTCCTCTTTGCATGAGCACACATCCCATGCCGGTGTGCGATGCATCACAACAAACCACAAAGTCTTCAATTCCTTCTGGTAAGGTTAGCACAGGAGCATTACTTAGCTTTTGCTTCAAAACTTCAAAAGCTTCCTTGTAACATCCGTCGAAAAATGGGTTTTCCAAACCCGCTTCGTTTATTAATCGAATATCCAGTCATAATTTTTCATTGCACATTTATTACTCAAATTAATTTTAAACGATACATAATTAATAAATATATTAGAATTAAAAAACTTTAATTGATAATTAATAATAAATAGTCAATAAAAAATAAAATGCGGCTGCCGGGTTTCGAACCCGGGTCGCCCATAAGATCAAACAAACAACACACTGCTCCGCCACTTGGCCTCTTTATGAATATACTGAAACAATTAATACTTAAATTAAATCTCAAATTCAAAACCGGACTTCAGCGCGACAGAACTCGCAATCGCCAGAAAATCCGGCAATCCGCGAGTTTAGCCATTTTCCTTTTGACTATAACGTTATAACCGACGTCGACATCGGTTATAACCGACGTCTAGCAGTAAATTGCGGTCGTAACCGCCGGAGAAACCTTGACCTCGAATCAAGACCAAATTCGGACTCAATTCATCTTGATTCTTCCTTATAAATACCTACCCAAACCTCTGGTAATCTTTTCGCTCAAAATCGCACAATTTCTCGAAGCTTTAGCACTCGCCGGAGATATTTTACAGTCACCGGACTTTCATCGGAAAACCGAGACTTACTTCAAATCGGTAAATTTCTCGACTCTTTCGTTTTCAATCCGTTATTAGACATATATTAACTTCAATTCTTCAACCAGAATCTGTCCCAGACTACGCTGCCGGAAAATCTCACACTCGCCGGAATTCCACTGAAACATCAAAGTCTCACTGTCGATCGGTATAATCATATAAATTCTCTTGCAATCTCTTACTCAGTAACTTAATTTCATAACACAAGAAACTAAACTGTCAAACATTTCACTCAGCCGAGAGTCACAAATCAGAGCCGACGACTCCTGCCGGTCATCTGAAGTAAACGCACTGTTTGGTACAATTCTGTTCTTTAATCTCATTATCTAATACATTCCAACCAATTATAAGTTTTGATAATCGAATTAAACAAGAACAGTCGGGCATCTCTGTTCTGTATCTTTGGAAATGAAGAAGACGAAGTCAAAAAGGTGTATAAGTATAATTGAAAACGGATATTAAACCGGGTTAGACACACAGTCCAGCGGTGGACTGTGTGCACAATCAATGCACACGTCCCGGGTTCAAATCACACAACGTACCGACTTTCAGAAATAAAACCAATATTTTTAGAACTGAATCAGAACAAGTCATAGTATGTTTATAAGAGGAATATAATCCGTAAGATAAACAGATTAGACACACAGCCCAACTGGGTGGGCTGTGCGCATACGAACCGAAGGACCCGAGTTCGACTCCGGGTCCCTGCAAGCGGTTCGGCCATTTTAAATCATTTTAATATTAACCCAATAAAAATAAAAATTAATTAGTATATATATATAATTAAAACAGAGAATATTTCGGGTTAGACACGTAGCTCAGTTGGTAGAGCTGCGTGCACGCGTACGAGAGGTCTCGGGTTCGAACCTCACCCAGCGCACACTTAACCACAGTCCGACCGGTCAACGGTCCGGTCAACGGTCAACGGTCTGGTCAAACGGTAAGTCAAAATTTTTATTTCTTTTTATTTATTTATTTAATTTAAAAATCAATTAAAAATACTTAAAAATAATATTTTTAAAGTTAGAAAACGTCCTTAAACTCACAAAAATGAATCTAAAAACCCTATTAAGATTACGAATTAAAATCTATTTACCGAACCACTTTCGTTATTATTTAGGTTAGCTTTCCTCGTCGATCAAATCCCAAAACTCGTGCGCATCCAACGTCATCAAAAGAACGCACCCAATGCGAGTGAATCTCTACAAATTCCCCGTTTTAATCACGTTTTGGGGTGTATCATGTGTCGTACAATTCTGTTATTATATAAATATAAACACTTGTGCATTCATCATATCTGTGATCTAATGTGTATCAAATGTGTACAAATTGTTGTCTGAATTATGTTCAGTTTGGATTTATCATTTTCAGTGCAAGCATTTCATTAGGCCCATCAGCTCCCCGTGGGATACGGGTTGAGTACAGGTGCCTCATTCGATCGGCTCCATTTGATTGAGCCTTGATCTCACATACATCATCATCATTCATGTCATTCGATCGGCTCCGTTTGATTGAGCCTTGATCTCAAATACATCATCATTTATGTCATTTACTCATCCAATGTGGTTTGTGTATTGTTTATTTATATATGTTTGCTCACATGTGATTATTGCACGAATTTCAATATTAAATACAACAAACAGTTAATAACAATGTTTTATCAAGGTTCGCTCGCCAACTTTTGTTGACCCAAAATATCCCCTTTTTTACACATGATACAGGTGATCCAGTTGAGGCAAGAAAACACATAGGAAGACTTAGAAGAATAAATCAGCTTAAGTTTTCGATTGTATTACTTAGTTTCATTTTCCTTGTAATTGTATGGATTTGATTTGACTATTTAAGTTGTAATTTGAATTTAATAAATATGAAACATTTTAGTAAACATCATGAGCTTTGGTGATAACCCAATTATGCCCCGACTCTTATTCCGCTGCGGGTCGGGGTGTGACAGATTGGTATCAGAGCCATGACTATAGGGATATAGGATAGGTTATTAGACCCTTAGAGCCTATACTATAGTTGATTAGAATTTTAAAATTGTTTATATGTTACATACAAAATTCATGATGTTTATATGCTTTATGTTTATTGTTACATTCAATGTTATGCAAGCATGTTCATAAGTACATATTATTATACAATGCTCATCATGAATCATATCCCCATAACATATCATATCCATGAGAGCACACACCACACTCCCATGATTTTTGCAACGATTTTTGTATTTTTCAAATCACATCAAAGTGAGTTCTCATGACGGGCATGTAGTAACTGGAAGGGTACGAGTAACGGTAGTCGGAACGTCCTGTCTAGGCTTGGCATTCGTATAAATCCAAAACAAAGGACCAGTTTGCCTACCTGGGGACTAACGATGAGAGTACGAAGGACCTATTAGGCCAAATCATGTTATACCAAACGTCGTGTGAGCTAACCCCACTTTGAGTTGTCATTGTGTCTACACCTGGACACCCTCCTATCATACATCTCGCAATCATATTTCATGGTTTTCATTCGGGTGATGCGAGTGTTAAACCGCCAACACCAATGTGAATCCTACTAAGCCAATAGTCATGGGGGCCCACATGACTATACAGGCGATGGTATGGGGGACATTGGAGGCCCAAACATGAGCAAACCCAAGACATCCTATGGATGTAGTTGCATTATTGATGATTATGTTATTTTTATTCTTTTAACGACACATGACACCTAAAAACTTCTTAAACTCACAATCTTCCCATGTATGTTCCTGTAGATGTCGGTTAGGCAGCTACGTGGAGGTAGGAAGTCAGGAAGATCAAACGAACGCTTGGCCACCTAAATTGCAAAACAAATGGCCGCAGTGCTTCCTGACATCGTAATTCAAGTCCAACAAGCTCTCACCGCGAATCCCATCAACTCTCCTAATCAAGAAGACCAGAACGTCGACAACCCTCCCTCCAAAAAGTGCTCCTACAAACACTTCAAGTCTTGCGATCCCCCAAAATATGAAGGGACCGAAGGTGTCACTGCTCTCCTCCACTGGTTTGAAGAAATGGAGAACACCTTCCTCAGTTGCGGTTGTCCCGAGGATCGCAAGGTACGTTACGCAACTGGGAGACTGTTTGGGGTAGCCCTTACCTGGTAGAACACAGAAAAGGGTAAGAGAGGAATCGAAGATGCAATGGCCTTAACATGGGAAGAGTTAAGGGAAATCATGACTAGACGCTTCTGTCCAAGAAGCGAAATCAAAAAGTTAGAAGATGAATTCCACTCGCTAAAACAAAAGGAAGGAGATCATACTTCCTACAACAAAAGATTTCTTGAGCTGAACCAAATGATCCCCAACTTGTTCACCCCAGTGTACCGCTTAGTTGAACACTATATTCGAGGCCTCCCCTCGAAAATTCAAGACTCGGTTCTAAGCACTTCGCCTGCAACACTTGAAGCCGCTATGGAACTAGCTACCGAGCTTACCGAGAATCGCATCCGAAACGGCAAATATAAGGATGAGAACAAGAAAGCCCCCATTGAGGCCCAAACTTCAAACCATTCCATCTCCTCTTCAAAGTTTGCTGGTAAGAGGAAACGAAACAGCAGAAATTTTGCCGTCACACACACAAACTCTCCTATCATTGCCGCGCCAATCACCCAAGTTGCTCCCTCAGCTGCACCATATAAAAAGCCATATTCCGGCCCATACCCAAAATGCAACCGTGGTCAATACCATCACCTCCTAGAAACTCCTTGCCAACATTGCACCAGCTGTGGCCGTGCGGGTCACACCATCCAAACCTGTCGCGCACTTCAGCGAATGAACCGCAATCAACCCTCAACCCAAACCCACCATCAGATAGTGGGTCAAGCCCAACAACCTTTACTCCTACCACCTGCCCAACATATAGCCCAATCCTACTACCAACCTAACTACCCCATGATGCAACCTATGCGAGCTTGTTACAACTGTGGAGACCCAAACCACTTCAGGAACACATGTCCCCGCTTGGTGAACACCATTCATGCCCAAGCTCAAGCAAATCCGGTAAACCAAGCTAACCAAGCTCCTCCACCTGCTAGAGGAAGAGCTTTCAACATCAACGCCAATCAAGCTAGGGCCGACAACAACGTGGTTAACGGTACGTTTCTCGTAAATGGTAGTTATGCATCCATGTTATTCGATACTGGCGCGGATAAGAGTTTTGTGTCTTTAGAATTTGAACCCATCCTCAACCAAACTCGTGATAATCTCATGGAATCTCTAACGGTGGAAGTTGCTGACGGAAAACCAGTCTTATTAAACTCTATTATACGAAATTGTACCCTCACTCTAAACGATCACGACTTTCCAGTTGACCTCATTCCTATGAAGTTGGGAAGTTTCGACATTATAATCGGTATGGACTGGCTCAGCCAACATCACGCTGAAGTAATATGCCGCGAAAAGTTCATTCGCATTCCTCTTGCAGACGGCCAGACCCTACGAATCTTCGGAGAAACCCCTTCGAAAGGACTAAAATTGATGTCCTGCCTTCAAGCCCGAAAATACCTCCATAAGAACTATGTCGCATTCCTAACTCACGTCGTCAAGAAGGGAAACAAGGAGAAGAAACTCGAAGATATACCGGTAGTGAAAGAATTCCCACAAGTCTTTCCCGACGACATCTCAGGACTTCCTCCCGTGAGAGAAGTCGAATTCCGCATTGATCTTATACCTGGCGCTACACCAGTCGCAAAATCTCCTTATAGGTTTGCCCCATCCGAAATGCAAGAGCTGGCCACTCAACTGCAAGAGCTGACTGACAAAGGATTCATACGTCCTAGCTCATCGCCTTGGGGTGCACCTGTTCTTTTTGTGAAGAAGAAAGATGGAACGTTTCGCATGTGTATCGACTACAGAGAACTCAACAAGGTAACGGTCAAGAACCGCTACCCATTACCTCGCATCGATGACCTTCTAGACCAACTTCAAGGCGCCACCTGTTTTTCAAAAACCGACCTTCGTTCTGGTTATCATCAACTCAGACTACAAGAAGAAGAAGTCCCAAAGACCGCCTTCCGAACTCGTAATGGTCATTACGAATTTATGGTCATGCCATTTGGTTTAACCAACGCTCCAGCTGTCTTCATGGATCTAATGAATAGGGTATGCAAACCCTACCTCGACCGCTTTGTCATAGTCTTCATCGACGACATCCTCATCTACTCAAAGTCTAAATCCGATCATGAACAACACCTTCGACTTATCCTTACACTCTTAAGGACCGAAAAGCTCTACGCAAAGTTCTCAAAATGTGAATTATGGTTAGGAGAAGTAAAATTCCTCGGACATGTCATCAATGACAAAGGAATTCACGTTGATCCTTCAAAAATCAAGGCAGTGCAGGAATGGCAAGCGCCACGTACCCCTACCGAAGTAAGATCATTTCTTGGTTTGGCTGGTTACTATCGCTGCTTCATTGCCAATTTTTCTCGTATTGCTGTACCACTCACCGCTTTGACTCATAAAGGAAAACCCTTCATATGGGGACCTAAACAAGAAGAAGCTTTCCAAACTCTAAAGCAAAAACTCTGTGACGCACCTATCCTCACACTCCCTGAGGGTTGTGATGACTTCGTGGTTTATTGCGACGCGTCAGGGCAAGGATTAGGCTGTGTTCTGATACAAAGAGGAAAAGTGATAGCCTATGCTTCTAGGCAACTCAAAGTTCATGAAAAGAACTACACCACTCACGACCTAGAACTTGGAGCCGTTGTGTTCGCTCTCAAGATATGGAGACATTACCTCTACGGTACCAAGTGTGAAATATACACTGACCACAAGAGTCTCCAATATGTCTTCAACCAAAAGGAGTTGAATATGAGGAAACGAAGATGGGTCGAACTTCTTAACGACTACGACTGTGAAATTCGATATCATCCTGGAAAGGCAAATGTGGTGGCTGATGCACTCAGTCGAAAGGGTTATGCAAACTCCATTCAACTTCTATGTTCGCAAATCATAACCGACATCAAAGATCGAATCCGAGAAGCTCAACATGTTTCTGTAACAGAGAACGACGTACGCGATGAACTGTCTTGTGGAGCTGAACTTAAGATCGAAACCAAATCTGACGGTATCCTATACTATTTGAACCGTATATGGATTCCTGATCGCGACAACCTTCGTGATTTCCTTATGAATGAGGCGCACAAAACACGGTACTCTGTACACCCAAGAGCCGACAAGATGTATCAAGACCTTCGATACACCTACTGGTGGCCTGGCATGAAAAAGGATATCGCTGTTTTTGTTTCCAAGTGCCTTACATGTTCCAAAGTAAAAGCTGAACATCAAAGACCCTCAGGACTTCTAGTCCAACCCGAAATACCTGTATGGAAGTGGGAAAACATAACTATGGATTTCATTACCGGGTTACCTCACACCTCCAGTGGGTATGACACTATATGGGTAATCATTGATCGTCTTACAAAATCAGCTCACTTCATTCCGATTCATGAGGACTTCAAGAACGAGAAGTTAGCTCGTATCTACATCAGCGAGATCGTAAGCCGTCATGGTGTACCTTTAAGCATCATTTCAGACCGTGATGGTCGTTTCACTTCACGAACATGGCGGGCCGTACAAACCGCCTTGGGTACACGATTAGACCTCAATACCGCTTTTCATCCTCAAACTGATGGACAATCTGAACGCACCATCCAAACTCTTGAAGACATGCTTCGATCATGTGTCATAGACTTCAAGGGAAATTGGGACGCTCACCTACCATTGGTTGAATTTTCGTACAACAATAGTTATCATTCAAGTATCGGCATGGCTCCATTCGAAGCGTTATATGGTCGTAAGTGCCGATCTCCAGTATGTTGGCACGAAATTGGGGAAGCACAAATCACCGGTCCAGAGTTAATTCAAGAAACAACAGACAAGATCCATCAAATTCGAAACAATCTTCTAGCGGCACAAAGTCGTCAAAAGAGTTATGCAGACAAACGACGAAAGCCCTTGGAGTTTAACATTGGTGATCAAGTACTTTTAAAAGTATCACCGTGGAAGGGAGTGGTTCGTTTTGGCCAAAAAGGCAAGCTAGCACCACGCTACGTAGGACCTTTCAAGATACTCGAAAGAGTAGGACCTGTAGCATACAAGCTTGACCTACCAGAAGAGCTCAACAGAATTCATCCCACATTCCATGTATCAAACTTGAAGAAGTGCCTCGCCGATGAAAACCTCCATATTCCTCTAGAAGACATTCAAGTCGATGAATCTATGCATTTCATTGAAAGACCAGTAGAAATTATGGACTTCGGAGAGAAGCGTTTAAGACGAAGTCGTATTCCAATTGTCAGGGTACGCTGGGAGTCGAAAAGAGGACCTGAGTTTACTTGGGAACGTGAAGACTCAATGCGCGAGAAATACCCGCACCTTTTTCCTGTTACCACTACTACTTAAATTTCGGGACGAAATTTCTAAAAGTAGGGGATACTATAACATCCGTCAAAAAACGGGTTTTCCAAACCCGCTTCGTTTATTAATCGAATATCCAGTCATAATTTTTCATTTGCACATTTATTACTCAAATTAATTTTAAACGATACATAATTAATAAATATATTAGAATTAAAACACTTTAATTCATCATTAATAATAAATAGTCAATAAAAAATAAAATGCGGCTGCCAGGTTTCGAACCCGGGTCGCCCATAAGATCAAACAAACAACACACCGCTCCGCCACTTGGCCTCTTTGTGGATATACTGAAACAATTAATACTTAAATTAAATCTCGAATTCAAAACCGGACTTAGCGCGGCAGAACTCGCAATCGCCGGAAAATCCGGCAATCCGCGAGTTTAGCCATTTTCCTTTTGACTATAACGTTATAACCGACGTCTAGCAGTAAATTGCGGTCGTAACCGCCGGAGAAACCTTGACCTCGAATCAAGACAAATTCGGACTCAATTCATCCTGATTCTTCCTTATAAATACCTACCCAAACATCTGGTAATCTTTTCGCTCAAAATCGCACAATTTCTCAAAGCTTTAGCACTCGCCGGAGATATTTTACAGTCGCCGGACTTTCACCGGAAAACCAAGACTTACTTCAAATCGGTAAATTTCTCGACTCTTTCGTTTTCAATCCATTATTAGACATATATTAACTTCAATCCTTCAACCAGAATCTGTCCCAGACTACGCTGCCGGAAAATCTCACACTCGCCGGAATTCCACTGAAACATCAAAGTCTCAGTGTCGATCGGTATAATCATCTTAAAACTCTTGCAATCTCTTACTCAGTAACTTAATTTCATAACACAAGAAACTAAACTGTCAAACATTTCACTCAGCCGAGAGTCACAAATCAGAGCCGACGACTCCTGCCGGTCATCTGAAGTAAACGCACTGTTTGGTACAATTCTGTTCTTTAATCTCGTTATCTAATACATTCCAACCAATTATAAGTTTTGATAATCGAATTAAACAAGAACAGTCGGGCATCTCTGTTCTGTGTCTTTGGAAATGAAGAAGAAGAAGTCAAAAAGGTGTATAAGTATAATTAAAAACGGATATTAACCGGGTTAGACACACAGTCCAGCGGTGGACTGTGTGCACAATCAATGCACACGTCCTGGGTTCGAATCACACAACGTTCCGACTTTCAGAAATAAAACCAATATTTTTAGAACTGAATCAGAACAAGTCATAGTATGTTTATAAGAGAAATATAATCCGTAAGATAAACAGATTAGACACACAGCCCAACTGGTTGGGCTGTGCGCATACGAACCGAAGGACCCGAGTTCGACTCCGGGTCCCTGCAAGCGGTTCGGCCATTTTAAATCATTTTAATATTAACCCAATAAAAATAAAAATTAATTAATATATATATATAATTAAAACAGAGAATATTTCGGGTTAGACACGTAGCTCAGTTGGTAGAGCTGCGTGCACGCGTACGAGAGGTCTCGGGTTCGAACCTCACCCAGCGCACACTTAACCACAGTGTCCGACGGTCAACGGTCTGGTCAAACGGTCAAAAAGTCAAAATTTTTATTTCTTTTTATTTATTTATTTAATTTAAAAATCAATTAAAAATACTTAAAAATAATATTTTTAAAGTTAGAAAACGTCCTTAAAGTCACAAAAATGAATCTAAAAACCCTATTAAGATTACGAATTAAAATCTATTTACCGAACCACTTTCGTTATTATTTAGGTTAGCTTTCCTCGTCGATCAAATCCCAAAACTCGTGCGCATCCAACGTCATCAAAAGAACGCACACAATGCGAGTGAATCTCTACAAATTCCCCGTTTTAATCACGTTTTGGGGTGTATCATGTGTCGTACAATTCTGTTATTATATAAATATAAACACTTGTGCATTCATCATATCTGTGATCTAATGTGTATCAAATGTGTACAAATTGTTGTGTGAATTATGTTCAGTTTGGATTTATCATTTTCAGTGCAAGCATTTCATTAGGCCCATCAGCTCCCCGTGGGATACGGGTTGAGTACAGGTGCCTCATTCGATCGGCTCCGTTTGATTGAGCCTTGATCTCACATACATCATCATCATTCATGTCATTCGATCGGCTCCGTTTGATTGAGCCTTGATCTCAAATACATCATCATTATGTCATTTACTCATCCAATGTGGTTTATGTATTGTTTATTTATATATGTTTGCTCACATGTGATTATTGCACAAATTTTCAATATTAAATACAACAAACAGTTAATAACAATGTTTTATCAAGGTTCGCTCGCCAACTTTTGTTGACCCAAAATATCCCCCGTTTTACACATGATACAGGTGATCCAGTTGAGGCAAGAAACACATAGGAAGACTTAGAAGAATAAAGCAGCTTAAGTTTTCGATTGTATTACTTAGTTTCATTTTCCTTGTAATTGTATGGATTTGATTTGACTATTTAAGTTGTAATTTGAATTTAATAAATATGAAACATTTTAGTAAACATCATGAGCTTTGGTGATAACCCAATTATGCCCCGACTCTTATTCCGCTGCGGGTCGGGGTGTGACATTCCTGCTATTTCAAACCCCAATTGAACTTAACATCCTTGCGAGTCAAAGTAGTCAGGGGCGTAGCAATTCTTGAGAAATTTTCGATGAATCTTCGGTAGTAACCACTAATCCCAAAAAGCTTCGTATCTCTGACGGGGTTTAGGGGCTTGCCAATTCATAACGGCCTCGACCTTAGTGGGGTCGACTTGAATTCCACGCTCACTTACAATATGACCCAAAAACTGTACTTCACGCAACCAGAATTCACATTTTGAAAATTTGCGTAGAGCTTTTCTTGTCTTAACAACTCTAGTATGCATTTCTAATGTTTCTCGTGATCAACCTGATTACGTGAATAGATAAGTATATCGTCAATAAAGACGATGACAAACTTATCAAGATACGGCTTGCAGACCTTGTTCATCAAATCCATGAATGCTGCATGGGCATTTGTGATCCCAAACGGCATCACTAAGAACTCGTAATGTCCATATATTGTCCTGAATGTTGTCTTCAGAACATCTTCTGTGTGAACCTTGAATTGATGATATCCAGAACTCAATCAATCTTTGAAAAGTAGCTCGCTCCCTGAAGTTGATCAAATAAATCATCGATCCTGGGTAATGGGTAGCGATTCTTGATGGTTAACTTGTTTAGTTCACGGTAGTCGACTCACATCTGCATCGATCCATCCTTTTTCTTTACAAATAAGATTGGAGTCCCCAAGGTGAGGAACTAGGTCGAATAAAACCCTTTTCCAGTAATTCATCCAGTTTGGTTCGCAATTCCTTCATTTCTATAGGTGCCAATCGGTATGGAGCTTTTGCAACAGAAGCGGCTCCCAGTATGATATCGATTCTAAACTCTACCTGTCTGTCTGGAGGCAGTCCAGGCAAGTCTTCGGGGAAAACATCTGTAAATTCAGAGATAACGGGCAGTCTTCAAGTTTTTGGCTTTGGCTCGTCAATGGTCACTTGTGCCATATAAATGACATAACCTTTCTTCAAACACTTCGATGCTTTGAGTAACGATGCTTTTTCCGATAATCCATAATGACGATTTCCTTGTATAGCGAGTGTATCTCCATTGGGGGTTTTGATCTCGATGAGTGTCTTGTTACAGGCTATATGGGCTTGGTTACTAGACAACCAATCCATACCAATAACTACATCGAATCCCGTCAATTTCATTGGCAGAAGTGAAACAGGAATGGAATGATCCTTGATGAATATGGAGCATCCATCTAGAATCGTAGAAGCGGTCTCAATCGTTCCATCAGCGAGTTCTACGTCATAGGTTACGTCTAGAGTTCTTACAGGCAAGTTTAATAAGGCACTAAACTTATGATCTACAAAAGATTTATCGGCTCCTGAATAAAAAAAAACTCTTGCATCAACATCATTTATAAGGAACGTACCTGTTATCACATTGTCGCATTCACGGCCACCTTAGCTTTTATCTGGAAAGCACGAGCCTTTCCCTTCTTCGACCCATCGTCCTTAAAAACGTCTTCTTCTTATACTTAGGGCAGTTGGGTTTCATGTGCCCCTTCTCACCACAATTGTAACAAGTGGCTTCCTTCAAATCCTTACAATTTAGGACCTTGTGCCCCATCTTCTTACAGATACCACAGGGTTTGGACTAGAGTCATCCCTACATGATCCAAAGTGTCGCCGGTTACACTTCCTGCATCTTGGCCTATCATCCGAATTTTGCTGAAATCGATTCGACCCAAAACCTTCGATTTTTGTTCGACTGCTCCTTTCTCTCCAGTAAAATCTCGCGACTTGCAAGACACAAAATACTTATATGAGCAACCGTCCTTTGAAAACTTAGTCTTTTTATGATATTTCTCTCTCTTTCTCCTTACATTCGAGGAGTATTCCGAATATTCCTTCTTTTCCAAGAAGGTTTGGAGTGTTGTTTGGTGGTATGCTTGGAGTAGTGCTTGGACGAGTGTTTAGAATGTGAAGCACTTGATTCTAATGGCTTATCAGCATGATCCTTTATTGCATTTTCAACTTCTGTGGCAATGAGTGCTTGAAGATCTCCTTTGGTTATAACGATGTTCTCATTTGCGTCATCATTCTTTCTTTGACTATTTACTTTGTTAGAATCCGCGATCTTGCTTGATGAAACTATGATATTAATAATATAATTTAAATTAGTCATACATCCTTGATTACTTGTAATGTATGGTATAGCATAATAAAGCCATACAAACTTGTAAATTTTATGGGGGTGTTTAAGTATGGCACAAAGGCCTGTCACTAAGGACAAAAGAAGAGCGTCAAGGGCTTGCCGCAATGTCTTGGTTTACAAAATTCCTAGATCACAAAAGAATCGCGAAGTTTTGAGGTTTGAACGCAGTTTTACTACCTCGAGGCAGGGAGTCGTGGACTACAGCTGTCATTGTCACTAATGGACATAATATAGCTCGAAGCATCACACCACTAATGGGTGTTAAGTTAAATGATCATTATACTGATGGTTGATCAGGATCAAAATAGAGCATGTAGGTTTGAACGGAGTCCATTACCTAGACGGCTCGTGTGGTTCCTCAAGTCACACTTACCAGGAGGTTAATATCTTGAATATATTAACTTTTAGGATAAGCTCTTAAAATGATTAAGTAACTAGTCAGATCAGTACAGGATTTGAACATAGTAGCACTGTAGAAAAAATCTCAACCTTAATATCATTGTAGAAAACCATATAAACTACCGTTTTGCCAATTCATGTGATCAACTGGGGTAAATATCAGAGACTTGATATTTCGCATTGATGCGGAATAAAAATCAAGACGATGCTTTTAAACACTTGGTAGAAGGAATACATTCCCAAAATTTCATTAAACAATATGATACAATAGTGTCCATAAATGGTTATTAAAGAAAAATTTTCCTCGCATGGACTATACTGAAATAATTAAAATTTCCATGCAGGGACTATAAGAATTTTCCATGAGGACTTAATCTAAAATAACAAAATAATAAAGATAGTTATGAATTTAATCCTTTTTCCCTCTTAGCTTCTTTACTAGCCTTTTCAACAGCTTGTTATTCTTCTTATTGTCCTTGGCTGTTTGTTCCTGAAGTTCCTTGACCTTTTCTATTGCTTCAGTAAGAACTTCCATTATTGGCGGTGGCTGTTGCGGTTGCGTTTGAGGTTGGGGTTGAGATGGTGCAATCGAATGTTGATAACTATAATAAGGATATCCACTTGGTTGGTAGGGATAGGGGTTAGGATAGTGTGCATTCATGGCCATTTCTAGATACGGGTCATGAAGAGATACATTATGACTGTGGCTATGCTCCGGCCAGGTAGAAGGTTCAAATGGGTTATATCCAGATGGGTTTGAATAAGAAGGGATAAGGTTATCAAAACCAGATGGTGGTAGTGGTGGTAGTGGTGGCGGCTCACCTGTAGGAAATGGTGGTTGAGGCTCAGGCTCAACAATTGGTTGTGGTTGGTTCTCCAAAAAAGATGAAGTATGTGAGGGTCCACCCATTTGTGGGTCCTCAGGAATAGTAGGGTAAGGGTTAGGTCAGAGTGACCCTACTCTCGGTCCTAGGCGCACTGACATGTGCGCCCCATGTCTTCTTGGAGGTGGAGGTGGTAGTGGCTGCTCTACCGATGGTTCTTGTGGTGGAGTGTGGTATGAAGGTGTGTTGTGATAGAATGGGGTATCATGAACTGAAGGAGTATTGTAGAAAACGTATTGTCCCCACCTTTAGCTATCAGTGTAATGATGAGGGGTTCCATTGTACGAGTTAGAACCGCTGGATATGTCAATGGGGTGACCCATCGATCCTGTTGCTGGCATTTCGGCTTCTGAATCTTCTTCCATAGGTTCAGGAGAATCTTCAGGTGGAGTTATCGAAAGTGAATGAAGTTGTATATCGGTGTTTGTAACATTTGTCAAAAACGGGTTTCCAAACCCGCTCCTTTTTGTAATCGAATATCAAGTTATAAATGTCACGTTGCGTATTCATGGCTATTTTATATTTTTAATGATGCATAATTAATAAACAAACTAAACTATAAAAGTTATAATTGATAAAAAGTAAAAATAAAATAATAAAAATAAAATGAGGCTGCCGGGACTCGAACCCGGGTCAGCCGGGAAAGAACTCCAAAGACTTAACACACACACACATAACCACTCCGCCACTTGTTGTTTTCTGTCAACTATAGGAAACAAATAAATCTTATAGACAACCATAAATCAACCGGTTACGCCAACTGTAACCGAAATCGGTCACCAAACGTCCAAAGACGTTTGATTGATCGCGGTTTACTGAGTTTAACCGATGCACCGACACTTTCAATCAAGTTTGCCTTGAATAAACTTAAATTCGAGAAAGGATCGATTTTAATAACCGAAAACTTTCAATTCCTAAATTACTTCAATCAAAGACCCCTCTTGCGACTCAAACACACTCTGCAAACCTCCAATTACATTTCCGCACAACTTTCAGTCCGCCGGAGAAGCTATTTGAACTCGCCGGACTTTCGCCGGAAAACCGTGTTTTCCATCAAACCAGTAAGTCTCGCAATTCTTTCGTTGTCTATCAATTGTTAAGCTATTGCTAACTCAAACCTTTCATTCGGAATCAATTTCAGACGTCGATATCAGATAATTCCCTCTCGCCGGAAAATCTCTGAAAATTCTTATCTTTCGCTGTAAAACGGTATAGACATTCAAACCTTCTGTAAACTTTTGTTTAGTACTTCAATTCCACAAATTAGCTAATCAAAACTGTTAATTTGTCCGCTCAGTTGAAGTTCATAAAAACAAAGCCGACGACTTGCCGGAATTCTGAGATAAATCGTTCTCCGGTATGTTTACTTCTAAATATCGTCTCTGCCATTTCATATTAGTCTGTTAAAAGTTTGTCAATCGAATTAAACAAGATACAATAGTGTAATCGCAGACTGTAATTTTGTAGCGAAGAAGACGATGATAGTTTGATTATAAGTTTAATAAAATCTGGATATTATCTCGGGTTAGACACACAGTCCAGCGGTGGACTGTGTGCACATACATATCACACGCCGCGAGTTCGATCCTTGACACACGTATGCTCCGTAACTAAAATGTTTTGTTTTTCAAACTGAACCGGATTAACTTACATTAGATGTTAAGTATAATAAATATCTATATATTAACCAAGTTAGACACACAGTCCAGCGGTGGACTGTGTGTAATGTTAAAGCACAGGTCCCGGGTTTGAGACCTGTTAGTGACACCGGTTCGATGATTTAAAATATTTTTGAAAATAAAAGAATTTTGAATAAACTCAGTTAGTATATAAGTATAATTAAAAACAAAATTATTTCAGGTTAGACACGTAGCTCAGTTGGTAGAGCTGCGTGCACGCGAACGGGAGGTCTCGGGTTCGAGCCTCACCCGGCGCATACAGTTACACAATAAAAACGGTCAACAAGTCAAAGTCAATAGTCAACGGTCAACAAAAAGTCAACATATTTTTATATTTTTATTTATTTAATTTAATTTAAAAATCAATTAAAAATACTTAAAAATAATGTTTTTAAAGATAGGAAATAGCCTTAAACTCACAAAAATATATCTAAAAATCCTATTAAGATTATTGATAAAATCCACTCATTTACTATATCTTCCGTTATTATTTAGGTTAGTTAATACGCATTGTTCAATCCTTCCAACTCGTGCGCATCTCATCATCTCCAACCAAACGCACCCAATGTGAGTGAGTCTTTACAAATTCCCCGTTTTAATCACGTTTTTAGGGTGTATCATGTGTCTTACTATTTATTTTATTTAAATCATTGTGCATATCATGAACAAATGTGTATTCAGCTTGTTTCAACTGTTGTGTGGTTATTGTTCAGATTTAATTTATTTATTTCAGTACATGCAATTTCATAGGCCGCCACTCCCCATTACATTATGAGCGTTGAGCATGTTTCCCATTACATTATGAGCGTGAACCTGGCGTGCCAACATACGATCGGCTCCGTTTGGTTGAGCCTTGATCGCAAAGACATTTATCATTTTCAGTACATGCAATACGATCGGCTCCGTTTGATTGAGCCTTGATCGCACAATTTCATTCATGTTATTTATTGTATGATGTTGGTATGTTATTGTATGTTATTATATGTTATTGTATGTTATAGTTTGTGATTGTCATTGTTACTGATTGATTATTTACATTTGCTCACTTATGATTATGCACAATTTTTCCTTGATAAAATAACAAGAAAATCAATAATAAATGTTTATCTAACAAGGTTCACTCGCCAACTTATGTTGACCCAAAAACTCCCATTTTTACACATGATACAGGTGAACCAGCTGCAGCAAGAAACACATAGGATTGGCCTAGAAGAATAAAATGATTTAGAGCTTGGAATTGTTTAGTTGGTTATTTTTCTTTGTATTTGTATGGACATGTTTGGATTATTGAGAATGTAATTTGACTTTAATATATATAAAACATATTAGTAAATATCATGAGCTTTGGTGATAACCCAATTATGCCCCGACTCTTATTCTGCTGCGGGTCGGGGTGTGACATGTTTGTAATTCCCTTGAAGAGAATGTGAATGTGACTGGTAGGATTGATCGCTATTGTGCGAATGATTGGGAGTCTGGTGGTGGTGAGTACTCATGAGGTAAGTTAGGGTATGGTTCCCATGGTGACAATGAATCGTCCAATCCTTCGTAGGTTTATTACGGGGGCGTTAGAAGGCCCTTGTTTTTAGGATCCACTCCTCATCAATCCCTTTCCTTTTGCTCCTCTCGAAAATTTAGGCGGCATTGTCCTGCTTCAAAAGTACGTTAAAACACAAAACAAGGCAAAATAATATCAATAAGGTAGTGAGTAATCCTAGGTCATAGCCTAGACTCGGGAGTTTAAGGATTGTGGTACTGTGTCGTTTGAGATCAAACACTAAAGACAAGTGTTGAATTCCCTCAAACGTTGCTTCTGATACCAACCTGTCACACCCCATTTCCACGTGTATTCCGGTGGGGAGTATCGTGACGTACAGTTGATATCATCATAAGCAATTGCAACACAGCAGAAGACTTGAAGTAAAATATAAACTATTACAAACCATAAGTGTCCAGAGGTCGGAAAACACAAATAATATACAGACAGGGCTTGTAATAAGATCCACAGGCGGATCAGATAACATACAAAATGAAATCAGACTCTACAGGCTCAACTCTAAGGTCGCAACTCCTTAATGTCAACGCCCCGCAGCTTCCGGCCTATTGCGTTCTTGTACCTGTATTTTAATCTTTGAAAATACGTCAGTTTACACTGGTAAATACTGTCAACAGACTCATTTTGAAAACCCTTTCGAAAATGATTTAGGTGCATTAGCACATTTTGTAAAATAACTTGGGACAGTATAAATGACCTTGTATACAGATTTACATGTCAGCCTTTTACATATGGGGTCCGGTACAGAAACCGAGACATGATCGACTGACACGCCACTCTGAACTTTCACAAAGGAAGCAGTTAGCAATTACCCAGTGTATGCCTACACGCCATGCTTTAGTCGTGGCCACTAACACTTTAGTGAGCCAAGGATATCCCGGACACGGTCAAGCCCACCCTCAATGTTTGAGTTTCAGACAAAACAGATTAAAACCGGGTTATGCAATTTTAGTTAATTATCACAACTGGATAAAACAAATTTCCATACCCGACGAAGCGGTAATAATTTACCGCATCCCAAGCCCGTATAAGGAAAATAGGTTAAGAGTATTTACCTAAAGTTAAGTCTTCGTGAAGTCCACAACTCAGCTGCCAATTTCCAAGATAAGTACATTCAATGTTATGCAAGCATGTTCATAAGTTAAATGTTACATTCAATGTTATGCAAATTGCCAAATTTCATGATGTTTATATGTTTTATGTTAAATGTTACATTCAATGTTATGCAAGCATGTTCATAAGTCTATATTATCATATAATGCCTATCATGAATCATATTCTCATAACATATCATATCCATGAAAGCACACACCACATCATTTTCATGATTTCTTTTACAATGATTTTTGTATTTTCAAATCTCATCAAAGTGAGTTCTCATGACGGGCATGTAGTAACTGGAAGGGTATCAGTACCGGTAGTCGGAATGTCCTGTCTAGGCTGGTATTCGTATAAATCCAAAATAAAGGAACAGTTTGCCTACCTGGGACTAACGATGAGAGTACGAAGTACCTATTAGGCCAAAGCATGCTATACCAAACGTCGTGTGAGCTAACCCCACTTTGAGTTGTCATTGTGTCTACACCTGGACACATTCCGACCATACATCTCGTAAACATTATTTTGTGGTTTGCATTCGGGTCATGCGAGTGTTAAATCGCCAATACTAATGTGAATCCTACCAAGCCAATAGTCATGGGGGCCCACATGATTATACAGGTGAAGGTATGGGGGACATTTGAGGCCCAACATGAGCAAACCCAAGACATCCTATGGATGTAGTTGCATTATTGATATTTATGTTATTTTCATTTTCTTAAAGACACATGACACCTAAAAAGACTCCATAAGCACACAATCTTCTTATGTATGTTCCTGTAGATGTCGGCTAGACAACAACGAGGGGTAAAAGATCAGGAAGGTCTCACGAACGCTTGGCCACACAAATCGCGAAACAAATGGCCGCGTTGCTTCCTGACATTGTGGTTCAAGTACAACAAGCTCTCGCCACCAATCCCACTAATCCTCCCCAACAAAATGACCAGAACATCGGCAACCCTCCTACCAGCAAGTGCTCATACAAACATTTCAAGTCTTTCGATCCTCCTAATTTGAAAGGACCGAAGGTGTCACTGCTCTCCTCCACTGGTTTGAGGAAATGGAAAACACCTTCCTCAACTGCGATTGTCCTGAGGATCGCAAGGTTCGATACGCAACCGGGAGACTATTTGGGGTAGCTCTCACCTGGTGGAATACTGAAAAGGGGAAGAGGGGAATTGATGATGCAATGGCCTTAACGTGGGAGGAGTTAAGGGAAGTCATGACGAGGCGATTCTGTCCTAGGAGTGAGATTAAAAAGTTGGAGGACGAATTTCATTCTTTGAAGCAAAAGGAGGGAGATCATACTTCCTACAACAAGAGGTTCTTAGAGTTGAACCAAATGGTCCCTAATTTATTTACCCCAGTTTATCGCTTAATCGAGCATTATATTCGAGGTCTTCCCTCGAAAATTCAAGATTCAGTCCTCAGCACTTCGCCAGCAACACTTGAAGCTGCTATGGAACTAGCGACTGAACTGACCGAGAATCGAATTCGCAACGGTAAGTTTAAAGAGGAAAATAAGAAAGCCCCCGTTGAGGGCCAAACATCAAACCATTCCACCTCCTCCTCTAAGTTTGCTAACAAGAGGAAGCGTAACACCAGAAACTTCGCTGTCACACAAACCAATTTCCCTATCCCTGCTGCACCCATTACTCAAGTTGCTCCCTCACCTGCACCATACAAAAGACCATACTCTGGCCCGTTACCAAAATGCAACCGTTGCCAATACCACCATTTTCCTGATCATCCCTGCCAACATTGCACCGGCTGTGGTCGCGCAGGTCATACTGTTCAAACCTGTCGCATGCCTCAGCGAACGAACCGCCACCAGCCTTTAAGCCAAACCCACCAACAAATAATGGGTCAAGCCCAACAACCCCTACTATTACCACCTACCCAACATTTAGCCCAAACATACTACCAACCCAACTATCCCATGGTACAACCTATGCGGGCTTGCTACAATTGTGGAGACCCAAGCCATTTTAGAAACACTTGTCCAAGGTTGGTGAACATTATTCATGCTCAAGCCCAAGACAATCCGGTGAATCAAGCGAACCAAGCTCCTCCACCTGCAAGAGGAAGAGCTTTCAACATCAACGCTAATCAGGCTAGAGCTGACGGCAATGTGGTTAACGGTACGTTCCTTATAAATTGTAGATATGCATCCATGTTGTTTGATACTGGCGCGGATAAAAGTTTTGTGTCCTTAGAGTTTGAACCCATCCTAAACCAAAATCGTGATAAGCTCATGGAATCCATAACAATAGAAGTTGCTAACGGGAAACCGGTCTCATTGAACTCTATTATACGCAATTGTACTCTTACTCTAAACGATCACAATTTTCTAGTTGACCTCATTCCAATGAAGTTGGGAAGCTTTGACATTATAATTGGTATGGACTGGCTCAGTCAACATCAGGCTGAAGTTGTATGCCGCGAGAAGTTTATACGCATTCCTCTTTCAAACGGTCAGACTCTACGAATCTTTGGAGAAACCTCGTCGAAAGGGCTCAGATTAATGTCCTGTCTTCAAGCTCAAAAATATCTTCGCAAGAATTATGTCGCGTTTTTAGCTCATATCATCAAAAAGGGAACCATGGAGAAAAACTTGAAGACATCCCAGTAGTAAAAGATTTCCCGCAAGTTTTTCCTGACGACATTTCAGGACTTCCTCCAGTTAGAGAAGTCGAATTCCGTATTGATCTTATACCTGGTGCTACACCAGTTGCAAAGTCTCCTTATAGGTTAGCCCCCTCTGAAATGCAAGAGCTAGCCAGTCAATTGCAAGAGTTGACTGACAAGGGATTCATACGTCCTAGCTCCTCGCCTTGGGGTGCACCTGTCCTTTTTGTGAAGAAGAAAGAGGGATCGTTTCGTATGTGCATCGACTACAGAGAACTCAACAAATTAACAATCAAGAATCGCTATCCATTACCTCGCATCGATGATCTTCTTGACCAACTTCAAGGAGCCAACTGCTTTTCAAAAATCGACCTTCGGTCTGGTTATCATCAACTTAGAGTACATGAAGAAGACGTCCCAAAGACCGCTTTCCGAACACGTTATGGTCATTATGAATTCATGGTCATGCCATTTGGTTTAACCAACGCTCCAGCTGTCTTCATGGATCTAATGAACAGAGTCTGCAAACCTTATCTTGATCGTTTTGTTATAGTCTTCATCAACGACATTCTCATTTATTCAAAGTCTAAGTCTGATCATGAGCGTCATCTTCGACTCATCCTTACACTTCTAGAGAATGAAAAGCTTTACGCCAAATTCTCCAAATGCGAATTCTGGTTAAAAGTGGTACAATTCCTCGGACATGTAGTCAATGACAAGGGAATACATGTCGACCCCTCAAAGATCAAAGCAGTACAAGAATGGCAAGCGCCACGTACACCAACTGAAGTAAGATCTTTTCTTGGTTTGGCTGGTTATTATCGTCGTTTCATCTCAAACTTCTCACGCATTGCAGTACCACTCACGGCTTTAACTCATAAGGGAAAACCTTTCATATGGGGACCCAAGCAAGAAGAAGCCTTCCAAACTCTTAAACAAAAACTCTGTGATGCACCAATCCTCACTCTGCCTGAAGGTTGTGATGATTTCGTGGTTTATTGCGATGAGTCAGGGCTAGGATTAGGCTGTGTCCTAATGCAAAGAGGAAAAGTTATAGCTTATGCTTCGAGACAACTCAAGATTCATGAGAAGAACTACACCACCCATGACCTAGAACTTGGAGCCATTGTGTTCGCTCTTAAGATATGGAGACACTACCTCTACGGTACTAAGTGTGAAATATACATGACCACAAGAGTCTTCAACATATCTTCAATCAAAAGGAGTTAAACATGAGGCAACGAAGATGGGTCGAACTTCTAAATGACTACGACTGTGAAATTCGGTACCACCCTGGCAAAGCAAATGTGGTGGCTGATGCACTCAGTCGAAAGGGTTATGCGAACTACATTCGTCTTCTATGTTCGCAAATCATAACAGACATTAAAGATCAAATTCGAGAAGCCCAACATGTTTCAATAACGGAGGATGATGTACGAAAGGAGCTGTCCAGTGGAGCTGAACTTAAAATTGAAACTAAATCTGACGGTATTCTGTACTATCAAGATCGCATATGGATTCCTGACCACAACAATCTTCGTGAAATTCTTATGAATGAGGCTCACAAAACACGATACTCTAAACACCCAGGAGCCGATAAGATGTATCAAGACCTTCGATACACCTATTGGTGGCCTGGAATGAAAAAGGATATTGCTGTTTTTTGTTTCTAAGTGCCTTACATGTTCCAAGGTGAAAGCTGAACACCAAAGACCCTCAAGACTTCTGGTCCAACCTGAAATACCTGTATGGAAGTGGGAAAACATAACCATGGACTTCATTACCGGGTTACCTCACACTTCTGGTGGGTATGACACTATCTGGGTAATCATTGATCGACTTACAAAATCAGCTCACTTTATTCCTATCCGTGAAGATTTCAAGAACGAAAAGCTAGCTTGTATTTATATTAGCGAAATCGTAAGCCGACATGGTGTACCGTTAAGCATTATTTCATATCGTGATGGTCGTTTCACTTCACGAACATGGCAAGCAGTACAAGCCGCTTTGGGTACGCGATTAGATCTCAGTACCGCCTATCATCCTCAAACTGATGGACAATCTGAACGCACCATTCAAACTCTTGAAGATATGCTTCGAGCATGTGTCATAGACTTCAAGGGAAATTGGGACGCTCATCTATCATTAGTTGAATTTTCGTACAACAACAGCTATCATTCAAGTATCGGCATGGCACCTTTCGAAGCTTTATATGGTCGTAAGTGCCGATCTTCAGTATGTTGGCACGAAATTGGGGAAGCTCAAATCACTGGTCCAGAATTGATTCAAGAAAGCACAGACAAGATCCATCAAATTCGAAACAATCTTCTAGCGGCTCAAAGTCGTCAAAAGAGTTATGCAGATAAACGACGGAAGCCTTTGGAGTTTAACATTGGTGATCATGTACTTTTATAAGTATCACCGTGGAAGGGAGTAGTTCGTTTTGGTCAAAAAGGCAAGCTAGCACCACGCTACATAGGACCTTTCAATATACTCGAAAGAGTAGGACCTGTAGCATACAAGCTTGATCTACCAGAAGAACTCAACAGGGTTCATCCCACATTCCACGTATCAAACTTGAAGAAGTGCCTCGCTGATGAAAACCTCCACATTCCTCTGGAAGATATTCAGATTGACGAATCTATGCATTTTATTGAAAGACCTGTAGAGATCATGGACTTTCGAGAAAAACGTCTACGACGAAGTCGCATTCCAATTGTTAGGGTACGCTGGGAGTCGAAACGGGGACCTGAGTTTACTTGGGAACGTGAAGACTCAATGCGTGAAAAATACCCGCATCTTTTTCCTACTACTACTACTTAAATTTCGGGACGAAATTCCTAAAAGTAGGGGATATTGTAACATTTGTCAAAAACGGGTTTCCAAACCCGCTCCGTTTTGTAATCGAATATCAAGTTATAAATGTCACGTTGCGTATTCATGGCTATTTTAAATTTTTAATGATGCATAATTAATAAACAAACTAAACTATAAAAGTTATAATTGATAAAAAGTAAAAATAAAATAATTAAAAATAAAATGAGGCTGCCGGGACTCGAACCCAGGTCAGCCGGGAAAGAACTCCAAAGACTTAACACACACACACATAACCACTCCGCCACTTGTTGTTTTCTGTCAACTATAGGAAACAAATAAATCTTATAGACAACCATAAATCAACCGGTTATGCCAACTGTAACCGAAATCGGTCACCAAACGTCCAAAGACGTTTGATCGATCGCGGTTTACTGAGTTTAACCGATGCACCGACACTTTCAATCAAGTTTGCCTTGAATAAACTTAAATTCGAGAAAGGATCGGTTTTAATAACCGAAAACTTTCAATTCCTGAAATAC
This sequence comes from Scalesia atractyloides, assembly GCA_947069175.1. NCBI lineage: Eukaryota > Viridiplantae > Streptophyta > Magnoliopsida > Asterales > Asteraceae > Scalesia > Scalesia atractyloides. The sequence goes on from CAMTDV010000025.1 coordinate 84,943,936, forward strand.
TTCAATCAAAGACCCCTCTTGCGACTCAAACACACTCTGCAAACCTCCAATTACATTTCCGCACAACTTTCAGTCTGCCGGAGAAGCTATTTGAACTCGCCGAACTTTCGCCGGAAAACCGTGTTTTCCATCAAACCAGTAAGTCTCGCAATTCTTTCATTGTCTATCAATTGTTAAGCTATTGCTAACTCAAACCTTTCATTCGGAATCAATTTCAGACGTCGATATCAGATAATTCCCTCTCGCCGGAAAATCTCTGAAAAATCTTATCTTTCGCTGTAAAACGGTATAGACATTCAAACCTTCTGTAAACTTTTGTTTAGTACTTCAATTCCATAAATTAGCTAATCAAAACTGTTAATTTGTCCGCTCAGTTGAAGTTCATAAAAACAGAGCCGACGACTTGCCGGAATTCTGAGATAAATCGTTCTCCGGTATGTTTACTTCTAAATATCGTCTCTGCCATTTCATATTAGTCTGTTAAAAGTTTGTCAATCGAATTAAACAAGATACAATAGTGTAATCGCAAACTGTATTTTGTAGCGAAGAAGACGATGATAGTTTGATTATAAGTTTAATAAAATCTGGATATTATCTCGGGTTAGACACACAGTCCAGCGGTGGACTGTGTGCACATACATATCACACGCCGCGAGTTCGATCCTTGACACACGTATGCTCCGTAATTGAAATGTTTTGTTTTCAAACTGAACCGGATTAACTTACATTAGATGTTAAGTATAATAAATATCTATATATTAACCAAGTTAGACACACAGTCCACGGTGGACTGTGTGTAACGTTAAAGCACAGGTCCCGGGTTCGAGACCTGTTAGTGACACCGGTTCGATGATTTAAAATATTTTTGAAAATAAAAGAATTTTGAATAAACTCAGTTAGTATATAAGTATAATTAAAAACAGAATTATTTCAGGTTAGACACGTAGCTCAGTTGGTAGAGCTGCGTGCACGCGAACGGGAGGTCTCGGGTTCGAGCCTCACCCGGCGCATACAGTTACACAATAAAAACCGGTCAACAAGTCAAAGTCAATAGTCAACGGTCAACGAAAAAGTCAACATATTTTTATATTTTTATTTATTTAATTTAATTTAAAAATCAATTAAAAATACTTAAAAATAATGTTTTTAAAGATAGGAAATAGCCTTAAACTCACAAAAATATATCTAAAAATCCTATTAAGATTATTGATAAAATCCACTCATTTACTATATCTTCCGTTATTATTTAGGTTAGTTAATACGCATTGTTCAATCCTTCCAACTCGTGCGCATCTCATCATCTCCAACCAAACCACCCAATGTGAGTGAGTCTTTACAAATTCCCCGTTTTAATCACGTTTTTAGGGTGTATCATGTGTCTTACTATTTATTATATTTAAATCATTGTGCATATCATGAACAAATGTGTATTCAGCTTGTTTCAACTGTTGTGTGGTTATTGTTCAGATTTAATTTATTTATTTCAGTACATGCAATTTCATAGGCCGCCACTCCCCATTACATTATGAGCGTTGAGCATGTTTCCCATTTACAGTTAACTGGGGTCATGAACCCTGTGAGCGTGCCAAACATTTACGATCGCGGCTCCGTTTGATTGAGCCTTGATCGCACAATTTCATTCATGTTATTTGTTGTATGATGTTGGTATGTTATTGTATGTTATTATATTTATTGTATGTTATAGTTTGTGATTGTCATTGTTACTGATTGATTATTTACATTTGCTCACTTATGATTATGCACAATTTTTCTTGATAAAATAACAAGAAAATCAATAATAAATGTTTATCTAACAAGGTTCACTCGCCAACTTATGTTGACCCAAAAACTCCCATTTTTACACATGATACAGGTGAACCAGCTGCAGCAAGAAACACATAGGATTGGCCTAGAAGAATAAAATGATTTAGAGCTTGGAATTGTTTAGTTGGTTATTTTTCTTTGTATTTGTATGGACATGTTTGGATTATTGAGAATGTAATTTGACTTTAATATATATAAAACATATTAGTAAATATCATGAGCTTTGGTGATAACCCAATTATGCCCCGACTCTTATTCCGCTGCGGGTCGGGGTGTGACAGTGTTGTAATTCCCTTGAAGAGAATGTGAATGTGACTGGTAGGATTGATGGCTATATGTGCGAATGATGGGAGTCTGGTGGTGGTGAGTACTCATGAGGTAAGTTAGGGTATGGTTCCCATGGTGACAATGAATCGTCCAATCCTTCGTAAGGTTTATATACGGGGGCGTTAGAAGGCCCTTGTTTTGAGGATCCACTCCTCATCAATCCCTTTCCTTTTGCTCCTCTCGAAAATTTAGGCGGCATTGTCCTGCTTCAAAAATTCGTTAAAACAAAACAAGGCAAAATAATATCAATAAGGTAGTGAGTAATCCTAGGTCATAGCCTAGACTCGGGAGTTTAAGGAATGTGTTACTGTGTCGTTTGAGATCAAACACTAAAGACAAGTGTTGAATTCCCTCAAACGTTGGCTCTGATACCAACCTGTCACACCCCGATTTCCACGTGTATTCCGGTGGGGAGTATCGTGACGTACAGTTGATATCATCATAAGCAATTGCAACACAGCAGAAGACTTGAAGTAAAATATAAACTATTACAAACCATAAGTGTCCAGAGGTCGGAAAACACAAATAATATACAGACATGGGCATGTAATAAGATCCACAGGCGATCAGATAACATACAAAATGAAATCAGACTCTACAGGCTCAACTCTAAGGTCGCAACTCCTTAATGTCAACGCCCCGCAGCTACCGGCCTATTGCGTTCTTGTACCTGTATTTTAATCTTTGAAAATACTTCAGTTTACACTGTAAATACTGTCAACCGACTCATTTTGAAAACCCTTTCGAAAATGATTTAGGTGCATTAGCACATTTTGTAAAATAACTTGGGACAGTACAAATGACCTTGTATACAGATTTACATGTCAGGCTTTTACATATAGGGGCCCGGTACAGAAACCGAGACATGATCGACTGACACGCCACTCTGAACTTTCACAAAGAAAGCAGTTAGCAATTACCCAGTGTATGCCTACACGCCATGCTTTAGTCGTGGCCACTAACACTTTAGTGAGCCAAGGATATCCCGGACACGGTCAAGCCCACCCTCAATGTTTGAGTTTCAGACAAAACAGATTAAAACCGGGTTATGCAATTTTAGTTAATTATCACAACTGGATAAAACAAATTTCCATACCCGACCAAGCGGTAATAATTTACCGCATCCCAAGCCCGTATAAGGAAAATAGGTTAAGAGTATTTACCTGAAGTTAAGTCTTCGTGAAGTCCACAACTCAGCTGCAAATTTCCAAGATAAGTACAGGTACAATTTACCGGAAGGCATTCAGTCTGGAGTGATGGTAATTATTAACCAATATTAGAATGCTAACGGGTCCTTAGTTAAGTCTTAGGCTTGAACCGGTTAGTCTTACGCTAAAACAATACGGTACGATGCGCTAGATTAAGCGGTGACCGGAATAGGATGTTAGTTGGACCCGAAAAGTATATAAACTTGTCTAATATGGGTAAACCAACAAAATTCTGGATTTTGATAGAGAATGACAAAGTTAAACCCGTTTCGGTTTAAGTACGTAAATTAGCTACGTAAGCTTAACCGAACGGACATAGGCGAAACCGAGTAATCGAGAGAGTCATTTACAAGTTCCATATGAATATATGTTTAAAATATGTTATAAAATCAGTAGCTTTGCAAAAAATAGGCCTGAGGTGTATTTAAAATCTAATTATGCCTTACAAGGGCAATTTGGTCATTTTAGTGTTTATAAAAGATGTTTAAAATGAATCTGATGTCAAGGTCGTTAATATTCTGCAAAAATATTTATTTTATGATGTTATAACAGTAGGATATCAAATATATGTGTGTTTGATGATTTTGAAATAACCTATGTCCCGTAAGGGCATTTTAGTAATTTCACACATAGCTTTGAAGTCAAAATTGGGATTCTGAGTTCGGGACTTGTACTTACTGTTAAGATGTTGAAAATAAGTTTATAAATCAGTAGGTATCAAGTCTTAGTAGTTATGGTTTTAAACCATACTATGTGCCAAAAAGGCGTAAAAGTCGCTAAAATGCCGTTTAAATCTATGTTTAAGTTAAACAGAAGTTATGACCTGTTTTATATAGAAATAACATTCACTTAACTTATTACATCAGTAGGTTTATGTTTTGGTCATAAAAAGATTGATTAAAATCATTTTGCGTGGATAAGGGTAATTTAGTCATTTATCGGCAATTAACGAATCTTAAGCCTTCATTCAGGTTAAAATCTGAATGAACTTCCCAAATGGTCCTACTTATCATATTACATCAGTAAATATATTGTCTTGATCATAAAATTATGTTAAGTGTTTCTAAAATGCCGAAAAGGGCGTTTTAGTCATTTTAATGCCTTAAACGCTTCTTTTGTGAAAACTTAGATTATAATCAGATTCTTGAGATCAACATAATCAAATTATGTTTACAAATCAGTTTATTTTTTATATTTACATGCATGGGTGTTTAAAATCATGATTTGCACAAAAAGGACCTTTTGCAAGTTTTATGTAATTTTAGCGGAACTTGTATGTAAAGTCAGATTTCTAATGAATCGAGTGAGGGAACTTTAGGAGGTCATACTATACTTATATGTGGTCTTAGAGTGACCAAAAGTTAGTAGCCAAAATGGCTAAATTGGTTCAGAACCGAAAAGTCAATGAAAAGTCAAATATAGCGACTTTCAGTTGCGAACCGACGCTAGACCAAGACTTGACGAGCCAAGTCAGTTGATACAAGTTCTAATACTTATTTTAAGGTTATTAGTGCATCAAAACATATTTTATAACATCAAGATTGTTAGTTATGAGTTTTTAAAAATCTGGATAGTTTGACTTTCTTTGACTTTTCGTTTGACTCGTCAATTGGCCATGAATCCGTGGTAATCTGGAGATGCCCACTTGAGGGATTAACACCTCCATCATTACAATCACGTAGGAACTTCCGTTAACACAAAGGCTAGGTTATCATGGATTTAGATCAAAGTCAAGGCGTTTTTACGTCAAGACTTTAATCTAAGCTCAAACCTTAAACGAATGGACTTAGCACAAGATAAAGCACTTAGATATGGTCCAAATAATGCTAGGAACAGAATAGAATGCTTGAGGATGGCCAGGAACTTCTCCAAGGTGTGCTTGACAAGCTTCAAGTGAGATGAACTTGTTGCAACACATTAGACAGCACCCGTAAATGCATGTTGAGGTGTTAAGGAGTGTTGCAAGGTGTTGGGGCATGCTCTAAGGTGTCCACACGTGTTATGGAGTGTCAAACAATGAGCAAAAGGTGGCACGATCGCGAGATAGGTGTCCTAAGAGGTAGCTGGCAGCCATTTAAAATTTTTCTGCCCAGATAGGTTCGTCGCGCTACGAGACTGTCAAGCCCTTGAGGCTTTGCACTACGCGGCGGCCCCCAAACTTGTTTAAATTTGGCAATTTTGGCCCCTGAACTTCCCAACTTAGTTATACTTTCATTTCTTGTATATTTGGCCCCTCAACTTCACTCCAAGGCACAACGAGGATAAAATAACGTAACTCAACGACTCTGGTCCCTCCTGTTTTAGCACGTGGCAACACCAGCATTACCGGGACGCATGTCGGAAAAATACTGAACGTAAAAACACGAGGTGTTACCCAGCGCAAGCCTCGTCTGTTACTCATCGGATTGTACGCGAGTGGCACAACATGAATAAAGAATGGGACGAGTTTGAGTCCAAAAGATGCAAAGTTGAGACTGAGAATGAGAGGGTGAGGAAAATGAGGGTGGATCTTGAGGCGGAGAGGTGCAAGTTTGAGGATGAAAAGAAGACGGAAGAATGGTCCGCCCTTGGTTGGAAAAGGAAAGCTGAGGCGGCAGCGGCGCAGCATACTGAAGATCGTAAACAATGGTTGGAAGCTTGCGAGCGCGATAATAATGAAAAGATCATGTTGTGCAATGAAATCGAGAAACTTAAGCAAGAAAAAACTATGATGTTGCTGCTGCGGAGGAAGCGCGTTCTCATAGAGACCGAAGCGAGAAAAGAGGAAACTAAAATGATGCTTTTGCTTAAAGAGAAAGAGCTTGCTGATCTTACTTCTCTGTTCTTTGACCAGGAGTTTTTGAAGGCGGAGGTCGAGTCTTTGAAGAAAGATGCTAGCTATATGAGGTTGAGAAGGCTGAGCTTCCTGGCGCTTAACAAGAGGGTGAACAAAAGATAGAAACTACAGAAACCGCTCGTGCGACGGCGGAGAGTTTTTATGAATCCCTCAAGAGTAAGCTCACCTGGATTCAACAGTATGGAGCATCAAGGTAAATTACTACTTTTTACAAATATTGATCTCTTTTAATATTTGCACCTCCTGACCTTTGTACTTGTATTTAGATTGCCAATTCTATTCTGAATTCTACTGAGCTAGATGAGGCGGTTGTGCAAGTGATGGTTGCTGTGCGGAGTGAGGGGTATGCGCAAGGTTATACCGAGTGTTCAGAACACGTGTCCCATACACTCAAGGTACAATGGGACAACAGTCGCGCGGCAACCCATGGGGTGAACACAGCTGCTGCTTTCAAGGCTGCGAAAGAGCATTACAACCAGCTACAATCCCTATTATGGATTTCGTTGATGATGCCTTGTCTCATGATGACTTGTCGATCGCTTAAAAGAGATATTTACTGAAGCGGAAGCAGAAGAAGAACAAGCCGTGAAGCCTTCTAAATAGAAAACTTTGCTTCTTTGTTTGTATATTTGTAAGACAATTTAAAATATTTGCATGTAAAGATGCGCGGTCGCACAAGTACTTTGACTTGATATAATATATCTTTTGGGTTACAATGTGTGCATGAGTACAATTACTTGTTTAGGATAGACAAATGAACATAATTGACTAACTCATGTAACAGCGTAAGTTGTTGTGTTTCTTGTGGCTCATGAGTTGTTAATAGCCTTAGTGTTTTTGTGTTTCCAAAGTAATTGTATGCATTTGTAAATAAGATACTTAAAAACAAATAAATGTAAGTAGTGAAAGAATAAAATTGTATTGATAAAGCATCAAGCTACTATTGTCACTAAGATTACAAAAGTAAGAAAACTGTAAGCAGTCTCTTTGCGCAGCGCGTAGCTATCGCATCGAGGACTAAGATTACATGTAACATCTGTGCAACTGCTGGGCGTTCCAGGTCGCGGGATGCTAGAACCGTCCATGCGCTTCAAAGTATATGCTCCTTTGCCAAGGACCTCGTTGATTACATAAGGGCCTTCCCATCTCGGCGCAAGTTTACCCGTTTTTCAGCATTGGAGGCTTCATTATTGCGGAGGACGAAATCCCCCAGTAAAAATGTGCAAACACGCACCCGCTTGTTATAATATTTCTCCGGCTGAGACTTATATTTGCTTCGCGGATAGCCCGTTTTCGCGTCTTTCTTCAATCAAGTCGAGATCCAGGCGGCGCTGTTCTTCGTTGTTTTGTTTTTCCAGCGCGAGCATTCTTGGTAATGGGAGACCTATTTCAGGAGGGATCACTGCTTCCATTCCATATACCAAACTGAATGGAGTTTCTCCCGTGCTCGTCTTGGGCATTGTTCGATGCGCCCATAGAATGATGGGCAACTCATCTACCCATCCACGTCGCGCCGTCCCCAGGCGGGCTTTGATGCCTTCCACTAATTGCTTATTGATACTTTCCACTTGACCATTCACCTGAGGATGCGCAACGGAGGAAAAAACAGGCTCGATGTTCATCTCCTGCATCCATTTTTGCAGATCTTCAGATGCAAGTTAGGGCCATTGTTGTGAGGATGCGCATCGGGTAATCCGAAATGACAAATGATATGCTCCTAGATAAACTTTCGAATTACCATAGCTGTTGTCGAAGCTAACGGTTTTGTTTCGACCCACTTTGTGAAGTAATCAACGGCAACAACAATGAACTTTACTGCACCAGGCGCATCAGGAAAAGGACCTACGAGGTCGATAGCCCACTGTTGGAAAGGCCATGCCGATGTTACTGGGACAAGTGGATTTTTTGGGCGCAATGTTTTTGGCACATGTCTTTGGCAAGACATGCATTTGTGCAAAGTGTTAACGGCGTCTACGTACATCCCTGGCCAGTAGTACCCTGCGCCCATTATTTTAGCGACAACCATGTGCGGTCCTGCGTATATTGCGCATCATGCTTATCGACACATCTCAATAAAGGACCCAAGTACGACTTTCGATACAAAACACTATCTGTCATTTTGTAGTTTAAAGCTTTGCATCGTATCTTTTGCGCCTGCGCCTTGTTGTCAGGAAGTTGGCCATGTTGTAAAAACAGGATAATCGGAGACATACAAGATGGACTCCCCATCTCGACCATGTTAACTTGTTTTAGCGGAACCGATGGATTTTTAAAAACTTCAATCCTGACCTCTTTTGCCAAATGCTGAAAACTCGTGGCTGCAAGTTTACTTAATGCGTCGGCATGTTTGTTGTCACTTCTATTGACGTGTACAACTTTAAACTGTCGGAATTGACTGATTAACGATTTGGTTTGTTCTAAGTACAATGCTATAATATCGCCCCTTGCATCATAAGTACCATTAATCTGTTACGCGACGAGGCGAGAATCAACATGTGCAATTAAATTTGCAGCGCCCATTTTTATAGCGAGGCGCAAGCCTGCTAGAAACGCTTCATACTCTGCCTCATTATTTATGCTCTTGAAATCCAGACGTATGGCGTAAGTGAACTCTTGATTATCCGGATTAACTAATCGGAGGCATGCGCCGGCCCCATCACTATTAGATGCGCCATCCATATGTAACAACCATTCTCTGTCATCCGTAATAGGAACCGGATTTTGGATTTCTTCGCATTCTTGCACTTTGTCTGCTAGAACTTCAGCTACGAAATCGGCGAGGATTTGCCCTTTAATTGATGGCCTTGGGGTGTAGACAATATTGTGACGCCTAGTTCGATAGCGCATTTGGCTAATCGTCCTGAGACGTCTGGTTTAGAAAGAATTTGGCCAAGGTGGTAATTTGTTAAGACATTTATGATATGCCTTGAAAAATACCTACGAAACCTGCGGGAAGCATGAACTAGCGCAAGTACCAGCTTTTCCATCATTGAATACCGAGACTCTGGGTCATTCAACATCTTGCTAATGTAATAAATAGGCGTTTGAACACCTTCTCTTTCAACAAGTAAAACTGCTCCTACTGCCAATTCGGATGCAGCAAGATATAGGATCAGAGGTTCATTGTTGCGCGGAGCTGTCAAAGTTCGTAATTGAATCAAACAATCTATCATATCTTGGAAAGCTTTTTCCGCCTCTGTCGTCCATTGAAATTTATCTTTCTTTAAGCAGTTGCGCAAAGTACGGATGAAAGGATAAGATTTTGCCGCGTTCGCGAGGAAACGATTGAGGGCTACTAATCGTCCCGCCAATCTCTGCATCTCCTTCACATTTGCTGGAGATGTCATATTTTGAATTGCTTCAACTTTTTCTGGATTAACCTTAAACCCATCCTTTGTGACGATGAATCCGAGGAACTTGCCCTCTTCCATGCCAAAGGAACACTTGCTTGGGTTTAATTTTAATTAACTTTCCGCAGTGAATCAAAAGTCTTTTGAATGTTTTCCAACATCATTTCTTGTGTATGGCTCATGATAACTAGATCGTCAATATACACTTCAACAGCCACTCCAATGTCATCCCCAAACACTAAATCCATAAGACGTTGATAAGTGGCTCCCGCATTGCGGAGCCCAAAAGGCATTTTTGTATAACAGAAAATACCCTTCTCCGTGCGGAAGGCCGTCTTGTCTTCATCCTCTTGTTTCATCAGCACTTGATGGTACCCTTTTTAACAGTCAAGAAAACATTTCCAACGAAATGAAGCTAAGGAGTCAACTTTCTTGTCAATCTCAGGAAGAGAGTAACAATCCTTGGGACATGCCTTGTTCAAATCTTTAAAATCAACGCACATGCGCCAACCGCGTTATGCTTTTTGACCATAACAGTGTTCGCCACCCAAGTTTGGTATTTGACTTCTCGTAAAATTCCAGCGTTTAATAATTCAGCAACTTGCTCGCTCATAGCTTGAGTTTTCTCAGTACCCAGGCTGCGCTTTTTCTGAACCACTGGCTCTGCTGAAGGAAAGACATTTAAGCAACATTCAGCCATGTCGCGCGAGACCACTACCATGTATGCAGGTGTCCAGGAGAAGATATCCATATTACGAAACAACAATGATTTGAGCTTTGCGCGGATTGTCATGGATACCACTGGACCGAGGATAATTGGTTGCTCTAGGTACTTGTTATTTAGAATCCACTTCTCAGGTTCATTCGGCGATATAGGCTTAGCAGCCTTAGCAACTGGTTCTTCGATAGAAATAATATCCTTCACACGAACATGATAGCTACGCCTGTTGGCGTTGGGAAACCACAAGCAGCGTGTGGCGCAGACGTGATCATGCTAAAATCACGTTACGCACGACGCCCTAATAAAACATCGTGACGAGAAGTTGCTGGCATCACCATAAAGTTTACTTGAATGGTTCGCGAGTGTTTGCCGTCTGAAAGAGTTACAGGAAAAACTATATCTCCTAGAGGAAGACAGCCTGATGCAGAATCAGTTAACGGAAAGTCAACTGGTTCCAAGCATGCCTTATCCTCCGGATCTAACTGTTTGAAACATTGCTCATATATGATGTCCATGGAACTTCCTGGGTCTATGAACATATAATCAGTCTGGTAAACCAAAAATACCTGTGATTGCAACTGGTCTTTCTTCCTGGGGTCCGCCAGGAAGAATAGGAAAAATTACTTGTTGCTCGCACCATTTGTTATCTCGAAAACGTTGGAAGTTGCGCTTGCGAAACGGGCCTCCTTGAATCATAGTAACGTGTTTCATCTTTTGTTGCTTGGACCCTCATCCCTGCGTGTGAGTTGTCTAACCTCTTTTCGCACTGACTGTCCTAAGTGTGTCAGTTTACCGATTTTCAATGTTCTTTCAATCTCTGTGCGCAAACTGATGCAGTTGTCACTTGTGTGCCCAGTATCTTTGTGAAAGTCACAAAAGAGATTCGGGTCTTGACACTTCTTGTTCTTCATGGGTTGAGGTTGCTTAAACTGGTAATTCTCCATGCTCAAGACTTCCGTGGGAGATTTCGTTAGAGGCATCCATTGTCGATCACGATTCTCTTGTTTGATTGCTTTTTGGGTGGTAATCTTATTAATCGTTGCGCGAGCATCTACTGGCGAGTATGGGGAATATGAGCTTTGGTTGGAGTCCTTCCATCTTTTCTGAACTTCTGGCCACCTCTACTCAGATCCTGAGGATGATTCTGAGGTAGTGGTGGTCTGTTAGAATTAAGGCTCCGCTCCGTCTGCGCATAAACTTTGGCTGCTGCCATTAGCTTATCCCAATTCTTTGGAAGGCCAGATGTTCCAGAAAGTACTTTTATCATTTCATCACATCTTACCGCATACTTGAACTATGCGCAGATAAGATCCTCATGAACATCTCCAATTTCTAACACTTCTTTGTTGTAACGAGTGATAAAATCCTCTAAGCTTCGTCATCCTTCCGCCAGATATTCATCTCATCTGAGGAATCTCTAACATACCGCCTCTGCTGACTAAAATGCGTAAGGAATTTTTCCTTAAGATCGTTCCAAGAGGAAAGTTTACCTGTGGGCAAATTATCAAACCAAAGGCGCGCGGCGCCAGTAAGAGTTTGTACGAACAGATGGCACCACATTGGTAATGTCCATCCTCCAATTAGCCCTGCGCCAGTGAAGAGGCGCATGTGATCATCAGGATCAGTTAAATCGTTAAACTTCCCTACATTGGATGGTAACTTTGCTCGTTCTAATGGAGCCAACGCTATTTCTCTTATAAACTTTGATTGTTCAGCTGCTTCAGCGGGTCGATATACCAGATTGTAATCATGCTCTGCCTCAGGATTGTATGTTGCACGTATTTTAGGCTTGTAACTGACATGATCCATAGATAAACGATTAAAAATACTTACACTATCTCCTTCGTCATAAGTCTTATCCTATTCATCATGTTGGGTGTCCCGCTTCTGTGATAGTTGCGGGCCAAACGTGAGTGAACAGATGTGCGATGTTGAGCTTTTTCTTCTTGCTTTCGATTACAAGAATGAACAGAATCATTCCTGGTTTTAGAGTACATCTCGGTTCCATCTATAGACACATGCGAAGGCGCACGAGCATGGTTCTGAGTATCATAACTCAACACTCGAGGTGCTGGCGAAGCACGGACCTAAGGAGCATTAACCGGAGTTTGAAAAGCTGGAGTTCCGGTCTGAGCACATAGTTGAGCATACATATCATTTAAAGCAGTTTGAGATTTGATTAACCACGACAACAGGGTCTCTCCAGGTGGTAAAATTGATGCGACATCAACATGAGGAGCTGTCGGGGTTACTGGAATGCTCGCATGATCTGGATCATACGGAACATCAGCTTCACTAGACGAGTCTTCAACAATTTGTTCGTCGACCTGAGGACCGCCAACGACGCGATGGATCTTCGATTGAGGACCTGGAAACGATGATCCATCAGCCATGATGTTGTAGATCTACGTGAAACGAAACGAAAGATGAGAATAGAATAGAAAATCGGTGGGCGCCAATGAAGAAACGTGGACCTAACAGATCAGAATCTGGTTAGATCTAGGGCTAGGTTTCTACATAAAATTGTTAATCCTTCGTTTATTTGACTATGGCGACCGCAACTATCTTCCGACGATACCTACAAAACAGAGCGCCGTTAGCCTCGTCACGGGGAGAATAGGGGTTCTCTCCGTGACCACCCTCCGGCGTGAGAATAAGTATCGGTACTTGGAAAAATAGTTGAGGTGAAGTAAGAGAGAGAGTAAGTGAGAGTGAATACCTTTCCTTGAAACCGAAGTTACTTATTTATAGCATGATTTGGGCGCCAAAAGGAGAGATGGAAACTTAACGGAATCTTTGCCATTCCTTTAAGCGTTAACATTACCGTTAGTGCATATGGATTGGTTCGTCATCTACGGCTAGGGAGATGCCACGTGTCGTCGTGAGATCACTATGCTTTCAGGTGACCATGTCATCACCGTGATCTTCTTGATTATCTAAGATGCTGCCATGTGGCATTTGGTTGTAACTGAAAGGTGCCCTTGCACGATTGGACATTAAATGCTTCTAGACGTTTCATAGCTGTGGCTCTCTATGGCCTGCTACCACGTGTGCATTCTGTTACAACAGAAAAGATTCCTTTTGTCTCTACATCATATCTGTAGACAGAAATTCTTTGCTAAGGAAAAGTCTTTCAAGATTAACTGTTTCCTTACGTGAACGGCGCAAGGTAGTTAACTGATCCTTTTCCTTTTTAGATGCTTGGCACAGAGAATTATAAACCTCCTCTGTTGTGTTGTGGCCTACGCAGGGTTTCTGGGAACCAACAATGACAGGGAATTCTCAAGATTAACTATCTTCTTTACGCGCACTGGCGCAAGGTAGCTAAATGATTTTTTCCCTTCTTTGCTATTTAGCGCAGAGTTTGCTAAGTTCCTCCTTTGGTGCAAATGTCTGCGCAAGGTTTCCTTGGCAGTTAATAGTAGGTATGGTTCCCTTGCTTGGCGCAAGGTTTTTGGAACCATACCCCTTCAATCGTTATTTATGAAAATCTGTGTTTTGACTTTATTTAATAAAACTTTGACCCATCATTTAACTAACTTAACGTGATCTTTATAGGATGATATCATAATGGATTAAAACCTTCATTATTACGATCACGTAGCCAAGTTTAATTCGAAGTTTGGCTTGATCGAAATGGTCATAATCGAAAGTCAAAGAAAAAGTCAATTTGCTTGACTTTCGGCTAATAAATTGCCTAGGAAATGAATAAGAGCTAGGAAGAACACTTATAAGTGTTCAATAGAAACTTAAACATCAGGTTCGAGCCCCCATATGAGTAGAAACACTCCAGGAGATAGAGGGAGATTTTGAAATGTGAAAGTTTGAATAAGGCATGAACATGGTTATTTATAGTTGGATTCAAGCCTCCAAATCAAGACATGTGTCTCCTGAGGTTTTATGGGGATAATTAGTGGCACCCCAGGTGTGTTAAGCAGGAGAAAAGGTGCTCATATCGCGACATAAGTGGCAAGAGCCGCTACCAGCTGCGACAAGTCTGCCAGCGATGCTCTTGCAGACCGTAAGGGCTTCTAGCGCCACTATTTTCAAATGCCTTACAGACCGTAAGGCATAGACCTTGCGGTCCGTAAGGGGCTGACAGAAGCCACATTTTTTGTATTTCTAATACTTGACCCCTCCATTATTCATCTTCCATATAATTATAAAAATGCCCCCTCTCGTCCAACATATCTGAAATATTTGAGATTTTATAGGACACGTGTTGCCATATCATTTGATATAATTTTCTGAGGTGTCACATCCTCACCCCCTTAAAAGAAATCTCGTCCTTAAGATTTTATCCAAATAGATAGGGGTACTTTTGTCTCATATTCGATTCAACCTCCCATGTATATTTTGGGCCACGGCGGGAATCCCATTTGACTTTAACGATGGGGATAAATTTCTTTCGGGGCTTTTTCACCTGTTGATCCTCGATCGATAAAGGTTTCTCAATGAGCCTCAGGTTTTCATCAATCTTCACATCATGGTGCGGCATAGTTAGCGACATATTGGCTAGATATTTCTTTAAATTTGAAATGTGAAATACATCAAGGATTCCACTTAGTTCCTCGGGAAGCTTAAGCCTATAAGCTACGGAACCAGGAAGCTTAAGCCTATAAGCTAGGAACCGACACATTCGATTATCTCGAAAGGCCCAATATATCCAGGGCTCAATTTTCCCTTCTTTCCAAATCTCACGAAACCTTTCCAAAGCGACACTTTTAGTAGAAATTTATCTCCGATTTGGAACTTAAGAGGTTTTCTCCTCTTGTCTACATAACTCTTTTGCCTATCTCAGGAAGCTTTGAGCCTGTCACCGATTTGTATGATCTCGTACGTAGTCTCAAGGACTATTTTAGGCCCAAATAATTGGCTTTCTCCAACTTCAGCCCAACAAACAGGCATTCTACATTTTCTCCCATACAATGCTTCAAATGGAGCGGCCTTACTATTGTTATATGAGAATTTGCTTACTGGTAGGTGATCATCCCAGCTACCACCCAGATCAATGACGCATGCTCTTAGCATGTCTTCCAATGTTTGGATTGTACACTCACTTTGACCATCTGTCTGTGCATGGTAAGCCGTACTGAAGTTTAATCGTGTGCCTAAGGCTTGTTGGAATTTCCAAAAAAGTGAGGTATATCTAGTATCTCTATTGGATGTTATAGATACTGGCACACCATGAAGGGACACAATATTGTCCACGTATAATTTGGCCAATTTTTCAGAACAATAAGTTTTTTTGGCAGAAAATGAGCTGACTTAGTCAATCTATCGACTATCACACAAATTGTGTCATTTCCACGTTTAGTCTTTGGTAAGTTGGTAATCAAGTCCATAGTTACTGTCACACCCCGACCCGCAGCGGAATAAGAGTCGGGGCATAATTGGGTTATCACCAAAGTTCATGATATTTACTAATATGTTTCATATTTATTTAAGTCAAAATTACATCCTCAATATTCTAAACATGTTCATACAAATACAAAGAAAAATAATCAACTAAACAATCCAAGCTCTAAACCAGCTTATTCTTCTAAGCCAATCCTATGTGTTTCTTGGTGCAGCTGGATCACCTGTATCATGTGTAAAAATAGGGGTTTTTGGGTCAACATAAGTTGGCGAGTGAACCTTGTTAGATAAACATTTATTATTGATTTCTTGTTATCTTTATCATGGAAAAATTGTGCAATAGTCATAAGTGAGCAAATGTAAATAATTAAACAATTACAATAACAACCACAAACAATAACATACAATAACATATCAACTTGCATGAATATATAACATGAATGAAACTGTATATGTTGGCAACGTCACGTTCACGCTCATAATGTAATTGGGAACGGACGGCCTATGATGAATGTCTGTGCGATCAAGGCTTAATCAAACGGAGCCGATCGTATATTGGCAACGCCCGGTTCACGCTCATAATGTAATGGGGAACAGCTCAACGCTCATAATGTAATGGGGAGCGGCGGCCTATGATAATGTATGTACTGAAAATGATAAATTAAATCTAAACAATAACCACACAAATAGTTAATACAAGTTGAATACACATTTATTCATGGATATGATGTATGCACAATGATTTAAATATAATAAATGGTAAGACACATGATACACCCCAAAAACGTGATTAAAACGGGGAATTTGTAGAGATTCACTCACATTGGGTGCGTTCGGTTGAAGATGATGAAATGCGCACGAGTTTGGAGGATTGATCGACGAGACTTAACTAACCTAAATAATAACGGGAAGTAGGGTAAATGAATGGATTTTATTAATAAATTTTAATAAGATTTTTATATATATTTTTGTGAGTTTAAGGCTATTTTCTATCTTTAAAAACATTATTTTTAAGTATTTTTAATTGATTTTTAAATTAAATAAGTAAATAAAAATATAAAAAAATGTTGACTTTTGCGTTGACCATTGACCGTTGACCGGGACTGTTGATCGTTTGACCGGTTTGCTAAAGTGTAAGTGTGCGCCGGGTAAGGCTCGAACCCGAGACCTCCCGTACGCGTGCACGCAGCTCTACCAACTGAGCTACGTGTCTAACCCGAAATAATTCTGTTTTTAATTATATTCATATACTGTTTTAGTTTATTCAAAATTCTTTTATTTTCAAAAAGGGTTTTAATCGTTGAACCGGAGTGTGCAACAGGTCTCGAACCCGGGACCTGTGGGTTAGTGTTGCACACAGTCCACCGCTGGACTGTGTGTCTAACCTGGTTAATATACCGATTTTTATTATACTTAACAACTTCAGTGAGTTAATCCGGTTCAGTTAGAAAAAGAAAACATCTTTATTACAGAGCATACGTGTGTGTCAAGGATCGAACTCGAGGCGTGTGATATATGTGCGCACACAGTCCACCGCTGGACTGTGTGTCTAACCCGAGATAATATCCAATTTATATTAAACTTATAAACAAACTAACTTCATCTTCTTCGTTACAATATCACAGCCTACGATTTCTCTACTGTTTCTTGTTTAATTCGATTGACAAACATTCAAATGACTAAAATGAAATGGCAGATAAGATTTTGAAAGTAAACATACCGGAGAAACGATCTTTCTCAGAATTCCGGCGAAGTCGTCGGCTCTGTTTTTATGGATTTTGTCTGAGCGGACAAATTAACAATTTTGATTAGCTAGATGTGGAATTGAAGTACTGAACAAGAGTTATCTGAATGTTTAAAGGTTTATACCGTTTCACAGCGAGTTCTAGAAATTCTCAGAGATTTACCGGCGAATGATGATTATCCGATATAGTCGCCTGGAACTGATTCTGATTGAAGGGTTTGAGTTAGCAAAAGCTTAACAACTGATAGACGATGAAAGAATTTAGAAACTTACTGATTTGATGGAAGACACGGTTTTCCGGCGAAAGTCCGGCGAGTTCAAAAAGCAATTCCGACGATCAGAAACGAGAGTAAACGTGAGAATAGAAGTTCTGGGAAAGTAATTGAGTCGCGAAATGAAGCTTTTGTTGAAGTAATTCCAGAAGTGAATGTTTTCAGTTATAAAAATTGAACATCACTTGAATTCAAGTCCATTCATGACTGAATTGATTAGAAATGTCGGTGTATCGGTTACTAACAGAAAATCGCGATCACTCAAACGTTTTGGACGTTTGGAAGCCGATTACGGTTACAGTTGGCGTAAACCGGTTGATTCCTGAGTGAAGTTATCATTTAATTGATTCCTAGAACTAACAGAAAACATCAAGTGGCGGAGTGGTTATAAGTGTGCGTGTTAAGTCTTTAGACTCACCCAGCTGACCCGGGTTCGAATCCCGGTAGCCGGTTTTTTTTTATTTATTTTCTTTTCACTTTTTATTAATTATAGTTTTTAAATTCTAATTTGTTAATTAATTATGCATCGTTTAAAATTAAAATAAACATAAATACGCAACGAAAAATTTATAACTTGATATTCGATTACAAACGAAGCGGGTTTGGAAAACCCGTTTTTGACAAATGTTACAGTATCCCCTACTTTTAGAAATTTCGTCCCGAAATTTAAGTAGTAGTGGTAATAGGAAAAAGATGCAGGTATTTTTCGCGCATTGAGTCTTCACGTTCCCAAGTAAACTCAGGTCCCCGTTTCGACTCCCAGGGTACCCTAACAATTGGAATACGACTTCGTCTTAGACGTTTTTCTCTGAAGTCCATGATCTCTACTGGTCTTTCAATGAAATGCATAGATTCATCAATCTGAATATCTTCCAGAGGAATATGGAGCTTCTCATCAGCTAGGCACTTCTTCAAGTTTGATACGTGGAACGTGGGATGAATTCTGTTGAGTTCTTCTGGTAGATCAAGCTTGTATGCTACAGGTCCTACTTTTTCGAGTATCTTGAAAGGTCCTACGTAGCGTGGTGCTAGCTTGCCTTTTTGGCCAAAATGAACTACTCCCTTCCACGGTGATACTTCTAAAAGTACATGATCACCAATGTTAAACTCCAAAGGCTTTCGTCGTTTATCTGCATAACTCTTTTGATGACTTTGAGCAGCTAGGAGATTGTCTTGAATTTGATGGATCTTGTCTGTGGTTTCTTGAATCAATTCTGGGCCAATGATTTGAGCTTCCCCAATTTCGTGCCAACATACAGGAGATCGGCACTTACGACCATATAAAGCTTCAAAAGGTGCCATGTCGATACTTGAATGATAGTTGTTGTTGTACGAAAATTCAACTAATGGTATATGAGCGTCCCAATTTCCCTTGAAGTCTATGACACATGCTCGAAGCATATCTTCAAGAGTTTGAATGGTGCGTTCAGATTGTCCATCAGTTTGAGGATGATAAGCGGTACTGAGGTCTAATCGTGTACCCAAAGCGGCTTGTACGGCCTGCCATGTTCATGAAGTGAAACGACCATCACGATTCGAAATAATGCTTAACGGTACACCATGTCGGCTTACGATTTCGCTGATGTAGATACGAGCTAGCTTCTCGTTCTTGAAATCTTCGCGGATTGGAATAAAGTGAGCTGATTTTGTAAGACGATCAATGATTACCCATATAGTGTCATACCCACCAGAAGTGCGAGGTAACCCGGTAATGAAGTCCATGGTTATGTTTGCCCACTTCCATACAGGTATTTCAGGTTGGACCAGAAGTCCTGAGGGTCTTTGATGTTCAGCTTTTACCTTGGAACATGTAAGGCACTTGGAAACAAAAACAGCAATATCCTTTTTCATTCCAGGCCACCAGTAGGTGTATCGAAGGTCTTGATACATCTTGTCGGCTCCTGGGTGTATAGAGTATCGTGTTTTGTGTGCCTCATTCATAAGGAATTCACGAAGGTTGTTATGGCCAGGAATCCATATGCGATCTAGATAGTACAGAATACCGTCAGATTTAGTTTCAATTTTAAGTTCAGCTCCACAGGACAGCTCCTTTCATACGTCGTCTTCTGTTATTGAAACATGTTGGGCTTCTTGAATTTGATCTTTGATGTCGGTTATGATTTGCGAACATAGAAGATGAATGGAGTTCGCATAACCCTTTCGACTGAGTGCATCGGCCACCACATTCGCCTTGCCAGGATGATAACGAATTTCACAGTCGTAGTCATTAAGAAGTTCGACCCATCTTCGTTGCCTCATGTTTAACTCCTTTTGGTTGAAGATATGTTGAAGACTCTTGTGGCCAGTGTATATTTCACACTTAGTACCGTAGAGATAATGTCTCCATATCTTAAGAGCGAACACAACGGCTCCAAGTTCTAGGTCGTGGGTGGTGTAGTTCTTCTCATGAGTTTTGAGTTGTCTAGAAGCATAAGCTATCACCTTTCCTTTTTGCATTAGAACACAGCCTAGTCCTTGCCCTGACGCGTCGCAATAAACCACGAAGTCATCACAACCTTCAGGAAGAGTGAGAATTGGTGCATCACAGAGTTTTTGTTTAAGGGTTTGGAAGGCTTTTTCTTGTTTGGGTCCCCATATGAAGGGTTTTCCTTTATGAGTTCAAGCCGTGAGTGGTACAGCAATGCGGGAGAAATTTGAAATGAAACGGCGATAATAACCAGCCAAACCAAGGAATGATCTTACTTCGGTTGGTGTACGTGGCGCTTGCCATTCTTGTACTGCTTTGATCTTTGAGGGGTCGACATGTATTCCCTTGTCATTGACGACATGTCCAAGGAATTGTACCTCTTTTAACCAGAATTCGCATTTGGAGAATTTGGCATAAAGCTTTTCATTCTCTAAGAGTGTAAGGATGAGTCGAAGGTGCCGTTCATGATCAGACTTAGACTTTGAATAAATGAGGATGTCGTCGATGAAGACTATAACAAAACGATCGAGATAGGGTTTGCAGACTCTGTTCATTAGATCCATGAAGACAGCCGGAGCGTTGGTTAAACCAAATGGCATGACCATGAATTCATAATGACCATAACGAGTTCGGAAGGCGATCTTTGGGACATCTTCTTCATGTACTCTAAGTTGATGATAACCAGAACGAAGGTCGATTTTTGAAAAACAGCTGCCGCCTTGAAGTTGGTCAAGAAGATCATCAATGCGAGGTAATGGATAGCGATTCTTGATCGTTAACTTGTTGAGTTCTCTGTAGTCGTTGCACATGCGAAACGTTCCATCTTTCTTCTTCACAAAAAGGACAGGTGCACCCCAAGGCGAGGAGCTAGGACGTATGAATCCTTTGTCAGTCAACTCTTGCAATTGACTGGCTAGCTCTTGCATTTCGGATGGGGCTAACCTAGAAGGAGACTTTGCAACTGGTGTAGCACCAGGTATAAGATCGATGTGAAATTCGACTTCTCTCACGGGAGGAAGTCCTGAAATGTCGTCAGGAAAAACTTGCGGAAAATCTTTTACTACTGGGATGTCTTCAAGTTTCTTCTCCATGGTTCCCTTTTTGACGACATGGGTTAAAAATGCGACATAATTCTTGCGGAGATATTTTTTGAGCTTGAAGACAAGACATTAATCTGAGCCCTTTCGATGAGGTTTCTCCAAAGATTCGTAGAGTCTGACCGTTTGCAAGAGGAATGCGTATAAACTTTTCGTGACATACAACCTCAGCCTGATGTTGGCTGAGCCAGTCCATTCCAATTATAATGTCAAAGCTTCCCAACTTCATAAGAATGAGGTCAACTGGAAAATCGCGATCGTTTAAGGTGAGAGTACAATTGCGTATAATAGAGTTTAATGAGACCGGTTTTCCGTCAGCAACTTCTACTGTTATGGATTCCATGAGCTTATCACGAGTTTGGTTGAGGATGGGTTCAAATTCTAAGGACACAAAACTTTTATCCGCGCCAGTATCAAACAACATGGATGCATAACTACCATTGATAAGAAACGTACTGTTAACCACATTGTTGTCAGCTCTAGCCTGATTAGCGTTGATGTTGAAAGCTCTTCCTCTTGCAGGTGGAGGAGCTTGGTTAGCTTGATTCACCGGATTTGCTTGGGCTTGAGCATGTATAATGTTCACCAAGTGTGGACAAGTGTTTCTAAAGTGGCTTGGGTCTACACAATTGTAGCAAGCCCGCATAGGTTGCACCATGGAATAGTTGGGTTGGTAGTATGATTGGGCTAAATGTTGGGTAGGTGGTAGTAGTAGGGGTTGTTGGGCTTGACCCATTATTTGATGGTGGGTTTGAGTTGAGGGCTAGTGGCGGTTCGTTCGCTGAGGTATGCGACAGGTTTGAACAGTGTGACCTGCGCGACCACAGCTGGTGCAATGTTGGCAGGGATTGTCACACCCCGACCCGCAGCGGAAAAGGTGATCGGGGCATGATTGGGTTATCATCAAAGCTCATGACATTTATTATAACGTTTCATATTTATTATTACAATTTAAAGGGAAACATACAATCATAATTACATCATGTTCTACACATCATTCTAGACTTCATTATTTTCTTCTAAGGCATTTCCTATGTTTTCCTTGCTTCATCCTGTTCACCTGTATCATGTGTAAAAATGGTTTTTGGATCAACAAAAAGTTGGCAAGTGAACCTTGTTAGAAAACATTTATTATTTATTTCTTGTTGTATTTAATATGGAAAAATTGTGCAATATTCATATATGAACAAACGTAAATAAACATACAATAACAACAATTAGCATACAATAACAAACCATTAGCATACGATATCAAACAACAACAAACAATAACATACATTAACTAACCAACAACATACAATAACATATCAACTTGCATAAATATATAACATGAATGAAACTGTGCGATCAAGGCTCAATCAAACGGAGCCGATCGTATTGCATGTACTGAAAATGATAAATGTCTGTGCGATCAAGGCTCAATCAAACGGAGCCGATCGTATGTTGGCACGCCAGGTTCACGCTCATAATGTAATAGGGAACATGCTCAACGCTCATAATGTAATGGGGAGCAGCGGCCTATGAAATTGCATGTACTGAAAATAATAAAATAAATCTAAACAATAACCACACAAACAGTTTATACAAGCTGAATACACATTTACTCATGATATGATGTATGCACAATGATTTAAATATAATAAATACTAAGACACATGATACACCCCAAAAACGTGATTTAAACGGGGAATTTGTAGAGATTCACTCACCTTAGGTGCGTTCGGTGAATGATGTTGAATGCGCACGTGTTTAGAGGATTGATCGACGAGGAAAAACTAACCTAATTAATAACGAAAAGTAAGGTAAATAAATGGATTTTATTAACAACTTTAATAGGATTTTTTGGATATATTTTTGTGAGTTTTAGGCTATTTTCTAACTTTAAAAATGTTATTTTTAAGTATTATTAATTGATTTTTAAATAAAATAAATAAATAAAAATAATAAAAAAATGTTGACTTTTTGACCGTTGACTTGTTGACTTGTTGACCGTTGACCGTTGACCAGTTCGGTCAGTTATATGTGTGCACTGGGTGAGACTCGAACCCGAGACCTCCCGTACGTGTGCACGCAGCTCTACCAACTGAGCTACGTGTCTAACCCGAAATATTTCTGTTTTTAATTATATTTATATACTAATTAGATTAATCCGAAATTCATTTATTTTTAAAAAGGTTTTAATGTACCGCTCGGTGCTCTCAACAGGTCTCGAACCCGGGACCTGTGGTTTAGTTTGGCACACAGTCCACCGCTGGACTATGTGTCTAACTTGGTAAATATTCTGGTTATTATTTACTTAACATCTTACTGAGTTAACCCGGTTTAGTTTAATAAAAAAACATTTTATTACAGCGAATGTGTGTGACCAGGATCGAACTCGAGACGTTATGCATATTGTTTGCACACAGTCCACCGCTGGACTGTGTGTCTAACCCGTTCATAATATCGATTTTAATTAATCTTATAACATACCCAACTTCATCTTCTTCGTTCAAAACACAGACATCGATTAGCTGACTGTTATTTGTTAAATTAACTTAACGAACATTATGAGCCATCGTAATGTAAGAAACAGAAAAAGGTTTGAGGATTGATTGTACCGAACTGTTCGTCTTTCTTCAGAAGTCCGGCAAAGATCGTCGGCTCTGTTTTGGTGACCTTCGGCTGATAGGATTAGTTAACAATTTGGAGGGATTAGATGTGAAATTGAACTACTGAATAACGATTATCAGTAGGTTTAAATGATCATACCGGTTATCAGCAGGTTTCTGAAATTTCAGAAATTTTCCGGCAAAAACAGATAATCCGACAACGTCGTCTGGAAAAGATTCTGGGTGAGGGATTGATATTAGAATTTGTCCAATAATGGAATGAAACAGAAAAATCGAAGTAATTACCGTGTAGATGAAAGTCTCGGTTTTCCGGCGACTTGCAGAAATTTTCCGGCGAGTGAAATTTCTTGCGACAAAGATTCTTCAGAGGTTTAAGGTGAGTGGGGGTGATGTCAGTATGAGCTCCAAGATCTTATGTTTGGGTAAACAGACGAAATGGAATGAACTCGGTTTTCCAGCGAAAATTTCCGGTTAATTTTCAGAGAATTCCGACGACTTCCGGCGAAGTTTTCTGAGCGAAAAGAAGAGTGTGATTTTGATAAAACTCGCGAGCTCACTGAATGAATAAAGTATAACTCCCGGATTTGAATTGTATTTTTCGGTTTTGAATAGAAATTTAAGGTAATGAATGAAATTGATGGATTCTTCGGTTATAACCGATCTTACTGTTAACGTAAACGTTATGACAAAAAGAAACGGCAAAATTTGACGAAATTGTCGGGATTTCCGGCTGTGAACGGATTTGGGCGCGTTGTGTAACTGGGTTTTGATTTCCAGATTTAATTTATGTATTAATTGTTTCAATATGTAAACAAAGTTCACGAGTGGCGGAGCGGTTGAATGTGTGTGTGTTAAAGCTGTGCTGACCGGTTGACCCGGCTGACCCGGGTTCGAATCCCGGCTTCAGCATATTATTTTTAATTCACTATTTTTAATACATTTTCAAAAATAAATTTTATATTCTAATATACTTATTAATTATGTATCGTTTAAAATTAATTTGGGCATTAAATATGCAACGAAATTTTTGACTGATTATTCGGTTAATAAACGAAGCGGGTTTGGTTAATCCGGTTTTTGACGGATGTTACAGTATCCCCTACTTTTTAGAAATTTCGTCCCGAAATTTAAGTAGTGACATATTTGTCTAAAAAGAATGGTGTTTAATTTGACAGTTACATACTTAGAAAGGAGTAAGAGTTCAAATTTTGTTTGAGGCGGGTAACGTTCCTTGTAAGTGTTGAGTACCCTGCTACAGGAATCGCTTTTCGATGCCTAATGTAACATTTGTAAAAATCGGGTTTTCAAAACCCGCTCCGTTTTGTAATCGAATATCAAGTTATAAAAGTTACGTTGAATATTTATGATTATTTTGATTTAAAACGATACATAATTAATAAATAGACTAAACTATAAAAATTATAGTTGATAAAAAGTTAAAATAAAATAAATAAAAAAATTATGTTGCTGCCGGGACTCGAACCCGGGTCAGCCAAGAACAACTCCAACGACTTAACATACACTCACATCACCACTCCGCCACTTTGTGTTTTCTGTTATATCTAGGAAACAAATGAGACTTATATACAGGCTAGGTTAAACCGGTTTCGCCAACTGAGAAACGGAAATCGGCAAATCAATCGTCAAATCGTTTGTTTTCTCGCGTATTCACGTTCATAACCAATGAACCGATGTCTTTAATCAATTTAGAATTGATTGAGCATCAAGTCTCATCATTATCGGTCTTCATAACAGAAAAGTAATCAAATCCAGAATACTTCAACCCAAGATCACTCTCACGACTCAGAAATATCATACCAGCATCCCATTTCACTTTCATCACATTTTCAGACCATCAGAACGCTTAAAACAGCTCGCCGGAATTTTCTGCAAAAGTCGCCGGAAAACCGTATTCATCCTCAAACGGTAAATCTTTCAATATTCGTTGTAGTTCAACAATTCTTAAGCTATTTCTAACTTAAACCTCTCAATTGAAATCGAACTCAGGCGCTGTATTCAACTAATTCCAGTTCGCCGGAACTCCCCTGAAAGTTTTTATTTTCGTCTGTGAAACGGTAAGGACCTTCAAACACATCGATAACGTTTGTTTATCACTTCAATTCCACATTCGACTAATCAAAACAGTTGATTATCTTGTTCAGTTGAAGAGCATAAAAACAGGGACCGACACATTGCCGGAAATCTGAAATAAACCGTTCATCGTATGTTCACCTCTAATTACCGTCTCTGCCTTTTCATTTAAGCTTTAATAATGTCTGTAAATCGTAAACACAAGGAACGAGTTAGTAAATCAGTTGACTGTAATTTGAATGAAGAAGACGAAGCTAACTAAGTTATAAGTATATTTAAAACTAGTAAAATGAACGGGTTAGACACACAGTCCAGCGGTGGACTGTGTGCAAAATACAAACGCATGTCCCGAGTTCGATTCCTGCTATACGCACTCCTTATATAATAAAATGCCTTTTTGTTTAAAAATTAAACCGGGTTAACTCGTTAGTTGTTAAGTATAATAAAAACTGAGATAATAACCAGGTTAGACACACAGTCCAGCGGTGGACTGTGTGCAACATTAACCCATACGTCGCGCGTTCGAAACCCGTCACTAGCACCGGTCCGTTGAATTAAAATGTTTTTGCAATTAAAGGAATTTCGATTAAACTGAATAAGTGTATAAATATAATTAAAAACAAGATTATTTCGGGTTAGACACGTAGCTCAGTTGGTAGAGCTGCGTGCACGCGTACGGAAGGTCTCGGGTTCGAGCCTCACCCAGCGCAAACCAGGTCACTGACCGAAACCGGTCAACAAGTCAACAGGTCAACGGTCAACGGTCAACGCAAAATAAACAATTTTTTTTATATTTGTATTTATTTAATTTAATTTAAAAATCAATTAAAAATACTTAAAAATAACATTTTTAAAGATAGAAAATAGCCTTAAACCACAAAAATATATCTAAAAATTTCATTAAAATCCTTAATAAAATCCACTCATTTAATATATTTTTCCGTTATTATTTAGGTTAGTATTTCTCGTTGTTCCGCTCCTCTAATTCGTGCGCATCTCATCATCTCCAATTCAACGCACCCAATGTGAGTGAATCTTTACAAATTCCCCGTTTAATCACGTTTTGGGGTGTATCATGTGTCTTGATATATATATTATACTTAAACCATTGTGCATACATCATATCATGAACCAGTGTATTCAGTTTGTTTCTGTTGTGTAGTTATTGTTGGATGCAAGTTTATTATTTTCAGTACATGCAATTTCATAGGCCGCCGCTCCCCATTACATTATGAGCGTTGAGCATGTTCCCCATTTCATTATGAGGTTGAACCTGGCGTGCCCACATACGATCGGCTCCGTTTGATTGAGCCTTGATCGCACAGACATTTTCATTTTCAGTACATGCAATACGATCGGCTCCGTTTGATTAAGCCTTGATCGCACAGTTCATTTATGTTATTTATCGTATGTTGTTGGTATGTTAATGTATGCTGTCATATGTTATTGTATGTTATAGTCGTGACTGCTATTTGCCACTGCTTGATTATTTACATTTGCTCATATATGATTATGCACAATTTTCATTGATAAACTAACAAGTAATTCATTAATAATGTTTATCTAATAAGGTTCACTCACCAACTTATGTTGACCCCAAAAACCCCCATTTTTACACATGATACAGGTGAACCAGCAGCAGCTAGGAACACATAGGACTTGGACTAGAAGAATAAAACGATTTAGAGTTGGGACTGTTATGTTTGGTTTATTTTCTTTGTATTGAATGAACATGTTTGGATATTTGGAATTGTAACTTTACTTTATTAAATATGAAACATATTAGTAAATGTCATGAGCTTTGGTGATAACCCAATTATGCCCCGACTCTTATTCCGCTGCGGGTCGGGGTGTGACAGATTGGTATCAGAGCCATGACTATAGGGATATAGGATAGGTTATTAGACCCTTAGAGCCTATACTATAGTCGATTAGAAACTTATAAGATTTTTGTGTGTTACATGCCAAATTTCATGATGTTTATATGTTTTATGTTAAATGTTACATTTAATATTGTGCAAGCATGTTCATAAGTATGTATTATCATATAATGCCTATCATGAATCGTATACTCATAACATATCACATCCATGAAAGCACACACCACGTCATGATTGCTTTTACAATGATTTTCGTGTTTTCAAATCTCATCAAAGTGAGTTCTCATGACGAGCATGTAATAACTGGAAGGGTACCAGTACCGGTAGTCGGAACGTCCTGTCTAGGCTGGCATTCGTATAAATCCAAAATAAAGGACCAGTTTGCCTACCTGGGGACTAACGATGAGAGTACGAAGTACCTATTAGGCCAAAGCATGCTATACCAAACGTCGTGTGAGCTAACCCCACTTTGAGTTGTCATTGTGTCTACACCTGGACACGTTCCGACCAAACATCTCATGAACATATTTTGTGGTTTGCATTCGGGGATGCGAGTGTTAAATTCCCAATACTAATGTGAATCCTACCAAGCCAATAGCCATGGGGGCCCACATGACTATGTAGGTGAAGGTATGGGGGACATTTGAGGCCCAACATGAGCGAACTCAAGACATCCTATGGATGTAGTTGCATTATTGATATTTATGTTATTTTCATTTTCTTAAAGACACATGACACCTAAAAAGACATCATAAACTCACAATCTTCTCATTGTATGATCCTGTAGATGTCGTCTAGACAGCAACGAAGGGGTAAAAGATCGGGAAGGTCTCAGGAACGTTTGGCCACTCAGATCGCGAAACAAATGGCCACGATACTACCTGACATTGTGGTCCAAGTACAACAAGCCCTTGCTACAAATCCTACTAACCCTCCCCAACAACAGGACCAGAACATCGACAACCCTCCTACCAGCAAGTGCTCTTACAAACATTTTAAGTCTTGTGATCCTCCTAAATTTGAAGGGATCGAGGGTGTCACTGCTCTCCTACATTGGTTCGAGGAGATGGAAAACACCTTTTAAACTGCGATTGTCCTGAAGATCGCAAGGTTCGATACGCCACTAGGAGACTATTTGGGGTAGCTCTCACTTGTGGAATACTGAGAAAGGGAAGAGGGGAACTGAAGATGCGATGGCCTTAACTTGGGAGGAGTTAAGGGAAATCATGACTAGGCGTTTCTGTCTTAGAAGTGAAATTAAAAAGCTGGAGGACGAATTTCATTCTCTAAAGCAAAAGGAGGGTGATCACACTACCTATAACAAGAGGTTCTTGGAGTTGAACCAAATGGTTCCAAATTTGTTCACCCCAACCTATCGTCTGATCGAGCATTATATTCGAGGACTTCCCTCGAAAATCCAAGATTCAGTTCTCAGCGTTTCGCCAGTAACACTTGAAGCTGCTATGGAGTTAGCAACTGAACTGACCGAAAACCGAATTCGCAACGGGAAGTTCAAAGAAGAGAAGAAGAAAGCCCATGTTGAGGGACAAACTTCAAACCACCCCATTCCTTCCTCTAAGTTTGCTAACAAGAGGAAGCGCAACACCAGAAATTTTGCAGTTACCCAAACCAACTCCCCTATTCCTGCTGCACCCATTACTCAAGTCACTCCTTCACCCGCACCATACAGAAGACCCTACACTGGCCCGTTACCAAAATGTAACCGTTGCCAATATCACCATTCCCCTTATCATCCTTGCCAATATTGCACCGGCTGCGGTCGCGCAGGACATACTGTTCAAACTTGCCGCATGCCTCAACGAACGAACCGCCACCAACGTTTAACCCAAACCCACCAACAGATAATGGGCCAAGCCCAACAACCCCTACTATCACCCAACCTTTAGCCCAAACATATTACCAGCCCAATTATCCTATGGGTCAACCAATGCGGGCTTGCTACAATTGTGGTGACCCAAGTCATTTCAGAAACACATGTCCAAGGTTGGTTAATATTATTCATGCTCAGGCCCAAGCCAACCCGGTGAACCAAGCAAACCAAGCTCCCCCACCTGCAAGAGGGAGAGCTTTCAATATCAACGCTAACCAGGCCAGAGCTGACGGCAATGTGGTTAACGGTACGTTCCTTATAAATGGTAGATATGCCTCTATGTTATTTGATACTGGTGCGGATAGAAGTTTTGTGTCTTTAGAATTTGAACCTATCTTAAGCAAAAATCGGGATAAGCTCACGGAATCCATAACGGTAGAAGTTGCAGACGGGAAACAGTTTCATTAGACTCTATTATACGCAACTGTACACTCACCTTAAACAACCACGATTTCTCAGTCGACCTTATACAAATGAAGCTGGGAAGTTTTGATATCCTAATCGGTATGGATTGGCTCAGTCAGCATCAGGCAGAAGTTGTATGTCGTGAAAAATTTATTCGTATTCCTCTTTCAAACGGTCAGACTCTTCGAATCATTGGAGAAACCTCGTCAAAAGGGCTTAGCTTAATGTCTTGTCTCCAAGCTCAGAAATATCTTCGCAAGAATTATGTCGCGTTTTTAGCTCATATCATCAAAAAGGGAACCATGGAGAAGAAACTTGAAGACATTCCTGTAGTAAAAGACTTCCCGCAAGTTTTTCCTGACGAATTTCAGGACTTCCTCCAGTTAGAGACGTCGAATTCCGTATTGATCTTATACCTGGTGCTACACCAGTTGCAAAGTCTCCTTATAGGTTAGCCCCCTCTGAAATGCAAGAGCTAGCCAGTCAATTGCAAGAGTTGACTGACAAGGGATTCATACGTCCTAGCTCGTCGCCTTGGGGTGCACCTGTCTTTTTTGTAAAGAAGAAAGATGGATCGTTTCGTATGTGCATCGACTACAGAGAGCTCAACAAGTTAACAATCAAGAATCGCTATCCTTTACCTCGCATTGATGATCTTCTTGACCAACTACAAGGTGCCAGCTCTTTTCAAAAATCGATCTTCGATCTGGCTATCATCAACTTAGAGTGCATGAAGAAGACGTCCCTTAAGACTGCTTTTCGAACTCGTTATGGCCACTATGAATTCATGGTTATGCCATTTGGTTTAACCAACGCACCAGCTGTCTTCATGGACCTAATGAACAGATCTGCAAACCTTATCTTGACCGATTTGTAATAGTATTCATCGACGATATTCTTATTTATTCAAAATCTAAATCTGATCATGAGCGTCATCTTCGACTCGTTCTTGCACTTCTAGAAAAGGAAAAGCTTTATGCCAAATTCTCCAAATGTGAATTCTGGTTAAAAGAGGTACAATTCCTCGGGCATGTAGTCAATGACAAGGGAATACATGTCGACCCTTCAAAGATCAAAGCGGTTCAAGAATGGTAAGCTCCACGCACACCAACTGAAGTAAGATCTTTTCTTGGTCTAGCTGGCTATTAGTCGTCGGTTCATTTCAAACTTCTCTCGCATTGCTGTACCACTCACGGCTTTAACTCATAAGGGAAAACCTTTCATATGGGGACCCAAGCAAGAAGAAGCCTTTCAAACTCTTAAACAAAAACTTTGTGATGCACCAATCCTCACTCTTCCTGAAGGTTGCGATGATTTTGTAGTCTATTGGACGCGTCAGGGCAAGGATTAGGCTGCGTTCTAATGCAAAGAGGAAAAGTCATAGCTTATGCTTCAAGACAACTCAAGACACATGAAAAGAACTACACCACTCATGACCTAGAACTTGGAGCCGTTGTGTTCGCTCTTAAGATATGGAGACATTATCTCTATGGTACTAAGTGTGAAATATACACTGACCACAAGAGTCTTCAACATATCTTCAATCAAAAAGAGTTCAACATGAGGCAACGAAGATGGGTCGAACTTCTAAATGATTACGACTGTGAAATTAGATACCACCCTGGTAAAGCAAATGTGGTGGCTGATGCACTTAGTCGAAAGCGTTATGCGAACTCCATTCATCTTCTATGTTCGCAAATTGTAACCGACATTAAAGATCAAATTCGAGAAGCCCAACACGTTTCAATAACGGAAGAAGATGTGCGAAAGGAGATGTCCTGTGGAGCCGAGCTAAAAATTGAAACTAAATCAGACGGTATTCTGTATTACCTAGATCGTATCTGGATTCCTAACCACAACAATCTTCGTGAAATCTTATGAATGAAGCTCACAAAACGCGATATTCTATACACCCAGGAGCCGATAAGATGTATCAAGACCTACGATACACCTATTGGTGGCCTGGAATGAAGAAGGATATTGCCGTTTTTGTTTCCAAGTGCCTTACATGTTCCAAGGTGAAGGCTGAACACCAAAGACCCTCAGGACTTCTAGTCCAACCGGAAATACCTGTATGGAAGTGGGAAAATATAACCATGGATTTCATTACCGGGTTACCTCGCACTTCTGGTGGGTATGACACTATATGGGTAATTATAGACCGACTTACAAAATCAGCTCACTTTATTCCTATCCGCGAAGATTTCAAGAACGAAAAGCTTGCACGTATTTATATCAACGAAATCGTAAGCCGACATGGGGTACCGTTAAGCATTATTTCTGATCGTGATGGTCGTTTCACTTCACGAACATGGCAAGCAGTACAATCCGCTATGGGCACGCGATTAGATCTCAGTACCGCCTATCATCCTCAAACTGATGGACAGTCTGAGCGCACCATTCAGACTCTTGAAGATATGCTTAGAGCATGTGTCATAGACTTCAAGGGAAATTGGGACGCCCACCTACCAATAGTTGAATTTTCGTACAACAACAGCTATCATTCGAGCATCGGCATGGCACCTTTTGAAGCCTTATATGGTCGTAAGTGCCGATCTCCTGTATGCTGGCACGAAATTGGGGAAGCTCAAATTACTGGTCCAGAATTGATCCAAGAAACCACAGACAAGATACATCAAATTCGAAACAATCTTCTAGCGGCTCAAAGTCGTCAAAAGAGTTATGCAGATAAACGACAGAAGCCCTTAGAGTTTAACATTGGCGATCATGTACTTTTAAAAGTATCACCGTGGAAGGGAGTAGTTCGTTTTAGTCAAAAGGGCAAGCTAGCACCACGTTACGTCGGACCTTTCAAGATACTCGAAAGAGTAGGTCCTGTAGCATACAAGCTTGATCTACCAGAAGAACTCAACAGGATTCATCCCACATTCCACGTGTCGAACTTGAAGAAGTGCCTCGCTGATGAGAACCTCCACATTCCGCTGGAAGATATTCAGATTGATGAATCTATGCATTTTGTCGAAAGACCTGTAGAGATCATGGACTTCGGAGAGAAACGTCTACGACGGAGTCGCATTCCAATTGTTAGGGTACGCTGGGAGTCGAAACGGGGACCTGAGTTTACTTGGGAACGTGAAGACTCAATGCGCGAAAAATACCCGCATCTTTTTCCTACTACTTCAACTACTTAAATTTCGGGACGAAATTCCTAAAAGTAGGGGATACTGTAACATTTGTAAAAATCGGGTTTTCAAAACCCGCACCGTTTTGTAATCGAATATCAAGTTATAAAAGTTACGTTGAATATTTATGATTATTTTGATTTAAAACGATACATAATTAATAAATTGACTAAACTATAAAAATTATATTTGATAAAAAGTTAAAATAAAATAAATAAAAAAATTATGTTGCTGCCGGGACTCGAACCCGGGTCAGCCAAGAACAACTCCAACGACTTAACATACACTCACATCACCACTCCGCCACTTTGTGTTTTCTGTTATATCTAGGAAACAAATGAGACTTATATACAGCTAGGTTAAACCGGTTTCGCCAACTGAGAAACGGAAATCGGCAAATCAATCGTCAAATCGTTTGTTTTCTCGCCTATTCACGTTCATAACCGATGAACCGATGTCTTTAATCAATTCAGAATTGATTGAGCATCAAGTCTCATCATTATCGGTCTTCATAACCGAAAAGTAATCAAATCCAGAATACTTCAACCCAAGATCACTCTCGCGACTCAGAAATATCATACCAGCATCCCATTTCACTTTCGTCACATTTTCAGACCATCAGAACGCTTAAAACAGCTCGCCGGAATTTTCTGCAAAAGTCGCCGG
This sequence comes from Scalesia atractyloides, assembly GCA_947069175.1. Lineage (NCBI taxonomy): Eukaryota > Viridiplantae > Streptophyta > Magnoliopsida > Asterales > Asteraceae > Scalesia > Scalesia atractyloides. The sequence continues at coordinate 84,977,789 of CAMTDV010000025.1, forward strand.
AAAACCGTATTCATCCTCAAACGGTAAATCTTTCAATATTCGTTGTAGTTCAACAATTCTTAAGCTATTTCTAACTTAAACCTCTCAATTGAAATCGAACTCAGGCGCTGTATTCAACTAATTCCAGTTCGCCGGAACTCCCCTGAAAGTTTTTATTTCGTCTGTGAAACGATAAGGACCTTCAAACACACCGATAACGTTTGTTTATCACTTCAATTCCACATTCGACTAATCAAAACAGTTGATTATCTTGTTCAGTTGAAGAGCATAAAAACAGGGACCGACACATTGCCGAAAATCTGAAATAAACCGTTCATCGGTATGTTCACCTCTAATTACCGTCTCTGCCTTTTCATTTAAGCTTTAATAATGTCTGTAAATCATAAACACAAGGAACGAGTTAGTAAATCAGTTGACTGTAATTTGAATGAAGAAGACGAAGCTAACTAAGTTATAAGTATATTTAAAACTAGTAAAATGAACGGGTTAGACACACAGTCCAGCGGTGGACTGTGTGCAAAATACAAACGCATGTCCCGAGTTCGATTCCTGCTATACGCACTCCTTATATAATAAAATGCCTTTTTGTTTAAAAATTAAACCGGGTTAACTCAGTTAGTTGTTAAGTATAATAAAAACCGAGATAATAACCAGGTTAGACACACAGTCCAGCGGTGGACTGTGTGCAACATTAACCCATACGTCGTGGTTCGAAACCCGCACTAGCACCGGTCCGTTGAATTAAAATGTTTTTGCAATCAAAGGAATTTCGGTTAAACTGAATAAGTGTATAAATATAATTAAAAACAAGATTATTTCGGGTTAGACACGTAGCTCAGTTGGTAGAGCTGCGTGCACGCGTACGGGAGGTCTCGGGTTCGAGCCTCACCCAGCGCAAACCAGGTCACTGACCGAACCGGTCAACAAGTCAACAGGTCAACGGTCAACGGTCAACGCAAAATAAACAAATTTTTTTATATTTTTATTTATTTAATTTAATTTAAAAATCAATTAAAAATACTTAAAAATAACATTTTTAAAGATAGAAAATAGTCTTAAACCCACAAAAATATATCTAAAAATTTCATTAAAATCCTTAATAAAATCCACTCATTTAATATATTTTTCCGTTATTATTTAGGTTAGTATTTCTCATTGTTCCGCTCCTCTAATTCGTGCGCATCTCATCATCTCCAATTCAACGCACCCAATGTGAGTGAATCTTTACAAATTCCCCGTTTAATCACGTTTTGGGGTGTATCATGTGTCTTGATATATATATTATACTTAAACCATTGTGCATACATCATATCATGAACCAGTGTATTCAGTTTGTTTCTGTTGTGTAGTTATTGTTGGATGCAAGTTTATTATTTTCAGTACATGCAATTTCATAGGCCACCGCTCCCCATTACATTATGAGCGTTGAGCATGTTCCCCATTTCATTTGAGGTTGAACCTGGCGTGCCCACATACGATCGGCTCCGTTTGATTGAGCCTTGATCGCACAGACATTTTCATTTTCAGTACATGCAATACGATCAGCTCCGTTTGATTAAGCCTTGATCGCACAGTTCATTTATGTTATTTATCGTATGTTGTTGGTATGTTAATGTATGCTGTCATATGTTATTGTATGTTATAGTCGTGACTGCTATTTGCCACTGCTTGATTATTTACATTTGCTCATCTATGATTATGCACAATTTTTCATTGATAAACTAACAAGTAATTCATTAATAAATGTTTATCTAATAAGGTTCACTCGCCAACTTATGTTGACCCCAAAAACCCCCATTTTTACACATGATACAGGTGAACCAGCAGCAGCTAGGAACACATAGGACTTGGACTAGAAGAATAAAACGATTTAGAGTTGGGACTGTTATGTTTGGTTTATTTTCTTTGTATTGAATGAACATGTTTGGATATTTGGAATTGTAACTTTGACTTTATTAAATATGAAACATATTAGTAAATGTCATGAGCTTTGGTGATAACCCAATTATGCCCCGACTCTTATTCCGCTGCGGGTCGGGGTGTGACACCTAAGATAATGAATATTGAATAAAACAGAGTTGATTGACTAAATATGATTTCATGCGCAAGATTTTTTATATGTTTGGAAAGATAAGGTTATATCCTAAAACAAAATTTCTACTACTAAAACCTAATGGAACTTCTCATAACCGCCTGACAATGCCTCTGATCCTTTGGCAAGAATACTTATATATAGGAAGTACCAGCGGCGTATCCACCATATTCTTGTCAAATTTTCATTGGTTTTATCAGTAAGTTATGATTGGTTCTATGATGAGACTCTAGAACATAAATAAACACAACAACCAATGTCTGAGTCCTTAATTCTGATAGTATACATGTTTGAATGGTGACTCAATCCAATTTCTTTAAATAATGAGATGACATGAATGCTAAATCAGGAGTATAAAACAAACTTCAACCAAGACATTACGAAATCCTACATGGAACTTCTCATAACCGTCTGACAATGCCTCTGATCCTTTGACAAGAATACTTATATATAGGAAGTACCAGCGGCGTATCCACCATATTCTCGTCAAATTTTCATTGATTTTATCAGTAAGTTATGATTAGTCCTATGTGACTCTAATCATAAACAAACACAACAACCAAAGCTTGAGTCTTTGAATGATGACAGTACCTCTCTCGTTTGTTATGATGGGGAGGTTAGTCTATGTAGAAAATGGAACACAATCCAATTTCTTTAAATGATGAGTTAATATGAATGTTAAATCAGTGAGTGTAAAACAAATTTCAACCAAGACATTACTAAATCCTACATGGAACTTCTCATAACCGCCTGTAATGCCTCTGATCCTTTGGCAAGAATACTTATATATAGGAAGTACCAAGGCGTATCCACCATATTCTCGTCAAATTTTCATTGGCTTTATCCGTTAGTTATGACTAGTTCTATGTGACTCTAAAACATAAACAAACACAACAACCAAAGCTTGAGTCTTTGAATGATGACAGTACCTCTCTCGTTTGTTATGATGGAGAGGTTAGTTCATGTAGAAGTGAGACACAACTCAACTTCTTTAAATGATGACACTGTGATATGTCGTGAGGTATGATGATATGAATGTTAAATCAATGAGTATAAAAACAAAACTGAAATAGTAATTCGCATTAAGATCCTTGGATAAATTTCCAATTTAAAATTGAGACACGTGAAAATTGAGATAATCATAAAGAAAAACATAAAACTAAGCGGTTGGAGTTGAATCTTGATTTTCAGTGAAAGGGACTAGTTGGGTGTTTTCGTTTGGGCCGTCATTATCTTCAACAGGATTGGCGTTGATGTTGAAAACTCTTCCTCTTGCTGGTGGCCTAGTGGTTGGGTTTTCTTGATTTGCTTGGTTAACTGGGTTTGCTTGAACTTGGGCGTTTATGATGTTAACCAATTGAGGGCACGTGTTTCTAAAGTGGGTAGGGTCGCCACAATTGAAACAAGCTCGAACATATGGGAACATGGGTATTGGGGTTGTTAATATGTTTGGATCATGTTTTGAGTAGGGGGTGAGGTTTGGTTTTGAGGGGTGCGGCAAACCTTGCTCAAATGACCATAGCGTCCACAATTCGCACATAGTCGACAAAGTAAGGTAGATGGATGGTGATAAAAACAGGTGTTACATTGAGGGTAAGGTCCAAGGTAAGGTTTCTTATTTGGTAGGTTGGGTTGGGTGCTACTTGAGTGATTGGGATAGCTTGGATGGGTACGGCTTTGTGGTTGATTGCGTTGGGTGACAGCGAAAAGTTGCTCATCTCGTTTCCTCTTGGAAATGGGTTGAGAAGGGAATTCGGTTTGGGTGGAGTTTGAAATTTCAGTTGATGCTTTATCTTTCTTCTTCTCCTCCTTGAATTCTTTATTCCATATACGGTTCTCGGTGAGCTCTGTAGCTAACTCCATTGCTGCTTCCAAGGTTGCAGGTGTGGTACTAATTACAGAGTCTTGAATTTTTGAAGGAAGACCTCGAATGTAGTGCTCGATCAAACGGTAGTGGGGAGTGAACAAGTTGGGAACCATTTGATTTAACTCGAGGAATCTCTTGTTGTATGTAGTGTGGTCGCCTTCCTTTTGTTTCAACAAATAGAACTCATCCTCTAATTTCTTGATTTCGCTCCTTGGGCAAAACCGTCTTGTCATGATTTCTTTCAACTCTTCCCAAGTCAAAGTCATAGCATCTTCAACACCTCGTTTAGCCTTCTCTGTATTCCACCAAGTAAGTGCTATTCCAAATAAACGACCAGTAGCATATCGCACTTTGTGATCATCGGGGCAATCGCAATTTAGGAAAATGTTTTCCATTTCTTCAAACCAATAGAGAAGAGCGGTGACACCTTAGTCCCTTCGTATTTTGTAGGGTCGCAGGATTTGAAATGCTTGTAGGTGCATTTAGTGGTATTTGGGGGAGGGTTGACAATATTTTGAACTTCTTGATTGACGGGATTAGCGGTAAGGGCTTGTTGGACTTGAATTACAATTTGGGTATTACGGCAGCCATTTGTTGAGCGATTTGGGCAGCCATGCGCTCGCGGGCTTTTCCTGCTCTCATCTTCCTACGAGCGAAGACTAGAAGACATCTACAAGGAATACATATCAAGAGTATGAGTTGGATGCTTTTGGGATCATGTGTCGTATTTAGGAATGAACATTCATAAAATAAACATAGCATAATAAATCTACTACATCCATAGGATGTCTTGGGCTTTGCTCGTAATTGGGCCTTGCATGCCCCCATACTTCACCTTCGTAATCACGTGGGCCCCCATGATTACCGGGTTTTTTCATATGGTTCGCATGTGTTAGCCTGGTTACGTACACTAAAACCCGGAGAAAATCGAGAAATATGTATGTAACGTATGATATTCGGAATGTATCCAAGTCTGGACACGGTGACACCTCAAAGTGGGGTTAGTTCGAACGACGTTTAGTGTGGCATGCTTTGGCCTAATAGGTCTTTCGTACTCTCATCGTTAGTCCCCAGGTAGGCAAACTGGTCCGTTATATTGGATTTATACGAATGCCAACCTAGACAGGACGTTCCGACTACCGGTACTTGTACCCTTACAGTTACTACATGCCCGTCGCAGAACTCACTTTGATGAGATTTGAAAAATGAAAAAAATGCGACAAAATCTTGAATAACGGAAGTATGAAGATGATTTGAATATGTGAATATTGTAACATGTATGATGAATATGTATGTAAGTATGTATGTTTGACTTAAGTATAATTCACTAGATATCACAAAATGTAATATTGGAAATATTTGCATGCATTTGTGTATGTAATAAATATGAAACAAATAAATATCATAAGTTTGCATATAACCACATAAACAATTAAAATCTAATCAACTATAGTATAGGCTCTAAGGGTCTAATAACCTATCCTATATCCCTATAGTCAAAAGCTCTGATACCAATCTGTCACACCCCGACCCGCAGCGGAAAAGGTGATCGGGGCATGATTGGTTATCATCAAAGCTCATGACATTTATTATAGCGTTTCATATTTATTATTACAACTTAAAGGGAAACATACAATCATAATTACATCATGTTCTACACATCATTCTAGACTTCATTATTTTCTTCTAAGGCATTTCCTATGTTTTCCTTGCTTCATCTTGTTCACCTGTATCATGTGTAAAAATGGCTTTTTGGATCAACAAAAAGTTGGCAAGTGAACCTTGTTAGAAAACATTTATTATTTATTTCTTGTTGTATTTAATATGGAAAAATTGTGCAATATTCATATATGAACAAACGTAAATAAACATACAATAACAACAATTAGCATACAATAACAAACCATTAGCATACGATATCAAACAACAACAAACAATAACATACATTAACAAACCAACAGCATACAATAACATATCAACTTGCATAAATATATAACATGAATGAAACTGTGCGATCAAGGCTCAATCAAACGGAGCCGATCGTATTGCATGTACTGAAAATGATAAATGTCTGTGCGATCAAGGCTCAATCAAACGGAGCCGATCGTATGTTGGCACGCCAGGTTCACGCTCATAATGTAATGGGGAACATGCTCAATGCTCATAATGTAATGGGAACCGGCGGCCTATGAAATTGCATGTACTGAAAATAATAAAATTAAATCTAAACAATAACCACACAAACAGTTTATACAAGCTGAATACACATTTACTCATGATATGATGTATGCACAATGATTTAAATATAAAATAGTAAGACACATGATACACCCCAAAAACGTGATTTAAACGGGGAATTTGTAGAGATTCACTCACCTTGGGTGCTTCGGTGAATGATGTTGAATGCGCACGAGTTTAGAGGATTGATCGACGAGGAAAAACTAACCTAATTAATAACTAAAGTAAGGTAAATAAATGGATTTTATTAATAACTTTAATAGGATTTTTTGGATATATTTTTGTGAGTTTTAGGCTATTTTCTAACTTTAAAAATGTTATTTTTAAGTATTTTTAATTGATTTTTAAATAAAATAAATAAATAAAAATAATAAAAAAATGTTGACTTTTTGACCGTTGACTTTTTGACTTGTTGACCGTTGACGTTGACCGGTTCGGTCGGTTATATGTGTGCGCTGGGTGAGACTCGAACCCGAGACCTCCCGTACGCGTGCACGCAGCTCTACCAACTGAGCTACGTGTCTAACCCGAAATATTTCTGTTTTTAATTATATTTATATACTAATTAGATTAATCCGAAATTCATTTATTTTTAAAAAGGTTTTAATGTACCGCTCGGTGCTCTCAACAGGTCTCGAACCCGGGACCTGTGGTTTAGTTTGGCACACAGTCCACCGCTGGACTGTGTGTCTAACTTGGTAAATATTCTGGTTATTATTATACTTAACATCTTACTGAGTTAACCCGGTTCAGTTTAATAAAAAAAAACATTTTATTACAGCGAATGTGTGTGACCAGGATCGAACTCGAGACGTTATGCATATTGTTTGCACACAGTCCACCGCTGGACTGTGTGTCTAACCCGTTCATAATATCGATTTTAATTAATCTTATAACATACCCAACTTCATCTTCTTCGTTCAAAACACAGACATCGATTAGCTGACTGTTATTTGTTAAATTAACTTAACGAACATTATGAGCCATCGTAATGTAAGGAACAGAAAAAGGTTTGAGGATTGATTGTACCGAACTGTTCGTCTTTCTTCAGAAGTCCGGCAAAGATCGTCGGCTCTGTTTTGGTGACCTTCGGCTGATAGGATTAGTTAACAATTTGGAGGGATTAGATGTGAAATTGAACTACTGAATAATGATTATCAGTAGGTTTAAATGATCATACCGGTTATCAGCAGGTTTCTGAAATTTCAGAAATTTTCCGGCGAAAACAGATAATCCGACAACGTCGTCTGGAAAAGATTCTGGGTGAGGGATTGATATTAGAATTTGTCCAATAATGGAATGAAACAGAAAAATCGAAGTAATTACCGTGTAGATGAAAGTCTCGGTTTTCCGGCGACTTGCAGAGATTTTCCGGCGAGTGAAATTTCTTGCGACAAAGATTCTTCAGAGGTTTAAGGTGAGTGGGGTGATGTCAGTATGAGCTCCAAGATCTTGTGTTTAGGTAAACAGACGAAATGGAATGAACTCGATTTTCCAGCGAAAATTTCCGGTTAATTTTCAGAGAATTCCGGCGACTTCCGGCGAAGCTTTCTGAGCGAAAAAAAGAGAGTGATTTTGATAAAACTCGCGAGCTCACTGAATGAATAAAGTATAACTCCCGGATTTGAATTGTATTTTTCGGTTTTGAATAGAAATTTAAGGTAATGAATGAAATTGATGGATTCTTCGGTTATAACCGATCTTACTGTTAACGTAAACGTTATGACAAAAAGAAACGGCAAAATTTGACGAAATTGTCGGGATTTCCGGCGTGAGCGGATTTGGGCGCGTTGTGTAACTGGGTTTTGATTTCCAGATTTAATTTATGTATTAATTGTTTCAATATGTAAACAAAGATCACGAGTGGCGGAGCGGTTGAATGTGTGTGTGTTAAAGCTGTGTGACCGTTGACCCGGCTGACCGGGTTCGAATCCCGGCTTCAGCATATTATTTTTTATTCACTATTTTTAATACATTTTCAAAAATAAATTTTATATTCTAATATACTTATTAATTATGTATCGTTTAAAATTAATTTGGGCATTAAATATGCAACGAAATTTTTGACTGGTTGTTCGGTTAATAAAGGAAGCGGGTTTGGTTAATCCGGTTTTTTACGGATGTTACAGGGATGATCTGGAAAGTGATGGTATTGGCAACGGTTGCATTTTGGTAATGGGCCAGAGTATGGCCTTTTATATGGTGCAGGTGAGGGGGCAACTTGGGTAATGGCTGCAACAGGGATAGGGTAATTGGTTTGTGTGACAGCGAAGTTTCTGGTGTTACGTTTCCTCTTGTTAGCAAACTTAGAGGAGGAGGTGGAATGGTTTGAAGTTTGGCCCTCAATGGGGGCCTTCTTTTTCTCCTCTTTAAATTTACCGTTGCGAATTCGATTCTCGGTCAGTTCAGTAGCTAGTTCCATAGCAGCTTCAAGTGTTGCTGGCGAAGTGCTGAGAACTGAATCTTGAATTTTCGAGGGAAGACCTCGAATATAATGCTCGACTAAGCGGTAAACTGGGGTGAACAAGTTAGGACCATCTGGTTCAACTCTAAAAACCTCTTGTTGTAGGAAGTATGATCTCCCTCCTTTTCCTTCAATGAATGAAATTCATCCTCTAACTTTTTAATCTCACTTCTAGGACAGAATCGTCTCGTCATGATTTCCCTTAACTCCTCCCACGTTAAGGCCATTGCATCTTCGATTCCTCTCTTACCCTTTTCAGTATTCCACCAGGTAAGAGCTACCCCAAATAGTCTCCCGGTTGCGTATCGTACCTTGCGATCCTCGGGACAATCGCAGTTGAGGAAAGTGTTTTCCATTTCCTCAAACTAGTGGAGGAGAGCAGTGACACCTTCGGTCCCTTCAAATTTCGGAGGATCGCAAGACTTGAAATGTTTATATGAGCACTTGTTGGTAGGAGGGTTGCCGATGTTCTGGTCTTCTTGCTGGGGAGGATTGGTGGGATTTGTGGCGAGAGCTTGTTGTACTTGAACCACAATATCAGGAAGTACCGCGGCCATTTGTTTTGCGATTGAGTGGCTAAGCGTTCGTGTGACCTTCCTGATTTTCTACCCCCTCGTTGTTGCCTAGCCGACATCTACAGGAACATACATAAGAAGATTGTGAGTTTATGGAGTCTTTTTAGGTGTCATGTGTCTTAAAGAAAATGAAAATAACATAAATATCAATAATGCAACTACATCCATAGGATGTCTTGGGTTTGCTCATGTTGGACCTCAAATGTCCCCATACCTTCACCTGTATAGTCATGTGGGCCCCCATGACTATTGGCTTGGTAGGATTCACATTAGTATAGGCGGTTTAACACTCGCATCACCCGAATGAAAACCATGAAATATGTTTACGAGATGTATGGTCGGAATGTGTCCAGGTGTAGACACAATGACAACTCAAAGTGGGGTTAGCTCACACGACGTTTGGTATAGCATGCTTTGGCCTAATAGGTACTTCGTACTCTCATCGTTAGTCCCCAGGTAGGCAAACTGGTCCTTTATTTTGGATTTATACGAATGCCAAGCTAGACAGGACGTTCCGACTACCGGTACTTGTACCCTTCCAGTTACTACATGCCCATCATGAGAACTCACTTTGATGTGATTTGAAAATACAAAAATCATTGTAAAAACAATCATGAAAATGATGTGATGTGTGCTTCATGGATATGATATGTTATGAGAATATGATTCATGATAGGCATTATATAATAATATGTACTTATGAACATGCTTGCATAACATTGAATGTAACATTAAACATAAAACATATAAACATCATGAATTTTGCATGTAACATACAAAAAATCTTAAAAATTTCTAATCAACTATAGTATAGGCTCTAAGGGTCTAATAACCTATCCTATATCCCTATAGTCATGGCTCTGATACCAATCTGTCACACCCCGACCCGCAGCGGAATAAGAGTCGGGGCATAATTGGGTTATCACCAAAGCTCATGATATTTACTAATATGTTTCATATTTATTTAAGTCAAAATTACATCCTCAATATTCCAAACATGTTCATACAAATACAAAGAAAAATAATCAACTAAACAATCCAAGCTCTAAACCAGTTTATTCTTCTAAGCCAATCCTATGTGTTTCTTGCTGCAGCTGGATCACCTGTATCATGTGTAAAAATAGGGGTTTTTGGGTCAACATAAGTTGGCGAGTGAACCTTGTTAGATAAACAGTTATTATTGATTTCTTGTTATCTTTATCATGGAAAAATTGTGCAATAGTCATAAGTGAGCAAATGTAAATAATCATACAATAACAATAACAACCACAAACAATAACATACAATAACATATCAACTTGCATGAATATATAACATGAATGAAACTGTATATGTTGGCAACGTCACGTTCACGCTCACAATGTAATGGGGAACGGACGGCCTATGATGAATGTCTGTGCGATCAAGGCTCAATCAAACGGAGCCGATCGTATGTTGGCAACGCCCGGTTCACGCTCATAATGTAATGGAGAACAGCTCAACGCTCATAATGTAATGGGGAGCGGTGGCCTATGATAATGTATGTACTGAAAATGATAAATTAAATCTAAACAATAACCACACAAACAGTTAATACAAGTTGAATACACATTTGTTCATGGATATGATGTATGCACAATGATTTAAATATAATAAATGGTAAGACACATGATACACCCCAAAAACGTGATTAAAACGGGGAATTTGTAGAGATTCACTCACATTGGGTGCGTTCGGTTGAAGATGATGAAATGCGCACGAGTTTGGAGGATTGATTGACGAGACTTAACTAACCTAAATAATAACGGCAAGTAGGGTAAATAAATGGATTTTATTAATAAATTTTAATAAGATTTTTATATATTTTTGTGAGTTTAAGGCTATTTTCTATCTTTAAAAACATTATTTTTAAGTATTTTTAATTGATTTTTAAATTAAATAAATAAATAAAAATATAAAAAATGTTGACTTTTGCGTTGACCATTGACCGTTGACCGGGACTGTTGACCGTTTGACCGGTTTGCTAAAGTGTAAGTGTGCGCCGGGTAAGGCTCGAACCCGAGACCTCCCGTACGCGTGCACGCAGCTCTACCAACTGAGCTACGTGTCTAACCCGAAATAATTCTGTTTTTAGTTATATTCATATACTGTTTTAGTTTATTCAAAATTCTTTTATTTTCAAAAAGGGTTTTAATCGTTGAACCGGAGTGTGCAACAGGTCTCGAACCCGGGACCTGTGGGTTAGTGTTGCACACAGTCCACCGCTGGACTGTGTGCTAACCTGGTTAATATACCGATTTTTATTATACTTAACAACTTCAGTGAGTTAATCCGGTTCAGTTAGAAAAAGAAAACATCTTTATTACAGAGCATACGTGTGTGTCAAGGATCAAACTCGCGGCGTGTGATATATGTGCGCACACAGTCCACCGCTGGACTGTGTGTCTAACCCGAGATAATATCCAATTTATATTAAACTTATAAACAAACTAACTTCATCTTCTTCGTTACAATATCACAGACTACGATTTCTCTACTGTTTCTTGTTTAATTCGATTGACAAACATTCAAATGACTAAAATGAAATGGCAGAGAAGATTTTGGAAGTAAACATACCGGAGAAACGATCTTTCTCAGAATTCCGGCGAAGTCGTCGGCTCTGTTTTTATGGATTTTGTCTGAGCGGACAAATTAACAATTTTGATTAGCTAGATGTGGAATTGAAGTACTGAACAAGAGTTATCTGAATGTTTAAAGGTTTATACCGTTTCACAGCGAGTTCTAGAAATTCTCAGAGATTTTCCAGCGAATGATGATTATCCGATATCGTCGCCTGGAACTGATTCTGATTGAAGGGTTTGAGTTAGCAAAAGCTTAACAACTGATAGACGATGAAAGAATTTAGAAACTTACTAATTTGATGGAAGACACGGTTTTCCGGCGAAAGTCCGACGAGTTCAAAAAGCAATTCCGACGATCAGAAACGAGAGTAAACGTGAGAATAGAAGTTCTGGGAAAGTAATTGAGTCGCGAAATGAAGCTTTTGTTGAAGAAATTCCAGAAGTGAATGTTTTCGGTTATAAAAACCGAACATCACTTGAATTCAAGTCCATTCATGACTGAATTGATTAGAAATGTCGGTGTATCGGTTATTAACAGAAAATCGCGATCACTCAAACGTTTTGGACGTTTGGAAGCCGATTACGGTTACAGTGGCGTAAACCGGTTGATTCCTGAGTGAAGTTATCATTTAATGATTCCTAGAACTAACAGAAAACATCAAGTGGCGGAGCGGTTATAAGTGTGCGTGTTAAGTCTTTAGACTCACCCGGCTGACCCGGGTTCGAATCCCGGCAGCCGGTTTTTTTTATTTATTTTCTTTTCACTTTTTATTAATTATAGTTTTTAAATTCTAATTTGTTAATTAATTATGCATCGTTTAAAATTAAAATAAACATAAATACGCAAAGAAAAATTTATAACTTGATATTCGATTACAAACGAAGCGGGTTCGGAAAACCCGTTTTTGACAAATGTTACAGTTACCATTTCCATGTAGGAATTTCAAGTTGTTGTAGTAAACGTGACCATTTCTGATGTTCGTCTTTAATCCGAACACGTCAGACCTTTAATTACATAGGTGGTTATATATGGATATCTTCATATCAATCCACCAATAATTCTTTTTTCAAATCTTGGTACATTTTATCTCCTCCAGGATGTACCGAATATTTCAAGTAATGTGATTCCTAGAGTATCAGATCTCTGAGTCCTCAGAAGATGGGAAACCAGATTCTATCGTTGAATCTCAAAATTCCATCATTTCCAGGTGTTAATTGATCAACAGCTTCACCTAATCCTTCATTAGAAGCATTTGCTTGTAATAAGGCTTGTTCATGAACTTCAAGCAGTTTCTCATTTAAAGCGGTTTGTAGTTTAATTCTTTTAGGATGAACCCTAATTCGGTTTCTTGATTTTGTAGATCAAATTCGAGTCGCCTCTTATCAAACTCAAGCCTCTCCTTTTCCTTCGTTGCCCCTTCTTCCTTTTCATTTTCTTTCTTTTTGTACCTCTCCTCTTGCACTCCCATAAAATGGTTTAATTTTTGTGGAATTGTATCAAGTTTTGATACATCACTCGAGCTCGTTCCCTTTGAACCCGAAGGCTTCTCAGCGGCTTCTTTTTTAGCACGATCCCTTCCAATTGGCCACTCTAATCAGGAGTTGGAGCTTCATCTTTATACTCGGTGTCATCATTTATATTGATAGCACAATGTGCACTGGACCCACCCGCACTATAACTCTCTGACGCACTTGTTTTAGATGTTTCGCTTGTGATACTCAGTAGGCACCACTTTCCACTTCTCACATTTTCTCAATATTTCATGCACCCTCATATAATGCCACGGCCCATGTTTCTTGGTGTATCTTTCAGTAGCCAACGACAAAACACTTCCATCATTTGTTCCACTTGGAAGATTGTTCCATGCATGTTGATATATACCCACAAACAAACCAATTTTTCTGCTCATCTCTCTAAATTTTGAACTAACGGAATGGACTAATCAATATGGTTCGCGTTGCATCAATTTGAAAAATTCTTTACAAACCTGGTTATAAAAACCTTCATTTTTTTATTGGTGGCTACACATTAAAATTTAAAATATAATCTTTCTTTAGAAATCAAATACAAATATTAATTTTAATACTTTATTTTAAAATAAAATTAAAAATTATACCTATAATCGGATCGCTAGAAGTTTTAACCCACGCTCGTGCGAGTGCTTCCAACTCGCCCAGGGTCCAAGGAATGCTTTCCGCCTTCCCGCTTCCCTTTTCTTGATATCCTAGGGCTCGTTTTTTTCCTTTCTTAGCCTTCGTGGTTGGTGGTTGCGTTTCGGGTGTAACATCGCCATCTATGGCTAAAGAAACAAAATCGGGCTCGGGTGCAGTTTGAGTCAACGGTTGGAACAGTGGCATTTGTATTCCTTGTGATTGCATTTGCATTTGCGTAGAATGTTGGTGTTGTTGGTATTGCACTTGCCAAGCGTTTTGAGCTTGACTAAAACCGCCAAATGAATACGGATCCATCTGTGCCGTGGGGTATACGAGTGGGGTTGGGAAATAATGGAGGGGGTTCGATCGACTCGGATCCATTAGTTTTTTTTTGTATAATATGAAGATTGGTAAAGAAATTAAAAATGGATTTGAGATTGTGATTTTATTGAAAATGGAGTTTAAATAGAATTTTAAAATTAATTTAAATTTTTCTATTTTTTTCTACCGTTGCCAACGGACACATTTGAAACGTTCGAATGTTTGGAGCTTCATGGTGGACGGGGTTGAATCCCCGATGTCACTAAATGATGGACATGGGGTGTTCCCCAATGGGGAAACCCTTCATGTCGGCTCCCCGATACCACACCCCCGCGTCTAAAAGTAGATTGTTATCTTATTTAACACAATAAATATAAGACTAAAATAATAAATGAATATATATTACAACTAATATATAATTTGTTATAACCATAAAATATAAAATATGAAGAAGTGAATAGGCCCATAGGCATTTATTGTTCAAACGAATTTACTCTATAAATACCCCCACTCAGTTACAAACTAATCTCACCAAAGCCTTCAATAAAAAGAGACATGAGACCGGCCTTGGTTTATTCGTTGGTTTTCTCACTTCTTTTGGTAAGAGCTCATTTTTAAGCTAAGTGTTTTGAGTTTATATGTGTGTTATACTTAAAATTCTTGAACTAACCTAGTTTTTCTATATATATTTCATTTTCTATGATTAGATTGCAAGTTTATATGATGCAAGAATACACCGAAAAGACTTTTGGAAAAGCTTAAGGAAAGAGATCCCAAGCCAAAGACAATTGAAGAAGCTCCAAGTCGTGATTCATTTGGATCAAACAAAATAGAAATTAAGAAAGATCAATTCGCGAGATACTTTGACAGACAGCCTAATCTCAAGATGTTCACAAAAGACTTTAATCCCAACCCGAATGGCGAGGAACCTCCTCCTCCTAAAGAAAATGGTGAGGAACCTCCTCCTCCAAAAGAAAATGGCGAGGAACCTCCTCCTCCTAAAGAAAATGGCAAGGAACCTCCTCCTCCTAAAGAAAACTAGTCTTCTTTTAGCATCATCTACAAAAATATATGTAATAAATACAAAATAAAGTTTATGCTATGTTTCATGTGGAATAACGTGTTAACTATAAAAATTTGTTGACTAGCGAATTTACCCTCTGTTAATTTGCAACTTTTGTTACTCATCAGAAGTTACTATTCATTTTTTTTGTCTTTTCATTGGTTATAACTAAAGCACGCATCCTATGTTGTATAAACATAGAATTATAAAAGCGAATCTTTATATGCACACATTTATGTGAACGGTGAATAAATCAAACATAATTGTAGTTTAATCACATGTTGCGATAAACTTTTCTTTTGCAATTTATTTCCACCGTCTATACGTCGACTTTATTATGAATTTGAGGAATATATTGCATCAAGCAAACTAAGATGCTAAAAATTGTATCTACACATCATGTGTGGTTCAACGCTTTAACATATTTTTTTGTTCGGTTTAACAGTCCTGTGAGAAAACACGGGTCATAAATACTCGTTCATTTTATAAGACATGTGGAAAATGATGAATTTTTTATAACATTTTAGGCAACTTTTTGCAAATTAATAAACTAAACAAAAAACATGAAACAGTGACTCATTTCGTTTCTTCTCGATAGTTTGGTTTCCCTTAATCGAAAGTTATTTAAATAGAATGACGATTTAAGTAAAGTTATTACATTATTACATTTCTATACAATGTGATATATAATATAATATAATATAATATAAGATAACATAACATAATATAATATAACGTGATATAATGCTAAGTGAAGTGAAGTAATACGATCTAATATTTCACGACATAATATAAGATAACCTAAGACAGTATGCTATATAACTTAAGTTTCTAAATGCTGGTAAGATATGCAACTTTTTGGTATTCTTTTTGCTAAAACTACACACTACACCTAGAATTCTATCACTTACATTTAATGGTGGACCTAAAAAGTATTTTTACAGGGGGCGGAAATTTATAAGGGTTGTTTGACTGTTGCTACATAATAATTTTTTTGGTCCGGTTCGAATCAGGTCATATAGAAAAAGATAATCATATTAATTTTCATATAAACAATAAAAGTACGTCAAACATCATTACAAATGCACAGTGAAAATCGAAAATATAATATCTAAAATTGGTCTCTACAGATTTCGTTTATTAAAATCTAGCCATAACATCACCTAGTGAGACATTTTAAGCAAGTCCTTTTGTAATAACAAATACAATGATCGCTTAAATTCTTATCACCAATCCGATCACCTACAAGTAAATAAAATAAAGTAGAACAAACAAAATATTAAGATCAAAATAAATAAGTAAATAATGACTAAAATAAAAGGCATACGGTGGCGAAACTAGAACTTTTCAACTAAAATATCCTAATATAGAATTAGCCGAGTAATTATTATTTATTTTATGAAAAAAAAAACTAAAAAAACAATCTTTTAACACCTCTTAATTTTTCTCGATCCCTTTTATTATTATTACTATTATTATTATTAATGTAAATGATTTTTTTTATGAATTTGATTAAACCTTAACGATTGGTTGGATTTTAAATAAAGTATCTTTCTAAAATACGGTTATATTATAATGAATTGATTTTTAATGAATTTGATGATACATTAACGATTGGCTAGAATTTTAATTAAAATACCTTTCTAAAGTTATATATTTGTCCACAAGTTAATAAAAGTTTATATTAATAATAAATTTATCTTTATTGATTCTCCTTTCGATAAACTCAACACATATCGCTATTATACCATATCAAACTTAACCGAACAACATCGTACCGAAATGTATGCATTTTTATGAGAAAAAAACATATGTTTACAATCAATTAAAGTGATAAGAAAATAATAAAAACTTAGAAAAAATAATATTAAAAAATCTTAACTTACCGTTTGTATAATAATAATATTGAATAAAATACAAAAATAAAACTAAATATAGTAACATTACGTAATTTAATAAATAAAACAATATTTGATTACCTAAATTCGTTTGCAAGTCAACAAATATATAGAAAAGAATCTATATACTTACAATTCTAAGTTAGATTACCAGTCGGAGGCTGCATGGTAACCGGCAATTAGTCCATTTTTTTTCTTTTGCCAATTTTTGTTTATTTTAATTTCTTTTTAATTTTTGTTTATTTTAGGTTTCATTCTTCAACATTTAGTATTGTCAATTACAACAACACTTCAAGTTTCTAAAAACTTTATAATTATTTTTAAATTCAATTTGATTGCTTCTTTTTTTGTGTGTCTTTAAGTTTTGTTTCTTTTCCCTTCAACATTTAGTATTGGCACTTACAACCCTTAGGTTTCTAAAAACTTTATAATCATTTTTACGTGCTTATATTTATGTACGTGTCGGTATAAATTCAAGTTAATTACGTTTATTTGAAAATGGGTATACTCAGATATAATATGATTTTTTGCCTTATTTGTACATTTTCGGCTGATCTATGTCTTGGCATAAATTTTGTTTTACAAATAAGGTCAAATATCATATATTTTCATTAGACTTTACAAATTCGACTTACTTTACCTTTCGGCCCTATCACAACGCGTGGTACCATTTTTTAACTTAAAAACATAAATTTCTTTACTTGTTTTTATGTACGTGTTGGTATAAGTTCTTGTTGGTGTTTAACGTAAGTTTCTTTCGCAAATAAGTGGGGTCATATATAATATCTTTCCGTGCTTATTTTTATGTAATCTTAAGTTTATCTACGTTTTAATGTAACTTTTGTTCAGAAAAAGTTTAGGTATTTACTGCACAAAACCGAATTACCTTACATCTTTACACATCGCATCACAAGAGAAAATTTACTAGTTATATATAAAGGGACGCCTAATTGAAGGGGTGTGGACTATAGATGTCTTGTGACTAGTTGGTGTGATCTGTGTACCTTTATCTTTCTAAAAAAAATAATAATAACTGGTAGAGAATTACAAACATATGGTTTAAACTTACCTAGTAGGTTAGGTGATAGCTTCCTACACCACTATCCTCTCCATTGTCCAAGAAAGAAAAAAAATATATTTTTTACATGAAACATCCTTTCTAATGAGAAAGCAGGGCACTTTAAGGTGACCGAAAAAAAAATCTCCCGCACTTTATTGTTCGTGTTTTCTTTTCTCTTTAATTGCAAAAGTTTAAGGGGGTGATTACAAAGTTTTATGTGGGGCGTTCGGAATTTTGATGTATATATAAAACTAAAAAAATCTTTTAAGGTGGATGTCTGTCACCCCACAGATCACCATATTCCATGCCCATTGCCTTATACTGTTTGGGTTCAAGTGTCTGTATAAAAATGTAACAGTGGATGATTGTAGCTAGAAAATGGGACATGATTATACATGAGTAGGTAACTAATGACTATGTACTTGTTAAAAAGGGAGTGAATTTCAAATTTTGTCCTTTATCTTTATATTCTTTTTCAAACGGTGTTCTTTATGTTTAAAATTAATGATTTTTGTACTTAATGTTTTAAAATGTTGCACGTTATGTCATTTAACGCTAACTTAGTTAGTTTTTTTGGTTAAATATGCTCATGTGCAAGGCACATAAGGATATTTTTGCCATTTTATCTTTCAGGGACTATTTTGTATATAAGTTATATATGTAAGGACTATTGTGTATGAAACTAAAAAATATATATAAAACTAAAATCAGTTTATCTCCTTTCTCTCTCTCTCTTCTCTCTTCAATTTAATCACCTCTGAAACACTGAACAAAACCAACCATCAACTTCCTCTCTCTACAAAATGATACCTAACAAGTTGCATAACACACAGACATCATGATCAAGACCTCTATTACCATTCAAAACAACATGGCTGAAAAAGAAGATGCACTATAGGGAACAATTCGAAACCCCCAAACCGATCGAAACCACAAAGGATCTGAAATTTTAAAAACCCCACAACACCCTCTTCAAAATACCCCAATCTGATTGACCAGTTGTTGATTTTGTGAAAAATGAAAACCGTAGGTGTGATTGTTCATGTTTATTTGGAAGGGGGTTGAAAGGGATAATATGAGTTCAGTCTTGGTGTGGGTTTCAACATTGAGGTCCGCCGGAGAGAGGGTTTGTGTTGGTTTCAGGTGGCCGTCGGTAGGGTTATCGTCGACAGTGTGGTGATGTTGGTGACAGTGGTGGAGGTTGGGTGGTGAGGTTGAGGGTGGTGGCGATGGAAGTTTGGTGGTGAGGTTGAAGTGGTGGTTTTTGGCGGTGGTAGTGGAAGTTAAGAGTGGTGGTTGTTGGTGGTGGAGAGAGGTGGAGAGAGAGAGGGGTAGAGAGAGAATGGGGTATTTTCAGTATTTGTTTTTTTTATATATAAAATATATATATATATATATAAATATATATAAAAGGACACTTTTTGAAAATAAGTATAAATGATAAAAGACAAAATTTAAAATTCACTTAGAGGTATTCTAATTTCGGTCATCAACCATAAACTAACAGAGTATCATAAGGTAGCATAGTATATTAATATAAAATATCATAGTATAACATAGATATGATATGCCATGGCATAGAATCATATGTCATGTCATATCTTAACGAACCATAAATGCACACCACAACATGACATAGCATTGTTGGTGTAGTTTGTGTCATCAAGCTTTTTTGTGTAACTACCATTTACTTGTCGACGAAATGAGAAATCATAACGAATATTCATACGAGTAGATGGAAGTAGATACTCGTTCAATGTTATTATGACTTTGGTACTAAGGAACCTCAAATTTTGCTAGGGAAAAGCTCATAGGCAACGGTGATTCCAAGGTAGTAGTGCTTTGACAGGGGATGGCTAATAGGGTCCAAGATTTAACGTCTTTGGATAGGGTTGCTATGGTTGGCTAAAAGTTGCATAAAATATTATTTAAAAAACGAACGGAAATCTATAGAAATGTTGTTGCTAACATGTTGCAATTTAGTCACAAAAGGTAGGTAGCAACAAAGACAGTACTAAGGATGTTTTATTGCAATAACTATCACAAGTACAAAAACAAAGTTTTTTATAGCGGTGTTTTACATTTAATAAAATAGTTTGGAAACCGCTATAAAAGACTGCTATATATAATAAGAATATTTTTTGTACCGGTTTCATGACCACTTAAAAAGGGATTAACTGGCCACAAAATTAATTGATTTAAGAACAAAGGCAGTGTTTTGGTTATGTGTTTGGTTGTTGTTGTGTAATATGTAACCAATTTAGTCATTCGAACACAATTCTTCGGTTACTTAAAATTCTTGCGCAAACACTTAGTGATTTTTCATACATTGTATCTTGGGCAGCAATAAGTATGTGCAATGTTTGATTAATGCTTGAGACAAAATTGTATTAAACATATAGTTAAAGCAATAAGTAGTAGATTAAAATTATTATTATTATTTTGTGTTACATGTATATCTTATCCATTGTTTTAGAGCCCAAAACCAGCCAATGATAGGGGAGACAAGGTATAGAAAAAGTGACATGAAACAAATAATAAGAAGTTCCTATTTATACATGTTTTATGGAAGGAGTTGAGTAAAATGCTAAACTTTAAGTTTGAATAATTTTAGCATTTTCTTGAATTTGCAAGCAATGGAGACCCGTTAATCTCTCATTGCCAGCCACCCTTCATATTATATCTCCCTATCCTTTTTTCCGGTAACAATCCTAGCCACTGCAGTTATCCACCCTACCACCACCACCACCACCATCACCACAACTTCTGCCGTATCGAACAACCACATTTCTTGAGAGTCACCACCACGTTTCTTGATCATTTTCATGCCTCAGAACCTACATTATTCTATCGTATGTATGGTTCGGGTTGTATGAAAAAGATCAAGAAAACAAGACGTAAATATTATACAAATTCATCATGGAGAATTATCGGCCGTTGGATATCACGGTGATCTCGGCCACCGGCCTTGATAACTTTTTGTATTTTTTCAGGATGAGAGTTTACGTGGTCGTTTCCTTGTTAAATGGGAATTCGGTCGTAGAAAAGAAGACGCATTCAACGCATGGGCGAAACCCTAAATGGAACCACAGGATCAAGTTTCCGGTGGAGGAGAAAGCCATCCATACCACCACCCTACTATTTGTCCTCCGGCAGCACCGGTTATGTGGCGATAAAGACATCGGTGAGGTGTCCATCCCGGTCAGTGAACTCCTTGAGGCGAACCCCAGTGGATCAGAAAAAGTCGTCGACTACCAGGTTATTCTCGTCTACTTATATCAAGTGTCTGTCTGTCTGGACAGTTTTCGGATTATTCGAATTTGAAAATGATCAAATTCCCAAAACAAATTAGAGTTTAGAAAATTCGGTTTAAATTCAAATTGATTCAAATAAACCCGAAAATAAAATTACATTACAAAGTAAATAGTATAGCTAATATATAAATTATAAATTAAATAAAATATATAGGTATTAAATTAGGATTTTAAATCGGTTCAAACTCAGGTTGATTCAAATAATTTGAATTAAAAGAAAATGAAAATAAATGATAAAGAATACAACTAACAAATACACATTAAAAAAAGTATCAAAAAAATAAAAAATAAAATAATATGTATAATTTGGATTCGAATTTGTGTCAAATTTCATTCAAAAACTAATTCGGTTTCCGAATGCCAACCCAATTTCAAAGTAAAATATTAGGTTCAAGTTGGTTCGAAAATCACAAATTTGAAAACCGAATTCGAAACATTTAAAGAAAACTGAATTCGAGTTATGTTCAGTTCGGTTCGGTTCGAATTTCTATATATTACCATTAGTTTTTTAATATTTGACATGGTAATATCATTAATACAGCTGGTGCAATCCATGAGAGGAAAATCCGTTGGTACATTTACATTTTCACACCAATTCAGAGAGAATGTTTGTCCGGCTAGAGATGCCACCGGAAGTTCTCATCCTCCGGCAAATAACCACCAACAAGGGAATATTCCGGCATACCAACAGCAACCACCATATGCAAACTATCCAGCCCCCCAATACGGTACTGGTGTGGGCTGGTATCACCCCACAGGACCACCAGGAGGGTACCAATACCCTCCACAACAACAAGTTGGTTATAACCAACAACAACCGAAATCAACCGATTAAATAAGTCGCGGTGGCCAGAGAAGACGGGCTAGGAAAGGCGGGTGGGGACGTTGAACGAAGAACGCGCTAGAAGAAGTGACGATTACGGATTACGGGTTTGATAATCATAGATTGATATGTTGCATATTAGGGGTGTTTCTTCTATATTTTGTACAAAAATCACAAGGATTAATTAGCCATTAATGGAGAAGATCATCTTATATCATAAGGTTTTATAGTAGTGTGATAAATTGAATGTTTGCTTTGTTTAAATCTTCCTATATCTTATGGGTATGTCACCATTTTTAATGGTAATGGTGGTAAGGATGGCAAAACAGGTCAAATTTTGCTAAACATGTCAGAATTGAAGGGATTAACACAAGTATCAAACATGAATACGACTCGTTTAACATCTTTATATCTCATGTATGTAACACATTTGTATGTTTTATGTTCTAAAAAGAAGAAATGATAGAGCCTAGCCTCCTAATTTTAAATAAATATAAAATTACATAGTGTACTTTTATTAAACAAATATAATCGTGTCTTAAACAGGTCATGAATTATCAGTCCTAATTGGTGGTTGCTACTACAAAATTGGGTATTAACGACATGATAATACACCTAGGGGGTAAACGAGCCAATATGCCAATGAGCTACTCGAGATCGGTTTAAAAAAAAATCCCGAGCCAAGCTCAAGGCCCGACCTAAATAAGTTTGTTTAGTAAATAAGATAGAGCCCAAACTTCACCTATCGAGCTCGAGCTAGTCCGCGAATCTAAATGAGCCTGCTTTTTATATTATAATTATTATATATAAAATTATGATAAAATTATAATAACATAAGATAACTAATAAATAATAAACGAGTTGAGCCCAATCTTGAAAACTACTCACGAGCAAAACTCTCATAAGTTAAACAAGATCGAGCTCCAACATATTTGAGCCCGGGCTCAGGTCGGCTCATTTACACCCCTAAATAAAATCAAAGAAGAAGGTTAGAAATTCAATGACTGTGTTGCAACCAAACTCGAAATGGTCGCAAAACTAGCGACTACAATAAAGTCGGTTATAAATCAATCGCTAACTCTATGACCATCCCATCTCGGTTGCAAAAATAAATAAAGCTACACCTAAAATTAAATTCTGGTCACAAAGTAGACACAAAACAGGGCAGCCACAAATTAGCGGCAAAACATGGCGTTTACAAATTGGTCGCAATATAGAGAATGATTAATTATTCACTAAAACCTAGCTGTGGACAAATTGTTCTTTTAAACCAATCCAGATTTTAACCGAACCTTTTTTTGGCAATTCACTAAAACCTAGCGGTGGACAAATTGTTTTTTTAAACCAATCCAGATTTTAAACCGAACCTTTTTTGGCAAAAAGAAATGGTTCATCAAAGACCGGTTCGGTTTTTAACCAGTTTGATGTGATGAAAACCCAAACATTCGAACCGGGTTTATAACCGGTTTGGGACAAAACAAAAACAGGTTTATCCGGTTTTTTTTACATTCGATTCGGGTTATAAACTGGTTTCAAAGATCAAGAATACAAACTGGTCTACAAACCGTCAGGTCGGATCGGTTGAAACCAGTTTTTTACAAACCATTTGTTAAACCGTTCGTTTTTTTTTTTTCCAAACCGGTTTTTTGCCCACCTCTAAAAAACTGGTGGCAATACTGTCACAGAAAAATGTTAGCAAAAACGGTTTAGTAATAGAGGTTTTCCTCGAAAAACGAAAAACCTTAGCAACAGATTGTAACGGTAGCAAATGCCTAGTTTTGTAGTAAAGAGGGGGCCCAAAATATTTATTTATTTATTTAATTTTTTTAACGGAAAATTTGAATCACTGACGGATCACTGAAATATTCTTGTGACAGCAGTGAAATCATCTGATCATATCTATCTCCACTAGACAATAATGTCTATACACCAATTTTACAGAAAATCCAATAAATCTTAAAGGGGTAGGTTAAATGTACCCCCTCTTATTACTTTTTATACCCATTTTCATAAAATCACATTAAAACTTGTCAGTTTACTCCCTATAAAGTCATATTTTTTTTTAAAGTATACTTTTTGTTACAAAACAAATTCAAAAGTGTGAAAAAGATTATAGCCACTTTTTTTCAAAAAAAATTGTTTGTTTTTTAAATTTTATTTAAAAGAACATATTTTTTAAATCAGATATTGTTTCTAATGACACTTTCTCATATAGTATTTTGATTATATTTTTTATTTAACGTCATTACAAATTCATAATAATGTTTTTGTTATAAATTAATAAAAAAAAGTTTTGATTTATTTTTGAAGAAAGTCTATATTAATTCAGTATTAAAGCCACATATTCTTCTACAAATCTTTATGTTTTTGCCCTTTTTTGTTTTCTTTTTTCGTTGAGTTTTTACTCACAAATATCTTCCTCTTCTTTAATTAAAAAATATATTAAATTGATTGATTTTTAAACTTTGTGTGGATTTTTGTGTACTATTGTTTATATTTACTCAATGAGGATACACACCTCAAATAGTTAAAAAAACCATTTCAAAATATTAAAAATTAATAAATATAAGACATTTAAAATAAAACTAGACGAGGAGAAAACATAAAATAGACTTTTTTTCAAAAATAAAATTCAGTATTTTTATTATTTTTATAGGAAAATATTATTAGTAATTTGTAAAGATGTTTCATAAAAGAAAACATAAAATATAATTACAAATTTTTGAAAAATAAAAAACGTTTGTATTATTTTTACACTCTAGATTTTTTTTATAAAAAGATACTTTTTAAAAAGTGATAATTTGTATAGGGGTAAATATGTTAAGTTTAAATGCGATTATATAAAAAAGAGTATGAAAAGTAATAAGAGGGGTTACGTTTAGTAGCCTTATAAGAGGGTATGAAAAGTAATAAGAGAGATTAAGTTTAATAGTCCCATCTTAAAAACCCTCTTGTAAGAATCAAAGCTAGAACTAATGGTGTGATACCAATTGTCGGATATGTTATAAAAAATAACTTCACAAATAAGATTTGAATTAGATTAGATACAATATAATACAAAAAAATATAGATTATTCATGTATCACGTGACAAATGGGTCCCCTTGATTTTCAATTGAAATATGATTATTATTATCACGTGACAATGGTTCTTGATTTCAAATTGAAATATATAATTATATATTAAGTACATGCATTTTGAATGATAACATCATGAAACTGGTAATTTATTTAATTTGGTGATTGAATATATTATTAGACGACATATAAAATACAAATACAATAATTACATATTCAACTTCATTTCAAACTTGAGAAGTTGAACTTTCCAAGTTTCATTTTCACCATCTCTTTCTTTCTATGAACATGCAATCATCACAATTGTTATGGCCAAGTTTTCGTGCATCTGGAATGACGATATTGTCGTGACTTCTTATGCTCGTGAAATGCACAATTTTGTTTTGTTCAGATCGCTTTGTACTTTCATTTCTTCATCAAAACACAACAATTGTTGCATCAAGGAGAATAAACTCAAAGAAACGAAAATTATGAAATGGTGTCATTGTTGATTGTTTTATGTGTGATGATCAAATTTTGTGATTTTCAGAACTATGTTTGATGTGAAAATAGAAATTGTAGTATTGGTATTATATAAGATTGGGTAGATGTATTTTTGAACTCAGAAACTTGTCTGAAAGTCAATGTTGGTGAGTTGTCGTTGTGTCTATTTAACCACTAAATATTTAACTCATTTTCGGCTGATTCCTAAAAATTGTGAGATAAGGTGTTTAACAAATGTAGAATGAATAAACTCTGATATGCTTGTAATAATCTATGGATGGTCGAATTAACTGTTCACTATTACTCAAGATAATATTTGATACTGTCTAACAATTAAAATATTGATAATTTAGAGACTAAATAATAATACAACAACAATATAATTAATTTAAAAGTTATAAGAAAAAGAAAACCCAAAATGTTGTTGGGTACGTATGCCAAAACGTGTTGGGCCAGCCGGTCCTTATTTTAGTTGACACGTTTAATTAACTTGTTGATTAAGGGATTGTAACATCATGGTTTTCGTCACTAAAGGGCGCACGCCCTGTTTGTTTTGACGAGAATCTAATTAACAAGGAAACAAAGGTTTGTAGCGAGGAAACATGGTTTAGGTATAAACGAGGTCCTGGTTGACATTATTTAAAGCTCAAATAGCAAAATTTTGGGAACAAGTCTCACGAAATGGAGCTGCGGGGAAAGTATGTAATTATTTTGTACTAAGACAATTAAAAGGGAAAACCCTAGGCTATAATCGGCCTAGGTGTGTGTCAATGGCAAACAGGAGACGACCAGAGGGAGGAGACAAGCTCGATTCATCGCTTATTGCATACCAATCTCGATTTCCAGGTAACCTCTAGTTACATTTAGCGGGTATTTGATGTTTTATTACATGGGAATAGGGTCGAGTTGGGTTTCTGGTGGCTATGGTTGCAGTTTGGTACGGGGATGGTGATGGCCTCCGTGTAGTGGTGGTGATGGTTGCGTTGTCGAATGTCGGGGTAACGTTGTCGGTGGTGGGGATGGTTACGCTGGCGGCACGGGTGTTCGTTGGGTGTGAGACGAACGAGATCGGTTCTGGAGCATAAAACCCGACTAGGGTTTATGCATGGCTGGCCGATCACGGTTGTGGTGTAAGGTGATGATGGTGCGACTAGGAGGTTGTGATGGACTATGGTGGTGTGGTCAGAAGGTGGTGGCAGGTGCGAGTTGGTTAGGGTTTGCATGGGAGGCAAACGTGCATGCATGGGGAACTCGGTTGTGACACCCTGACCGGTGAGAGATTATTGGTCGAGCAAGATGATTGTCCAAAAGCTTATAACAACTATAAAAAGTTGAAATGTTACTCATGTCCATAATTAAATAATGTCGCATCATTCATGTAAAAATTCAAATAATCCAACCAAAGTCAAAGTCATAAAACATAAGCTTATGACATCTTCATCCTCGTCTTGTCAAACATGATCAGTTGTATCATGGGTAAAATAATTTTTTGATCAACAAAAGTTGGTGAGTAAATTTATGTTTAAATAAAATAATTTGTTTAAAATTTTTTAACATGCAATTTGAATGTAAATAAGACAATTACAACTAATAGCAACAAGAATAAAGAGATAAATAGAAAGCAACAGCGATACATGTGATACAATGCGAATCTCAATTCCCAAAGAGCGAGACTAACAAAGGGTGACGATACCAAGTTCAACACATGACCGCGGGAAACCTGTCAGCTAGTGGATCCACAATGTGAAAATGTGACACAAAGCGAGTAACAACTACCAAATATGTAACCAATATATAAAACACATAATCTACACATTTACTTTGCATATTGATAATTAAATTAAATGAAAAATGAGAAATTTCATGTTATATGATACATCCCAAAATTTAAAATGTAAAAAGGGGAATTTAGAGATCTACTTATTGTTTTGCGTGTATTGATCCGTAGATAACTGCATGAAAATGTGAAACTCCAAAGAGAAAAAGATCACCCTAAATATCAAGTAACAAAATACTAAACAACCAATAAATAACCAAAACTATAAAATCAATCCAATGATTTGGGGACTTTCTTATAACCTAAATGTATAATATTATCCATTATGAAAAATAATTTAGTAATTATT
Source organism: Scalesia atractyloides (assembly GCA_947069175.1). Taxonomy (NCBI): domain Eukaryota; kingdom Viridiplantae; phylum Streptophyta; class Magnoliopsida; order Asterales; family Asteraceae; genus Scalesia; species Scalesia atractyloides. The sequence continues at coordinate 85,005,944 of CAMTDV010000025.1, forward strand.
AAACTATTAAAATACGATTAATTGTAGTATTAATTACTTATTATGTTATTATATGTTGTAAATGTTATATTTAGATAATTTAATAAACATTAATTTAAATAACTTTATAAATCAAAATTTATAATTATCTTATATTTTTATTTAGAAATCATAAATTATAAAAATACTTATTTCGTTCATAATTTATTAAATCCATTTCTTGTAACAATAATTTATCAAGAGACATGAAATTCATATAAAAAAAATATCGTGTATATTTCTAGAAAATCATAATATTATTTATAAAATTTTATGTGATAAATTTTATATTTTTATAAAATTTCCCAATGATATAACATGATTTAAATATGAAATAAATTCAAAAGATGTCCAAAAATTCTTAAAATTTACACAAACTAATCTAACATGATTATGAACCATAATCTACTTTTAATTTCATCAAAACACATATCTAAAATCAAAAGTCACAAAACTAAAGTCTATGAACCCCAAATTAACAAGAAAACGGATTCAGATTTGAATGCCCTGTATCATAGAAATTGATAGAGGGGTTTTGTAGAGCACGAGAAATAAACCAAGCTAGGCTCAAGAACTACCTGATTTGGTTAGGAATTGAGAGGGAAAACGCGATGTGAAGTTCCAAGCCCTAGAATTCCTTTTCCTTCAATACGCGAATTAGAGAGAGTGTTTATATGAATTGGGGTGGGGATTTGTGTATAAGGAGTGGAGATGTCGTTTGGTATTTGTTTTTAGGGTTATGTTGGTCGAATTTTGTTAATATAGTTTTGACGTATTCATAGCTTTAATGGAGATTTGATTTGATGTTAATTTAGGTAGATTACGAGGTATATTGGGATGATTGGCGACTTCAATAAGTTTCTATACTAAAACTGAAGCTTTAGGGACAAGAAAGAAGTAATTTGGACAAGTATTAAATGAGATAGGAGGTGTTCGGTTCACAAGATTCGCGATTTGGAATTGCATGGTCCATGTCATTTGACATGATGTTGTTTGGTTTAATCACCAAACGACACTGCATGTCGTTCGGAAAGATGGGATTGGCGTTTTGGATTCTATTGCCAAATGACATTGGATGCCGTTGGCATTGATGGTGTCGTTTGGATGATATGATTTGGAACAAAGGGTTTTTGTTTGGGAGGCAGTTGTTGTTTGTATACATATGTCGTTTGGATATGGGGTGTTGTACTGTTGTCTAAGTCTAATGTTGCTCAACTAATTAAAATAATAAAAGAATAACACATAAAGAATAATAAACAATTGTATGATCATTTATTACGATTTGAATCCGCTTTACAAACAGGTCGGGTCTTTAGGATCCATTTTTTTGCGGATGTTACACCAGTTGGGTATATGGGTTTCGAGCAGATCACTGGTAACCCGATTGGTGGTGTCCACGAACTAGGGTAACCTCGGTGATGAGGTTTGAATACGTGATCGGTGATGGATGGGTTTAGGAATTTGATTTATATGTGTTTAATGTCTAATCTTATGCATATTTGATTGTTTATATTTGTGGAATTGGGTACTACGAGAAAATGGTGTTTTGTAGGTTAAATACGAAGATTGGACGTGTTTTGAGGGAAAAAAATGGAGTGGAATTAAAGATCTTAGAAGATAGAATCATAGAGGGTTGAATTACGAAGACGTGGGTGAAAGCGTGCATAAAACGGAGCTAAAACGAAAAAGTTATGAAGAAAGCAGTTTTGGAAGAATTGTCAGCGTGTTACGCTCAAGCCGTAGTCTACGGCTCAAAGCCGTAGGCAGCCATAGCCTACGGCTCTATGGATCACTCAACAAAAAGGAACCAGAAGGGAATCAGCAAAATGCGTGAAACCTTGTTTTTGGAAGGTATAAAAGCTATTTTGAAACCCTAATCAAATATACACTTGCTTGGACGATTTTGGGAGATGAAAACACACTTTTTGGAGCATTCTTTCACCATTATCTTCATTCTTATCACAAAATGGAAGATCAAGAAGATGCTATCAACCATTTCTCAAGCTTTTGACGATCAATCGAACGAGATGAGCGGCTAACCTTCTAGTGGTTTCCTCCGGATGGAGGGTTTCTTGTAAGCAACTAGATTTATGTGTTTGAACTATTGTTAAATATGGTAATCTAAGCATTCGATGCTTGTTACCAGTTGATTTGAATTGATTGATTGTAAACGATTTTCTTTGCTTATTTCTCAATTCGAATTCATTCAATTCCCGAGAGTTCTAGTAATTGGGATACATTTGATAAGGGTTAGGGTTAGTAATTGCAATTGGTAAACCAAACAAACAGATTTTCCATTATTGCAATTAGTTTAATAGTTCTTAATTCACAACACTTTCCACAGTACTCCCTTGGTTCGATACTGACTTATTCCGCTGCCGGGGAGTCGTGCGCAAAGTGTTTTCTGTTAAGTTTTTAGAAAAATAGGTAAAAATTCAACAATAGTGTCATTTCGTTTTGTTCAGATTTACGCGAGGTTTTCTTGTTTGCGTGTGTGCAGGTGATTCTGAAAGTGTATACATCATACTCGGAAATCCAGAAAATCTTAACTCAAGTGTTTGATCCGGAAATTGAGAAAACAGCTTGGCAGAACCGAGTACTTCACAAGGGAAACAACTACGAACAGTTTTGCAGTCGCCGGTACAAAAATCTGCAGAGATGGAAAACTTAAACAACTCAGAAAAGCAAACCGAAACCTCAACTCCATAAACTCAATTCACACCAACTCCTACACAACCATCACCTAATACCATTATACCATCCGAACTATTATATCAATCCACCCAGACCACTACTACCCAACTTCCATCAACGTCACTGCCAATGTTCCCCAATCTAGACAATCTACCACCCTTCACAAACAAACCGACATCTTCCCAACAACCGATCTTCACCAGACCTCTACTATCCAACATTCTTCACCCTATGTGAGGATTGTTGCCGATGAGAACCCAACTGAACATGACCTGCTGACTCATCCACCTCAATTTTTTTACCGACCCAACCTTCACATTATTACCCAGCTCCGCAGCAACAGCATCCCATGTTCGAGCAAGGGAATAGCTCGGGGGAATTCGGGGATGAATATGATGAATATGAGAATTACGGGTTTAATCAAAATAGTAGACAGGTGGTGAACACGGGAAGTTTTGGAAGGTACGGTACTGGGTACGAGTTTTTAGAAAGAGGGAATCTGGGTAGGTCTGGGTACCAACAGAATGTTAATCAACCAGATCCGATTAATTAGCAACCAATTCCTGGAAGGCCCCTAGACATACCATTTCCACCACCGGTGCAGCAAATGCCGGTTCAACAAAAGCAACTTCCACGGAATCTGGTTCAACTGCTCAACCAACCTGAAGGTATTCCTAGAAGATACGACCGCGGACCGGTACAGGGTATCGAAAGCCACTTCAAACCCGTTATTGCTAACAACCCGTCACCGGTAGTTATTCCTCAAGTACGAGGTGAGCATTCAAGTGCGAGCACAGTCCATCTCCAGTTTACCAAAATATCACTGGTTAGCACATGAAGAACCATATTTGCGTGCTGTCGCGTATAACACGCAGTGTAACACTATTGGGGGCTAAGGATTTGACCGGATGATGTGAAACTGGTACTCTTCCAAATCACACTCGAGGATAAAGCACAGCAGTGGTTCCATTCTTTACCATCTGTCTTGATCTTTACGTGGCCCGATATGCAGCAGCTCTTCTTGGACGAGTTCTACACGCCGCAATGAATCAATATGCTAGGAAGGATATTCGAAATTTCCAACACCAATCAGGTGAGTATTTCCATGAAGCGTGCAATCGGTTTAAAATGATGCTCAATAATTGCCCACATCACGGTATACAATTGTGGGAATTGCTCAATGCTTTCCACTTTAGGGTTGACGGATGAGGATGCGAGAGATCTTAGTTCGATATCGAATGGCACCTTTGGTACGAATTACGAGAACATCGACTGGGACTATTTAGATAAAATGGTACGCACAGCAAAGCGGAAAGCTCAATCATCAAGAAGCACTCGACGTTCAATGGTGAAGGCAGCCGAGCATACATCGGAAGCTAGTGGACAGTTTCCTATGTGTGGACACTTTGGGGATCTGGGTCACATAGTTGATCAGCGCCCAAGCATTGTAGGTATGCATGATGAGGTAAATATGCTGCAAGGTAATGGGAATAGATATTTGGGTTTCCAAGGCACTAACCAAAACAACCAACCCCGTAATCAGACTAATTATCAAGGGGGCAACAACTTTGGTTATCAAAGAGGCTACCAGCAGGGTAGTGGGGATAGTAATGAGATATTGGAAATGTTAAGGGCCATGCAGCAGGAGATGTAGAAGAGAGGTCAGTTGGATGAAGCTCGAGCGCAACAAGATGAAATCGGGATAAGGCCATTCAATCGTTGACCACACAGATGGGGTAGCTAGCTAGCGAGGTGGCCAATCTGAAGCAGTAGTAGGGGAAGCTGCCAAGTGATACTCAAACGAACCCCAAGAATGCAAAGAACATACCGATCAGTGGGGTAAATTGTTTTCCTAAAAGTAATTATTATGATAACGGTTTGTATGTTTCTATTGCAGGGTTTGAGTGACGCAAATGAAGAAACAAATGAAGTGACGCAGGAGAACCGATCATTCCAATCCGGGTTGGAAAATTCAAGATTCGCCGAGCATTGTTGGATTATAGAGCCGGGATGAGTGTCCTCCCAGGCAGTTTGTATGACCAATATGACTTTGGTCCTCTGCAAGCATGTGATAGCATGGCGATGTTCGCAGATGCGAGTTGGAAACAACCTCAGGGAGTTGTGAAAAATGTGGTAATCCAACTCGGCGAATTTTATGGTGGTCAACTACGCACCAGTACAGACCTATGTGCAGCGCAGGTAATATTAAACGCTCAAATCGATTGCAGGAACAGGATTGTAACAACCCGACTTTTTGGTTGTTATCTGTTTATCGTCATTTCGACTTGTAATCGTCTTGTAATCCGATATTCGATATAAAAAGTGGTTTATGTTATACTAAATACATTTTCATCACACAGCATCACTATTGCACACTTGAAATGCTTTATACTCGCAATGCTAACGCAACACGAATCGCAGTTAATTATGTTATTTTATGAGTCGAGTGTGTTTGTTTGTTCGGTACTCGCTCTTGCCTTCGATATCGCTTATCACACTGAATCGCAAACACAGTTATTTATGTTGGTTATGTTATGATGTATGTTATGTATGTTTATGTTTTATATGCTTTATACTCGCTCTCGCTCAAACTCTCTCGCTCACGCACCTCGCTTTATCGTACTATTATGCAACATGACGCTTAATACACCGCTAAGGCGCTTAACGAAGCAAGACTAACTAAAACGAAGGATAACGTCGAATGAAAACAGCCAACACATGAACTCAGATCGCTCGTACGAGAGAGGTCTGGCTTGCACCAGGCTCCCACTCGCACGAAGACTCGTTCGTACGAGCCACCCACTCGTACGAGCCAACTTTCTGCACTATCCTATCTTCTCCTATAAATACTACACTTAACCATTTGTGCTCTCCTTGCTGTCACTCGCACGAAACCTACTCTATACGCTTTTCTCTGTTTCCAAGTAAGAAGAATATGAATTCCATGCGAATCACAACGATTTCTACACGATTGCACGAGATTATTACCGATTTCATCTAAACTTCCCTGTTTACGAAAATCATCATCTTTTTCATAAAACCTTCGGTTTTATCAACGGTTTACACTTAAACAAGTATGTTTGAGCAAGCTTTGGCTTGTCAAGATGGAAACTTAATGTTTCCAACTCACCGAGTGTTAGATCCTAACAAAAGTGTTTTATACTCGATTTTTACATAAAAACGGACTAAACCGACGTATGTTTCGTTCACTAGATAGTGAGACGAAACGTTGTCAGAAACATACTTGAAATGGATTCGAAATTACATCTATTCCAAGTGAAAACTCAGTCCCAGTAGCACGAAGACGCAAGAACAGTCGCTTGTGCTAGCTGGACTAGCTCACACGAACCACTTCGTGTTCGTACGGCCCAGTTCGAGTTTCCACAAACGACTAACTCGCTCTAAAGACCTCCCTAGCTTTTGGTTTGCTCAGTAGTTTAAGGTTGGAAGGATGGACACCTGATGTGCCAAAGAAACAATGCGAAAACACTCAATTTTGGACTCGAAAACAGGTGACCCGCACGAGCAGTCGCTCATACGGATGATCACTCGCACGAGGGTGATGCCTCATACGAACCATCACTCGTATGAGTCATGGCTCGCACGAGGGTGATGCCTCATGCGAGTAATGTTTCGCACGACCCACCTGTTGTCCCACACAACTCATTGTTCAACCGTTCAACACTCTCGAAGACTGATGCACTTCTGTTTCTACGCGCAGGCTGATCCGACGCTTTTCTCCCCTCCCCAGCTCACCGGTGTTTACTATTACGCACTCACTGTGAGTATACTCGAACCCTTTTTATGCTTAAACGCACTTTTGGGTGTTACATACGTTCGTTATCAAAACAACACGCTTTACACGCAAACTGCTCCCACATGTCTATACATGAAACGCTGAATTGATGTATGTTATGCTTGATGACTTGTGACCACCCTTAACATGATAGCTTGTTAGAGGTTGACCCGCCACCCGGAGGCCCGGGGTTATTAAGGCTCGCATTTTATTTCTACTTACTTTCTTTTACACACGTGGCCACTTGGACAGGTGACGCACACATCGCGGTCAGTTTGGGTACTTGTTTCATTGTTGTTAACTGCAATATTCACATCTCTTGCGTAAACATGTTGGTTCGAAACGTTCAATTACGATTATTATGCTAAACTTTTGTACTCACCTTTACATTATTTTATTGATTGTTTTTTTAACGTATGTGACAGGTTGATGGATTATCATGTGCTGAAAAAGGATAGGTTTGCTAGAAACTCATTAAAATCTAGGTTGTCGGATTTTGTATTGTTTGAGAGATGTGTAATTTGTTTTAACTATCATGGAATATTTGTTTAATTGTATGGAAAATTGAATTTTAAGAATATTGTCCTCATAATAGTTGTTATGGATTCTATTGAATAATCTGATTCGCCTAGTACCATGCCCCGATGAGCCATGGGTTGGGGTATGACAGATTGGTATCAGAGCCATAACAAAAGTGAAATTAGGTAGAATTTCCATGTTCGGCCTAGTCTATAGTCTAACTACCAAATCAGACCTATACGACTAGTCACTCGTACGAAGGATCACCCGTACGAGTAGCCACTCGTACGAGGGATCGCTCGCACAGGGCAACCCGCCTCGTACGAATGAGAACAGTTTCTCGATTAGAAACGATCAAATTTTACCTATTCTGCTTCTGATCTAGCCCTGTTAACTAAACTACATATGCTTTTCCTAAATCTACCACAATACACGCTTGAAGATACTCGTCTAACACAAACAAGTGATTGTGTCGAGATTAGGTGTGAAAACCAAGAACTCTCGATAAGATCGCTCATCCCGCGTATTACTCTCTGCACGAGATTCTCTCGTTGAGTTAGGAGTGATATCCATATCTCAACGGAAATCCCCTTTTCTATCTCGTGGTTGTTCATACCACAGTTATGGTACGAAGTTGTTAAGTTATGGGTGAAACCCGCATCTTAATAACTAGTTCCACTCCTCGATTTTCAATCTCACAAAAGTCTCGATTGTTTCAATGATTTGGGACGCGTAGTAACTGGAAGGGTATTGTCGTTAGCCGCGAGGTGGTGAGAGCATTTACCTATTAGGCCAAAGCGTGGGCCCAAACTCAAAGGAATGGTCGAATCACTTTAGGTAGTCGGTGTCTCAAAACCCAGGACGTTCCATTGATTTCAAGCCTGAAATCGCTGATTTTATGCATCATCGGATTTTATTTATGTCTTTTAATTTATGAGTTTGGAAGTTTTACGCTTTATCGATTTCTCGATTTATAGCTTTTCGCTCCATGAATGTATGCACAACTCGCACAACTCTCGAAATCTAAAATGATAATTATACTCGCAAAGAAACTAAATCGCGCTACTCTCTTACACGTATGACCTCATACACCGTATTACTCGCTATGTTACTCGCTTATATACGCTTATACTACACACATCTCATATGCACTACGCATGACTTAACGAAGATGAATACGTGCAAAATATGTGCTTATGTGACTATTTGCTTAAGTGCTTATCTGGTTACGTGATTTTGTGCCTTATATGAATAATAATAATAATAAGTTATATGCTGTAAAACGCAAAACTTTTAACATAACCCGTTATAATCGAATCTCATCCAAATGTCTTCCAGCAGATAGCATCCATGAGATCTCACACTCGCCGCACTGCCCAGCGAAACAATGCCAACAAATGAATCTCCTATCTCGTGGCCAAGGAAATGGCTAAAGTGATCCCTTAGATTGTCAGTGAGATTCACGCCATCAGTAGCAACTCATCCGTTGACTCCAAGAACGATGCGTCGAAAGCTCCGTTCAGCTTCAAGCAATTTAAAGCTTGCGCACCGATGACCTTCACAGGCAAAGAAGGTCCAAGTAAGTTGTTTCAATGGTTCGACGCAATTGAGGTCACTTTCTACCAAAGCGGATGTCCAGAAAATCTCCGCACCGTCAATGCTACCGGTGTTTTTCAGTCAATGGCACTTGACTGGTGCACTGCTGAGCGCAACAGGCGTGGAAACGATTCAGCTTATGGGCTCACATGGGAGGGACTGAAAGAGCTCATGATAAGTGAATTTTTCCTCCCTCACGAGGTTCAGAAGTTGGAGAACGGATTCTGGAACATCAAGCAAATTGGTGGAGATAACATAGACGTCACTGCTCGATTCAAACAGCTGAGTATCATCTGTCCAAGTCAAGTGGACACCACAGAGAAAGCTATCAAGAAGTATCTCCGCGCTCTCCCCGACTGTATCGCCGACTTTGTTCAAGCAGCGAGACCAACTACTATCGAAGAAACTTATCAACTCGCGGCCGAGATCAACGACAAACGAGTCTTGGCTGGAGCATTCAAGGTCACAACCAAGAGTCTTAGCCAAGCTATAGTTTAACCAAGCGCCAACACCACACCGTCTCAAGTCTCCAAGTCAAACCGTCAAGGTCACAAGCGAAGGAATTCCAACAAAAACTGCGAAGTGGTCCCAACACCGAACTCCCAGTCTCATCAAGTTGCTACTCCCAACGCACCTCCCGCTAAGTGTGCGTATACTGGTCCTCATCCTTTGTGCCCTAAGTGAACTTATCATCATGCAGTTGGAGGTAACTACCGTTTTGTGTTAACTGCAACATATACGGTCGCTACACTGTCAACTGCCGCTCAAGCTCTCGTCAGCAAGCTCCTCAGCCTATCGCCGCACTGCCAGCTCAACCTCACACTCGTCAGGTCAACCCAGCTTTGCAAACCCGTTGCTAATGCACGTGCTTGCTACACTTGTTGGCGATCCTAGCCCTTTAGCAACGCCTGCCTGATCGAGTTGTGAAACAAGAGTCGCAGCAGCAGCAGCAGCAGCCACAACCACCGGTGGTTACTATTACGCACTCACTGTGAGTATACTCGAACGGTTTTTACGCTTAAACGCACTTTTGGGTGTTACATACGTTCGTTATCAAAACAACACGCTTTACACGCAAACTGCTCCCACATGTCTATACGTGAAACGCTGAATTGATGTATGTTATGCTTGATGACTTGTGACCACCCTTAACATGATAGCTTGTTAGAGGTTAACCCGCCACCCGGAGGCCCGGGGTTGTTGAGGCTCGCATTTTATTTCTACTTACTTTCTTTTACACACGTGGCCACTTGGACACGTGACGCACACATCACGGTCAGTTTGGGTACTTGTTTCAATGTTATTAACTGCAATATTCACATCTCTTGCGTATACATGTTGGTTCGAACGTTCTATTACGATTATTATGCTAAACTTTTGTACTCACCTTTACATTATTTTATTAACTGTTTTTTTAACGTATGTGACAGGTTGATGGATTATCTTGTGCTGAAAAAGGATAGGTTTGCTAGAAACTCATTAAAATCTAGGTTGTCGGATTTTGTATTGTTTGAGAGACGTGTAATCTGTTTTAACTATCATGGAATATTTGTTTAATTTTATGGAAAATTGAATTTTAAGAATATTGTCATCATAATAGTTGTTATGGATTCTATTGAACAATCTGATTCACCTAGTACCATGCCCTGATGATTCCGCCATGGGTTGGGGTATGACAGAATGGTATCAGAGCCATAACAAAAGGGAAATTAGGTAGAATTGCCGCGTTCGGCCTAGTCTATAGTCTAAGTACCAAATCAGACCGATACGAACTAGTCACTCGTACGAAGGATCACCCGTACGAGTAGCCACTCGTACGAGGGATCGCTCACACAGGGAACCCGCCTCGTACGAATGAGAACAGTTTCTCGATTAGAAACGATCAAATTTTACCTATTTTGCTTCTGATCTAGCCCTGTTAACTAAACTACATATGCTTTTCCTAAAGCTACCACATTACACGCTTGAAGATACTCGTCTAACACAAATAAGTGATTGTGTCGAGATTAGGTGTGAAAACCAAGAACTCTCGATAAGATCGCTCATCCCGCGTATTACTCTCTGCACGAGATTCTCTCGTTGAGTTAGGAGTGATATCCATATCTCAACGGAAATCCCCTTTTCTATCTCGTGGTTGTTCATACCACAGTTATGGTACGAAGTTGTTAAGTTATGGGTGAAACCCGCATCTTAATAACTAGTTCCACTCCTCGATTTTCAATCTCACCAAATTCTCGATTGTTTCAATGATTTGGGACGTGTAGTAACAGGAAGGGTATTGTCGTTAGCCGCGAGGCGGTGAGAGCATTTACATATTAGGCCAAAGCGTGTGTCCAAACTCAATGGAATGGTCGAATCACTTTGGGTAGTCGGTGTCTCAAAACCCAGGACGTTCCATTGATTTCAATCCTGAAATCGCTGATTTTATGCATCATCGGATTTTATTTATGTGTTTTAATTTATGAGTTTGGAAGTTTTACGCTTTATCGATTTCTCGATTTATTGCTTTTCGCTCCATGAATGTATGCACAACTCGCACAACTCTCGAAATCTAAAATGATAATTATACTCGCGAAGAAACTAAATCGCACTACTCTCTTACACGTATGACCTCATACACCGTATTACTCGCTATGTTATTCGCTTATATACGCTTATACTACACACATCTCATATGCACTACGCATGTCTTAATGAAGATGAATACGTGCAAAATATGTGCTTATGTGCTTATGTGATTATGTGCTTATGTGACTATTTGCTTAAGTGCTTATCTGGTTACATGATTTTGTGCCTTATGTGAATAATAATAATAATAAGTTATATGGTGTAAAACGCAAAACTTTTAAAATAACCCGTTATAATCAAATCTCATCCAAACGTCGTCCAGCAGATAGCATCCATGAGATCTCACACTCGCCGCACTGCCCAGCGAAACAATGCCAACAAATGAATCTCCTATCTCGTGGCCATGGAAATGGCTAAAGTGATCCCTCAGATTGTCAGTGAGATTCACGCCATCAGCAGCAACTCGTCCGTTGACTCCAAGAACGATGCGTCGAAAGCTCCGTTCAGCTTCAAGCAATTTAAAGCTTGCGCACCGATGACCTTCACAGGCAAAGAAGGTCCAAGTAAGTTGTTTCAATGGTTCGACGCAATTGAGGTCACTTTCTCCAAAGCGGATGTCCAAAAAATCTCCGCACCGTCAATGCCACGGTGTTTTTCAGTCAATGGCACTTGACTGGTGGACTGCTGAGCGCAACAGGCGTGGAAACGATTCAGCTTATGGGCTCACATGGGAGGGACTGAAAGAGCTCATGATAAGTGAATTTTGCCTCCCTCATGAGGTTCAGAAGTTGGAGAACGGATTCTGGAACATCAAGCAAATTGGTGGAGATAACACAGACCTCACTGCTCGATTCAAACACCTGAGTATCATCTGTCCAAGTCAAGTGGACACCACAGAGAAAGCTATCAAGAAGTATCTCCGCGCTCTCCCCGACTGTATCGCCGACTTTGTTCAAGCAGGGAGACCAACTACTATCGAAGAAACTTATCAACTCGCGGCCGAGATCAACGACAAACGAGTCTTGGCTGGAGCATTCAAGGTCACAACCAAGAGTCTTAGCCAAGCTATAGTTTAACCAAGCGCCAACACCACACCGTCTCAAGTCACCAGGTCAAACCGTCAAGGTCACAAGCGAAGGAATTCCAACAACAACTGCGCAGTAGTCCCAACGCCGAACTCCCAGTCTCATCAAGTTGCTACTCCCAACGCACCTCCCGCTAAGTGTGCGTATACTGGTCCTCATCCTTTGTGCCCAAAGTGAACTTATCATCATGCAGTTGGAGGTAACTACCGTTTTGTGTTAACTGCAACATATACGGTCGCTACACCGTCAACTGCCGCTCAAGCTCTCGTCAGCAAGCTCCTCAGCCTATCGCCACACTGCCAGCTCCACCCCACACTCGTCAGGTCAACCCAGCCCCGCAAACCCGTTGCTAATGCACGTGCTTGCTACACTTGTGGCGATCCTAGCCCCTTTAGCAACGCCTGCCTGATCGAGTTGTGAAACAAGAGTCACAGCAGCAGCAGCAGCCACAGCCACCGGTGGTTACTATTACGCACTCACTGTTAGTATACTCGAACCCTTTTTACGCTTAAACGCACTTTTGGGTGTTACATACGTTCGTTATCAAAACAACACGCTTTACACGCAAACTGCTCCCACATGTCTATACGTGAAACACTGAATTGATGTATGTTATGCTTGATGACTTGTGACCACCCTTAACATGATAGCTTGTTAGAGGTTAACCCGCCACCCGGAGGCCCGGGGTTGTTGAGGCTCGCATTTTATTTCTACTTACTTTTTTTACACACGTGACCACTTGGACACGTGACGCACACATCACGGTCAGTTTGGGTACTTGTTTCAATGTTGTTAACTGCAATATTCACATCTCTTGCGTATACATGTTGGTTCGAACGTTCTATTACGATTATTATGCGAAACTTTTGTACTCACCTTTACATTATTTTATTGACTGTTTTTTTAACGTATGTGACAGGTTGATGGATTATCTTGTGCTGAAAAAGGATAGGTTTGCTAGAAACTCATTAAAATCTAGGTTGTTGGATTTTGTATTATTTGAGAGACGTGTAATCTGTTTTGACTATCATGGAATATTTGTTTAATTGTATGGAAAATTGAATTTTAAGAATATTGTCATCATAATAGTTGTTATGGATTCTATTGAACAATCTGATTCACCTAGTACCATGCCCTGATGATTCCGCCATGGGTTGGGTATGACAGATTGGTATCAGAACTATAACAAAAGGGAAATTAGGTAGAATTCCATGTTCGGCCTAGTCTATAGTCTAAGTACCAAATCAGACCGATACGAACTAGTCACTCGTACGAAGGATCACTACGTACGAGGGATCGCTCGCACAGGGAAACCCGCCTCGTACGAATGAGAACAGTTTCTTGATTAGAAACGATCAAATTTTACCTATTCTGCTTCTGATCTAGCCCTGTTAACTAAACAACATATGCTTTTCCTAAAGCTACCACATTACACGCTTGAAGATAATCGTCTAACACAAATAAGTGATTGTGTCGAGATTAGGTGTGAAAACCAAGAACTCTCGATAAGATCGCTCATCCCGCGTATTACTCTCTGCACGAGATTCTCTCGTTGAGTTAGGAGTGATATCCATATCTCAACGGAAATCCCCTTTTCTATCTCGTGTTTGTTCATACCACAGTTATGGTACGAAGTTGTTAAGTTATGGGTGAAACCCGCATCTTAATAACTAGTTCCACTCCTCGATTTTCAATCTCACCAAATTTTCGATTGTTTCAATGATTTGGGACGTGTAGTAACTGGAAGGGTATTGTTGTTAGCCGCGAGGCGGTGAGATCATTTACCTATTAGGCCAAAGCGTGTGCCCAAACTCAATGGAATGGTCGAATCACTTTGGGTAGTCGGTGTCTCAAAACCCAGGACGCTCCATTGATTTCAAGCCTGAAATCGCTGATTTTATGCATCATCGATTTTATTTATGTGTTTTAGTTTATGAGTTTGGAAGTTTTACGCTTTACCGATTTCTCGATTTATTGCTTTTCGCTCCATGAATGTATGCACAACTCGCACAACTCTCGAAATCTAAAATGATAATTATACTCGCAAAGAAACTAAATCGCACTACTCTCTTACACGTATGACCTCATACACCGTATTACTCACTATGTTACTCGCTTATATATGCTTATACTACACACATCTCATACGCACTACGCATGACTTAATGAAGATGAATACGTGCAAAATATGTGCTAATGTGCTTATGTGACTATTTGCTTAAGTGCTTATCTGGTTACGTGATTTTGTGCCTTACGTGAATAATAATAATAAGTTATATGGTGTAAAACGCAAAACTTTTAAAAACATAACCCGTTATAATCGAATCTCATCCAAACGTCTTCCAGCAGATGGCATCCATGAGATCTCACACTCGCTGCGCCCAGCAAAACAATGCCAACAAATGAATCTCCTATCTCGTTGCCAAGGAAATTGCTAAAGTGATCCCTCAGATTGTCCAGAAAATCTCCACACCGTCAATGCCACCGGCGTTTTTCAGTCAATGGCACTTGACTGGTGGACTTCTGAGTGCAACAGGCACGGAAATGATTCAGCTTATGGGCTCACATGGGAGGGACTGAAAGAGCTCATGATAAGTGAATTTTGCCTCCCTCACGAGGTTCAGAAGTTGGAGAACGGATTCTGGAACATCAAGCAAATTGGTGGAGATAACGCTGACCTCACTGCTCAATTCAAACAACTGAGTATCATCTGTCCAAGTCAATTGGACACCACAGAGAAAGCTATCAAGAAGTATCTCCGCGCTCTCCCCGACTGTATCGCCGACTTTGTTCAAGCAGCGAGACCAACTACTATCGAAGAAACTTATCAACTCGCGGCCGAGATCAACGACAAACAAGTCTTGGCTGGAGCATTCAAGGTCACAACCAAGAGTCTTAGCCAAGCCATAGTTGAACCAAGCGCCAACACCACACCGTCTCAATTCTCCAAGTTAAACCGTCAAGGTCACAAGCGAAGGAATTCCAACAACAACTGCGCAGTAGTCCCAACACCGAACTCCCAGTCTCATCAAGTTGCTACTCCCGACGCACCTCCCGCTAAGTGTGTGTATATTGGTCCTCATCCTTTGTGCCCAAAGTGAACTTATCACCATGTAGTTGGAGGCAACTACCGTTTTGTGTTAACTGCAACATATACGGTCGCTACACCATCAACTGCCACTCAGGCTCTCGTCAGCAAGCTCCTCAGCCTATCGCCACACTGCCAGCTCCACCTCACACTCGTCAGGTTAACCCAGCTCCGCAAACCCGTTGCTAATGCACGTGCTTGCTAAACTTGTGGCGATCCTAGCCCCTTTAGCAATGTCTGCCTGATCGAGTTGTGAAACAAAAGTCGCAGCAGCAGCAGCAGCCACAGCCACCGGTGTTTACGATTAAGCACTCACTGTGAGTATACTCGAACCCTTTTTACGCTTAAACGCACTTTTGGGTGTTACATACGTTCGTTATCAAAACAACACGCTTTACACGCAAACTGCTCCCACATGTCTATACGTGAAACGCTGAATTGATGTATGTTATGCTTGATGACTTGTGACCACCTGTCACACCCCGACCTGCAGCGGAATAAGAGTCCGGGCATAATTGGGTTATCACCAAAGCTCATGATGTTTACTAAAATGTTTCATATTTATTAAATTCAAATTACAACTTAAATATTCAAATCAAATCCATACAATTACAAGGAAATGAAACTAAGTAAAACAATCCCAAGCTTAAACTAATTTATTCTTCTAGGCCTTCCTATGTGTTTCTTGCCTCAACTGGATCACCTGTATCATATGTAAAACGGGGGATATTTTGGGTCAACAAAAGTTGGCGTTGAACCTTGAGAAAACATTATTATTAATTTCTTGTTGTATTTAATATTGAAAATTTGTGCAATAATCACATGTGAGCAAACATATATATATAACAAAAACACAAACCACATTGGATGAGTAAATGATATGAATGATGATGTATATGAGATCAAGGCTCAATCAAACAGAGCCGATCGAGTGACATGAATGATGATGTATGTGAGATCAAGGCTCAATTAAACGTAGCCGATCGAATGAGGCACCTGATACTCAACCCGTATCCCACGGGGAGCTGATGGGCCTAATGAAATGCATGCACTGAAGATGATAACTTCAATCTAAACATAATTCACACAACAATTGATACACATTTGATACGCATTTGATCACGGATATGATGGATGCACAAGTGTTTAAATATAAAAAGGAATTAAACGACACATGATACACCCCAAAATGTGATTAAAACGGGGAATTGGTAGAGATTCACTCACATTGGGTGCGTTCTTTGATGACGTTGGATGCGCACGAATTTTAGGATTTGATCGACGAGGAAAACTAACCTAAAATAATAACGAAATGAATTAGTACTTTTAATTCATACTCTTAATGTGATTTTTAGATTTATTTTTGTGAGTTTAAGGAAGTTTTCTAACTTTAAAAATCTTATTTTTAAGTATTTTTAAATGATTTTCTAATTAAATAAATAAATAAAAAGATATAAAATAAATAAAAAAATTTGACTTTTTGACCGTTGACCGTCGACCGGTCGGTTTGTGTTAAATTATGCGCTGAGTGAGGTTCGAACTCGGGACCTCTCGTATACGTGCACGCAGCTCTACCAACTGAGCTACGTGTCTAATCCGAAATATTCTCTGTTTTAATTATATATATATACTAATTAACTGTTATTTTATTTAGTTTATTTCAAAACGGATTTAATATGGCCGAACCGAATTCAGTGACCCGGAGTCGAACTCGGGATGTTCGGTTCGAGTGCGCACAGCCCAACCAGTTGGGCTGTGTGTCCTATCTGTTTAACTTATGATTTATATTATTCTTATAAACATTCTGTCACTTAATCTGATTAAGTTTTAAAAATGTTGGTTTTGATTCTGAAATTCGATAACGTGTGCGATTCGAACCCGGGACGTGTGCATTGTTTGTGCACACAGTCCACCGCTGGACTGTGTGTCTAACCCGTTCGAATATCCGTTTTTAATTATACTTATACACATGTTTTAACTTCATCTTCTTCGTTTATCGAATTACCGAACAGTGAATTGACTGTTTGTTTAATTGACCAACTACGCTTATGATTGATTGAATTGAACTAAAAGAAAGGAATTTAGGAATAAGATGTACCAATCACAGAGTGTCTTCTTCAGATTTTCCGGCGAAATTCGTCGGCTCCGATTTGTGACTTCTCGACTGAATATAATGATTAACAGTTTAGAACCTTTGTTTGAACAATTAAAGTATGAACTAAGAGATATCAGAGAAGTTTAGACAGATATACCGGTCGAGGAATGAATAGGTTTTCTGACGATCGATTCCGGCAAAGTTCCGGCGAAATTGGAAATCTCCGGCGACGAGCTTCTGCGAAATTTCAACTACGAAAAAGTGTGTGGTTCTGAGCGAAAAGATTCCCGGAAGGTTGAGGGAGTATTTATAGGGTAGACTGGATGAATTTTGTCCGAGTTTGAGTCTTGATTCGCGGTCAAAGTTTCTCCGGCGGTTATGACCGCAATTGAC
The DNA here is from genome assembly GCA_947069175.1 of Scalesia atractyloides. NCBI lineage: Eukaryota > Viridiplantae > Streptophyta > Magnoliopsida > Asterales > Asteraceae > Scalesia > Scalesia atractyloides. The sequence continues at coordinate 85,023,796 of CAMTDV010000025.1, forward strand.
TGTTAGACGTCGGCTATAACCGATGTCGAAGTCGGTTATAGTGTTTTAGTCAAAAGAAAAATGGCTAAACTCGCGGATTGCCGGATTTTCCGTTGATTGCGAGTTCTGAGCGCGATGATTTCCGGTTTTGAATTCGAGTTTTATTTTAAGTATTATTTGTTTCAGTATATTCACAAATAAGGCATGTGGCGGAGCGGTGTGTTGTGTGTTTGAGTTTGTGGGCGACCCGGGTTCGAAACCCGGCGTCCCCATTTTATTTTTTTTCACTGTTTACGATTATTTATAAAATATGGTTTTTAAATTCTAATATAGTTATTAATTATGTATCGTTTAAAATTAATTTGAACAATAAATATGCAACGAAAAATTATAACTGGATATTCGATTAATAAACGAAGCGGGTTTTGGAAACCCGTTTTTCGACGGATGTTACAGTATCCCCTACTTTTAGAAATTTCGTCCCGAAATTTAAGTAGTAGTGGTAACAGGAAAAAGATGTGGGTATTTCTCGCGCATTGAGTCTTCACGTTCCCAAGTAAACTCAGGTCCTCGTTTCGACTCCCAACGTACCCTGACAATTGGAATACGACTTCGTCTTAAACGTTTATCTCCGATGTCCATGATTTCTACTGGTCTTTCAATGAAGTGCATAGATTCATCGATCTGAATAATATGGAGGTTTTCATCGGCGAGGCACTTCTTCAAGTTTGATACGTGGAATGTGGGATGAATTCTGTTGAGCTCTTCTGGTAGGTCAAGCTTGTATGCTACAGGACCTACTCTTTCGAGTATCTTGAAAGGTCCTACGTAGCGTGGTGCTAGCTTGCGCTTCTGGCCAAAACGAACCACTCCCTTCCACGGTGATACTTTTAGAAGTACTTGATCACCAATGTCAAACTCCAAGGGCTTTCGTCGTTTGTTTGCATAACTCTTTTGACGACTTTGTGCCGCTAGAAGATTGTTTCGAATTTGATGGATCTTGTCGGTTGTTTCTTGAATTAATTCTGGACCGGTGATTTGTGCTTCTCCAATTTCGTGCCAACATATTGGAGATCAGCACTTACGACCATATAAAGCTTCGAAAGGAGCCATGCCGATACTTGAGTGATAGCTATTGTTGTACGAAAATTCAACCAATGGTAGGTGAGCGTCCCAATTCCCCTTGATGTCTATGACACCTGCTCTAAGCATGTCTTCAAGAGTTTGGATGGTGCGTTCAGATTGTCCATCAGTTTGAGGATGAAAAGCGGTACTGAGGTCTAATCGTGTACACAAGGCGGTTTGTACGGCTCTCCATGTTCTTGAAGTGAAACGAACATCGCGGTCTGAAATGATGCTTAAAGGTACACCATGACGGCTTACGATCTCGCTGATGTAGATACGAGCTAACTTCTCGTTTTTGAAGTCATCGCGGATCGGTATGAAGTGAGCTGATTTTGTAAGACGATCGATAATTACCCATATGGTGTCATACCCACTGGAGGTGCGAGGTAACCCGGTAATGAAATCCATGGTTATGTTTTCCCACTTCCACACAGGTATTTCGGGTTGGACTAGAAGTCCTGAAGGTCTTTGATGTTCAGCTTTTACTTTGGAACAGGTAAGGCACTTGGAAACAAAAACAGCGATATCCTTTTTCATGCCAGGCCACCAGTAGGTGTAGCGTAGGTCTTGATACATCTTGTCGGCTCCTGGGTGTACAGAGTATCGTGTTTTGTGCGCCTCATTCATGAGGAAGTCACGAAGGCTGTCGCGATCAGGAATCCATATGCGGTTTAAATAGTATAGAATACTGTCGGATTTGGTTTCGATTTTGAGTTCCGCTCCACATGACAGCTCATCGCATACGTCGTTTTCTGTTACAGAAACATGTTGAGCTTCTCGGATTTGATCTTTGATGTCGGTTATGATTTGTGAACATAGAAAACGAATGGATTTCGCATAACCTTTTCGACTGAGTGCATCAGCCACTAAGTTTGCCTTGCCAGGATGATACCGAATTTCACAGTCGTAGTCATTAAGAAGTTCGACCCATCTTCGTTGCCTCATATTCAACTCCTTTTGGTTGAAGATATGTTGGAGACTTTTGTGGTCAGTGTATATTTCACACTTGGTTCCGTAGAGGTAATGTCTCCATATCTTGAGAGCGAACACAACGGCTCCGAGTTCCAGGTCGTGGGTGGTGTAATTCTTTTCATGAACCTTGAGTTGCCTAGAAGCATAGGCTATCACTTTTCCTCTTTGCATTAATACACAGCCTAGCCCTTGCCCTGATGCGTCGCAATATACTACAAAGTCATCGCAACCCTCAGGGAGTGTGAGGATAGGTGCGTCACAAAGTTTTTGCTTTAGAGTTTGGAAGGCTTCTTCTTGTTTAGGTCCCCATATGAAGGGTTTTCCTTTATGAGTCAAAGCCGTGAGCGGTACAGCAATACGGGAAAAATTGGCAATGAAGCGGCGATAGTAACCAGCCAAACTAAGAAATGATCTTACTTCGGTAGGGGTACGTGGCGCTTGCCATTCTTGCACTGCCTTGATTTTTGAAGGATCGACATGTATTCCCTTATCATTAACGACATGTCCAAGGAATTGTACTTCTCTTAACCAGAATTCGCATTTTGAGAACTTAGCGTAAAGCTTTTCAGTCCTTAAGAGTGTGAGGATGAGTCGAAGGTGTCGTTCATGATCGGATTTAGACTTGGAGTAGATGAGGATGTCGTCGAAGAAGACTATGACAAAGCGGTCGAGGTAGGGTTTGCATACCCTATTCATTAGATCCATGAAGACAGCTGGGGCGTTGGTTAAACCGAATGGCATGACCATGAATTCGTAATGACCATAACGAGTCCGGAAGGCGGTCTTTGGGACGTCTTCTTCATGTACTCTGAGTTGATGATAACCAGAACGAAGGTCGATTTTTGAAAAGCAGGTGGCGCCTTGAAGTTGGTCTAGGAGGTCATCGATGCGAGGTAGTGGGTAGCGATTCTTAACCGTTAACTTGTTGAGTTCTCTGTAGTCGATACACATGCGAAACGTTCCATCTTTCTTCTTCACAAAAAGAACAGGTGCACCCCAAGGCGAGGAGCTAGGACTTATGAATCCTTTTTCAGTCAGTTCTTGCAGTTGACTGGCCAGCTCTTGCATCTCGGATGGGGCTAGCCTATAAGGAGATTTTGCGACTGGTATAGCGGCAGGTACAAGATCGATGCGGAATTCGACTTCTCTCACAGGAGGGAGTCCTGAGATGTCGTCGGGAAAGACTTGTGGGAATTCCTTCACCACTGGTATATCTTCGAGTTTCTTCTCCTTGTTTCCCTTTTTTACGACGTGAGTTAGGAATGCGACATAGTTCTTGTGAAGATATTTTCAGACTTGAGGGCAGGACATTAATTTGAGTCCTTTCGAAGGGGTTTCTCCAAAGATACGTAGGGTCTGACCGTCTGCAAGAGGAATGCGAATGAACTTTTCGCGGCATACTACTTCAGCGTGATGCTGGCTGAGCCAGTCCATACCGATTATAATATCGAAACTTCCCAACTTCATAGGAATGAGGTCAACTGGAAAATCGTGATCGTTTAGAGTGAGGGTACAATTTCGTATAATAGAATTTAATGAAACGGGCTTTCCGTCAGCAACTTCCACCGTTAGAGATTCCATGAGATTATCACGAGTTTGGTTGAGGATAGGTTCAAATTCTAAAGACACAAAACTCTTATCCGCGCCAGTATCGAATAACATGGATGCATAACTACCATTAATGAGAAACGTACCATTAACCACGTTGTTGTCAGCCCTAGCTTGGTTGGCATTGATGTTGAAAACTCTTCCTCTAGCAGGTGGAGGAGCTTGTTAGCTTGGTTTACCGGATTCGCTTGAGCTTGGGCATGGATGATGTTCACCAAGCGGGGACACGTGTTCCTGAAGTGGTTTGGGTCTCCACAGTTGTAACAAGCTCGCATAGGTTGCATCATGGGGTAGTTGGGTTGGTAGTAAGGTTGAGCTATGTGTTGCGTGGGTGGTAGAAGTAAGGGTTGTTGGGCTTGACCCACTATCTGATGGTGGGTTTGGGTTGAGGGTTGATTGCGGTTCATTCGCTGAAGTGTGCGACAAGTTTGGATGGTGTGACCCGCACGGCCACAGCTGGTGCAATGTTGGCAAGGAGTTTCTGGGAGGTGATGGTATTGACAACGGTTGCATTTTGGGTATGGGCCGGTGTATGGCTTTTTAAATGGTGCAGCTGAGGGAGCAATTTGGGTAATTGGTGCGGCAATGATAGGAGGGTTTGTTTGTGTGACGGCAAAATTTCTACTGTTTCGTTTCCTCTTACCAGCAAACTTTGAAGAGGAGACGGAGTGATTTGGAGTTTGGGCCTCAATGGGGGCTTTCTTTTTCTCATCCTTGAATTTGCCGTTTCGGATGCGATTCTCGGTAAGTTCGGTAGCTAGTTCCATTACGGCTTCAAGTGTTGCAGGCGAAGTGCTTAGAACCGAGTCTTGAATTTTCGAGGGGAGGCCTCGAATGTAGTGTTCAACCAAGCGGTACACGGGGGTGAACAGATTAGGGATCATTTGGTTCAGTTCGAGAAATCTCTTGTTGTAGGAAGTGTGATCTCCTTCCTTTTGTTTCAACGAGTGGAATTCATCTTCCAACTTTTTGATTTCGCTTCTTGGACAGAAGTGCCTTGTCATAAGTTCCCTTAACTCTTCCCATGTTAAGGCCATGGCATCTTCGACTCCTCGTTTACCCTTTTCTGTGTTCCACCAGGTAAGGGCTACTCCAAACAGTCTCCCTGTTGCATAACATACCTTACGATCCTCGGGACAATCGCAATTGAGGAAGGTGTTCTCCATTTCTTCAAACCAGTGGAGGAGGGCAGTAAACACCTTCGGTCCCTTCATACTTTGGGGGATCGCAAGATTTGAAGTGTTTGTAGGAGCACTTTTTGGAGGGAGGGTTGGCGACGCTCTGGTCTTCTTGATTGGGAGGGTTGATAGGATTTGCGGTGAGAGCTTGTTGAACTTGAATCACGATGTCAGGAAGTACCGCGGCCATTTGTTTAGCAATTTGTGTGGCCAAGCGTTCGTTTGACCTTCCTGACTTTCTACCTCCACGTAGTTGCCTAGCCGACATCTACAGGAACATACATAGGAAGATTGTGAGTTTATGAAGTTTTTTTAGGTGTCATGTGTCGTTAAAAGAATAAAAATAACATAACTATCAATAATGCAACTACATCCATAGGATGTCTTGGGTTTGCTCATGTTTGGGCCTCCAATGTCCCCCATACCATCGCCTGTATAGTCATGTGGGCCCCCATGACTATTGGCTTAGTAGGATTCACATTGGTGTTGGCGGTTTAACACTCGCATCACCCGAATGAAAACCATGAAATATGATTGCGAGATGTATGGTAGGAGGGTGTCCAGGTGTAGACACAATGACAACTCAAAGTGGGGTTAGCTCACACGACGTTTGGTATAGCATGCTTTGGCCTAATAGGTCCTTCGTACTCTCATCGTTAGTCCCCAGGTAGGCAAACTGGTCCTTTATTTTGGATTTATACGAATGCCAAGCCTAGACAGGACGTTCCGACTACCGGTACTCGTACCCTTCCAGTTACTACATGCCCGTCATGAGAACTCACTTTGATGTGATTTGAAAAATACAAAAATCGTTGCAAAACATCATGGGAATTGTGAGGTGTGTGCTCTCATGGATATGATATGTTATGAGGATATGATTCATGATGAGCATTGTATAATAATATGTACTTATGAACATGCTTGCATAACATTGAGCGTAACAATAAACATAAAGCATATAAACATCATGAAATTTGTATGAAACACATAAACAATTTAAAATTTTAATCAGCTATAGTATAGGCTCTAAGGGTCTAATAACCTATCCTATATCCCTATAGTCATAAGCTCTGATACCAATCTGTCACACCCCGACCCGCAGCGGAATAAAAGTCGGGGCATAATTGGGTTATCACCAAAGCTCATGATATTTACTAAATTGTTTCATATTTATTAAATTCAAATTACAACTAAAATATTCAAATCAAATCCATACAATTACAAGGAAATGAAACTAAGTAAAACAATCCCAAGCTTAAACTGATTTATTCTTCTAGGCCTTCCTATGTGTTTCTTGCCTCAACTGGATCACCTATATCATGTGTAAAACGGGGGATATTTTGGGTCAACAAAAGTTGGCGAGTGAACCCTGAGAAAACATTATTATTAATTTCTTGTTGTATTTAATATTGAAAATTTGTGCAATAATCACATGTGAGCAAACATATATATATAACAAAAACACAAACCACATTGGATGAGTAAATGATATGAATGATGATGTATATGAGATCAAGGCTCAATCAAACAGAGCCGATCGAGTGACATGAATGATGATGTATGTGAGATCAAGGCTCAATCGAACGGAGCCGATTGAATGAGGCACCTGATACTCAACCCGTATCCCACGGGGAGCTGATGGGCCTAATGAAATGCATGCACTGAAAATGATAACTTCAATCTAAACATAATTCACACAACAATTGATACACATTTGATACACATTTGATCACGGATATGATGGATGCACAAGTGTTTAAATATAAAAAGGAATTAAACGACACATGATACACCCCAAAATGTGATTAAAACGGGGAATTGGTAGAGATTCACTCACATTGGGTGCGTTCTTTGATGACGTTGGATGCGCATGAATTTTAGGATTTGATCGACGAGGAAAACTAACCTAAAATAATAACGAAATGATTCGGTAAATTAGTACTTTTAATCCATACTCTTAATGTGATTTTTAGATTTATTTTTGTGAGTTTAAGGAAGTTTTCTAACTTTAAAAATCTTATTTTTAAGTATTTTTAAATGATTTTCTGATTAAATAAATAAATAAAAAGAAATAAAATAAATAAAAAAATTTTGACTTTTTGACCGTTGACCGTTGACCGGTCGGTTTGTGTTAAATTATGCGCTGAGTGAGGATCGAACTCGGGACCTCTCGTATACGTGCACGCAGCTCTACCAACTGAGCTACGTGTCTAACCCGAAATATTCTCTGTTTTAATTATATATATATACTAATTAACTGTTATTTTATTTAGTTTATTTCAAAACGGATTTAATATGGCCGAACCGACTTCAGTGACCCGGAGTCGAACTCGGGATGTTCGGTTCGAGTGCGCACAGCCCAACTAGTTGGGCTGTGTGTCCTATCTGTTTAACTTATGATTTATATTATTCTTATAAACATTCTGTGACTTAATCTGATTAAGTTTTAAAAATGTTGGTTTTAGTTCTGAAATTCGGTAACGTGTGCGATTCGAACCCGGGACGTGTGCATTGTTTGTGCACACAGTCCACCGCTGGACTGTGTGTCTAACCCGTTCGAATATCCGTTTTTAATTATACTTATACACATGTTTTAACTTCATCTTCTTCGTTTATCGAATTACCGAACAGTGAATTGACTGTTTGTTTAATTGACCAACTACGCTTATGATTGATTGAATTGAACTAAAAGAAAGGAATTTAGGAATAAGATGTACCAATCACAGAGTGTCTTCTTCAGATTTTCCGGCCAAATTCGTCGGCTCCGATTTGTGACTTCTCGACTGAATATAATGATTAACAGTTTAGAACCTTTGTTTGAACAATTAAAGTATGAACTAAGAGATATCAGAGAAGTTTAGACAGATATACCGGTCGAGGAATGAATACGGTTTTCTGACGATCGATTCCGGCGAAATTGGAAATCTCCGGCGACGAGCTTCTGCGAAATTTCAACTACGAAAAAGTGTGTGGTTCTGAGCGAAAGGATTCCCGGAAGGTTGAGGGGGTATTTATAGGGTAGAACTGGATGAATTTTGTCCGAGTTTGAGTCTTGATTCGCGGTCAAAGTTTCTCCGGCGGTTATGACCGCAATTGACTGTTAGACGTCGGTTTATAACCGATGTCGAAGTCGGTTATAGTGTTTTACTCAAAAGGAAAATGGCTAAACTCGCGGATTGCCGGATTTTCGGTGATTGCGAGTTCTTGAGCGCGATGATTTCCGGTTTTGAATTCGAGTTTTATTTTAAGTATTATTTGTTTCAGTATATTCACAAATATGGCATGTGGCGGAGCGGTGTGTTGTGTGTTTGAGTTTGTGGGCGACCCGGGTTAGAAACCCGGCGTCCCCATTTTATTTTTTTCACTGTTTACGATTATTTATAAAATATGGTTTTTAAATTCTAATATAGTTATTAATTATGTATCGTTTAAAATTAATTTGAGCAATAAATATGCAACGAAAAATTATAACTGGATATTCGATTAATAAACGAAGCGGGTTTTGGAAACCCGTTTTTCGACGGATGTTACACCACCCTTAACATGATAGCTTGTTAGAGGTTGACCCGCCACCCGGAGGCCCGGGTTGTTAAGGCTCGCATTTTATTTCTACTTACTTTCTTTTACACACGTGGCCACTTGGACACGTGACGCACACATCGCGGTCAGTTTGGGTACTTGTTTCAATGTTGTTAACTGCAATATTCACATCTCTTGCGTATACATGTTGGTTCAAAACGTTCTATTACGATTATTATGCTAAACTTTTGTACTCACCTTTACATTATTTTATTGACTGTTTTTTTAACGTATGTGATAGGTTGATGGATTATCATGTGCTGAAAAAGGATAGGTTTGCTAGAAACTCATTAAAATCTAGGTTGTCGGATTTTGTATTGTTTGAGAGACGTGTAATCTGTTTTAACTATCATGGAATATTTGTTTAATTGTATGGAAAATTGAATTTTAAGAATATTGTCATCATAATAGTTGTTATGGATTCTATTGAACAATCTGATTCGCCTAGTACCATGCCCCGATGATTCCGCCATGGGTTGGGGTATGACAGATTGGTATCAGAGCCATAACAAAAGGGAAATTGATTTTCGTAAAGTCTTTCCTAACGATTTACCTGGTTTACCCCCTACTCGTGATATTGATTTTCGTATCGATCTAGTACCCGGTGCTACACCTATCGCTAAAGCTCCATATCGCCTTGCACAATCCGAAATACACGAGCTATCTAGCCAACTTAATTGTTGCTTGCTTAAGGCTTTATACGCCCGAGCACGTCACCATGGGGCGCACCCATTCTTTTTGTGAAAAAGAAAGATGGATCTTTCCGAATGTGCATCGATTATAAGGAATTTAACAAGCTTACAATTAAGAACCGCTACCCTTTTCCTTTAATCGATAATTTATTTGACCAACTTCAAAGAGCTACTTGTTTTTCGAAGATTGATTTACGTTCTGGATATCACCAGCTACGTGTGCATGAGTAAGACGTTCCAAAAACCACCTTTCGTACTCGCTATGAACATTATGAATTCGTGGTCATGCCTTTTGGTCTACAAACACACCCGCGCTTTTCATAGATTTGATGAACCATGTGTGCAAAGCCTTCTTGGATCATTTCGTCATCGTTTCTATCGATGATATTCTTATCTACTCGAAGTCGAGAGCCGAACACGCGCGACATCTCTGTTTAGTTCTCAAACTTCTCCAAGGAAATCACCTTTACGCCAAGTTCTCCAAGTGTGTTTGGCTTAAGGAAGTTCAATTCCTCGGTCACATCGTTAATGACCAAGGAATTCACATCTATCCCGCGAAGATAGAAGATGTAAAGAGTTGGAATACTCCGAATACTCCGTCCGAAATCCGTTCTTTTCTCGGATTGGCGGGTTATTACCGTCGATTCATCGCCGTCTTTTATAAGATCGTTGTACCTCTCAATGCTTTAACTCACAAGGATAAACCTTTTGTTTGGGGTTCCAAGCAGAAGGAAGCCTTTCAAACCCTCAAGCGTATGCTTTGCGACGCTCCCGTTCTCGCACTCCCCGACGAAAACGACGACTTCGTTGTATATTGCGATGCCTCTAACTTGGATCTCGGTTGTGTTCTTATGCAACGATACAAGGTTATCACGTATGTGTCTCGACAACTCAAAATACACGAGAATAACTACACTGCCCACGATCTCGAACTCAGTGCAGTTGTTTTTTTCATTAAAGATACGGTGACACTACCTTTACGATACAAAGTATACGGTCTTCACCGACCATAAGAGCTTACAAGTTATCTTCAACCAGAAAGAACTAAACATGTGCCAACGCAGATGGGTTGAACTTCTCGACGACTATGACTGTGAGATACGCTACCATCCCGACTAAGAAAACGTCATAGCCGATGCTCTCAGTCGACCAAGCTATGTGTATAGTATTCGCGATGTTCAAGCCCAAAACGAACTCGAAACCCTGATTCGTGAAACTCAGCATGCATGTTTCATTGAGAATACCTTGTATGAGGAAATGAAATGTGGTGCCGAAACCCAGTTGGTGAACAAGTCTAACGGTATCTATTATTTTCTTGATCGTATTTGGATTCCCAGCCGCAATAACCTTCGAGAGTTATTGATAACCGAAGCTCATAAATCTTGATATTCCATCCACCCTGGAGCCAACAAAATGTACCAGGACCTTCGTTCGAGGTATTAGTGGCCGGGCATGATAAAGGATATCGCTCTGTATGTTTCGAAATACTTAACTTGTGCGAAAGTTAAAGCCGAACAGCAACGACCCTCTGGTTTACTCGAACAACCCGATATTCCGATGTGGAAATGGGAAAGTATAGTTATGGATTTCTTTACAAAACTCCCTCGCACAACTTCTAGTGACGATAGCATTTGGGTTATCGTCGATCGTCTTACGAATCTGCTCATTTCATTGTCATACGAGAAGACTATAAAGTAGAACGATTAGCACAAATCTATACCGACGAAGTTATTTGTCGACACGTGAAGCCTCGTGACATCATCTCTGATCGCGACGGTCGATATACCTCACGTCTCTCGGAGACATTTTAATCCGCTCTCGGTACTACTCTTAATCTCAATACCACATTTCATCCTCAGACCGACGGACAGACAGAGCGCACGATTCGCACCCCGAAGACATGCTTCGATCGCCTATTGATCGGAGACGCACAGATCACTGGTCCCGAGTTAATACAAGAAACGACATACAAGATTCTCCAGATCAGAGACAATCTCCTGAAAGCTCACAGTCATCAAAAGAGCTACGCCGATAAACGACGCAAGCCCCTACAATTCGAGGTTGGAGATCACGTTCTTTTAAAGGTTTCACCTTGGAAATGAGTGATCCGATTTGGAAAGAAAGGGAAACTAGTGCCACGATACATAGGTCCCTTTAAGATTCTGGAAATAATTGGCAAAGTGGCCTATCGAATGGAATTACCGACAGAACTCAGCAACATACATCCGACTTTCCACGTCTCAAACCTCAAAAAGTGTCTAGCCGAAGAAAATCTTCATGTACCCCTCGAAGACTTGCAAATAAATGAGATTCTGCACTTCGTGGAAAAGCCTGTAGAAATCATAAACCGAGAGACCAAGAAACTTCGACGCAGTCGCATTCCAATTGTGAAAGTCAAGTGGGAAGGAAAACGCGGTGCCGAGTTCACTTGGGAACTAAAAAGTGATATGAAAGCTAAATATCCACATCTTTTCGTTACTTCTACTACTTAAATTTCGGGACGAAATTTCCTAAAGTAGAGGTGAGTGTAACAACCCAACTTTTTGGTTGTTATCTGTTTATCGTCATTTCGACTTGTAACCGTCTTATAATCCGAGATTTAATATAAAAAGTGGTTTATGTTATACTAAATAGATTTTCATCACACAGCATCACTACTACACACTTGAAACGCTTTATACTCGCAATGCAATATGAATCGCAGTTATTTATGTTATTTTATGAGCCGAGTGTGTTTGTTTGTTCGGTACTCGCTCTCGCCTTCGACCTCGCTTATCACACTAAATCGCAAACGCAATTATTTATGTTGGTTATGTTATGTTGTATGTTTATGTTTTATATGTTTTATACTCGCTCTCGGTCTCACTCGCTCACTCACGCACCTCGCTTTGTCACACTATTATGCAACGCGAAGCTTAATACACCGCTAAGACGCTTAACGAATCAAGACTAACTAATACGAAGGATAACATTGAATGAAAACAGCCAACAAGCAAACTCAGCTAGCTCGTACGAGTGAGGTCTGGCTTGCACCAAGCTCCCCACTCGCACGAAGACTTGTTCTTACGAGCCACCCACTCGTACGAGCCACCTCTCTGCACTCTCCTTTCTTCTCCTATAAATACTACACTTAACCATTCGTGCTCTCCTTGCTGTCACTCGCACGAAACCTACTTTATACAATTTTCTCTGTTTCCAAGTAAGAAGATTATTATTTCCGCACGAATCACAACGATTTCTACAACGATTTTGCACGAGATTATCTCCAATTTCATCCAAACTTCCTTGTTTACGAAAATCTTTATCTTTTTCATAAAACCTTTTTATCAAGGATTTACACTTAAACGAGTATGTTTGAGCAAGCTTTGGCTTGTCAATATGGAAACTTAATGTTTCCAACTCACCGAGTGTTAGATCCTAACAAAACTGTTTTATACTCGATTTTTACACAAAAACGGACTAAATGATGTATGTTTCGTTCACTAGATAGTGGGACGAAAAGTTTTCAGAAACATACTTGAAATGGATTCGAAAACATCTATTCCAAGTTAAATTATGTCCCGGTAGCACGAAGACGCAAGAACAGTCACTTGTGCTAACTGGACTGGCTCGCACGAACCACTCCGTGTTCGTATGGCCCAGTCCGTATTTCCACAAACTGCTAACTCGCTCTAAAGACCTCCCCAGCTTTTGGTTTGCTCAGTAGCTTAAGGTTGGAAGGATGGACACTCGATTTCCCAAAGAAACGACGCGAAAACACTCGATTTTGGACTCAAAAACAGGTCACCCGCATGAGCGGTCGCTCGTACGGATGATGACTCGCACGAGGGTGATGCCTCGTGCAAGTAATGCTTCGTACGACCCACCTATTGTCCCAAGCAACTCATTGTTCAACCGTTCAACACTCTCAAAGACTGATGCACTTCTGTTTCTACGCGCAGGCTGATCTGACGCTCTTCTCCCCTCCCCAGCTCACCGGTGTTTACTATTACGCACTCACTGTAAGTATACTCGAACCCTTTTTACGCTTAATCGCACTTTTGGGTGTTACATACGTTAGTTATCAAAACAACACTACACACAACGCTCAAAACGCTTTACACGCAAACTGCTCCCACATGTCTTTACATGAAACGCTGAATTGATGTATGTTATGCTCGATGACTTGTAACCACTCTTAACATGATAGCTTGCTAGAGGGTTGACCCGCCACCCGGAGGCGCGGGGTTGTTAAGGCTCGCATTTTATTTCTACATACTTTCTTTTATGCACGTGGCCACTTGGGCGCGTGACACGCACATCGCGGTCAGTTTGGGTACTTGTTTCAATGCTGTTAACTACAATATTCACATCTCTTGCGTATACATGTTGGTTTGTGAAACATTATATTACTATTATTATGCTAAACTTGTGTACTCACCTTTACATTATTGTATTGACTTTTATTTTAACGTATGTGACAGGTTGATGGATTATCATGTGCTGAAAAGGATAGGATTGATAGAAACTCATTAAAATCTAGGTTGTCGGATTTTGTATTGTTTGAGAGACGTGTAATTTGTTTTAACTATCGTGGAATATTTGTTAAATTGTATGGGAAATTGAACTTTATAAATATTGTCATCATAATAGTTGTTATGGATTCTTCTGAACAATCAATTCGCCTAGTGCCACGCCCCGATGATTCCGCCATCGGTTGGGGTGTGACAGGGATGGTCATCCTAAGCTACAAGAATCGTAAGTTATCCTTCAATGTGTTTTTAAAGTCTATTGCTTATGGTCTTCTTGAGGATGTGGGTCATGCGGGTGCTACTAATGAGTTGGGTTCGAGTGGTATCGATTTTGACAGTTCCATGGAGAGGACAAATGAAAATAATGTGAAGAGGGTGATTGTGAACAAGAGAGTTGTTGAAGGGAAACCACCTGATGGTGGGCTCGGATGAGGTAATGCAGTTGGATTTAACCCCAACCGATGTGGAGGTGTGACCCTCCCTACAAACTAGATGGAGATGTATGGAGAGAAATGGGAGGGCAAGCGTTCATCTGAACCACCCTGAGCACGTCAAGTACGGTCTAGCTGAAGACCTTTAAATTTAGCGCTCTCGAGAGGTAGCCCAAGGATGTATAGTATTGTACTTTGGTTTGGTTTCGCTTTGGTGTGCTTGTGTTTTGACAGGTTTCTACGTTTCCATCTTCACGGATACAATGAATCAAGTGTGGGGATGTTTGGCAACATCCCCGATGCGATATCAAAGGATCCATGGGATGCGTATTCTTCGGTTAAAGCACAGCAGTTACACCAATACAGGCACTCACTTGTATTCTGATCAGGTGCATTTGTTTATCTATCTTGCATTCTATTTGTTTTTGTGTATTTGTTGGTGTGAACCGTTGTGTCGGGAGTGGTGTCTTTTGTGAGTCGATTAGGTTGTTAGTCGTTCATGGTTTGTTAGGTGGTATATCTCGAGTCGGATTATGAATTGCACTATACATTGGGACAATGTATCCCAAGTGTGGGGATGCGGTAACTCGAGATAGGGTTGGCAGGTTTGATCATCTCAAATGTTTGAATTTGCCGAACTTGGTAAAAATTGAAAATTTTTGAACAAACTAGAAATGTTTCAAAAGATTTTTGCAACAAAATGGAAGATGAAACGTGAAATCGAATTGTTGGCTTTCAATTATAATATATATGAGATAATAAAACGGTCGAAAACGCATCTAATTTGGGATATGTGGGTAGGCCCAGCCGGTTGAAAGGTTCCTTAGGATTGATAAAATACTTAAAAATTAGGAATCTTGTGGGTTCTCGCCTTAGGAGCTATAGCAAAGCTGAACTGTAGAGAGAATAAGAGTTGTTGTTATAAATAAAAGGTTTATAAATATTCCGTTTAAATGGCACACCTGTTTCTTTTTATGAAAGTAAATCCGAAACAAGGTGGCGCCCGAAAAAAATCCATTCCATCTATCCATTATATTAAATTAGCTTGTATTGACAAAATATATGGTATTGCTACGGGTGGTGACTCATCATGCGGTATATACCCTTTAGGTGGAGTTAGAAAAGAAAGGTCAAATATGTGAAACTTATGGCATTAACCACGGGGATGGTGACTCATGTGAGGTATGTCCCCTAAGTTGATCGTATACAAAAGCATGTTAAAGCTCCATTCCATCATTCATTATCCATCAACATTTAATCGGAAATATATAAAAGCTTGTTATATAAAACGGTAATCTCATAAGCTTGAAACGGGATTAGGTGGAGGTATGGTTTTTGAGGGTGAAACCCATAGAGGAGTAATGCAATTGAACTTAATGGATTACGAATAAGGGCTTGGAAACCGGTGGTTGGGTTTAAGTGGACCACATACCTGGAATCGTAGTTAATGCGTTAGTAGATTTGTTAATAAGATAACCGACTATATTATATTGAAAGCTAGTGATTTGATTGTGATGACATTGCAAATGATTTTTTGGGACGAAAAGGATTAGTGTGGGGATGTGATGGATGGGTTTAGGAATATGATTATATGTGTTTAATGTCTAATCTTATGCATATTTGATTGTTTATATGTGTGGAATTAGGTAACTACGAGAAAATGGTGTTTTGTATGTTAAATACGAAGATTGGATGTGTTTTGAGGAAAACAAAGACCAAGATAAATCATTAACACTTTGTAACATCGCCCTAACCGAATCTGCATTAAAGCGTCCGTGTATCTTCAACAAACGATATACCTGCTCCCATATATCCCTTGCAAAGTTACACGTTACAAGTATGTGGTCTGATGTTTCATCCATTAACCCGCACATTTTACACGTCGCATATTGTATCTCTAATCCTCTTGCTCTTAATACCACCCCTGTTGGTATCTTTCCATCGATTGCCCGCCATGCAAACATGTTACTTTTCGGAGTTTGCCACTTGTTCCATACAAAATCGCTTGGTAGCTCATTGACATCTATTTTTCTTGCTAACTGTTGCCTCACTTCCTTCACTGAAAAAGTCTCTTTACCGTCTTCCCAGTACCAAACATCCCACTTGTTGTTGAATTAGTTCACCCATTAAAGATCCCATTTCCGTATTTTCCTCTATTGTGTTCCGACCCCGTATCCATGCCCAATTCCAAAGCTTGACTCCATTTATAATTCTATAAGAGCATTCTCATTGGAGCCTCTCTACATGAGCATTCTATATAATATAGAGGAAAAAATAGAAAAAATAACAAAAAAAACCACTACATTTGAATCTCTAAAGTAGAGAAAAATTTATAGAGACCAAAGGTACACCGATATATTTAGAGGGTTGTATTCAACTCTCTATACTATTAATGTGAATGTGTAAGTTAGAGAAAATAATAATAAAATAAGGATTGTGAGTAAGATAGAGGTAGGAATAGAGGGTTGGGTTATAAAAATTAACAAACTTTAGAGAAAAATGTATTTTTTGATTAATATATAAAGATGGGATGGAGGCTCCAATGTGAATACTCTAAGCATCCATGACCTAACTCTCTTATCCTTCGCAAGATTATATGAAAGAGAAAAAACCTGTTAGACATCGTCTATCATTTCCGGTTTTATGCTTTCATCTAATGCCCCTCTTGAGTTAATATTTTCTGATGTATGGTGTTCTCAAATGTCTTCTTTTGATCATTATAAATATTATATCATTTATTTATGTTGATCAAATGGTTATATCCCTTAAAACAAAAATCGGACTCATTATCTACATTTATTCTTATTCTTTTTCAAAAACTAGTTGAAACTGTTTTCGGTTATGCCAACGACATCGCCATATCGTTGAATCAGCCTTTCACTACTTTCCAAAGCCAAATTACCATTAAATTTTTGGCCTTTTGTGTTTACTTCCGCTTGCGTATCTAATCAATCGTCTTCCTACACCCACCCTTAACAATTCCTCTCCTTATCAACATCTTTTCAACATATTTGTTCGGTTGCAATAATAGCAACATCCATTTGTGATAGACAATGTTCTGGACCTTTTTCTTCATCTCCGAATCATCACAAATTATATCGCTAACATACGATGGAACATTATGTCGCAAATTTGTTGTAAAATTAGCGACGAAATACCCAAATACCCTTTTTATTATATTATATATATATATATAGATGGTATATAAATACAATTTTTAAAGAATTACACAGATAGTATTTATGGGATACCTATCTTATGAATTTGGTCTCCTAGGTTTAAGAAATTACACATTTGGTTCTAATGTTCCAAATGTAACACTTTTGGTTTTAAAATTTATGAGTGATTCCAATCTCTAGTTTAACTCATGTCCAACCATGGTTCCTTCTATGTGGAATTTGTTAGGTTTGTCTGAGTTTCGGGCTACCCAGAGATGATGGGTTAGATGTGCTCGTGAGGGAGATGATGGATGAATCGCCACGGTCCACGGAGAAGATGGCCGGTATGTCACAGAACTCGACTATTAGAGTTTGTTAGCGACGAGTATTAAATGTGTTACTTTCGAATAAATAGTGGATACCAAATATATAACTTCTCTCCATAGTAACATGTATATCCGAGGTGTAATTCTATATACAATTTTGTAACACACCTGTGACATCACAATTCTTTAGGAGCATTAGCTGAAAATGATGTTTAAATATCTTTAGTGGTGCTTGGAATACACACAAGCTACAACTCTCCACATGCATTAACTTCAAGACAAGTTTCTTAAAACTTCAAAACTACGTACTATTCTCTACTATATGTACCAATCTACTAAATTTCTATATTCGCATCAAATCCATCTCAAAATTCCACAAAATTTGATCATTCACCTCAAGAAAAATCAACAATGACCACCATTTTCATAATTTTCATTTCGTTTGGAGGTATTTTTGTCCTAGGACTCACAGCATTTGCTTTGTGTTTCTTGATGAAGAAATGGAAAGGTAGCAAAGCGACTGAACAAAACAAAATGGTGCATTTCGACGAGCATAAGAAGGTGCACGAGAACATCGTGCAGGGTCCAGATGGTGCGAAAACTGTGGCCATAACCGTTGATGATGATTTGCATGTTCATGAAGAAGAAGAGTATGTGAAGAATGAGAAGCTTGGGAACGCTTCAACTTCTCAAGTTTGAAATGAAGTTGAATCATGTAATTATTGTATTTATATTTTTAATTCTCGACTTTGTATATCAATAATCAAATAAATAAAATACCAGTTTCATAATGTATCATTCAAATGCATCATCTCATGCATATACTTATATTTACTGATACGGATCCAGACATAGCGGCCCAAGACGAAGCCAACTTTGAGCCCGCGAATGAAAGTGGCTAGGACCGGTCCAGATTATTAAAGCCCATCCAACCATTAGAAGAGAATAACTTTATTGCATATTTCGTTTCTATTTCTTAAGACTTTATTTGTGGGGATCTGTTTTCATTATGTTATTTTGTTTCCTTGTTTATTGTTTTCCTAGGTTACTATTTAATCTTGTAAACTCTTTGGTTGGGTAGTGGTTGATTATTAACGTTATTACAGAAAACGTGTTGTCGTTTTGTTTAGTCGGTTGGCCGAGATTTTTATCATCCGACGTCGATAACTTGGTTGGCCAAGTATCGCCGCCGCTAGGTTTTGTCCTAGGTTTTTGTTCTTGTTCGTGGATCCGCATCACCAGGAATCTCAGGATGTCAGGAAGGAATCGCCGCCAACAGAACCGTCGAGTCGCCGCCGGAGGCAACGTTATGAAGAACGTGATCCTCGAGATGCTGAGATCGAACGCCTCCGTCAACGGGTTCACGAATTGGAAACTAATCCTTTTGACAGGTACGAAGAGAGGGAAGAAAGCTCGGAAACTCAATCCATTGTGAATGAATACGATAACGGCAGCGACGGGTTTGACAATTTTTTGCCCGCCGGCATCAACACCAACAGACCCCACCCCATCGACAACCCAGGTCACCACGGGTGCAACCACAGCAGCCAGTTGACCAACTAAGGGCCTTGGGTCTGCGCACCGAGATCCCGGAGTTCGAAGGCCGGTTGCAACCGGATGATTTTCTGGATTGGCTTCAAACAGTGGAGCGTATATTTGATCTTCGTGATATTCCCGACCACCTAAAGGTAAAACTTGTCGCAATTAAATTAAAAAAAAAACATGCTTCGTTGTGGTGGGATCAGGTGTAGGCTAAACGTTATCGAGAAGGAAAACATAAAGTCGAGACATGGGAAAAGATGAAACGCCTTTTAAAAGCCACGCTTCTTACTGTTACCTACAAGCAAGATGCATATTTGGATTATCATAACCTCAAACAAGGTTCATTAACAGTTAAAGAACTCATTAGTGAATTTGAACGCATGCGAATGCGTTGTGGGGCGGAGGAAAATGAAGAACAAATTATTGCTAGATTCTTAAGTATCCTGCGACGGGATATTGCGGACGTGGTATTCTTACAACAGTATTACTCCTTCGATGACGTATGTAGCTTGCTTTACGGGTCGAACAACAACTCACTCACAAACTCAAGACAGTAACTAAGTTTCCAACGACCTCACGCCCAACAACATCGGCTCCTCGGGTCGGCCCAATCAAAGCCACCCACCCGTGCTTCCAACTACTCAAACAGGATCATCAAATACTCTACGATGTTTTAAATGTCAAGGATTGGGTCACCTTAAACGGGATTGCCCAAACAAGCAAATTCTTGCTTTTGTGGATGAACCCAATCCAGAATATGCTACGACAGAGGAAAAGGAACCCACCGAAGTACTTTACCCCGATCGGGGTGAGGTTCTTGTGTCTCGACGAGTTCTTAGTGTAGTTCCATCCGATCCCAGGGATGATACTACATGGCTTCGTAACAATATTTTCCGAACAAAGTGCACGGCTAAAGGTAAAGTATGTATGGTTATCATTGACGGGGGAGTTGCGAAAATATGGTAGCCGCCACAATGGTTGAAAAACTCGGCCTACCCATCCAAGACCACCCCGACCCATATCAACTCACGTGGCTGAAGAAATGAAATTTGGTTAATGTTACTCATAAATGTTTAGTACAATTTTCAATCGGCAATAAGTACTCGGATGAACTTTGGTGTGAGGTGATTCCTATGGACGCGTGCCACCTTCTTTTAGGGCATCCATGGCTTTACCATAGGCGTGTCAAGCATGACGGTTTCCATAACACATACTCCTTTAAAAAAGATGGTCTTAACATTACGTTGGCTCCGCTCAACCCACGTGATGAACCACAACCCCCGTTAACAAAATCCGACTTGGTGGGTCTAGCAAAACAGCCAACCACCCCACAGGTCTTGGCGTTAGTGGTGGTCGAAGCAAACCACAAACCACCAGACCACCCTGTTGCCGTACTTCCACTCCTTCGCAAGTTCATGGATATTTTCCCCGATGACATTCCGGTAGGGCTACCATTAATGCGTGACATCCAACACTACATCGACTTATTCCTGGTGCAAGCATTCCAAACAAGCCTGCCTACCGAATGAACCCGAAGGAGTACGCTGAACTACACTGCCAAGTTACCGAACTTCTCGAGAAAGGCCTCATTCGGGAGAGCATGAGCCCGTGTGCGGTACCCGCGTTACTGATGTAGGGTGCGAAATATGAATGTTTAAATGCCTATCTTTGGTTTTTATATGCTTATATGCTATGAATAGGTTGATTGCGAGTGTTGGTATGTTTGTAGGTAAGAACGTGAAATGTGGTGAAGTTACATGGTTTAAGGATCAAGTGGAACGTGTGATGTTGATCAAGGTAGCTAACGGAAGCATTCGGGAAGGTTTTGGATGGAAAGCCTACTTGGAATCGAGAGAAAAATATGAACCAATGAAGTCAAGGGACCTTTCGGCCATTATTGGAAAGTTAAAAGATAGTTTGAAGTTCAGGTGTTAAACATAAGCAAAGTGCAGGGGCTATTTGGTCATTGATTGAAAGATTGGTGTAGCAAGCATGTAGAAGAAATATAGAATATTAAAGTTGAGGGGCTTGATTGTATTTAATTGAAAGTTAAAAATAGAGGGTATATAAGAGAAATGTGGAAGGAAGAACTTCAGGGGGTGAAAATGCTTTTAGATGAAAGTTGTATGTGTGAAGAGTGGAGGTGTTGAAATCTGCGACGAGGCTTACGGTTTGGAGAATGGGGCTTACGGTTTCCATCAGTTCTCCCCAAAAGAGGCAGCAACTTGAGAACGGGGCTTACGGTCCTGAGAACGTGGCTTACAGTTTACATCAGATGTCCATAAAAGTTAACAGCAACATTAACATGTGGCTTACGGTTTCGTAAATGGGGCTTACGGTTTGGGGATTACGACAATTAGGTTTAAATTGCGAAAATTAGGTTTTTGCAATCATCTTCTATTCTATTCAACCTGGGACGATTCTGGGAGACGATTAGGGGAATTTTTGGGCATTCTTTCACCATTCAACACCTTCCAATCATCTTCTAATCATCAATCATGCAATTCCTAATCAAGATTGAAGATTAAATCAAGATCATGAGCGGCTAGTCATCCCGTGACCGTTTCCCGGGATAGGGTTTATGTGTGAATATTGGCTTGCTTATTGTTACGATCTTTTTGGAGTGGGATTCGATTAATCTTTCGGTTAGTCGTTCTTATTGTTTCTTGTTTTGATTAAACATTACTTGATTATCGTAATCATTCTTGTTCATCAATTATTTGGTTTGTTTCATCAACAACTGGGATTAAGTTCTAAGTTGTCATTGATTGTTAACCTTTAATCATTGAATCTGTTAATGTTTATGAAATCTAAGATTGGTAATTAATTGGATTGCTATTCATTTGCATCAATCTTTGGGTTTCAATCGTGGATCATTGCATTCAAATATATTGTTGGTTAATTATCTATCAAAGCAAGTTCTCAAATCATGTCTATGTGATTTCCAATTGGTCATAACTAAGTGAATCGATTTTCTGCATAACCTGAAAACCCGGAGATTGGTCCTTTCTCTCATCATTGTTTACAATTCTAATTTATATTTGTTTTCACAATCAATCTCAAAAACTGCAAAAAGCAATTAGTTAGACGTAGATGATAATTAAAACAACAAGCTTTCATACTTTCCACTGATTCCCCGCAGATTCGACACCCTACTTGCTCTTTACTAGTAAAGGTGATTAGGACACTTTTTAATTATATTTTTGACCGACCTTACGACATCGATCAGTTACTCGTTCCCAAGCCCAATGCTACTTTTCGGATGTGTATTGACAGTCGTGCGGTGAACAAAATAACTATCAAATATCGTTTTCCAATACCGTGGTTCGATGATCTTCTTGACCACCTACACGGGGAAATTTTATTTTCAAAAATTAACTTGCACAGTGGTTATCATCAGATCCGTATGAGGGTCGGGGACGAGTGGAAAACAGCCTTCAAGACACGCGACGGGCTTTACGAGTGGATGGTAATGCCGTTTGGGTTGTCGAACGCTCCAAGTACTTTCATGCATTTAATGAATCATGTCTTCAAACCCTTTATCGGCAAATGTGTGGTCGTTTATTTTGACGATATCTTGGTTTTTAGCAAAAACTTGGACCAACACTTGCATCATCTTCGACAAGTTTTTACGGTTCTACGGGATCAAAAGTTATTTGCTAACAGAGAGAAATGTCACTTTTTGGCCGCTGAGGTTATTTTCTTGGGGTACTTAGTGTCGGGTAGTGGCATCCGCATGGATAGTACAAAGGCCGACGCAATACGAACGTGGCCCACTCCAACGTCCTTTCACGAGGTGCGAAGTTTTCATGGACTTGCATCGTTCTACCGACGTTTTATAAAAAACTTTAGCACCATTATGGCACCCATCACTGAATGTTTGAAAAATAGTAAATTTTCTTGGTCCACAGCGTCTCAGGCATCTTTCGAACACCTAAAGCAATCTGTTACAGAAGCACCGGTACTCGCTTTACCAAACTTCGACAATGTGTTTCAAGTCGAATGCGATGCGTCAGGCTTAGGAATCGGTGGTGTTTTAAGTCTCGCATTTTTTAGTGAAAAATTCAATGAAACTTGGCGTCGTTATAGTACCTATGATAAAGAGTTTACCCATCGTCCGAAGCCTCGAATATTGGAGACATTATTTGCTGCCCAACAAATTCCTTCTATATTCCGATCATCAAGCTTTAAAGTTCATTCAAGGGCAAGCTAAACTTAACCCGCGACACGCCAAATGGGTTGAAACTTTACAAGATTTTAATTTTGTCATCCGTCACAAAGCAGGGCCGCCAACACGGTTGCTGACGCCCTACGCCGTCGTCCAGCACTGATGATCTCTTCCACCATTCAGGTAGCTGGGTTCGAACCACTCAAAGTGTTGTATCAAGATGACCCAGATTTCAAAACCATTTGGGAAAGCTGCAGGGTTACTCCGTTTCGTGATTTTGTTCAGCTGGATGGACTACTCTTTAAGGGACGTCGCTTGTGTATTCCCTTATCCTCGTTCCGGGAGTCAATTATTCTTGAGTGTCACCAAGGTGCGTTAGCGGGTCATTTCGGACGAGCAAAAACAGTCTCACTCGTTACGGAACGTTTTTTGTGGCCGAAACTTGTACGTGATGTGGTGAAGGTGCTAAGTCGTTGTCGCACATGCCGTATCGCAAAAACTCATCATACTAACCAGGGATTGTATACGCCTCTACCCACTCCGTCCGGCCCGTGGGAAGACGTAAGCATTGATTTCGTCCTCGGTCTACCGCTTACGCAACGGAAAAAAGATTCTATTATGGTCGTTGTAGATCGTTTTTCAAAAATGGCTCACTTTGTCCCGTGTTCGAAAACATATGATGCATCTGAGGTGACGCGACTATATTTTTCAGAAATAGTAAAGTTACATGGGATACCTAAAACAATTACGTCGGACAGAGACGTGAAGTTTGTCGGCCACTTTTGGCGCACGCTTTGGAGAAGGTTGGCGCACGCTTTGGAGAAGGTTGGGGGCAAAGCTTCAGTTTAGTTCTTCTCATCATCCCCAAACCGACGGTCAAACCGCAGTCACTAACCGTAGTTTGGGTAATCTCCTACGTTGCCTCGTGGGTGACAATAAAAACAGTGGGATCTTGCCCTCTCGCAAGCCGAGTTCGCGTATAATAGGTCCACTCATAGCTCCACGGGACGTAGTCCTTTCCTAGTAGTTTACGGGCGCAATCCGTTTACTCCCTTGATCTCGCACCATTGCCGGGGGTTGTGAAATATAGTGCAGAGGGGTGTGACCGAGCAGCCCAAATCAAGTTGCTTCATGAACAGGTTCGCGATCAAATTACTAAGCAAAACTTACAATATCAAGCTCGTGCGAATAAACATAGTAGGAAAGTGGTTTTTCAAGTTGGCGATCTCGTTTGGATTTTTTTTGAGACGTGAACGCTTTCCTCAGGGGCGTTTTGGTAAGTTACACCCTCGGGCCGATGGCCCGTTCCGGGTTCTTGAGCGTATTAACGACAATGCCTATAAAATTGATTTACCGGGTCATTATGGTGTCTCGGTCACTTTTAATGTCGCTGATTCAGCTCCTTATGTTGACGACGAGCCGTTGGACGTTGACTCGGGGTCGAGTCGTTTTTTAGAGGGGGAGGATGATACGGATCCAACATAGCGGCCCAAGACGAAGCCAACTTTGAGCCCGCGAATGAAAGTGGCTAGGACCGGTCCAGATTATTAAAGCCCATCCAACCATTGGAAGAGAATAACTTTATTGCATATTTCGTTTCTATTTCTTAAGACTTTATTTGTGGGGATTTGTTTTCATTATGTTATTTTGTTTCCTTGTTTATTATTTTCTAGGTTACTATTTAATCTTGTAAACTCTTTGGTTGGGTGGTGGTTGATTAGTTATTATAGAAAACGTGTTGTCGTTTTGTTTATGTCGGTTGGCCGAGATTTTTATCATCCGACGTCGATAACTTGGTTGGCCAAGTATCGCTGCCGCTAGGTTTTTTGGTTTCTTGTTCGTGGATCCGCATCATTTACATATTTCAATTGAGAAACAAGGATACTTATATTTACATATTTCAATTGAGAAACAAGGGGAATCCAATTGCTTCGTGACAGATGAATATAATTATTTTATGTATCTGATTTAATATTTTATTTGCTGTTACGTATCTGACAATTGGTATCACCCCAATTTACCGAATATTTTTAAAGTCTCAAACATGTAAAACTAATACGTGGACCCTCTTCATATCACAACTTCAAAACTATACTATTTACTATCGTCACAAATCGGTTGCTAAGGGTCTACAGTTTTTCGACAGGAATTGGCGATTGAGAAAACCCTCCATTGCTAATCCGTTTTTGCAAACGTGCGACTAAGGTCATATTGCCACCGGTTTTAGCAACTACATAACCATTCTCTATATTTGCAACCGATGTGTAATCACCTGTGTTTTGGCACCGAGTTGTGACTATCCTGTTTTAAGTCTTCTTTTCGACAAGAATTTTAAATTTGGTTTTGTTTTATTTAATTTCACATTTTTGCAACGAGATGAGACAGTCACAAAATTAGTGATGGATTTGCAACCGACTGTATTGCAATCTCTAGCTTTGCAACCATTTCGAGTTTGGTTGCAGTATAGTCCCTAAATTTCCGACTGTCTTCTTCAAATGTATTTAGTAAATAAGTTGAGTCGAACCCGAACTCGACTAGGTTGCCCGAGCTTGCGCTTGGCTCAGTTCGAGCTTTGTTTTCAAAGTTTAGGCTATCTCATGAATAATTTTTCAAACTCGGGTCGGCTCGGGCTTAACTCTTTTATTTTGTATTATTAACTTATATTAATCAGAACTATTTTTGTGTGTGTATATATATAGGGTTAGGTTCATTTGTAACCTAACCTATATATATTATGTTATTTTTATCTTAATTTAATATACAAAAATATTATTACATTAATATATAATTACCATATTAAATAATAATTATATGAGTAAAATGCACGGATAGTCCCTGTGGTTTGGTGTAATTTCATCTTTAGCCCCTAAACTTTTGTCCCTATGGTTTGACAGTTTGTTACTCGGATAGTCCCTGGAGTGGATGTCAATTAGTTTTCTCCGTAAGTCCATTGAAATTACAAAATTGCCTTAATAATAAAAAGATAATAAATCAATAAAAGAAATAAAAAAGGTGGGGCCCACCTTCCACTTCTTCCTCCTAAAACCACCACTGCCCACCACCTATTGAAACTGCCACTTGCCACCACCTCCTAAAACCACCAATTGCCACCACCACAGAAAACCACCACCCTTCATCATCACCTACCACCTCTAAAAAAACCCAAATCTACAGTATAGCCATGGATATCATCAAGTCACCCACAAAGATTTAATCTTTTCACAACAAAACCAAAACCAACATGCTCAATTTGAACACCACCCCCAAATTAACAACAAATCATGAATACCCAAATCATGTAAACGAATGTGGATACTTAGCTAATGTGTAAACAAAATCAGGCCACATCAAACCTGGATTGGAGCAAAATCAGGCCAAATCAGACAAGTCGGTGACCTTTACCTGGTTCGGATTCAACTTTCCGGTTGTTGCAGTTGCAGGTTTCAGATTTGACTTGTTAGAGACAACGACCTCACGTGGGCGGTGGTGTGGTCGTTGCCGGAGATGATACCGGCGGTGGAGACGACGGCTTCATCGAGTTTTCTTGGGGGCTTATCAGGTCGTGATGGTTGGTTGTATGTCAGAGATGATACTGGTCGTGATGGTTGGTTGTCGGATGTGAAGGTGAAAGGTGGGTGGTGGTGAGTGGTGTTAGGTAGTGGATGATGGTGAACGCAGTGGGGTATGGTGGTGACGACGGGTGTTGTGGGGGTGGGTGTGGCAGGTGGTTGTGTGGGGGTTGTGGCAGGTGGTTGTGCTGGTGGCGTCAGGTGGTCATGGTGGTTTGCCTGCGAAAAAGAGAGAGTAGAGAGAGAGTCAGAGTGTGCATTTTAGAGAGAGAATTATTTCTTATATTTTAATAAAAGCAATGGGCAATTTTGTAATTTCATATGGACTTAACGGAGAAAACTAGCAGACATCCACTCCAGGGACTATGCGAGTAACAAACTGTCAAACCACAGGGACTACCAGTGTAATTTCCAAAAGTTGGGGACTAAGGGTGAAATTTCACCAAACCACAGGGACTATCCATGCATTTTACTCTAATTATATAATAAAAGGCGTGTTTACTAAACAATCTTATTTTTAGGCACGGACTCGAGCTTGTTTAAGCTTAGTTCATTCGAGATTTTTTCGAGCAATCTCAAGTAGCTCACAGACAGATTAGCTCTTTTACACCTCTAAATATATTATCATGTCGTTAATACCCAATTTTGTAGTTGTAATCACCAATACCGTTTATAAATAGTGACATGCCCATAAGATTTAGGAAGCTTCAAACAAAACAAACATTAAATGTTCAAACTACTATGAAACCTTATGGTATAAGATGATCTTCTCCATTATTATTAATGGCTAATTAATCCTTCTGATTTTGTACAAAAAAATAGATGAAACACCCTTAATATGCATATTAATCTATGATCAAACACATAACCGTTACTTCTTTTGGCGCGTTTTATGTTCACCGTCCTCGAGTGCTTAAGGTTTACCGATTGATGACTGTCGTTAGTGTCAATCAAAAACCGAAATAAACTATGTAGATAGAATAAGTCGGGTATCGAACCAAGGGAGTACCGTGGAAAGTGTTGTGAATTAAGAACTATTAAACTAATTGCAATAATGGAAAATCTGTTTGTTTGGTTATGTGATTAACTAAAAATTACTAAGAAAACGAGGTTGTGATCAATTGGAGAAACAATGGTTCCTTCGGATTTCAGATTCCAGGCAAACTCGGTTATGTGTTTGGTTGTTTACAATTACATAGACGTAATTGTATAATCTGATTAACAAATTGTGATAACCTAAAGACTACTTACTTCGATTGCAAAACAACGGAAGGTTATCATATAAGTTACCAATTGCAATTACTAACCCTAACCCTTATCAAATGTATCCCAATTACTAGAACTCTCGGGAATTAAATGAATTCGAATTAAGAATTAAGCAAAGACAATCGTTTACAATCAATCAATTCAAATCAACTGGTAACAAGCATCAAATGCTTAGATTACCAGATTTAACAATAGTTCAAACACATAGTTCTAGTTGCTTACAAGAACCCTCCATCCAGAAGAAACCACTAGAAGGTTTAGCAGCTCATCTCGTTCGATTGATCGTCAAAAACTTGAGAAACAGTTGATGGCATCTTCTTGATCTTCGATTTTGTGATAAGAATGTTGATGATGTGAAAGAATGCTCCAAAAAGTGTGTTTTGATCTCCCAAAATCGTCCAAGCAAGTGTATATTTGATTAGGGTTTGAAAATAGCTTTTATACCTTCCAAAAACAAGGTTTCACGCGTTTTTGTTGATTCCTATTTCTGGTTCCTTTTTGTTGCCTGATCCGTAGGCTACAGTTCAGAGCCGTAGGCTACACAGATTCTCCCAAAATTGTTTTCTTCGTGACTTTTTCGTTTTAGCTTCATTTTACGCATCGTTTTCGTCCACGTCTTCGTAATTCAACCCTCTATCATTCCATCTTTTAAGATCTTTAATTCCGATGAAAAGAAAAAGAGTGGCCCATGGGATATACCTACTCACGGTTTGGTTGATATGGCAAGCGCAGAA
The DNA here is from genome assembly GCA_947069175.1 of Scalesia atractyloides. NCBI lineage: Eukaryota > Viridiplantae > Streptophyta > Magnoliopsida > Asterales > Asteraceae > Scalesia > Scalesia atractyloides. Next base: position 85,052,634 of record CAMTDV010000025.1, read on the forward strand.
CGGTAAACATTTTAATAATAAAAATGGCATGGTTCATAAGGTTATTCAAGATGTGAAGGAGATCTCGCTGCTGTGGATTAAAGAACGAGCTAAAATTGAGGTGCCGATGTGGGACTAGTGGAGATATTTTAAATATAATGTCTGATTGTTTATTTCTTTATTTCTGTTTTGTTTTCGTTGTATCAGTTGCACTTTTGTTTCTATTATGTTTTCTTTGTCAGTTGCGTTCTTGGCGCCTTAGTTTCTTGCTGAGGGGTCGGTTGGTTTGTGTTTAATAAAATTTTCCTTTGCCATTCAAAAAAAATAAACTATGTCTTTTATTGATGCAACATGACGTACAACTATCATGGAAATTTGAAAAAGAATTGATAAATGCTTGAAAATTTTATTATTTGGTTGACCGAGTCAATGGTGCCAAGTGATTTGATGCAAAGTGAAGACTGAAGGCATGATTGAGGAGCCTAGCTCATACATCCCTTGCTCCCCGGAGGAGAGGTGTTCTCCATTTTCGGTCCTTACAAAAGAAAATAATTCTATTAAAAGGTTGTTATCATGATATAGAGGATGTTACAAGATAAAGAAGGAACACAGAAAACATTTCTAAGAATTAATGGTGTGTGTCAGGTTTGGATAATTAAAGAGCCAATATATATGATCTAATTTTATCAAACATGAACCATCACCATTTATGGAGAGAAAGGTTGTTAAGGTCATTGGTAACATGTGAAGCACTGTTATTGAATAGCCGTTGTGTTATGTTAAGTATTCATCATGTGAACTTGATCATTCTTGGCTTGTAAAAGGGTATAGAGATATGTCGATGTACCTTTTTGAAGGACTCACAATTAGTGAGAAAATGACCTCTTGTATGACACCATTGGCATTTTCCTAGAAATGGGCGATTACCGGAACCTGGTTGAGGTGTCGGAAGCAACCTGTCGGCTGACGAGACTGCCATGGTTTGTTGGGTTGTCGGTTTGATTGTTGAGGCCCTGGAAAACTACAACCGGTTGGTGTATGCCATTGGTTCTGATTTGTTGAGCCAATAGACCTGAAAATTACTAAAAAGAAACACCTAATTAATTTAAAAGGCATATCAAACCAAGGTTGGTTAAGGGAGTGTGACCTAAAATGGGTTGGATTTGGATCAAGAAAACAACAAATTAAAATAAAATATCAAAGAACCGAATTAAACATTTGAATATGTGCATATAGCTATATTGCGGTAAGGATTCTATTCCATCAAAGATAAATTCAAGACTTAATCCACAATCTAGCACTTCAATTAAAATGAAATCCTTCAAGTTTTGTGTTGCAATATCAAGCTCATTTGCTACCGCATCAAACCTGCAAATTCTTTATTTTATTTTATTTTTGACCGTCAAGAGCTTCTATATAAATACAGAAACTGGGTCATGGGTCAGCAAGAAACTGAAACTCAAGCAATTACAAAATTACATCTCGGACAGTAAAATCACACCAACGACCCCAATTCAAAACATTATTAAATTTAATGTTATTGTTCTTTCTATAAATGGTAGTACACTATGGGTATTTATACCCATTGGAATGACAGTTGTTTAACCGCCAGATAACAGTTATATGGCGGCTAATCAACTACCTTTTGGACCCGTGTTAACACACAATGTAATACATGCTGGTTTGACCTAGTAATTTGACTTAGATATAAACATAAAGAATAATACTAATAAACCTTATGATTAATCTTTCCAACAAACACCGTCTACAACAACATTATATGTTAAAGAATCAAAGTACCCGTTATATATATTTAAAGTTACATATATATGTTTTTAAATTGGGACCTGAAAAAAATAGAGGGTCATAGGGTCATAGTTGTTGCTGATTTTCATATATAGTTGGGTCGGCCCGGATTACATAGGATATATTATTATATATATATATATTTATATATATATATATATATATATATATATATATATATATATATGTATATATATTTAGTTCATAGTACTCATATCATATAATTTAATTTGATTTAACTTCATTTCAAGTTTGAGAAGTTGAAGCCTTCCCAAGCTTCTCATTATTCATACACTCTTCTTCATCATGAACACGCAAATCATCATCAATGGTTATGGCCCGTTTTCGGCTTTGGCCCTGCATGATGTTCTTGTGCACCTTCAAATGCTCATCAACATGCACCATTTCATTTTTTTCAGTTATTTTGCTGCATTTCCATTTCTTGATCAAGCAACACAAAGCAATCGTTGCGAGTCCAAGGACAAAAAGACATCCAAACGAAACGAAAACAATGAATATGATGGCCATTAGCGAATTTTCTTGATGTAAATGATCATAAGAAATTTAGTAGATTGGTATATATAGTAGAGAATAAAGTATCACATGTCTTTGAAGTTTTAAGAAACTTGTCTTGAAGTCAATGTGTGAGTTGTAGCTTGTGTGTATTTTAAAGCACCTCTAAAGATTTATAGAGTTTTCAACTCATTTTCAGCTGATTTTCAACCAATGAGCCATATAATATATTACAAAATAAAAAATTAATACATAGACTCATCCTACAAATAACAAATATATATGTGTGTTGTCTATATATGAGTGTAGGTTTAGGCTCGGCTAAAAGAAGATTTTGCCTAAAAGATTAAAAATAACATTATGGTCCGAATTAATCGAACAAAACCAGAGCGAAAAATCGAAAATTCATAACGATTTCGGTTTAGTATTTTTGATAACCAGGTATATGGGTTTGGTTTTTATATCATATATTTACAAAATGAATTAACCCAACCGAATCACAAGTTTGTAAAGCAAAAAGCATGTCCAAGTGGACCAAGTTGCTTATAGCTTACACAGAACTAAGGTCTTTACATATATATTCCATACTACAAAGATGGCCTAGTAGTACTTTAGTAGTGCATACATATAATTATGTTAATAAGTTATTAACAAATCTTTTAGGTAATTGCATTAATGTAGAATTAAAGTTTGTCCATTATATTGACTACACATTGTACCATGTTTAACTAATAAAGTAAAATGCATAGAGAAAAAAAACACTAAAATAAAATATAGAGTAAACCGTTAAATTGGCCCTTGAGGTTTGGTCACTTTTGTCATTTTAGTCCAAAACTTAAACATTTTGAATCTGGGTTCCTGTGGTTTCAATTTTGTTGTCATTTTCATCCAAAATCAAAAGCTGATCAGATTTTTCAGTTAACATCTAACTTTTTATCTTTTTCCTTCCTTTTAATGAAGGGCAAAATGGTCTTTTAACGTTTTATTATAACAAATTTAAAAATTCTGACAATTTTGCCCTTCAAAAGGAGGAAAAAGACAAAAAAGCTGGATGTTAACTGAAAAATCTGACCAATTTCGCTTTTGGATGAAAATGGCAACAAAATTGAAACCAAATGGACCCAGATTCAAAAGGTTTGAGTTTTGGACTAAGTGCCAAAAGTCACCAAACCTCAGGGACCTTTTTGGCAGTTTACTCTAAAATATATAAAAAAAATAGTTTTAAAATTTTTTAGAAGTGTTTTACAATACAATCAAACCAACTTGCTTAATATGAGAGTCAAGTTTCTTGAAACTTGGAAGTCATGTGCTATATATCCTCTATAGTCTATACTACAAATAAACCACCCTTCAAACTTCTTTTTGCACATCAAACCCATCTCAAAACACACAAAATATAACCAAAACCATCAAATAAATCAATACATTTCAACAATGACTACCATATTTGTAGTATTTGTCTCGTTTGGCTGCGTCTTCTTCCTTACGTTTGCTTTATGCGCTTTGTGGTTCATCGTTAAGAAGTGGGAATGCAGCGCGGCAGCTCAGAAACAAGAGGTGGCTCATGTTGATGAGCATGTAAAAGTGAGAGAGAATATTGTGCAAGCCCCAAATGGCATGAAAGCGGTTTCGATTACAGTTGATGATGATTTGCATGCTGACGATGAACATGTGTGCAGGAAGAATGAGAGGATTGGAAAGAATTAACATGTATTTATGAGGACGTTCATGCATGGCCTGCAACTTATCTAGCTTAAATTATGTGTATTTGATGTTGTAAATAAAGCTGTGCATGCTAACTTATTGACTAAATTAAAGTTACAACATTGTTATTTGATATCTTTTAATTAACACACACTATGAAATTTTAAACTTTATGTTCCTCACGTCGGGAGTGGGTTGTGCGTAGGGGTGTGAACAAGGCCGGCTTAACCATTTTGATGGCCTAAAGCGAAGTAAAAAACTTGAGGCCTTTTCAAAAAAAAAACAAATTTGAGTTAACCGCATTTGCCGCCCAAATATTATAATACCCTACAGCCTACTCCATATGCAGCGCCCTTTCAAATCTGCTATACTTCAATAATATCCATCACAAGCCCAGCCCGAAATACCATATATAGTGATTATTTTTTAAGCTGGAGGCCCAAAGCCCAAGCCTCAAAATACTTGGGCTTGGGTCGGCCCAGGGTTGTGACTATCTCAAATGACATGAAAACATGATATGAATTTAACACGAAATTCAGGGGATTAGGTTTTGTAACAACCAGCCCTAGGCGGAATGTTACAGGTTTGGTATATGGTGACTGTCGTTAGTGTCATGCAAAAACCGAAATAAACTACTAGCTAGAGTAAGTCGGATATCGAACCAGAGGAGGATTGTGGAAAGTGTTCTAATGCAAAGTATGAATTAACTAATACTGAAATGGGAAATATGTTTGTTTGATTGTGGAAATTATCTAAATTAACGAATTAAAACAAATTGAAATGAGATTGTAATCAAATGGAGGAAGAATGGTTCCTCCGGAATTCAGGTTTATAAACGAGTTACAATTATGTGTTGATCAAAACATTCACTTAGACATAAATGTTTAACCTCACCGATCAATTGTGATAATCAAAGACTCCGATTAATAACTTAACGGGAGGTTATCAATATGATCATCAACTACAATTACCAACCCTAATCCCATGTCAAATATATCCTGATTACTAGAACTCACAGGAATTGAATGCTTAAGAATTAAGGATAAATAAATGTAATCAGTTACAATCAATCAATTAAATTCATGGTGAAAAGCATCGAATGCTTAGATCACAAGTTACAATGATCAAAAACACATAAAAGTACCAAGTTATGCAAAACCCTCCAACCGGAGGAAACCATAAGAGTTTAGCCGCTCATCTCGCACACGAGATCAACAAAAGTCTTGATCTTGATCTTGGTATGATGAAAGATTATGAGGATATGGATGAGAAAGCCTTCAACTTTTATGCTCTGGAGTCCTCTTTTCGTCCTTAGAGTTTAGCCCTTGAATAGAGGCCTCTTGAAACCCTAATATACCTTAACATCAACAATTTCGCGTTTTTTCGTCAGCCGAGCCATAACCGACGGTCAGGAACCGTAAGTTACGGTCCCGACTTTCTGTTTTGTTTGTTTCTACACAACCGTAACCTACGGTTAGGCGCCGTAAGTTACGGTGCAAGGATTCTGCGCATTCACACTTGTTCACACCATAATTTACATCTTGGACCCTGGAACTTTGATACTTGACGTCCTCAACCGTAAGTTACGATAGTGTCAACCGTAACTGACGTCGCATCCCTCAAGTCTTCATCTCCAATTATTCAACTTTCATCTAATGACATTTAGGCCCCTGAAGTTTAGTTCTTCATAATTCTTGCACATTTGACTATAGTATAACTTTCAATTAAGTGCCAAATAGTCCCTAGACTTCATTCTTTCGTGTATCCTGCACTCTCAAGCCGTTTCATCAACCGAACATACTCTGAATCAACATCACAAGCTGCAAATATCATCCTCGAGCAATCCACTTCCACTTTAATCACCATAAATGCACCGATTTACATGTTTATCCTGAAAAGCAACAAATACTCGTAGTTATCACATTCAAGACACGTAAACATATAAACTGCATATAAAACTCATCATTTAACCACTTTAATACTCGGCTTTCACCCTCTACATCACATTCCCACACTTACCTTTGATTGTCCTCAAGCAAACCAACTAGAACTAATCACCACAGTAATCAACACCTCTAAACCCTTAACCAGTTCAACATGTTCAGTTCCCAAGTCATACCCGTTCCATAGACTGACACAATCGAGATTGACAGCTTAACAAACAAATCATGCAATTGCAAAAACATAAGACTTGTATATCTAAAACTAACATGTTTAAAATACCACACATGCTACATACCTCTCACAATATTCTCTCCCCTCGGGTTAATATATGGACTAGCGTGTAATGTGTTAGTATATAACACTCAATTGAGCAAATATGAAATCCTGTAATCATAGGCTTGTATGACAATCACACCTCCACTGTATCATCTAACATGGCACATATCAAAAGGACTTTTCGGTTTTGGGCTCAGGCTAAGGTAGGGAAAACTTTTGATTTTTCTCTTTTCTTTTTTCTTTTCTAATTGGCTCACAACAATAACCAAACCGTGATAACTTTATTCAAACTCAACTTGGGTTGGTTTCTACCCAAACACAAATAACAATCAACTTCTTTTTGTTCTTTTCTCTTCATTTTCTGTATTTTTGTATATTTTTTTATTTTCTCTTTTTTCTTTTCTTTTCTTTTTTTTTCAATATCATCACGGTCGGTCTTCACAAAATAGCAGGTGAACAAACGAAAGGTAATTAGGCTCAACAGGGCTACTAAAGGAATTTGGTGAACACACGCAATAAACACAAACACGAATGAAGAACAAATATCCTAATGCCTTTGTCACCTATGTGCACCTGTCAAACCCACAATCTCAGCATGCATCAAATCACACAAGTTCTAACACAGAATAACACGTAGCCTGCACTCAACAAACGAATTCATCATAAAATGCATCATATCCATCTACAGGCTCAAGATCTCACCAAGACAGGTAGAAAAGGGTTAACGACATGTAGCATACGCGATTAGAAACATATTACCCCTAGATAGACATCTCTTTTCAACTCTTTTCTATAAAAACACTTGCCAAGCCTACTCTCATGAAACTTAAAGGGACAACCATGACAAGGGAACTAATCTAGTCTACTACCGGTAAGGAATCTATTAGTGATTGAAACTTTAGGTTTTCATATCCAATTAAGCAAGCTTAAGACGATGAAAATTTAAAATTTTCAAAATTTTCAATTTTTTTTCGTTTTCATCGATTTCCAATCACTAATTCATCTCTTCAAACTTCTATCCACAAATCCCTTCCCAGGCTTCCCATCCCCACACTTGAGTGACATTGTCCCCAATGTATGGTACTTTTAAAATCTTTTCCCGGGAATCCAACCAAACATACCTAGCTGAACGGCTAACTCCTAACAAATAAATAACACTCATTCCCATAACATAACATAACATAACATAATAAGTTCAACACCACCAAACAGAAACACACAAAAACTTGAAGCAGTAAATTGATAGAGAGACAGATCACCTGATCATGTGTCTGTAATGGTGTAAATGTTGTGCTCAAAACGGAGAATACACATCCACTGGATTTTCTGATATCTCACCGGGGATGTTGCAAACCATCCCCACACTTGACTCATTGCATCCGTGAGAATTTAGTCATAGAAACCTGTCAAAACACAACACACCAAAACGAAATGAAACCAAACAAAACAAAACAAAATAAAAAAAATAAAGTACCACACTCTACATCCTCGGGCTGCCTCCCGAGAGCGCTAAGTTTTAGGTCTCAGCCAGACCGTACCTGATATGCGCTACGGTGGTCTCAATGCACATCTACCCCTTGTATTTCCCATGAATGCACTGGTACCTGACATCACTTATCCAGCTGGGGTCTAATTTTATCAAGATGTCCACTGAATCACTGCAACCCGGCCTCAATCCACACTTTTGTATCGAGTTCCCAACACATACTCGGTAGTTAACTCTCCACAAGTGTTTCTTTTTACTCAATATCAGTCAGATACGTCGGATTATTGCGTACCACTTCATGCTGATTCGCCCGATGTCCTTCATCGTCACCCTCCTCGTCTCTATACGTGCATCCCCACACTTATTTTGTGGAATGTCTTCTTTCACCTCATCACCTTCAAAAATTTTCTCCACATCTAACTGTTCAGCAATTGAGAGAATCACCGGTGTGTATTAACCTCCACAACCTCGTCCCCTACTTGAGAAGGAGACATCTGTAGAGACACCCATTTATCCCTGGCTTGGCGTTTTTCCATTGGAGTCATTCTTGGCCCATCATCCTTCACTTCAGCCATCAAAAGATCATACTTCTGAATCCACATCTCCAACTGGTCCTCTATTGACAAGTCAGGTTTCGCCAATTCCTCTTCAACGTATGTCAGGTCTCTTTGTCTCATATATTCAATAAGACTTACAAATTGGGGTGATTGATGGTAACTATGTGACTGAGGTTCACATTCAGACTCACCCTGATCAAATGTATGTTGGGTATGATAGGCATCCTGATAGTGTACTGGATGGTCTTCATAAGAAAATCGAGAGTATTCATCATAACAATCGTCATACTCCTCTTGGTAGCTCATACCTTGTACCATCCCCGGATCATAGCTACACTCATCCCATGTCTGCTCATCATAACAATAATTTGTATCCGATTGGTAATCATATGTAACTCGCGGCGAATCAGAATAAGAATAGTGCGGGTGGACATGATCATCAAATAAAAATCCAACTCAATTGCTCTCCTCTGTTCTTTCTCTACGCCTGTATCGAGCCTCCCAACAGGTAATTCCCGGATGCAGCGGATTCTTGCAAAACATACATGTATAGTACTCGGAAAATCTTCTTCTCAAATAACTTGCCATCCTGCAAAAAAACAGAAACACAAGCACCAAGCATAAATCTGAACAAAACAAAACAAAACTGACACTATTTTTGGATTTTTTTTATTTTAACTAAAACTTAGAACTAAACACTTTGCGCACGCCTCCCGGCAACGGCGCCATTTTGGTGACTGTCGTTAGTGTCATGCAAAAACCGAAATAAACTAGTAGCTAGAGTAAGTCGGATATCGAACCAGAGGTGGATTGTGGAAAGTGTTCTAATGCAAAGTATGAAATAACTAATACTGAAATGGGAAATCTGTTTGTTTAATTGTGGAAATTATCTAAATTAACGAATTAAAACAAATTAAAATGAGATTGTAATCAAATGGAGGAAGAATGGTTCCTCCGGAATTCGGTTTATAAACGAGTTACATTATGTGTTGATCAAAACATTCACTTAGACATAAATGTTTAACCTCACCGATCAATTGTGATAATCAAAGACTAAGTACTCCGATTAATAACTTAACGGGAGGTTATCATATGATCATCAACTACAATTACCAACCCTAATCCCATGTCAAATATATCCTGATTACTAGAACTCACAGGAATTGAATGCTTAAGAATTAAGGATAAATAAATGTAATCAGTTACAATCAATCAATTAAATTCATGGTGAAAAGCATCGAATGCTTAGATCACAAGTTACAATGATCAAAAACACATAAAAGTACAAGTTATGCAAAACCCTCCAACCGGAGGAAACCATAAGAGTTTAGCCGCTCATCTCGCACACGAGATCAACGAAAGTCTTGATTGAAGATGAACTCATGATCTTGATCTTGGTATGATGAAAGATTATGAGGATATGGATGAGAAAGCCTTCAACTTTTATGCTCTGGAGTCCTCTTTTCGTCCTTAGAGTTCAGCCCCTTGAATAGAGGCCTCTTGAAACCCTAATATACGTTAACATCAACAATTTCACGTTTTTTCGTCAGCCGGGCCGTAACCGACGGTCAGGAACCGTAAGTTACAGTCCCGAATTTCTGTTTTGTTTGTTTCTACACAACCGTAACCTACGGCGGGGCAAGGATTCTGCACATTCACACTTGTTCACATTTGTTCACACCATAATTTACATCTTGGACCCTGGAACTTTGATACTTGACATCCTCAACCGTAAGTTACGGTTGTGTCAACCGTAAGTTACGGTTGTGTCAACCGTAACCGACGTCGCATCCCTCAAGTCTTCATCTCCAATTATTCAACTTTCATCTAATGACATTTAGGCCCCTAAAGTTTAGTTCTTCATAATTCTTGCACATTTGACTATAGTATAACTTTCAATTAAGTGCCACATAGTCCCTAGACTTCATTCTTTCGTGTATCTTGCACTCTCAAGCCGTTTCATCAACCGAACATACTCCGAATCAACATCACAAACTGCAAATATCATCCTCGAGCAATCCACTTCCACTTAATCACCATAAATGCACCGTTTTACATGTTTATCCTGAAAAGCAACAAATACTCGTAGCTATCACATTCAAGACACGTAAACATATAAACTGCATATAAAACTCATCATTTAACAACTTTAATACTCGGCTTTCACCCTCTACATCAGTATAAACAATTCTGGGTCGAACCCACTAACACGTTTAGGTAAATGAATTATGTTCAAGTCAACTTGGCGGTTCACGGGTTTACCCATTTAACCGCTTTATTTTTAGTTTTTTCTTTAACTAATGTTTTAAGTCGTAAATTAAATTGATCGGATATTTATGTCAAGTTATTAAAACTAAGAGAAATTGATATAATAATGCTCTCTCACTCTCTCTCTCTATATATATATAACTAGAATTGATTCCCCGCGTTGCGGGATCGGTTCTTTTTAACGTGATTTGAACATATTGTATTTTTCATAGTAGTTTATCGATCAAACGTAGACTAACTAAAAACGTGCACAAAAATAAGCCCAAAACATATTATATTTGACATGACTCATTTTCGAAAAAAAACTACATCAAAATGTAACCCACCTTGAAATTATACCGACACATACATAAAATAAGCACGTAAAACTCAACGAAGTCGAAATGTCATTACATCGAAACGTAAAGCAACTTAGTTTATAATGACACGTACATAAACGTCAAAACGCATACCAACTAAAAATGTTAATAAAAATAAGCACTATTATATTTGACATGACTTATGAAACGTAAAGTAACTCAAATTCATACCATACAATAAAAGAGTGGTCAAATTCTGTGAGGTGAAAAAAAAAAGAAAAAAGAAACAAAAGGAAACAAAATGGTCAAATGAGTGTAGCGAAGCAGTCAACCATTTATATATATAATAATATATATTTATTTATATACCCTACAATTTGAAGTTAGGTTAACAGTAGCAGGCTGCTGCATGGCAGCCTGCTATTGGTTAGCTTTTCTTTTTTTATTAACTTTTTCTTATTTTAGTTTTAACCTTCAACATTTAGTATTTATGTTTATAACTCTGAGCTTTCTAAAATCTATATAATCATTTTTATTTTCTTATATTTACGTATGTATCGGTATAAATCCAGGTTGATTGCGGATTTTTTTTGTCTTTTAGTACTTTCTTTATTTAGCCTTCACCCTTCAACATTTAGTATTGGCAGTTACAACCCTTTAACATTCTAAAAACGTTATAATTATTTTCTACGTTTTTATATTTACGTACATATCAGTATAAATTCAAGTTTATTACATTTATTTGAAAATTAGTACGCTCAAATATAATATATTTTCTTCACTTTTTTTACACTTTCAGTTAATCTACAAAACAGCAGCCTGCTACTGGTTAGCTTTTCTTTTTCTTTTTTATTAACTTTTTCTTATTTTAGTTTTAACCTTCAACATTTAGCATTTACGTTTATAACCTGAGCTTTATAAAATCTATATAATCATTTTTATTTGCTTATATTTACGTATGTATCTGTATAAATCCAGGTGGATTGTAGCTTTTTTTTCTCTTTTAGTACTTTTTTATTTAGTCTTTACCCTTTAACATTTAGTATTGGCAGTTACAACCCTTACGCATTCTAAAAACTTTATAATTATTTTTTACGTTTTTATATTTACGTACGTATCAGTATAAATTCAAGTTTATTACATTTGTTTGAAAATGGGTACGCTCAAATATAATATGTTTTCTTCACCTTTTTTTTACATTTCAGTTAATCTACGTTTTGGCATAAATTTAGTTTTAAAACATGTTGGGTCAAATATAATATGTTTTCATTAGAGTTTATAAATTCCGCTTACTTTACGTTTCAGTCCCACCGCAACACGCGGTACTATGTTTACCCTATAAAGCATTTTTTTCTTAATTTTACGTACGTATCGGTATAAGATCAGGTTAGTGTTCGACGTAATTTCTTTTGCAAAAAAAGTAGAGCCATGTATAATACTTTTTTTTATGTACATATTCAGTTTATCTACATTTTTACATAACTTTTGTTTAGAAACGGTTCAAGTCTTTATTGCACAAATCCGAGTTACTTTAATTTTGTATCTGCCGCATTGCACGGGGATATTTACTAGTGTATATAATAATTTCAAACATCTTGAGGAATAGTAATGTTTCTTTTGGCTTTTCTGCTTTTGTTTTTTGCTTTTTTTTGTCATACTAAACTTCATGGCTTTTTAATTCTTTGTTTTACGAGTTTAGTTTTTTTTATATAGTTTTGTCATAAAAAGTTAAACGAGTTAGTTTTTTTATTAGTTTTTGTTTTACGCTATTTCTAGTATTTGGTCAAATTTGATCGTTGTTCGGTTGTTGCTTAGCACTATACGTGTCGGTATAGATTCGACCTCGTCTACTTTTTACTGCTTCGGTTTGAGAGCCATCTCCGGCAGTACAACTACTGCTTCGGTTGTTGTATCTGGAAACAGGCCGTCTGAGAGGAGGCGCGGAATCTGTTTTAAGGGCCTCGGGTCTAACACGATCCTCAACCAAAACCGTCAACAATTTTTTCTTGTCTTGCAGCGAAGTTTCTAACAAGAATGTGCGGTTAAAGTTTTCCGAAGACGTCGAATTGAATCAAGATTGGTACAATTAAATTGTATTTTATACTAATTTAGTTTGTTCATGTAACCGGTATTGTACTAGTAGAATTTCCCATAAATAACGAGAGTCTCGTTATTATTGATTATATATTTTTGTAATATATTTTATTAAAAAGTGAACCTAATTCCTACAAAAAGTTTGTGTTTATGTTTTATGATTTTGATCGTGGTTCGGTTGTTACTTACCATGATTTTACGTCCCCAAGCCTCGCAATGCTCGTAGCAACGTTTTACACCCCGCCACAAAGGGGGCTTAAGACTAGATTAAATTAAAATGCAACTTTTTATACTTATATACACATTTTTAGTTTTGGTTGTAAAATTATAATTTACAGTTTCTATAAGGCGGGTTAGACAGTTCTTGCAACCTGCCAATATTCATGTTGGGGTCGAGTTCATATGTCCGACAAAATTTTTGGGTTCATGTCAAATTCTCAAGTTAGACCCACGTGACCCGTTTAGCACCCCTAGTCGAGCGGGTCCGTTGTTCGTGGCGGGTGCAATGAAAACATCCCACATGACCAGACAAAAGAAAAGAAAAAAGATAAAACATCTCCTCATTTGCAGAGAAAGAGAACTTGTATTACATTTTATTCATGAAAGGTGACCCAAAAACAACTCATCTATGTAAATTTGATACTACACTTATTGAATACAACCCTTGTACAACAAAAAATTAATTGAATTTGTTTCGGATAATAATCCTGACCCTGAACCAAACCGTTTTCTCCATCTCTCTTGAACTCGCATAACAAAATAATCCCAATCCTGCAAAAAAAAAGCGACGAAATTCTAATTAACAAAATAACAGGAGACACTTTAAGGTCAAAGTCAAACAACCAAATTTCAGATTCAAAATTGATGCAAATTTGAAAGAACAAAAATATAAAACAATCTCAACATAAACTTTTGAATAAACATTCCTATTCCGAAAAACAGATGTTTTCAAAAATTTATAAAATATCATATCTAACTTGGATTTTGACTTAACAAGGATTGACCTCTTAGATAGTCAACTTACCATTTCACAAATACGAAAACAGGATTTCATTCCATGCATCGGGGACTCCAGGTAAGCACCAATGGCTACAATCAGGAACCGTTGGATTATCGCCCCAAATACCAACATGTGCATCACTGCGGTATGAACCCATGGGGGTTACATGCATTGCGGTTACAGGAACCGGCATATTATTCACCACTTTTTTTATGATATCGGAAAAATGACTTCTGTATTCTCTCTTACTTCTAACCAAAGGCTTTTGTGTAACTTTGCAAGTGTGACTCTTGCTGGTAACATAAAAAAGTGTTATTGGTAACGTTTTATACTTACATTCAAGATATAAAAGTAATCGTTTGACTTTTAAGGTCAAAGTCAAACCAATCGATTCAACTTTTCTATTTACATGACTTTTAAAAACTGGTATGATAAGTAGACTAATGTTTATAGCAAGTAATATGAAAGATTTAAAAGAAAGCATTTGGTTGATGATTTGTAGTGAAATATATACGAATATAACATTTTGAAAAATATAAGGTTTGACATTAAAAGTCAGAATGTACCACTTTTGTTTGATAACCACATGAAAACCGAAAATATATAATACACTGATTCTTATTAAATATTTTATTTGTCGAAATTTTAAAGTATCATCATCATACTCAGTAGATCCCACCAATAGCAAAGCTAAGGTAGGGTCTGAGGAGGGTAAGATGCAGACAACCTTACCTCTACCCGTAGGAATAGAGAGGCTGCTTCCAGTGAGACCCCCGGCTCGTTAGTAGTTTTGCATCAAGCCTTGGACATAAGGTACATAAAACTCAGCAATTTAGACGAAGGCCGATTAGTGCATGTACCCCCTTGTCGTTCGGCTATCAACGCCACCAGGGCTGTAAACGAACCGAACGTTCAGCGAACAGTTCAATGAACCGTTCGGCGGGAAGTTCGTTTATGTTTGTTCGATTAGCTTAACGAACGAACACGAACAAAAATTTCGTTCGGTTAGCTTAGCGAACGAACATGAACACAGGTCTCGTTCGTTCGACTGCGTTCGTGAACGTTCGGTAATATGTTTGTTTACGTTTGTTCGTGTTCGTTTAATTATATTAAAAAATAATAATAAATAATAACCTTTTATCTAAACATATTGAAAACTTGAAACCCTATTTTTTTAAGTTAGCTAAAATTTGGACATTCTAAGACATTTTTGGGGATAATTATGTCTAAGTTGGTTAAACTTGATTCATCGTTGGTGGTGTAGTAGACTTCTTGTGGTTTGATTTATCATTTGATGGTTGTATTTAACTACTTATATCCAATGTTTAAGGATAATATTGTTTTTATTTTTTTATTTTCAAGTTAAATGTTCGTTTGCGTTCGTTTTTATTTGCTTGCGTTCATTTGTGTTCGAGGTTAATGTTCACGAACTGTTCATGAACAGCTAAATTTCCTTAACGAACACGAACATAAAGTTATGGTTGGTATGCGTTCGTGAACTGTTCACGAACATGTTAAATTCCTTAACGAACGAACACGAACATGGCCTTGTTCGTGTTCGTTCGGTTCGTTTACAGCATGATTAACCATCCCCCTCTTTTAACATTATTTTCACGAAATTAGAAAATAACGTCAACATTAGTGCACTTTCACATTTGCCCCCGAGCGTCCACACATATATACATTATATGCGCATACCACAAGCGGGGGCGTTCGCGTTACCGAACGCTCACGAACATAAATGAACAAACACGACCTCTCTTCATGTTCGTTCATTTATTAAACAAACGAACACAAACGAACTTCCCGCCAAACGGTTCACGAACTATTCGTTGAACGTTCAGTTCGTTTATAGCCCTAAATTTCGCACTTTAAAGGTAATCTGATTTGACCTTAAAAGTCAACATGTACGGTGTTCTTTAAAGATGAGAAATGTTTTCATAGTGTTTAAACTATATATTATTTTCTTGAAATATGGCAATGTACCTCCAATGACTTCCCTCAAAAGTCCTAAAAAATACGCGGGTCCTGCTTGTATTGACCATATTTTCGACCCACGAAGCCCAGGTGTTTAAAGCTGTTGTATAAGCATCCATGATCGACATTCCAAGTTTTAGCCTTCCATTGACCTTAAAATAAGCACCACTGTCCAAAACTAATTTAGATATGTTGAATAATAAAAGTTACAAAAAAAAATGGATCAAACATATGAACGTCATCGAAACTGTATAAAAACTCCTCAATCACTTTATTAAAAAAATTCGATCATTACTGACATAGTTTAATCTTAGTATACATCCTTAAAAACCTGTTAAAAGATGCAATTAAGGATATCTTCAAAGATAATTTGAAGGATGTGACTAATAAATTCATGAGTTAAATGGCATTTTAGTCCCTGTGGTTTGGGCCAATTTGCCAGTTTAGTCCAAAGGTTTCATTTTTCGCCTGTGGCTCCAAAAAGGTTTCACTGTTGCCATATTAGTCCACTGGGTTAACTTCATCCATTTTTTCTGTTAACGAGAAGGGAAATTCGGTCATTTTATATGTAATTCTGTTAACTAGAAAGGCAATTCGGCCATATCAAAATGACTGAATTGCCCTTCGCGTTAACAGAAATAAAGGATGAAGTTAACCCAGTGCACTTCAATGGCAACGGTGAAACCTTTTTGCACCACAGGCGAAAAATGAAACCTTTGAGCTAAACTGACAAAATAGTCCAAACCACAGGGACTAAAATGACATTAAACTCTACATTCATAAAACCTTTTCGTGAAAACACTATAAAGCTTACATAACCAGTTCACCAATTTCGCCATTTTTAACATTCAAAACTAACCAGAAAACAATTCAAATCAAAGATAAGAGGGTAAAATTCATCAATAAAAATCGACTAGAAACCAAACTGAAATAAAGAAAAACTTACATCTCAAAAAGCTTTCCGCGATTCCACCAATGGCCCGTATTAAACACAAGAATATCAGAATCAATCCACTTTGAGCTAATATTATCCAACTCATCAAGCTTAATCGTCGATTTAACCCTCTTCGGTGCACGTTTTGGAACCGAACCAATTTGCACCAAAAAAACCGATCGATAAAACTCAACGGTAAAATTATAAGAACTAAACCTCACACCCAAATACCTAATCTTTTTACTTATCTTATTCCCATTAACCTCGTAAACACTCGTTTTATCCTCCACACCGTTCATAAGCAAACATATCATACTCTCCCATTGCGTCCGACTCAACGAATCACCAACAAACACAACCCGTTTCCCACGAAGCTTTTCCAAAACCTCCCAAACGTTAAACCTCGAAACATTGCAATTCTTCGGCTTCCATCGCCACTTAAGATAACCCTTATGTTTTCTCCCATTAGCCAAACAACTAAAACCTTTTTCGGCAAAAGGGCATTGAGATGCATTGTATAAAGGGTAAGTTTCATCAACAACCCAACTCCCATCATAAAGATCACACACTCCCTTTGAATCTTTTGCCTCTTTCGAACGAGAATCTATCGAATCAACGATTGCGGTTTCGTCAACAACCGCAGCTATCTCAGGCGGAACGAATTCGTATAGGTATACATACCAACAGATTACAGCTAGCATAACATAAAAACAAGAAGTAATCACATTGAATCTGTTAACTGACCCAAAATTCAATCTTTTACAATCTACCCAATTGGCAACTAAAGCCCTAATCCTATTAACTACTTGATCTCCCCCAAGTTTCATACTTTATTCAAAACCCTAAAAGGGTTTTTCAAGAATGAATCAAAATCACACAAATTTAGTCAATTGAGCATTGATGGATCAATGAATAATTTGTAACAGAGAATCTTGAAAAGTTGAAAGAAACCCTAGAACCTGAATTTTGGAGTTACCAACCAATGTGGGGATTCTGCAGAAAGATGAGGCAAATGTATGCAAGATCAAAACTTTATAAACAATTGTGTGAATGTATAAAGAATCCTGGTGTTTTGTCAACTGGGGTTGTGGTGGATCATTGTTTGAGTAGCAATAAAGTTTGGGACCAAAGAGTTGGACAAGACAAGGGTAGTTTCGTCATTTTAACTGACTCACTACTTAGATCACGATGTGTCAACTATAAAACTTAGATCACGATGTGTCAACTATAAATTTGGTGAAACTAATAAATTACTTTGTCGGTGTTATTAAGGGAACATTTACGTTGTCGTTAATTTAACTAACTTTTTTATGTTATTAGCCTTTCCTATATACTATATAATAAATTAAATCTTATGTTGTCGTTAATTAACTAACTTTTTTATGTTATTAATCTATTCTATACACTATATGATAAATTAAATCAATTGAGAAACGTATCAATCATTAGATTCATCTAATTCTAATTTTCTGTTTTCTCGCTTTTCTCATGTTTATCTTATATTAATTATATAACAAATTAATATTAAATTTTAGCTTACTTTGAATTTGAAATATAATCTCTCTATTTTTTTGTCAATGACCTTTAGCTCAAGTTCTTATGTGAAGACTCAAGTTTAATTCTCACTTGATGCAAAAAGGAGTGAGATGCTGGTGGGCAATGATAGGAGATCCAGAGAAAGCTGGGTTCGATCCTTGAGCAAAACGGGTTTTACCGGTAATTTCACCCTCGTGCCTACGGACGGGTGGGTTACCGGGTTTTCCCCGGAAGTGGTGGTGGGCGACTCGGGTTACTCTTGGAGTACTCCGTTTGTCCAGTGGATAGTTCGAGAGTGCTCAGGATTGATTTGTTGGTCGTTCAAAAAAATCTCCCTATTTTTTGTAATAAAATATTATCTTCTATACTCTATAATAAAATAAATCAATGTGTGACACGTGTCATTCATTAGAGTCATCTAATTTTCAGTTTTCCTACTTCTTTTTCATACTTATCTTATATTAATTAAATTACAAATTAATATTAAATTTTATCCTACTTTAAATCTGAAATATAATCCTTCTATTTTTCTAATAAAATATTATCTTCAAATTTAAATTATTAATTAAAGATTAGATTTTTTAAATAAACCAAATTATCTAAATTGTTTGGATAAATATATATCATTCAAAATTAAAAAAAAAATTAATATAGCATTACGTAATTAATATTTTACATATTTTAATATTAATATAACATGTATCTATTATACTAAAACAATTCATTTTTATGACTAACATTATTCTTGGTTAATCAATTGGGTGATGTGGACACCCTCTTAGATGAGAGAATACAAGTTTGAGCGTTAATATCTTTCTCCGCTATTCCTTTCACGCTAATACTTTTATTCCCCTTCCAGCCGTTTTCTTTCACCTGCGTTTTTTTTTTTTTCTAAAAACCCTAATTGTGTTCCTTCATCATCTACGATCCAAATCTCCATCATTCTTATTTATAACACAATCAGGTTAGCGATCTTTTAAATTTGTGTGTTATTCCATCTATTGAATCTGTTTAATTTCATATCACATCATCATCTTTTCAAATCGGGGACTAATTGGTAGGTAATTTCATCATTTTTTTTCCATAACAGAGCGTTATTAGTAATTAGGGATCTAGGGTTTTGCAAATTGAAATCATCAGCGTGTTGAATCAAGAAGCGGACATCAACAATCATCATCATGTAAGTGAAGATTCAATTGAATCTGTTTTGTTGTTGATTGTTTGCTTGAAATTACTCTGAGTGGTGTTTCCTGTTATGATGTAAGTGCATTACATGTTGGTTTAAAAATAAAGTAGCAGCCCCTTAAGCTTCACATTCTAAAATAGTTGTTACCATAAACATGGTCAGGTGATGTTGTCAATGTTCATATTAATCATGAGAGGAAATTTGTTTTTGTGGAGATAAGATCTGTTGAGGAGGCCAGTAATGCAATGGCTTTGGATGGAATTATGTTTGAGGTATTTCTTTTAACTAATAGTCTTTTTATATGATGTGCATGATTAGATATGTGTGTGTGTGGTGCATGATGTTGTTTTGTTAATATATTTCATCATGTTTGATTGCGATTTTCAGGATGCACCTGTGAAGGTTATAAGGTCAAGTGATTACAATCTTTGAGGCGCTGCCATCACATCCGACTTCTAAGGCACTTTTATCGAAGCGGTTGATTCAAGCAATCACTTTTATTGAGTTTTTCTGAAGCATGTGATTGACATTGTACTGGTTGCATTGTAATCACCGTTGGTATGATATGTTAAAGAAGAAGGAAGATGTTGAAATGGATCATTTGTTCATGGTGGTATTGCACTTTTGTATTACTATTGGTCATAAAAAGTTGTCTCTTTATGATTTGTATAATGGGTCAAAATGGATCATTTGTATAATGGATAGCTTGGCCTACCAGCCTTTTTGTTCATTTAAAAGTTTTTTTTTTATCCACAGTTCACTCTCCTAAATGTCTTTTAAATTTGATGCATTGTTTATGTAGACCCAGAACAACAAATGTCCATTTAGTAATAATTTATTTACATAAATAAGAGCCCAGTAAGCACACGATGGCCCAAGAAGAAGAGGAAGAGTGGCCTAATGGTTCGTTTTTTTTTTTCTTTTGTGTAACATACAGTTCATGCGTACTCAAATATTAAAATATATGGGCCTACCTGTGAAAAAGAAATCACCACTGTTGATATAATTCATGTATTTTTTTCAAAGATATTTTATTATTATATAAATCTATACATATATGTGAATTAATTTTGGATATTAAATGGTATAATGCACTAAAGCCTTAATTTTTATAGTTTTTGTAATTTTAGGATGAGGACTCTGAAAAGCTATCAAACTGATGGTGAGAATGTAGTTTACGCTCAAAGTGAGGATGATGTGAGTCATTTATTGGCAGGTGATTTTCATATCATGTATACATCTTAACTTTGCACGTGATAAAGATTTACTTTGCACGTAGCTTTTAAGGAAACTTTTTGAACCAATTAGCAAACTGCGTGGGTCAGGCAGGTGTGGGTCATCGATTAAAGTGACTTTGGGTCAGAATGAGTTCAGGTCAATATGGGTTAGAATTAAAATGAGTCGGGTAAATGGGCTCGGAGCAAAAAGGAGTTCGGTTCATTTAAAAACCTTATTAATTAAGATCGGGTAAACATGGGTTTGGAGCAAAATTAGTTTGGGTCAAACAGGTAGTTTAAAAGAAAAACTTTCAAACTTTTGGAATCTCTTGAAAAAAGTAAAGACTGGAAAATAGGGCGGGTTGGGTAATGGTGAAACAGGTGGTTTTAGATACGGGTTAAAAAGGTGAGTCAAGTCAGTTGACCTCTTACACCATTACCATTTATTGTAGTTATATAGTTGTTGAATACATGGCAACTGCGTTTGTGCTTATACAGTCTACAAACCACAAGGCATGTTTCAGTGATTAAAATAACTCTTTCTACTAAAGGAACTAAATACATCATCTATTGGGTGAGTTGGTTTATTACGTTTGCTATGTTTTTGTTTAGTTAAATGTAGGATCTTCCAGTAGGTGTTAATTCGACCATTTACATATCAATGGGTCTAAATTGGTTAGGTTTTATATCAGATTGGTCAAATAAAAGATTAGTGAAAAGGGACAAACGAGTTTAATGTTGGGTCAAAGCCCGTATTTATTTCAAATAGGTCGAACAAAATATATCTGAAAGGCAACCATTGAAACGGGTCGAATGGGTTGAAAGTGGCCGAAAGTATGTTTTTAATGCAAACAGCCTTTTTCATTGTTTAACCCAAAGATATAGATGATCATTGTAATTATATTGTTTCTGAAATCATATATATTGAAATAATTGTTTCTAGATATCAGCCCCCATTGCCAGCTAATCAGATGAAAGTGGGAACTGGGTTTGAGTATCAAGGAGGCACGTGTAACTAAGGAAGTCGATCACAAGGTATGTGCTTCTTTGTTCTATGTGTAGTGATTTGTGTACACTTCGGATTTGGTTTGGGTAAAAAGGAAACTGGGTTGATTTGGGTAAAAATGAAATTTCATTCGGGTGTTTTTGGGGTCCACTAAAATTAAATAATGACTCAATTTGGGTCTACTAAAACGAGTAAATATGGGCTATTCTTATAAAACTCGCTAACTTAAAACGGGTTCAAATGGGTTTGCACTACCCATGACCCATTTTGACACGACTAATTCACGAGTCCATTTTGGCCTGAACCTGTTTTGACCCAAAACAATTTGGAAACCTTTTAAAACGGACCGTTTTGACCTGACCCGACCCTCCCATTTCGCCAAACTTAGTCACTTCTGTTCTAACATCAGTTTAGCAGGCAATGGTTTCGATCTTGAGAAACATCAAACTTAAGAGGTTTTTATTATAAATATATATTCTATTGTTATTTATATTATAACATTCTCGCTTAGACTTCTCCAATTAATCAATTTCCTTTATTAAATGAGCTCAAATTTAAGTTTGAGTTGGGTTAAACACATAAACTCGGCTCGATATTAACTTGCTAAACCTAAGATTTCGTTTTTAACTTTCATCACATAAATTCTTCTTATTCCAATCTGACTTCAAATATAGTTCTATACAAATGGTTGAACTGAGATAGTTCTATTGTTTTATTTGAAAAGTTTTATTAAATTATAAGACATGTAAAAGGAAATCATCCTACCTTATTTATTAATAATATTCAAAATATAGCTCTGCACTACAGGCCCGAAAGAAAGCAAGAAAGGCTTTGGTAGTCACGATCCGAACAACGAGAGGCGGTGGTAAAATTCCCATATCCGTCACAAACCCGACCCCGATGAGTCTACTGTTTCGTAGGAGATGACGAGTGAGGATGGTGGTATGTAGAAGTAAGAAACAACAGCAGCGGCTATCGCACGAGAGACATGCCGATGAACCAAATTTCCCCGGTACGCTAAGGTCCATTCACCATTCCGTTCAACCTTAGCTCAGTTTCTATAATTCTACATAAGTTATTTAATAGGTTTTGTTTTGTTTTGAAATATGTACATGCGCTATAATGGAACGTGATATTCAAACCCGATGCATCCAAATTCAATGCGAAGGTATTCGATTTTTCAGGATTTTTTTTTGTTTTATTACACTGAAGGTTACTTATAAGTTATAATTGTCCGTGGCCAGGGGCAGGGAAAGGAGACGATAGCACTTTAATATATGTAAAAATTTAGTTTCCAAATTGTAGTATGTCTTTTGATCTTTTGACTCTGTTGACTTGCATGATCGTTGCATATTGATGTATTTCAATTTGTCGTTATATTCTAATATATTCGTTTCTTTTTTAACGTGTATAAAATATTAACGTTTATGATAACGGTGATAATGAGAAGATATTTTCTTTTACCAACCCGTGAAATTCGCGGGTTCTTAAACTAGTTAACATTATATTGATAGTTTGATAATGATATTTATATTAATATAATAAACATGGTATTATACCAAAAATGTGATGATATATATCGTATCATCTCTTATAGGTCAGGTGTTAAAACCTTTGAGAAAGACGTTTTTGTTTGATTAAGTTTAATTTTGTAAAAATAAATCTATCTTTTTAACCTTTTTATTATTTAATATGTAAAATTACATTGATCCACATGTGTAGTACACAAGATTTTTTAAAGATATAAATTTTTTTATTATTTAGTATTCAAAATTACATTTATTCAACTTGTGTAATACACGGGGTTTTTAAAGTTAAAACGAGGGCGTATAATTTTTTTAAATCGGGGCGTAAAAAAAGTTCAAATCGCGGCGTAAAAACAGGGGCGTATAATTTTTTTTTAAATCGAGGCGTATAATTTTTTTTAAATTGGGGCGTAAAAAAAGTTCAAAAACGGGGCGTATAATTTTTTTTAAATCGAGGCGTAAAAAAAGTTACAAACCGGGGCGAAAAAGGTTTTTAAAACCAGCTTAAAAAACGCGTAAAAAAGCGGGGCGTAAAAAACGGGGCCTAAAAACGGGGGCATATAAATTTTTTTTAAATCGGGGCGTAAAAGCGGGGGCGTATAATAAAAAACTGATTTCCAAATGTTTTTTAATAAAAAAATTATGATTTTAATAAAAAACAATAATATAATAAGACAAAAAAATAATAAAAAACAATAAATACAAACAATTTTACTAAACTACCATTTTACCATTAAAATATAAAAAAACACAATAAGACAAAAGAATTTAATATTACTTTTAGTTACTTTTAATCTCATCCATCCATCATCCAAGATCCAATGGATAAAAGTGATACTTACGATTCTCGCAACTGGAAGCGGTTCTCATTTTACCCATCCCCTATATATATATATATATATATATATATATATATATATTAAATAGGAGAATGCCACATGGCATTAGATAGAAATAAATGAAATGAGAGAATGCAACATGGCATTAGATATATATTTTTATTAGTATTATATTGCATCTTTTAAATTTACCCGTTATACTTTAAATAATATGATACGAGATCATCTACAAGAGAGAATTCTCGTACGAAGTGTAGGAAACAAGCTCAGCCATTGATCTCCCAAGATCAATGGCTCAAAACTAGGTAGTGGTATTTTCGTAAATATAAGGTTAAAATAATTGAAGAGACAAATAGAGAAATTGTATTATGGTCCTTTCTTACTTTAACTCTTCCATCCTTGATTTTCAAACGGCTATAACTTTTTCATATGTTAATATTTTTTTTTAAATTATAGTGTATTAATGAGCATTTCAGTCTCTTTAATTCGAGCAGCCTACTACTATAATTTTTTTAAAAAATAAATGATTTTGAATACTCATTACGTGATTACGTGATTTTGAATACCCAGAACATTATTACGTGATTTCGAATACCGATTACGTGATTTCATTATAGAATGTGAAACTACACTAAGTTATTACGTAATTACATAACAATAGTTGACTGTGTATTATTAAGTGACTACGTGATTTTTAATACTCATTTCGTGATTACGTGATTTCATGATAGTATTTTATGCGAAACACACTGAGTGATTACGTTATAAGCATAATTGTAATAACATTATTATAACAAATCATATTGAATCTGTAATCAAGTAATTGATTTATATTGAAAGTATAATCACGTAATGGTTTATGTTGAATGTGTAATCACATAACGGGTTTTCAAAATCACATAGTCATATGCTGGGTATTCAAAATCACGTAATAGACTAATGAGTATTCAAAATACTGTAATTTTTTAAGAAAATTATAGCAATATGCTGCTCGAATTAAAGAGAATAAAATATTCGTTAATACGGTGTATTTTAAAAAAAATTATATATTAAAGTATGGAAAAGTTATAGCCGTTTGAAAATCAAAGGGGAAGTTATTCTCTTGATAAATGATTAAAGTTAATCTCTAGTTATCGCGTATGTTTCGTATGAATTTCTTGTCTTGTATGAGATCCTTTCTCTAAATAATATATCTTTTTAATTCATTTAGTTTTTATTCAATTCGATTATCATTTTATAATTCGCTTTCATTATCCATTTCCTTTAAAATTGAATATGCGACTTTGTTTAATAATTTATTTTTCTAGACAATCTTGTATAAACTTTGTTTAAAAAGAATTTTATTCAAAGTAGTATCGTGATGGGAACAATATAACACCCTAAAAAACCGAATGTTTGGCTTACTAGTAAGTTTATTGTATACAACATGAAGTGGTCTAACTAGTTTAATTAACTTAGTTAGAATATTGTTAAATAAAAAGAAAAAAAAGTTAGATAAAAAGGGGGAAATATATCAATTTAGGAGGGGTCAATGTGTAATATTGGTTATAAAAAAAAGAATGGTCAAGGGTGGTTGTGTGTGTATTCTTGCGTGAACCAAGGAAGAAGGAGAAGAGAAGGAATTCGAAATTTTGCATGGATAATCTATCAGTTTTGAAGTGTTCATCATCTTCTAAGCATCAAGCAAATACCCAAATTACCTCTTGAATTTTTTGGGTGAAGTTCTTGATGGGTTTTGAGAAATTCCCCTTAATTGGGTAAATTGAAATAATGGAATGGTTGAAACTGTGTTTAGATGCTCTTATCTAGTTTTATAATGATATAAACATATCAATTGAGGTATTTGATTTGAAAACACATGTTCAAGAAATTGAGGTTTTGAGTAAATATGGATTGATAGAAAGAAATGTGGGTTAGCTATTTTTGATGATATGAAAGAATGATATTTATCATAGGAAAGAAATTTGATGATGAATGCTATGAACTTGGAAGATTATGCATGAATTAGTTGTACATTGTGCATGAAATGGTGTACGCATACCAAGTGTTTGATGAAATGCCTAATATAGGTTAGTATGTGAAATTACATGCTAAACAATGGATGAATATGTGTAGAGTGTGATAAGGACATGATTGATGATAATTTAACATGAGAAATGCATTGTAGAAGGATTTCATGAGAAGGTGTAGTTGATGGTATGATTCGGGTAGAAATATGCATTAGGAACTTGTACTTTAGGCTTGAATGATGAGGTGCACACCATGTGTTGGACCAATTGCTTATTGGTAATTTAGAAATTAATGTGCACTAAGTATATAACATATGAACTTGCTAGTGAAGAATGATGTTATGGGTAACAACTCGTAAATTCGTTGTTATCTTTTGCCTTTTTATTCCCGTTGTATCTCTTAGTGTAATTCCGAGATTTGATTATGAGAAAGTTATGTTAATGAAATTATATTTTGTCACAACTATATCGCATTTAATCGTTTATTAATCGATAATTCAACGCAATCACAAGTAGTTATGCTACTATACGAGCCGAGTGTATTATTATTTAAAAAACACTTGTGCCATCGCATCGCTTATCTCATCGCATCGCGAAACGCAGTTAATTATGTGGAATTATGTTTATATGTGTTATGTTTGTTTATGTTATGGTTTACTATCGCTAAAACGCTCGCACGCTCGCGTAACTCGCTCTCTCTCTCAATTCAATGGTAATATAACGTTTAACGCTTCGCTAAAACGCTTAATATAACTATCTGATACGAACCAAATCGCCAAAAAACTCCTAACGCAAAATAAACGAACAAAACTTCGCCAATAGGCCAAGTTCGGCCGAACTTGGTAACACCAAGTTCACCCGAACTTGCTTGGGCTATCTTAACTCAGCTTCTAGGCCAAGTTCGCTCGAACTGGCTTCCAATTCAAAGGAATTCATCAAGTTCGCCCGAACTTGTAATAAGTTCGCCCGAACTTGTGACAAGTTCGCCCGAACTTGATCATTTCCAGCCTATTTCTCACCTCACCTATAAATATTCAGCTCCTCTCTTCATTTGCACTTGATGCAAGTTCGCCCGGAGCTCCCCAAAACCGAAACCCTTTGTTTTCTAATTAAAAATCAACCCGTTTCCAAACTACAACAACGTTTAACAACGATTTTTCACAAGGTTTTACCTTTGATTTCATCCAAACTATTCTGTTTACGAAAATCTTCATCTTTTTATGCAAAACTTCTATGTTTCACTTAGATTTATGCCTAGATCTAAGTAAAACCTTTAAACATCAATTTTTACACAATATTCGGACTAAATGACGTATGTTTCATTCACTTTGAAGTGGAACGAGGCGTTGTCAAGCAAGATCTCAGATCTGGAAGCACAAGGACGAAATCGTCACTTTGCACAAACTGGACTAAACCGTACGAACCTTCAAGTTCGCCCGGATTAGTTCGATTTTCTGTAAAATGGCTAAAACTCGCTCCAAAAGACCTCTTCAACCTAGGTTTTGCTCAGTATCCTAATGTTGGAGGGATGGACACTCGATTTCCTCAGCAAACAACGCGAAAACGCATGAATTGGATGCCAAAACAGTCAAGTTCGCTCGTAAAACCTCAAGTTCGCTCGAACTTGTCACCAGAATGGTGACCAAGTTCGCCTGAACTTGTCTAAAACATCAACAATTCTGGCAAGTTCGCCCGAACTTGTATCACTCTTCATCAAACAGGGCAAGTTCGCCCGAACTTGTCTAATTTCTCAGGAAACCAGACAAGTTCGCCCAAACTTGTACCTCCAGTAAGTCTAGGTAGTCAAGTTTGCCCGAACTTGTCTACTGTTCCTTTAACCGTCAACCATTTCAGCAATTCGGAAGACTGATGCACTTCTGTTCGCTTACAGGCTGATCAGGCGCTCTACCCAACTCATCTCAAATCCCGTCTCTTCTCTCAAAACGCACCGACAATGAGTCTACTTGAACCCCTTTACGCTTAAATGCACTTTTGGGTGTCACATATGTTTCTTATATCAAATCACATCATACAACTCACACGCTTATTCGCAGTACGTGAAATCTGTT
Source organism: Scalesia atractyloides (assembly GCA_947069175.1). Taxonomy (NCBI): domain Eukaryota; kingdom Viridiplantae; phylum Streptophyta; class Magnoliopsida; order Asterales; family Asteraceae; genus Scalesia; species Scalesia atractyloides. The sequence continues at coordinate 85,080,859 of CAMTDV010000025.1, forward strand.
GAATTGTATGTATTACTTGATTGCCTGTACGCCACCCTTAACATGATAGTATACTAGAGGTTGACCCGCCACCCGGAGGCCCGGGGTTGTTAAGGCTTGCATTTTCATTTCTCATTTATTTTCTCTTTAGGATGTGGACACTTGTTCGCATGCCTCGATCAATCTTGGTTTGTTGGTTTGCTTGAATCTAAGTAGTTACATAGTTCACAACTCTTACGTATGTCATGCGGTGTATGCCAAACGCTTTTATATCTATTATGTACGCAAACCTGTATGCTCACCTTTACTTAATTGTATTGACGTTTTATTTTAACATATGTGCCAGGTTGAGGATATGCCCTATTGCTGCTTTTGGTTTAGGATTACATTAGAACTCATGTAATAAATCTAGGGAAGATCAAACTTGATTTGTATTAAGAGATATTATGTTTTGTAATGATTAAACGTGAAATATTGGTTGATTGTATGGGAAGTTAACTGTTTAAGATATTGTCATGTAAATTATTATGGAATTTCTCTTAAGACGGTCTGGTTCGCCTAGTGTCGTGCCCCGATGATTCCGCCATCGGTTGGGGGTGTGACAGATTGGTATCAGAGCCATAACTATAGGGAAAATTAGGTAGAATTGCCATGTTTGACCTAGTCTATAGTTAGGACACCAAATCAGACCGTTAAGCATCGATTACGCGCCCAAAACTCATACGCACTGACCAAGTTCGCCTGAACTTGGCAAGTCCGCTCGAAATTGGTCAAGTCCGCTCGAACTTGACCAGGTTCACTCGAACTTGCTGCAAGTTCGCCCGGAGTTGGTCAGTCCCTTCAACATCAAACAAGTTCAACTAGGATTAAGCAAGTTCGCCCGAACTTGACCAGAACCCCTTTGAATTGAACTTTTAAAACATTGCTTTTCCTAAAGCAACCACAACACACGTGAAGAACGCTCGTATCACACAAAACGAGTGACCAAGTCGAGAATAGGTGTGAAAACCAAGAACTCTCGATAAGATCATTCATTCTGCGCATTCTCTCGCATGAGATACCTTCGTTGAGTTAAGAGTGATATCCAAACCTTGACGAAAATCTCCATTTCTATCTAGTGGAACTCCTGATTTGATCGGTGAGCATAGCCACAAGTAGGAATGAAGTTGTTAAGTCAGGGGTGAAACCCCCATCTTAATAACTAGTTCCGCTCCTCGGTTTTCAATCTCACCAAAGTCTCGATTATTTCTATGACTCGAAACATGACGTAACTGGAGGGATAAATGTCGTTAACCGTTGTACGGCAAGAGCATTTGTCTATTAGGGCAAATCGTGTGTCCGAACTCAGAGCATTTTCGAATCACTTTGGGTAGTCGCTGTCTCAAAACCGAGGACACTCCCAATTGATTTAAGCCCGCAATCGTCGAATTTACGCATCATCGAGTTTATTTAGTATTTATGAGTTTAAATTTATGGATTTTACGCTTATTCGATTTCACGCTTTATCGATTTCTCGATTTATCGCTTTTATGCTCCATCGATATATGCACAACTCGCACACCTCTCACAATCTAAAACGCTAATTAATTCATCAACCAAACTAAAACGCTCAACTCTCCTATGCGCATGGCCTCATACGAAGCTCTACTCGCTAGTTACGCTATTACATCGCATCTCGTACGCGCCACGCATGATTTAGTTTGAAGATGAGTACGTGCAAAATTGTGATTACGTGCCTAGGTGATTATGTGCTTATGTGTATACGTGCCTATATGTTTTATGCCTTAACTGTATAATAATAATAGTAAACTTTTGAACATAATCCTATTATAATCAAATCTCATCCAATCAAATCCTTTATGTAGATGTCTTCCATGGGATCGCACGCCAGGAGGAATCTCCAGCGCAACAACTCTGATAAGCGCATCGCTTCACTGGTAGCCAAGCAAATGGCTAAAGTCATCCCTCAGATCGTCAGCGAGATCCAAGCTGCCAGCAGTAACACGTCGGTGGATTCAAAGACCGACGCACCCAAACCTTCCTTCAGCTTTAAGCAATTCAAGGCATGTGGACCACTTACCTTCATCGGCACGGACGGGCCGAGTGCTATGTTCCACTGGTTCGATTCTATCGAGGTTACCTTCCACCAAAGCGGATGCCTCGAAGCTCTGTGCACTATCAACGCCACCGGCGTGTTCCAATCGAGGGCTCTCGATTGGTGGACAGCGGAGCACAACAAGCGCGGGAACGACGAAGCTTACGGGCTCACTTGGGAGGAACTCAAGGAAATCATGGTGAAAGAGTTTTGTCCTCCACATGAGGTTCAAAAGTTGGAGAATGAGTTCTGGAATATCAAACAAGACGGTCCAGACAACGCTGGCCTAGCAGCTCGTTTCAAGCAGTTGAGCATTATTTGTCCCGGTCAGGTGGACACTACCGAGAAAGCAATCAAGAAATACCTGCGTGCTTTACCCGATTGCGTCGCTGATTTTGTTCAAGCAGCATGCCCTGTCACCATTGAGGAAACTTATCAGCTCGCTGTAGAAATCAACGACAAAAGGGTTCAGGCTGGTTACTCTAAGAACAGCAAAGTCGCAAACCAGGCCATCACCGAATCAGCAGCTCCCCCCGATCAGTCTCGAGAGTCAAAGACCAGTCGCTGAGGTCGCAAAAGAGAAAAACCGAGCAAGAACTGTGCACTTACCGCACTGCCAAACCCTCAGCCGCTTCAGTCAGCCGCACCAAACGCACCTCCAGCAAAGCGTGCGTATACTGGTCCTTATCCTCTGTGCTCGAAATGCACTTATCACCATGCGGTTGGAGGCAATTGTCGGTTCTGCACCAACTGTAACAATTACGGCCACTTTACTGTCAGTTGCCGTTCAGGACCCCGTCAACCAGCTCCTCAAGCCCCAGCAGCACCAGCTCTACCAGCTCCACCTCACACTCCTCAGGCTAATCAGCAGCAGTTCCAGCAGCAAGCGCCAACCCCAAAGGCCCATGCTTGCTACACTTATGGGGACCCAAACCACTTCAGTAATGTCTGCCCTAACAGAGCTATGAAACAAGAACAGCAGCCTCAGCCTCAGCAGCAGCCACCACCATAGCCTCAGCAGCAACAGCCACAGGTTGCGCATGGAAGAGCCTTCAATCTCAATCATCACTAGGCTCAGAACAACAACAATGTTGTCAATGGTATGTTCCTTGTCAATGGTATTTATGCTTCATGTTTATTTAATACTGGTTCCGATAATTGTTTTGTATCATTAGAATTCGAAAAGGTTTTAAAATGTAAACGCACTAAACTCCCAAAGACTTTCGATGTGGAAGTCGCCACCAGAAGAACCGTTATCATTAACTCTGTCCTACGTGGTTGTACTCTCGATCTCAACAACCATGTCTTCTCGATCAATCTCATACCTATGCAATTAGGTAGTTTCGATATCATAGTAGGCATGGATTTTCTTCGTAAAAATCATGCTGAAGTTGTTTGCTTCGATAAAATGATTCGCTTTCCTCTCCCTAACGGTGATCAGCTACATGTCTATGGCGAGACTCCCTCAAAGAAGTTGATGCTTCTGTCATGTACTCAAGCGAGCAAGCATCTGCGAAAGCAATGCGTTGCCTTCCTAGCCCACATCGTGAACCCGGAGAAAAAAAAAGAAACCTGGAAAGATGTACCCGTTGTTTGCGAATTTCCTAAAGTTTTTCCAGACGATTTACCCGGTTTACCCCCTACTCGTGATGTTGAATTCCGAATCGATTTAATTCCCGGTGCTACTCCCGTTGCTAAAGCTCCCTATCATCTCGTACCATCCGAAATGCGCGAGCTATCAAGCCAATTTCAAGAGCTTCTTGATAAAGGCTTCATACGCCCGAGCACTTCACCTTGGGGCGCACCCTTTTTTGTGTGAAAAAGAAAGATGGGACGTTTCAAATGTGCATCGATTATCGTGAACTTAATAAGCTTACGATAAAGAACCGCTACCCTCTTCCCCGAATCGACGACTTATTTGATCAGCTTCAAGGTGCTACTTGTTTTTCTAAGATCGAACTACGGTCCGGTTATCATCAGTTACGAGTGTTGGAAGAAGATATTTGGAAAACCGCCTTTCGTACTCGTTATGGCCATTTTGAATTCGTGGTCATGCCTTTTGGTCTCACCAATGCACCCGCGGTCTTTATGGATTTGATGAACCGTGTGTGTAAGGCTTTCTTAGATCATTTCGTCATTGTGTTTATCGATGACATCCTTATCTACTCGAAGTCGAGAGACGAACACGCGCGCCATCTCCGTTTAGTCGTCGAACTTCTTCAAGGAAATCATCTTTATGCTAAGTTCTCTAAATGTGAATTCTGGCTCGAAGAAGTCCAATTTCTCGGCCATATCACGTCGACCCTGTGAAGATTGAAGCTGTAAAGAGTTGGATTACGCTGAAGAATGCATCTGAAATCCGTTCCTTTCTTGGATTGGCCGGTTACTACCGTCGATTCATCGCCGACTTTTCGAAAATCGTCGTTCCGCTTGCCACTTTAACTCATAAGGACAAACTTTTTGTTTGGGATTCCAAATAAGAGGAAGTCTTTCAAACTCTCAAGCATATGCTATGCAACGCTCCCATACTCGCTCTACCCGACGGAAACGACAATTTCGATGTTTATTGTGATGCCTCTAACTTAGGTCTTGGTTGTGTTCTTATGCAACGAGACAAAGTTATCGTGTATGCATCTCGACAACTCAAGATCCACGAGAAAAACTACACGATCTCGAACTCGGTGCAGTTGTTTTTTGCATTGAAGATATGGCGACACTACCTTTATGGTACTAAGTGTATGGTCTTCACCGACCATAAGAGCTTACAACATATCTTTAATCAAAAGGAACTGAATATGTGCCAACGCAGATGGGTTGAACTTCTCAATGATTACGATTGTGAGATACGCTACCATCCTAGCAAAGCAAACGTCGTAGCCGACGCTCTCAGTCGACGAAGCTATGTGTATAGTGTTCGTGACTCTCAAGCTTTGAATGATCTCGAAATCATGATTCGCTCCGCCCAATTCGCTTGTTTTAATGAAAATACTCTGGAGGAAGAAATGAAATGTGGTGCCGAAACTCAGCTCATTGTTAAACCTAATGGTATTTATTACTATCTCGATCGCATTTGAATTCCTAGCCATGATAATCTTCGTGAGCTGCTAATGACCGAAGCTCATAAATCTCGATACTCCATTCGTCCCGGAGCCGACAAAATGTACCAGGACCTTCGTCCTAAATACTGGTGGCCGGGCATGAAAAAGGATATCGCAGTATACGTTTCAAAGTGCTTAACCTGCTCGAAGGTTAAACCGAACACCAAAGGCCCTCTGGCTTGCTCGAACAACCCGAGATCCCGATGTGGAAGTGGGAGAGCATAGCTATGGACTTCGTTACAAAAATCCCTCGCACCTCCACTGGTCTCGATAGCATTTTGGTTATCATTGATCGTCTTACTAAATATGCGCACTTTATTGCCATATGAGAAGACTTTAAGGTAGAACGATTAGCACGAATCTATATCGACGAAGTCATATGTCGACACGAGACGCCTCATGACATCATCTCTGACAGCGACGGTCGCTTTACCTCACATCTCTGGGAGACTTTTCAATCCGCTCTCGATAATATGCTTAATCTTAGTACCGCTTTTCACCCTCAAACCGACGGTCAGACTGAGCGCACGATCCGCACCCTCGAAGATATGCTTCGTGCGTGTATCATAGATTTCGGTGGTAATTGGGATACGCATTTACCTTTAATTGAATTCTCGTACAATAATAGTTATCACACCAGCATTCAAATGGCTCCTTTTGAGGCACTGTATGGAAGAAAATGTCGATCGCCTATTGCATGGCACGAGATCGGAGAAGCACAAATCACCGGTCCCGAGCTGATACAGGAAACGACAGACAAGATCCCCCAGATCAGAGAAAATCTCTTGAAAGCTCGGAGTCGCCAAAAGAGTTATGCCGACAAACGCCGCAAGCCCCTACAGTTCGAAGTGGGAGATCACGTTCTCTTAAAGATTGCACCTTGGAAAGGAGTGATCCGCTTCGGAAAGAAAAGGAAAGCTAGCGCCACGATACGTAGGTCCCTTTAAGATTCTAGAAAGAATCGGCAAAGTAGCCTATCGACTCAAACTACTGGCAGAGCTTAATAACGTCCATCCGACTTTCCACGTGTCAAACCTCAAGAAATGCCTAGCTGAAGAAAATCTCCATGTACCTCTCGAGGATTTGCAAATCAACGTGACTCTTCATTTCGTGGAAAAACCAGTCGAAATCATGGACCGAGAGACCAAGAAACTGCGGCGCTCTCGCATTCCTATCGTGAAGGTTCGATGGGAAGGCAAACGCGGTACCGAGTTCACTTGGGAATTGGAAAGTGACATGAAGGCTAAATATCCGCATCTCTTTGTTACGGCCACTACTTAAATTTCGGGACGAAATTTTCTAAAGTAGGGAAGACTGTAACAACTCGTAAATTCGTTATCTTTTTCCTTTTTATTCCCGTTGTATCTCTCAGTGTAATTCCGAGATTGATTATGAGAAAGTTATGTTAATGGAATTATATTTTGTCACAACTATATCGCATTTAATCATTTATTAATCGCTAATTCAACACAATCACAAATAGTTATGCTACTATACGAGCCGAGTGTATTATTGTTTAATAAACACTTGTGCCATCGCATCGCTTATCTCATCGCATCACGAAACGTAGTTAAGAATGTGGAATTATGTTTATATGTGTTATGTTTGTTTATGTTATGGTTTACTATCGCTAAAACGCTTGCACGCTCGCATAACTCGCTCTCTCTTAATTCAATGGTAATATAACGCTTAACGCTTTGCTAAACGCTTAATATAATTATCTGATACGAACCAAATCGCCAAACGAACTCCTAACACGAAATAAACGAACAAAACTTAGCCAATAAGCCAAGTTCGGCCGAACTTGGTAACACTAACTTCGCCCGAACTTGCTTGGGCTATCTTAACTCAGCTTCTAGGCCAAGTTCGCTCGAACTGGCCTCCAATTCAAAGGAATTCATCAAGTTCGCCCGAACTTGATCATTTCCAGCCTATTTCTCACATCACCTATAAATACTCAGCTCCTCTCTTCATTTGCACTTGTTGCAAGTTTGCCCGGAGCTCCCCAAAACCGAAACCCTTTGTTTTCTAAGTAAGAATCAACCCGTTTCCAAACTACAACAACATTTTACAATGATTTTTCACAAGGTTTTACCTTCGATTTCATCAAAACTCCTCTGTTTACGAAAATCTTCATCTATTTATGCAAAACTTCTGTTTTTCACTTAGATCTATGCCTAGATCTAAGTAAAACCTTTTAAACATCGATTTTTACACAATATTCGGACTAAATGACGTATGTTTCGTTCACTTTGAAGTGTAACGAGGCGTTGTCAAGAAAGGTCTCAGATCCGGAAGCACAAGGACGAAATCGTCACTTTTCACAAACTGGACTAAATCGTACGAACCTTCAAGTTCGCCCGGATTAGTCCGAGTTTCTGTAAAATGGCTAAAACTCGCTCCAAAAGACCTCTTCAGCCTAGGTTTTGCTCAGTAGCCTAAGGTTGAAGGGATGGATACTCGATTTCCTCAGCAAACGACGCGAAAATGCACGAATTGGATGACAAAACAGTCAAGTTCGCTCAGAAAACCTCAAGTTCGCTCGAACTTGTCACCAGAATGGTGACCAAGTTCACCCGAACTCGTCTAAAATATAAACAATTCAGGAAAGTTCGCCCGAACTTGTATCACTCTTCATCAAACAAGGCAAGTTCGCCCGAACTTGTCTACTTTCTCAGGAAACCAGACAAGTTCACCCGAACTTGTACCTCCAGTAAGTCTAGGTAGTCATGTTCGCCTGAACTTGTCTGCTGTTCCTTCAACCGTTAACTATTTCAACAATTCGGAAGACAGATGCACTTCTGTTCGCTTACAGGCTGATCCAGCGCTCTCCCCAACTCATCTCAGATACCGTCTCTTCTCTCAAAATGCACCGAAAGTGAGTATACTTGAACCCCTTTACGCTTAAACGCACTTTTGGGTCACATAAGTTTCTTATATAAAATCACATCACACAACTCAGACGCTTATTCGCAATCCGCTATACATGACTATACGTGAAATCTGCTGAATTGTATGTTTTACTTGATTGCTTGTACGCCACCCTTAACATGATAGTATACTAGAGGTTGACCCGCCAAACGAAGGCCCGGGGTTGTTAAGGCTCGCATTTTTATTTCTCATTTATTTTCTCTTTAGGATGTGGACACTTGTTCGCATGCCACGATCAATCGCGGTTTGTTGGTTTGCTTGAATCTAAGTAGTTACATAATTCACAACTCTTACGTATGTCATGCGGTGTATGCTAAACGCTTTTATATATATTATGAACGCAAACCTCTATGTTCACCTTTACTTAATTGTATTGACGTTTTATTTTAACATATGTGGCATGTTGAGGATATGTGCTATTGTTGCTTTTGGTTTAGGATTACCTTAGAATTCATGTAATAAATCTAGGGAAGACCGAACTTGATTTGTATTAAGAGATATTATGTTTTGTAATGATTAAACGTGAAATATTGGTTGATTGTATGGGAAGTTAACTGTTTAAGATATTGTCATGTAAATTGTTATGGAATTTCTCTTGAGACAATCTGGTTCGCCTAGTGTCGCGCCCCGATGATTCCGCCATCGGTTGGGGTGTGACATTATAATTATGTTAAACAAGAGTAATGCTCTTTTTAAACGGGGCCGTGCCTACCTAACACGCCCCCGTGTCCGGTAGCCAGTTTCTGGAAAATTTTGTTGTTTCAACCAATATTTAAACATTTAATCAAATTTAACACATTTTGGATACATTGAGTGTAACATCCGTCAAAAAACGGATTTTATCAAACTCGCTCCGTTTATTAACCGAACAATCAGTTTAAAATTTCGTGGCGTATTTAATGCCCAAATTAATTTTAAACGATACATAATTAATTATTATATTGGAATATATAATTTGTTTTTGAAAAATTGTTAAAAATAATGAAATAAAAATAAAATGGTTCTGCCGGGTTTCGAACCCGGGTCAGTCAACCGGTTCAGCAGAAACTTAACACACACACACTCAACCACTGCGCCACTTGTATTTCTTGTTAATTATTAGAATCAATTAATTCATATCATGATTCTCGAATTTAAAATCGGCGCGCCCAAATGCAGTCGTCGGAAATCCCGGCGATCTCGCGAGATTGGACGGTTACTTCCGTTATAACGTAAACCTTAAACACTGCATCGGTTATAACCGACGCTTGAACCCGCGACACAAGCTATAACCGCCGGAGAATTTCTAACCGACGAATCAAGTCGGAAATTGAACCAAATTCATCGATAACCTGCCTTATAAATACCTCCTCGAACCTCTGCAAGCTTTTTCGCTCAAAACCGCACCTTTACCCGACGTAATTCCATTCGCCGGAAAATTTCTGTACCTCGCCGGAAAACCGAGCCCTTCACTTCTGAGCCTTACTGAACCCCCTGAGCTTATACCGAAGTCACCCACATCCTTTTCAAGCTTGCTGAAGACTCTCTGCCGCAAGACACACGACGCCAGAATCTTTTGTTGTCACCGGAGTTCTGCCGGAGAAACAGAGGAGTCCAGTCGGTATACCTTACGCTTAAATCTTTCATTCTTTTTATATATCTCATCTGTAATTAACCTCAAAACACTAAAGAACACGATTAAAACATCGAACCAGTCGGACTTCCGATTCTGGTTAAAATTCAACGAAGAAGACGAAGTTCCAGTTGTGTATATGTATAATTAAAATCAAGTTATAACTCGGGTTAGACACACAGTCCAGGGTGGACTGTGTGCACAATAAACACGTAAACGTCTCGAGTTCGAGTCTTGTCCCACGCATGCTTGCCTTAATAAAAATGTCTTTTTTTGTTAACCGAACCGGAGTCACCGCTGTACATGTTAAGTTTATTAATAACCGGAATAATAACCAAGTTAGACACACAGTCCAGTGGTGGATTGTGTGAATGTTTAAACACACGTCACGAGTTCGAGTCCGGTCTACTGCACCGATTCGGACAATTATCTAACCTTTTTATTCAAGACAGAAATGGAAATGTTTAGTTTGTATATAAGTATAATAAAAATCGGTTTATATAACAAGTTAAACACACAGTCCAGCGGTGGACTGTGTGTTAACCTAAACCACAGGTCCCGGGTTCGAGACCTGTGGAGCGCACCGAGTCACTGATTAAAACCTTTTTAGAAATAAGTTGATTTTCGGATTAATCTAATTAATATATAAATATAATTAAAAACAGAAATATTTCGGGTTAGACACGTATCTCAGTTGGTAGAGCTGCGTGCACGCGTACGGGAGGTCTCGGGTTCGAGCCTCACTCAGCGCACACAATAACGCATACGAACCCGTCAAAGTCAACAGTCAACGGTCAACGGTCAAAAAAGTCAACTTTTTTTATTATTTTTATTTATTTATTTTAATTAAAAATCAATTAAAAATACTTAAAAATAACATTTTTAAGGTTAGAAAATAGCCTTAAACTCACAAAAATATACCCAACAATCCTACTAAAATTGATTAATAAAATCCCATTATTTACCAAACCATTATGCTATTTATCTAGGTTAATTTCACTCGTGGTTAAAACCACTTCGCGTGCATTCAACATCATCAACCGAACGCACCCACTGTGAGTGAATCTTACAACTCCCCCTTTTAATTACACGTTTTGGGGTGTGTCATGTGTCACAAAATAATTAACTCGTTTATTTAAACTTGTGCCATACCATATTGTGATCTAAACTTAGATTGTTTATATTGTTGTGGTTATGTATTTCATTTTGTCAACTTATATGAAAGTCATTCATTAAGCCCATCAGTTCCTCGTGGTAGACGAGTTGAGCAACGCGTGCCTCCAAACAAATCCATTATTGTTCATGTGTGTATTATTGAGTTTATATTGTTTGTAGTTATGTATTTCATATTGTCCAGTTTATGCAATTCATTCATTAGGCCCATCAGTTCCTCGTGAGAGACGAGTTGAGCAACGCGTGCCTCTAAACGGTCCATTATTGTTCATGTGTGTATTGTTTAATATTAAATTGTTTGGTGAATAAGTTTACATCTATTTTTACTCATGTGTGGTTGTGCACTCTATTTTATAATCAATTAAATAAACTTGTTCAAATGTTTTCCATAGGATTCACTCGCCAACTTTTTGTTGATCCAAAAACCCTTTTTACACATGATACAGGTGAACAGGATGAAGCAAGGAAAACATAGGAAATGCCTTAGAAGAAAACAAAGAAGCTTAGATTGATGTTTAGGTCATGATGTAATTATGTTTGTAAATTTCCATTAAATTGTATTAATGAATATGAAACGTTAAAATAAATGTCATGAGCTTTGATGATAACCCAATCATGCCCCGATCACCTTTTCCGTTGCGGGTCGGGTGTGACATTGAGGACAATGTGTAATTTAAGTGCGCTAGGGGGGACTTGAATCGTTTGTCCTAAAACAAGCCTTACACAAAACTCTACTTGGAACCGCTAAAACACCCCAAATATTTTTTAAAACATTTTTTTATTTGTTTGTCTTGTTTTTAGTTTAAGTTAGAAAACCAAGTTATAAAAAAATTACTAAGTTACATCTGATAGCGTCGTAATAAAAAACCATATAAGAAAATTTTATAAAAAGGCATAACCTTGTTAGAATTTGATTGTATATACATTTTTACACTTTTAAACCTTTTTTCACAAATTATGAGTTTTGAGCCTTTACTGAGCATTCAATATCATATCTTTACTAAATGCTCAATTTTCATTTCTTGTGTGATAGCCCGTATGGTTCTTACGAATCTAGAACTTAACAAGACAATGCATTTCTGGTCCTTACTGTACATTCGTGGTGATTCGATCATATATCGATTTCTGGACAATTTTATGATCAATAAAAATATTGTGTTTTATTTCCGATATTTGTTTAAATTCATAACATTTGGGTATTTTCAACTTTTGTTCAATTTCGATCTTTCGAACAATTCCTGGAAGTGAAATCGCAAAGCGTTATGCAAACATAATCAGTTTAACGCGACATACACTCCGGAACAGAGGCATAAGCTAAACATACCCTAAATATCCTTTACATAACTTAGAAATAAGTTTTGAAGGGTTCGGTATGGCAAAAACATGCTTATGCAACTCCAGGGACTATATTGCAAAATCTGTGAAAGTACGCGGTTTCGCGTATTTCTTAATACGGAACATGTACACACATTCAAAAAATTTTAATCATTAAAATCTTGTATATTAAATGATGAGAATGCAAAAATATCATTCGTTGCACAATTTCGGTTGTTCTCGCGTTATTTAAAGCGTTCGTCGTAATTAAGCGAAACGCGTGACCGTACAACCGAACGAACCGACACCCGAGAAATTTTTGGACATATTTCAAGTTCCCTATGCTTTAACGTCCTTATAAATCTTAGAAATTAGGTTGAAGGGTGTTAGAAACGACGAAACACGACAAAACAAGTTCAGGGACCATTTCTGCCAAGTTTTGAAACTTGGTGCCAGCTAGGGGTGGATGGGGACCGCATCCATAGGGCCATACGGTCTGCATGAGGTCCCCAGATCAGGTGTTTTTTTCCAGTCTCTTGTTCACTCCCTTGGACACCAAGCAATCGAATTTTCCAGCCTTGTTCCTGCTTTGGACATGTGTTAGGACCCTCTTATGATCATGACACCTCAAGGGACATGTGTATTAATCTTATGGCTTTAGGATTACTATGAATAGCTTGAGTTTTTGGCCATTTTCATTGCTCATCTCTTTCATTCTTTCTCATTTACTCTAATTGGAGGCTACCACTTTGTTGGAGGCTTCCTAACTAGGTATTCTGAGCTCTTCAAGTGTTCTTCAACACAAGCAAGTGCTCTCTCCTAGTCTTGTTCTTTTATTTTGGCTATTTTGAGCCAAAAGTCAAACAGTTTGACTTTCTGTTTGACTTTTGGTTATGACCATTTCGGTCAAAGTCAAAGTTTAATTGAACTTTGCAACGTGATCGTAATCGCGAGGGTTATGATCCATAACGATCACGCCTACTGATTACCACGTTTACTAGTCGAAGTGACGAGTCAAAGTTTCGGTCAAAATGCACATTAGGTGCATCTTACGACGGAACTATTTTCGGGTATCAAAACACTAAGTTTTGATACGGAATTATTTTCGGGTATGTTTTGATACCAAAACATTTTGACATGTCTAACTCGTTACTTCTAGTTTAGAGCTTATTTAGGGTCATAAGTCGAGCGGTCTTGACCAACGCTTTGACTTTCGGATCCGAACCATTTGGTCGATCTTAGGATCCGACCAAACATATATTTGTGATCATAGTTATATAGGGAATAACCCTCTGAGGTTATACCTTATGGTCACGTCATTTGGTTAGTGTTATGTTAAGTCGCCTATTATGCCTTTATAGATGACCAAAATGCCTTTTTGCGCATAAATCAATTCTAAGCATATGTAACCAACATTTTGACATATAAACTGATTTTGCAACTATATTAAACTTATTTTGGCATATAAGCCTTATCATAAGACTAGTTTGACCATCCGAATGTTTTTTACGCAAATGACACGTTAAAGTAGCTTAACGGGTCATAACGGGTCAAAAACACTTAGGAATCGTTTCAAACCAGAATATTAAGTTTGTTAAACCAAATCATGTGAGTTCCAACACTCATTTGGTTTATAAGATTTCATTCTATCCGATCTCTTGTTTTCAAGTCTCGACACTAACATAGTATCTGATACACTAGGAACCACTTCAACACTTGAACTCTTGATCTTTTGAGCTTTGTTTAATCATTTGAACGAGATTTATACGCAATCCCAAGTGAGAAATAGCTCCCCTCTTTTACGTTTTTCAAATGTTTTTGGGGTGATTCATATGTGTAACCAATTTTTCTCAAATGTATGGCATGTATGTGTTTACTAAGTACTTTTTGTGTATTATTCCTATTATGCAAATATGATGATTGATGACACGAACCAAATCCTTGTAGGATATTTCTATCTTCATAGTCAGATTCTTGTACGATATTTTAAGTACATTCTTAAATCTTCTATCTTCATAGTAAGATTTCTAAGAAGTGCTTTACACGCCGATGACAATCGTTATTGCTTATGTGTAGAGATTATTGGTGATTTAGATAACAAAACTAGAGTAATACAATAAGGACATGGTGGATACACAGCTGGTACTTCCTATATATAAGTGTGCTTTGGATTCTTGTGTACTTTAATGCGTATGAGACAAGACGAAGTGACAAGACAAGTGACTAAACCAAATCTTTATAGCATCTGTCTATCTTTATAGATTGATTCTTGTGAGGTGTTTAAAATACTAAATGGTAGTCCTTTATTTGGATTCTTTGTGTACTTTAACGCGTATGTGACAAGACGATGTGACGAGATGATGATTATGTGGTTATTGTGATCAGTTGTGATTTAGATAACGAAACGAGTGTAATACCATAAGAACATGGTGGATACGCCGTTGGTACTTCCTATATATAAGTGTTCTTATTGTATTGCCCTTGTAGCATTATCCGAATCACATTAGGATTTTGTGTTCGATTGTTTCAAAGTACAATATCTAAATTCTTGTAGATTCTTTCATATTTTTATATGTTAGATTCTTAGAAGGATATCCAAAGTATCATTATAAATCATTGATTTGATTTCTAATGATACTCACGCGAGTTATGACCAAATTTCAATATTGTTGTTATTAATCCTTGATTGGATTTCTAATAACATACTCACAAGTTTTATGACCGAATTCAATGCGATTACAATGAACAAAGTACAATTTCCAATGGCATAAAAATTACTTAGTATTAATCATGTTGCATACACAAAACTCTTTTGTCACAAGTTTCTTAATCAAGCTAATGTATTGAAATACTAAATCTTTTTGCCATTCCTTGGCTTCAAAGAGTCCATTTTCAATAAACAACTCTCGTAGTTGTCGAAGTATTGCAACGCTAAACTTTTTGCCATTAACTTGTCCAACAAAACTATGTCCTCGCCAACATTGTTTGTTGATGTCTTTTTTTTACATATGTTTCAGGTTTTGATTGTTCAAGCATGTTGCACATAGGAATGCATCCGGACTTTAGACTTCTTTAATCAAAAGACAACTTCATTATTCTTTGTATTGTAAAACAATGTTAACCATAATGAAACAAGTTAGTACCAGTAAGTTGTGAGCAATTTGTAACGTAACTCCCCGATATTTCCGCCGCGTGTTGTTGTATTACGCGATTGGGGTGTTATACTTACCGACTAATCCAAGTAAGTAAATGATTGAGGCATTAGGACTATAAACCTTTTTCGTTTCAACCTTATTTTGTTTATCTCCCCACCAAAATTAAAAAAAATCCCTTAGTTAACCCCTTTGAGGCTAAACCTTTCGTTTCAAAACCTGCAAAATACAAATTTTTCAACGATCACCCATCACCCTAAACCTTTTTATTTTTACACCCCTTATTTTAGTAAAAATTCGGTTCTTTTGAAATATATCAAAATGTGACCTAGTTATCTTGTAAATACTTTATCAAAAAAATACCCCAGTTGCTTGAAATAAATTAAGCAAGTTCCAAAACTTCTTGCTTATAGTCTTTAGTTTGTATCTAAGTCACAAACAAATACTTTTTTCAAAAGAAAACCGATATTTTTACGCCTTTAGCCACTTTTAAATAAAAATCCATGCAAAACCTACCATTTCAAAAGTCCTTTTGATATTTACAAATATTATGTCAAAAAGGAGGAGGTTTGATTGCTTGTCAGCATATGATAGGAGTAAGTTCCACACTGGGACCGAGCGTTCAACTATACATTTCCGTCCGAGTGTTAAGTGATCACTTGTGAGGTGTGTGAAATTGTATATAGCTTAATGAGATTTTAAGAGGCATGTTATGCCTAAAAATATATTTTTCTTAAAAAAAGTTTTAAATAAATTATGTCGAATAGGATTGTAAATAAAATAGAAACAAGAATAAAAACAACTTGGATTTCGACACTCTAAAACAAGACCTGAAAACCTTCTTCTCTACCTTTTGCATTGAGGACAAGCAATGACTCAAGTGTGGGGGTATTTGATATGCGCAAAATGCAACATATAAATTATATCAAATAAGGTATAAAAATCAACAATTTTATATACTGATTTTGGAAAAAGTGATTTCTTTATATACTTTTGATTTTAGATTAAAAGAGCTTAAAGGTACAAAAGGAACAAATTAGTGGCAAAAACCAACATAAATACAAAAGAAGAGAAGTTCACACATCATACCTACCCTCCAAGCTTCACCCCAAGACCAAAACGACAAATTAGAAGACAAGCACGGGGTCGTGCCCCACTCTAGAGTCCATAAAGAACAAGACAAACAGAAGCAGACAAGAGACAAGGGACCATGTCCAATGGACAGGGGGCCACGGTCAACTCCCAGATATGCAAAATCTTCCATAGTACAGGAAGTACAAGACCACGGGCCGTGCCCTCTGACACACGGGTCGTGTGTACATACGGACTAACACAGCTCATTAAATGAAGATAGAGAAGAAAAGGACACGGCGTCGTGCCCCTTAGGAACGGGGTCATGTGAAGGGTATGTTTCCAATTATAAATAGGGGTGCTTGGTTCATTTGCAATTCATCCTTGGCAAACCACTTCTCTCACACCTGCCACCACTCCACCACCACAATACTACCATCATCCGCCACATTCCCCCATCATCCATCTTTAAAGTGTGTGTAGTAGTCTCGGATCCAAGATTGATCGTAAGAGTTTTTGTCAAACACAGGTCATGCTTGGTTAATCTCTTACGTCACTTGGTAAAGACAAATCTTTTATGTATTATTATTTTTGGTTTTCAAGCTTTGGCTAACTTTTTATTAGGTATGTATTAATGACTTTAATAACTAGTTTTTTTTATATTGAAAGTGAACTTTATTCTATCATCTCTTCATGTTTTGTTGATTCGTCATTTGTGTCTTTACGATCTATATAAATCACGTTAACTGCCTGGAAGGGGGTTAGAAGGGTGGTCTGAGTAAAGTTCTTGCCTCGTTCAGTGTATAGATCCTGCGAGGACTTGATTCAAGCTTATTAGGACTTCTCTTGAGGCAGATAGCATTAAATTGGGGGAAGGAAGAATGGCCTGAATCCCTTATAAATAAACTACTATTAAAACTTTAAACCGACCTTGCGAGACTGTATCCCTGCTGACTCAGACCAATATGGTCTAGGGTAGTGTTGCTTCCAAAAGAGGCACATGCCACATTTTGCGTTAATAACTAACTTAATGATCTTTCAATATTTCAGCCTTGCGGGACTTAATCCCTGCTGACTCATACCAATATGGTCGAGGGTAGCGTTGCCTCCAAAAGAGGGACATGCACTATAACTAAGATAATCTCTTAAAAAACCCAAAGTACGGAAATCATCAAAGGATACGTAAAAGAGGAGCCAGAACCAAGTGATTCTATCTTGTATTATATTTTATTAATATTTTAATTTATTTTTATTTGTATTTACTATACATCTTTTCTCAAAATTTTGGGTAGATTAGACGTTGACGATATTCCGGTATTAAAAGCTCTTGTGTCCTTGGACGACCTTGGAATCTTACCATCACTATCCTACGCCAACGATGGGTGCACTTGCCCTAACGTGTTGTAGAGAGTGATCGTGTTATATCGTGTTTTATAAATTTAAAGCTTGATAAACGAGTAAACGTGCTTAAAAATATACTAAAAATTATACCACGCTCGTATCACGTCAACGATTCGGGTTTCGATCTGTTCGGTCTCTAACATATCGGTGGTGATTAGGTTGAAGGAGGGTTGGTAGTAGTGGTGGTGTTGGGTTTTAGCGGCGGTTAGTAGTTGCATGTTTGTTTGTTTTTTACGACGAGGTATGTTGGGTTATGTAAGAGTTGTTGATGATGAAATGCAAAACCCAAAGGAACCATCTTCCTTGTTTGATTGAATTAGGTTGAAGCACGATTCAAAGTACTATAACTTTCCTACTTAAAAGCTTCACTAACAACTAAACAAAAAAGTTGGAAAAGAACTACTAGGATCAAAGTGCTAGAAATCAAGTCAAAGATCTGGATTTTTTAAAGTACTGCTCAACAAATCAACAGGTGAAGACGAAGTGTTTTGTCAACCAGTCAAAGTTGGAGACAAGTGCTGGTCAACAAGTCAACATATGAAAACCAAATAGCTGAAACCAAAAGTGCTGGAATCTTCCAGCAGTTTGGTTTTCCATCAGTTTCCCCTTTATATTCTAGTAGTTTTATATAACAACTATTTTGACTTAAGTGTTCAGCAGTTTTACAAACGGTGGCAGTTACATCATTTAGTAGGTTGTTTAGGGTTGCTTTCATGGTGACGTCACCAGCAGTTTTCTCCTCTTATAAATAGAACAGTACACGATGTAATTTACTAACTTTTACAGCTAAATATTCTCTAATCTAAGAATCTATTTACTATTCTCTAAATCCAACTTCTGTATAGATTGATGTGTTTAATTTTTACTTGTATTTATTATTTTTGAATCATCAAACAATTTTTATACAAAAACACACACTCTCAAATACAGCAGGGTAAAATTCAACATACATAAGTTTGTTTTTCGGTTAGTTAAGCCTATTTTCCAATTTTAAATGAGGTGGTAGTCGTGGGTGGTAGGTATTCTGGTGGTGGCTAGGATAGAGAGATGGGGAGAGTGTGTGGCTTTAGAGAGAGAAAGAAAATGGCAGGGTAGGATGGGTGGGGTTAGTGGGGTCTTTTTAATTATTTAAGCATTAGGATAGGAAAAGACAACAATACTCTCACACGGGTTCTCATTATCTGATTTATGTGAGAGTCAAAGAATGTAGCATGCAATATTTGTAAACATAAAGTACAAAATCCATTAATTTTAAAGGCAAAGGACAATCTTTGAAATTTGGTATAAACATAAACAACAATTTTTGTAACGTACTAAATAAAACATGAACTATTTCCCATTTAACTACCTGATATTCTGATTTATAAACAAGTTCACTTTTAATTTAAAAAACATTTCAACCTCTACCTCTCTTCTTCATCTCCTACCATCACTAAAAGGAATGTGCAATCGCTTTATATCAAGTAATCTATTTTACTAGTTTAACCAACACTTTGTTCACAATGTGGTAAAAAATGTTTTTTCTATTACTTTTTAAAATTTTGTTTTATTATCTTTTTACTGAACTTCATATATGTTTGGATGGGTCATACATATTCAATTGTTGGACAACATTTCAATTAGTATTTATATATCATAGAATTTTTTGATGTTGTATTCTATTTAATTGTAGTATGTTAGTTTGTAAAAAGTGTAATAACAAAAATACACTTTGTTATTTTCATATTCAGATTGTTATGTGTGTTGTAGAATGTTAGTTTGTAACAATTTACTTATTTGATGATATTCACACAATAATTAAATGTTTTCAAAGTATTCTCTTTTTATTTGATGGTGTTATTTTTGTTTAAGTTGAATAAGAAAATTACATTCCAATGTTTGTTCTCAAAATTTATTTTATTACAATTATCGTTTTACAAGATGATTTGTATTATTATATGATGTTTGATTTACTATTAAATATGTTTATATGTTCCTTGTGTGTGTTGTCACTGACAAGATGAAGGTGTATCAAATGGACATCAAATGGGCCTTCCTTTATGGAAAAATCAATGAAGAAGTTTATGTTTATCAGCCTCCTGGCTTTGAACATGCTCACTATCCTAATCATGTCTACGAGCTTGATAAAGCTATGTATGGACGTTAGCAGACTCCAAGAGTACGGTATGAAACTCTTTCCTCATTTTTAATCGATAATAACTTAAGAAGGGTGCAATTGCCAAAACTTTGTTCTTAAAACGGAGGGTAAAGATTTGACAATTGCTCGGATTTATGTTAATGACATAATCTATGCATTAACAAATTCAAAATTGCGTGAAGCTTTTCAAAATTTAATGATATCAAATTTTGAAATGAGTGTAATGGAGAGTTACAATGTTTTCTAAGCTTACAAGTTAAACAACTTGAAAGATGAACTTCTATACATCAAAACAGTTATGTGAAAGCTCTTTTAAAGCAATTTGATTCAGAAAATTGTAAAACATGCACCACACCCATGTGCACATCTAAATCATTAGACTCTGATCTAACTAAAACAAACCTGGTGATCAAACTTTATACAGATGTATGATAGTGTCTTTGATGTATCTCACTACATCAAGACTAAATATCATGTTTGCCACCTCTGTGTGTGTGCCAGATATCAAGTTTCTCCTAGAGAATCTCATTTAACTGATGTGAAAAGGATATTCCGATATCTAAAAGGATCTCCATCCTTTAGAATCTGGTATCAGCTAATGATAATTTGGAGTTGGTTGGTTTTTCAGACAGTGACTTTGCAGGATGTCTGTCACACCCCGACCCGCAGCGGAAAAGGTGATCGGGGCATGATTGGGTTATCATCAAAGCTCATGACATTTATTAATACGTTTCATATTTATTATTACAATTTAAAGGGAAACATACAATCATAATTACATCATGTCCTACACATCATTCTAGACTTCATTATTTTCTTCTAAGTCATTTCCTATGTTTTCCTTGCTTCATCCTGTTCACCTATATTATGTGTAAAAATGGTTTTTGGATCAATAAAAAGTTGGCGAGTGAATCCTATGAAAAACATTTGAACAAGTTTATTGATTTTATAAAATAAAGTACTTAACCACATATGAGTAAACGTAGATGTAAATTGGTTCACAAAACACTTAATATTAAATAATGCACAACATACAATAATAGATTGTTTTGAGGCACGGGTTGCTCAACTCGTCTCCCACGAGGAACTGATGGGCCTAATGAATGATTTGCATACAACTTGACAATATGGAATACATAACTACAAACAACATTTACATTCTAAGTTTAAGTCATAATATGGTATGGCACGAATTTGAATAAACGAATTAGTTTTAATGACACATGATACACCCCAAAACGTGTAATTAAAAAGGGGAGTTGTAAGATTCACTCACATTGGGTGCGTTCGGTTGATGATGTTGAATGCGCACGAAGTTTGATATATTTTTGTGAGTTTAAGGCTATTTTCTAACTTTAAAAATGTTATTTTTAAGTATTTTTAATTGATTTTTAAATTAAATAAATAAATAAAAATAATAAAAATATGTTGACTTTTTGACCGTTGACTTGTTGACCGTTGACTTGTTGACCGTTGACTTGTTGACCGTTGACTTGTTGACCGGTTTTATTGTGTAACTGTATGCGCCGGGCAGGACTCGAACCCGAGACCTCCCGTTCGCGTGCACGCAGCTCTACCAACTGAGCTACGTGTCTAACCCGAAATATTTCTGTTTTTAATTATATGTATATACTAATTGAATTAATCCGAAAATCATTTATTTTAAAAACGATTTTAATGCATGACTCGGTGCTCGCCACAGGTCTCGAACCCGGGACCTGTGGTTTAGTTTGACACGCAGTCCACCGCTGGACTGTGTGTCTAACTTGGTAAATAATCTGGTTTTTATTATACTTATATACAAACTAGATAAATTCATTTCTGTCCTTATATAAAAAGTTTGATAATTTCCAGAACCGGTGCGGTAGCCTGGACTCGAACCCGCGACGTATGATTTAAACGCGCACACAGTCCGCCACTGGACTGTGTGTCTATCTTGGTTATTATTCTGGTTTTCATTAAACTTAAAATCTATTTGCGAGTGAATCCGGTTCAGTTAAAAAAAACATTTTTATTAAGGCGAGTGTGCGTGTGACAGGGATCAAACTCGGGACGTATGCGTGTTTATTTTGCACACAGTCCACCGCTGGACTGTGTGTCTAACCCGAGATATAACTTGATTTAAATTAAACATATATAATACCGAAAACTTCATCTTCTTCGTTAAGCTTAACCCAGGACCAATGTCCGACTGGTTCGACGATTTAATCAAGTTTTTTAGCGTGTTGTGATTAATTACATATGAGATTAATAAAAAGAATGAGAGAGATTAGGTATAGGATATACCGACAGAGATCCCCTGTTTCGCCGGCGAAATTCCGATGACAGCAGGTTATTCCGGCGACGTGTATCTCGCGGCAGAGGGTCTTCAGGAAGCTTGAGGTGAGTGTGGGTGGCTTCGGTATGAGCTCTAGGTGTTCTGTTTTTAGAGTAAGGCACAGAGGTGAAGGGGTTCGGTTTTCCGGCGAGTGAAATTACGTCGAGAATGGGGTGCTTGTGAGCGAAAAGGCTATCAGAGGTTAGAGGGTGTATTTATAGGAAAGAATCGAGATGCATGTGGTCTGATTTCAGTCTTGATTCGTCGGTCAATAATTTTTCCGACGGTTATGACTTGTGTCGCGGACTGGACATCGGTTATAACCGATGTAATAGTTAATATTTGCGTTAAGATACAAGAAACCGACAGAGAAAAGCGACTTCGTCGGGATTTCCGACGACTGCGATTTGGGCGCATCAGTTTGAATTCAAGATTCACGTTATGTATTAATTATCTCAATAAGAACACAAACAACACAAGTGGCGGAGTGGTTGAGCGTGTGGGAGTTAAGACTTTGTTGACCATGTTGACCCGGCTGACCCGGGTTCGAAACCCGGCAGCCTTGTTTTATTTTTAACCCACTATTTTTAATACTTTTTCAAATATAACTTTTATAATCCAATATACTTATTAATTATGTATCGTTTAAAATTAATTTGGGCATTAAATACGCCACGAAATTTTTAACTGGTTCAGTTAATAAACGAAGCGGGTTTGGTAAATCCGGTTTTTGACGGATGTTACAGTATCCCCTACTTTTTAGAAATTTCGTCCCGAAATTTAAGTAGTGGCATATTTGTCTAAAAAGGATGGTGTTTAATTTGACAGTTACATACTTAGAAAAAGAGTAAGAGTTTAAATTTTTGTGTGAGGCGGTAACGTTCCTTGTAAGGGTTAGGTACCCTGCTACAGGAATCGCTTTTTGTTGCCTAAGGTAAAAATATTGATAAGCAGAGTTGATTCACTGAGTATGATTTCATGCAATAGTTTTGATATGTTTGGAAAGATAAGGTTATATCCTAAAACAAAACTTCTAATACTACAACCTACATGGAACTTCTCATAACCTCCTGACAATGCCTCTGATCCTTTGACAAGAATACTTATATATAGGAAGTACCAGCGGCGTATCCACCATATTCTTGTCAAATTTTCATTGGTTTTATCAGTAAGTCATGATTGGTTCTATGATACGACTCTAAACATAACCAACACAACAACCAATGTCTGAGTCCTAATTCTGATAGTATACATGTTTGATTGGTGACATAATCCAATTTCTTTAAATGATGAGATGATATAAATGCTAGATCAGTGAGTATAAAAACAAACTTTAACCAAGAAATTACTAAATCCTACATGGAACTTCTCATAACCGCCTGACAATGCCTCTGATCCTTTGGCAAGAATACTTATATATAGGAAGTACCAGCGGCGTATCCACCATATTCTTGTCAAATTTTCATTGGTTTTATCAGTAAGTTATGATTGGTTCTATGATGTGACTCTAGAACATAAATAAACACAACAACCAATATCTGAGTCCCAATTCTGATAGCATACATGTTTGAATGGTGACAGTTCCTCTCTCGTTTGTTGTGATGGAGAGGTTAGTCTATGTAGAAATGGATCACAATCTAATTTCTTTAGATGATGATATGATATGAATGTTAAATCAGTGAATGTAACACAAATTTCAACCAAGTCAAAACTAAATCCTACATGGAACTTCTCATAACCGCCTGATAATGCCTCTGATCCTTTGGCAAGAATACTTATATATAGGAAGTACCTGCGGCGTATCCACCATATTCTTGTCAAATTTTCATTGGCTTTATGCGCAAGTTATGATTAGTTCTATGTGACTCTAATACATAAATAAACACAATCAACCAAAGCTTGAGTCTTAATTCTGATAGTATACATGTTTGAATGGTGACAGTACCTCTCTCGTTTGTTATGATGGAGAGGTTAGTCCTTGTGGAAGTGAGACATAGCTCAACTTCTTTAAATGATGAAATTGAAATACGTTGAAATGTATGATGAACAAACTTCCACCAAGACATTACTAAATCCTACATGGAACTTCTCATAACCGCCTGATAATGCCTCTGATCCTTTGACAAGAATACTTATATATAGGAAGTACCAGCGGCGTATCCACCATATTCTTGTCAAATTTTCATTGACTTTATCCGCAAGTTATGATTAGTTCTATGTGACTCTAAAACAAACACAACAACCAAAACTTGAGTCTTAATTCTGATAGTATACATGTTTGAATGATGACAATACCTCTCTCGTTTGTTATGATGGAGAGGTTAGTCTATGTAGAAATGGAACACAATCCAATTTCTTTAAATGATGAGATTCTATAAATGCTAAATCAGTGAGTACAAAACAAACTTCAATCAAGACAATACTAAATTCTACATGGAACTTCTCATAACCGCCAGATAATGCCTCTGATCCTTTGGCAAGAATACTTATATATAGGAAGTACCAGCGGCGTATCCACCATATTCTTGTCAAATTTTCATTGGCTTTATCCGTGAGTTATGATTGGTTCTATGTGACTTTAAAACATAAACGAACTGAAATAGTAATTCGCATTAAGATCCTTGGATAAGATTCCAATTTATAACTGGGATAAGGGAAAATTGAGATAACATAAAGAAAACGTAAAAACTAAGCGGTTGGAGTTGAATCTTGATTTTCGGTGAAGGGGACTAGTTGGGTGGTTTCGTTTGGGCCGTCATTATCTTCAACAGGATTGGCGTTGATGTTGAAAACTCTTCCTCTTGCTGGTGGCCTAGTGATTAGGTTTTCTTGATTTGCTTGGTTAACTGGGTTTGCTTGAGCTTGGGCGTTTATGATGTTAACCAATCGAGGGCACGTGTTTCTAAAGTGGGTAGGGTCGCCACAATTGAAGCAAGTTCGAACATATGGGAACATGGGGTATTGGGGTTGTTGATAGGTTTGGATCATGTTTTGAGTAGGGGGAGAGATTTGGTTTTGAGAGGTGCGGCAAACCTTGCTCAAATGACCATAGCGTCCACAATTCGCACATAGTCGACAAGGTAAGGTAGATGGATGGTGATAAAAACACGTGTTACATCGAGGGTGAGGTCCAAGGTATGGTTTCTTATTTGGGTAAGTTGAGTTGGGTGCTATTTGCGTGATTGGGATAGCTTGGATGGGTATGGCTTGTGAGGCTAGTTGGTTGCGTTGGGTGGTAGCGAAAAGTTGCCCGTCTCGTTTTCTCTTAGAAATGGGTTGAGAAGGGGATTCGGTTTGGGTGGAGTTTGAAGTTTCAGTTGATGCTTTATCCTTCTTCTTCTCCTCCTTGAAGTCTTTATTCCGGATGCGGTTCTCGGTGAGCTCTGTAGCTAACTCCATTGCTGCTTCCAAGGTTACAGGTGTGGTACTTATTACAGAGTCTTGAATCTTTGAAGGAAGACCTCGAATGTAGTGCTCGATCAAACGGTAAAGGGGAGTGAACAAGTTGGGAACCATTTGATTTAACTCGAGGAATCTTTTGTTGTAGGTGGTGTGGTCGCCTTCCTTTTGCTTCAACGAATCGAACTCATCTTCTAATTTCTTGATTTCGCTCCTTGGGCAAAACCGTCTTGTCATGATTTCCTTCAACTCTTCCCAAGTCAAAGTCATAGCATCTTCAACACCTCGTTTGGCCTTCTCTGTATTCCATCAGGTAAGTGCTATTCCATATAAACAACCGGTAGCATATCGCACTTTGCGATCATCGGGGCAATCGCAATTTAGAAAAGTGTTCTCCATTTCTTCAAACCAATGGAGGAGAGCGGTGACACCTTCAGTCCCTTCGTATTTTGGAGGGTCGCATGATTTGAAATGCTTGAAGGTGCATTTGGTGGTATTTGGGGGAGGGTTGATATCATTTTGATCTTCTTGGTTGACGGGATTAGCGGTAAGGGCTTGTTGGACTTGAATTACAATGTTGGGTATTACGGCAGCCATTTGTTGAGCGATTAGGGCAGCCATGCGCTCGCGGGCTTTTCCTGCTCTCATCTTCCTACGAGCGAGGCTAGAAGACATCTACAAGGAATACATATCAAGAGTATGAGTTGGATGTTTTTGGAATTATGGGTCATATTTAGGAATGAACATTCATAAAATAAACATAATAAATCTACTACATCCATAGGATGTCTTGGGCTTTGCTCGTAATTGGGCCTTGCATGCCGCCATACTTCACCTTCGTAATCATGTAGGCCCCCATGAATACCGGGTTTTTCATATGGTTCGCATGTGTTAGCCTGGTTACGTACACTAAAACCCGGAGAAAATCGAGAAATATGTAACGTATGATATTCGGAATGTGTCCAGGTGTGGACACGATGACACCTCAAAGTGGGGTTAGTTCGAACAACGTTCGGTGTGGCATGCTTTGGCCTAATAGGTCCTTCGTACTCTCATCGTTAGTCCCCAGGTAGGCAAACTGGTCCGTTATATTGGATTTATACGAATGCCAACCTAGACAGGACGTTCCGACTACAGGTACTTGTACCCTTACAGTTACTACATGCCCGTCGCAGAACTCACTTTGATGAGATTTGAAAAATGAAAAATGCGACAAAATCTTTGAATAACGAAAGTATGAAGATGATTTGAATATGTGAACATTGAAATATGTATGATGAATGTGTATGTAAGTATGTATGTTTGACTGTAAGTATAAACAAATATGAAACAAATAAATATCATAAGTTTGCATGTAACCTCATAACACAATTAAAATCTAGTCAACTATAGTATATGCTCTAAGGGTTTAATAACCTATCCTATATCCCTATAGTCATGGCTCTGATACCAATCTGTCACACCCCGACCCGCAGCGGAAAAGGTGATCGGGGCATGATTGGGTTATCATCAAAGCTCATGACATTTATTAATACGTTTCATATTTATTATTACAATTTAAAGGGAAACATACAATCATAATTACATCATGTCCTACACATCATTCTAGACTTCATTATTTTCTTCTAAGTCATTTCCTATGTTTTCCTTGCTTCATCCTGTTCACCTATATTATGTGTAAAAATGGTTTTTGGATCAATAAAAAGTTGGCGAGTGAATCCTATGAAAAACATTTGAACAAGTTTATTGATTTTATAAAATAAAGTACTTAACCACATATGAGTAAACGTAGATGTAAATTGGTTCACAAAACACTTAATATTAAATAATGCACAACATACAATAATAGATTGTTTTGAGGCACGGGTTGCTCAACTCGTCTCCCACGAGGAACTGATGGGCCTAATGAATGATTTGCATACAACTTGACAATATGGAATACATAACTACAAACAACATTTACATTCTAAGTTTAAGTCATAATATGGTATGGCACGAATTTGAATAAACGAATTAGTTTTAATGACACATGATACACCCCAAAACGTGTAATTAAAAAGGGGAGTTGTAAGATTCACTCACATTGGGTGCGTTCGGTTGATGATGTTGAATGCGCACGAAGTTTGATATATTTTTGTGAGTTTAAGGCTATTTTCTAACTTTAAAAATGTTATTTTTAAGTATTTTTAATTGATTTTTAAATTAAATAAATAAATAAAAATAATAAAAATATGTTGACTTTTTGACCGTTGACTTGTTGACCGTTGACTTGTTGACCGTTGACTTGTTGACCGTTGACTTGTTGACCGGTTTTATTGTGTAACTGTATGCGCCGGGCAGGACTCGAACCCGAGACCTCCCGTTCGCGTGCACGCAGCTCTACCAACTGAGCTACGTGTCTAACCCGAAATATTTCTGTTTTTAATTATATGTATATACTAATTGAATTAATCCGAAAATCATTTATTTTAAAAACGATTTTAATGCATGACTCGGTGCTCGCCACAGGTCTCGAACCCGGGACCTGTGGTTTAGTTTGACACGCAGTCCACCGCTGGACTGTGTGTCTAACTTGGTAAATAATCTGGTTTTTATTATACTTATATACAAACTAGATAAATTCATTTCTGTCCTTATATAAAAAGTTTGATAATTTCCAGAACCGGTGCGGTAGCCTGGACTCGAACCCGCGACGTATGATTTAAACGCGCACACAGTCCGCCACTGGACTGTGTGTCTATCTTGGTTATTATTCTGGTTTTCATTAAACTTAAAATCTATTTGCGAGTGAATCCGGTTCAGTTAAAAAAAACATTTTTATTAAGGCGAGTGTGCGTGTGACAGGGATCAAACTCGGGACGTATGCGTGTTTATTTTGCACACAGTCCACCGCTGGACTGTGTGTCTAACCCGAGATATAACTTGATTTAAATTAAACATATATAATACCGAAAACTTCATCTTCTTCGTTAAGCTTAACCCAGGACCAATGTCCGACTGGTTCGACGATTTAATCAAGTTTTTTAGCGTGTTGTGATTAATTACATATGAGATTAATAAAAAGAATGAGAGAGATTAGGTATAGGATATACCGACAGAGATCCCCTGTTTCGCCGGCGAAATTCCGATGACAGCAGGTTATTCCGGCGACGTGTATCTCGCGGCAGAGGGTCTTCAGGAAGCTTGAGGTGAGTGTGGGTGGCTTCGGTATGAGCTCTAGGTGTTCTGTTTTTAGAGTAAGGCACAGAGGTGAAGGGGTTCGGTTTTCCGGCGAGTGAAATTACGTCGAGAATGGGGTGCTTGTGAGCGAAAAGGCTATCAGAGGTTAGAGGGTGTATTTATAGGAAAGAATCGAGATGCATGTGGTCTGATTTCAGTCTTGATTCGTCGGTCAATAATTTTTCCGACGGTTATGACTTGTGTCGCGGACTGGACATCGGTTATAACCGATGTAATAGTTAATATTTGCGTTAAGATACAAGAAACCGACAGAGAAAAGCGACTTCGTCGGGATTTCCGACGACTGCGATTTGGGCGCATCAGTTTGAATTCAAGATTCACGTTATGTATTAATTATCTCAATAAGAACACAAACAACACAAGTGGCGGAGTGGTTGAGCGTGTGGGAGTTAAGACTTTGTTGACCATGTTGACCCGGCTGACCCGGGTTCGAAACCCGGCAGCCTTGTTTTATTTTTAACCCACTATTTTTAATACTTTTTCAAATATAACTTTTATAATCCAATATACTTATTAATTATGTATCGTTTAAAATTAATTTGGGCATTAAATACGCCACGAAATTTTTAACTGGTTCAGTTAATAAACGAAGCGGGTTTGGTAAATCCGGTTTTTGACGGATGTTACAGTATCCCCTACTTTTTAGAAATTTCGTCCCGAAATTTAAGTAGTGGCATATTTGTCTAAAAAGGATGGTGTTTAATTTGACAGTTACATACTTAGAAAAAGAGTAAGAGTTTAAATTTTTGTGTGAGGCGGTAACGTTCCTTGTAAGGGTTAGGTACCCTGCTACAGGAATCGCTTTTTGTTGCCTAAGGTAAAAATATTGATAAGCAGAGTTGATTCACTGAGTATGATTTCATGCAATAGTTTTGATATGTTTGGAAAGATAAGGTTATATCCTAAAACAAAACTTCTAATACTACAACCTACATGGAACTTCTCATAACCTCCTGACAATGCCTCTGATCCTTTGACAAGAATACTTATATATAGGAAGTACCAGCGGCGTATCCACCATATTCTTGTCAAATTTTCATTGGTTTTATCAGTAAGTCATGATTGGTTCTATGATACGACTCTAAACATAACCAACACAACAACCAATGTCTGAGTCCTAATTCTGATAGTATACATGTTTGATTGGTGACATAATCCAATTTCTTTAAATGATGAGATGATATAAATGCTAGATCAGTGAGTATAAAAACAAACTTTAACCAAGAAATTACTAAATCCTACATGGAACTTCTCATAACCGCCTGACAATGCCTCTGATCCTTTGGCAAGAATACTTATATATAGGAAGTACCAGCGGCGTATCCACCATATTCTTGTCAAATTTTCATTGGTTTTATCAGTAAGTTATGATTGGTTCTATGATGTGACTCTAGAACATAAATAAACACAACAACCAATATCTGAGTCCCAATTCTGATAGCATACATGTTTGAATGGTGACAGTTCCTCTCTCGTTTGTTGTGATGGAGAGGTTAGTCTATGTAGAAATGGATCACAATCTAATTTCTTTAGATGATGATATGATATGAATGTTAAATCAGTGAATGTAACACAAATTTCAACCAAGTCAAAACTAAATCCTACATGGAACTTCTCATAACCGCCTGATAATGCCTCTGATCCTTTGGCAAGAATACTTATATATAGGAAGTACCTGCGGCGTATCCACCATATTCTTGTCAAATTTTCATTGGCTTTATGCGCAAGTTATGATTAGTTCTATGTGACTCTAATACATAAATAAACACAATCAACCAAAGCTTGAGTCTTAATTCTGATAGTATACATGTTTGAATGGTGACAGTACCTCTCTCGTTTGTTATGATGGAGAGGTTAGTCCTTGTGGAAGTGAGACATAGCTCAACTTCTTTAAATGATGAAATTGAAATACGTTGAAATGTATGATGAACAAACTTCCACCAAGACATTACTAAATCCTACATGGAACTTCTCATAACCGCCTGATAATGCCTCTGATCCTTTGACAAGAATACTTATATATAGGAAGTACCAGCGGCGTATCCACCATATTCTTGTCAAATTTTCATTGACTTTATCCGCAAGTTATGATTAGTTCTATGTGACTCTAAAACAAACACAACAACCAAAACTTGAGTCTTAATTCTGATAGTATACATGTTTGAATGATGACAATACCTCTCTCGTTTGTTATGATGGAGAGGTTAGTCTATGTAGAAATGGAACACAATCCAATTTCTTTAAATGATGAGATTCTATAAATGCTAAATCAGTGAGTACAAAACAAACTTCAATCAAGACAATACTAAATTCTACATGGAACTTCTCATAACCGCCAGATAATGCCTCTGATCCTTTGGCAAGAATACTTATATATAGGAAGTACCAGCGGCGTATCCACCATATTCTTGTCAAATTTTCATTGGCTTTATCCGTGAGTTATGATTGGTTCTATGTGACTTTAAAACATAAACGAACTGAAATAGTAATTCGCATTAAGATCCTTGGATAAGATTCCAATTTATAACTGGGATAAGGGAAAATTGAGATAACATAAAGAAAACGTAAAAACTAAGCGGTTGGAGTTGAATCTTGATTTTCGGTGAAGGGGACTAGTTGGGTGGTTTCGTTTGGGCCGTCATTATCTTCAACAGGATTGGCGTTGATGTTGAAAACTCTTCCTCTTGCTGGTGGCCTAGTGATTAGGTTTTCTTGATTTGCTTGGTTAACTGGGTTTGCTTGAGCTTGGGCGTTTATGATGTTAACCAATCGAGGGCACGTGTTTCTAAAGTGGGTAGGGTCGCCACAATTGAAGCAAGTTCGAACATATGGGAACATGGGGTATTGGGGTTGTTGATAGGTTTGGATCATGTTTTGAGTAGGGGGAGAGATTTGGTTTTGAGAGGTGCGGCAAACCTTGCTCAAATGACCATAGCGTCCACAATTCGCACATAGTCGACAAGGTAAGGTAGATGGATGGTGATAAAAACACGTGTTACATCGAGGGTGAGGTCCAAGGTATGGTTTCTTATTTGGGTAAGTTGAGTTGGGTGCTATTTGCGTGATTGGGATAGCTTGGATGGGTATGGCTTGTGAGGCTAGTTGGTTGCGTTGGGTGGTAGCGAAAAGTTGCCCGTCTCGTTTTCTCTTAGAAATGGGTTGAGAAGGGGATTCGGTTTGGGTGGAGTTTGAAGTTTCAGTTGATGCTTTATCCTTCTTCTTCTCCTCCTTGAAGTCTTTATTCCGGATGCGGTTCTCGGTGAGCTCTGTAGCTAACTCCATTGCTGCTTCCAAGGTTACAGGTGTGGTACTTATTACAGAGTCTTGAATCTTTGAAGGAAGACCTCGAATGTAGTGCTCGATCAAACGGTAAAGGGGAGTGAACAAGTTGGGAACCATTTGATTTAACTCGAGGAATCTTTTGTTGTAGGTGGTGTGGTCGCCTTCCTTTTGCTTCAACGAATCGAACTCATCTTCTAATTTCTTGATTTCGCTCCTTGGGCAAAACCGTCTTGTCATGATTTCCTTCAACTCTTCCCAAGTCAAAGTCATAGCATCTTCAACACCTCGTTTGGCCTTCTCTGTATTCCATCAGGTAAGTGCTATTCCATATAAACAACCGGTAGCATATCGCACTTTGCGATCATCGGGGCAATCGCAATTTAGAAAAGTGTTCTCCATTTCTTCAAACCAATGGAGGAGAGCGGTGACACCTTCAGTCCCTTCGTATTTTGGAGGGTCGCATGATTTGAAATGCTTGAAGGTGCATTTGGTGGTATTTGGGGGAGGGTTGATATCATTTTGATCTTCTTGGTTGACGGGATTAGCGGTAAGGGCTTGTTGGACTTGAATTACAATGTTGGGTATTACGGCAGCCATTTGTTGAGCGATTAGGGCAGCCATGCGCTCGCGGGCTTTTCCTGCTCTCATCTTCCTACGAGCGAGGCTAGAAGACATCTACAAGGAATACATATCAAGAGTATGAGTTGGATGTTTTTGGAATTATGGGTCATATTTAGGAATGAACATTCATAAAATAAACATAATAAATCTACTACATCCATAGGATGTCTTGGGCTTTGCTCGTAATTGGGCCTTGCATGCCGCCATACTTCACCTTCGTAATCATGTAGGCCCCCATGAATACCGGGTTTTTCATATGGTTCGCATGTGTTAGCCTGGTTACGTACACTAAAACCCGGAGAAAATCGAGAAATATGTAACGTATGATATTCGGAATGTGTCCAGGTGTGGACACGATGACACCTCAAAGTGGGGTTAGTTCGAACAACGTTCGGTGTGGCATGCTTTGGCCTAATAGGTCCTTCGTACTCTCATCGTTAGTCCCCAGGTAGGCAAACTGGTCCGTTATATTGGATTTATACGAATGCCAACCTAGACAGGACGTTCCGACTACAGGTACTTGTACCCTTACAGTTACTACATGCCCGTCGCAGAACTCACTTTGATGAGATTTGAAAAATGAAAAATGCGACAAAATCTTTGAATAACGAAAGTATGAAGATGATTTGAATATGTGAACATTGAAATATGTATGATGAATGTGTATGTAAGTATGTATGTTTGACTGTAAGTATAAACAAATATGAAACAAATAAATATCATAAGTTTGCATGTAACCTCATACACAATTAAAATCTAGTCAACTATAGTATATGCTCTAAGGGTTTAATAACCTATCCTATATCCCTATAGTCATGGCTCTGATACCAATCTGTCACACCCCGACCCGCAGCGGAAAAGGTGATCGGGGCATGATTGGGTTATCATCAAAGCTCATGACATTTATTAATACGTTTCATATTTATTATTACAATTTAAAGGGAAACATACAATCATAATTACATCATGTCCTACACATCATTCTAGACTTCATTATTTTCTTCTAAGGCATTTCCTATGTTTTCCTTGCTTCATCCTGTTCACCTGTATCATGTGTAAAAATGGTTTTTGGATCAACAAAAAGTTGGCGAGTGAATCCTATGAAAAACATTTGAACAAGTTTATTGATTTTATAAAATAAAGTACTTAACCACATATGAGTAAACGTAGATGTAAATTGGTTCACAAAACACTTAATATTAAATAATGCACAACATACAATAATAGATTGTTTTGAGGCACGCGTTGCTCAACTCGTCTCCCACGAGGAACTGATGGGCCTAATGAATGATTTGCATACAACTTGACAATATGGAATACATAACTACAAACAACATTTACATTCTAAGTTTAAGTCATAATATGGTATGGCACGAGTTTGAATAAACGAATTAGTTTTAATGACACATGATACACCCCAAAACGTGTAATTAAAAAGGGGAGTTGTAAGATTCACTCACATTGGGTGCGTTCGGTTGATGATGTTGAATGCGCACGAAGTTTGATTTAACCACGAGTGAAACTAACCTAGATAATAACATAATGATTCGGTAACTAAGCGGATTTTATTAATCAATTTTAGTAGGATTATTGGATATATTTTTGTGAGTTTAAGGCTATTTTCTAACTTTAAAAATGTTATTTTTAAGTATTTTTAATTGATTTTTAAATTAAATAAATAAATAAAAATAATAAAAATATGTTGACTTTTTGACCGTTGACTTGTTGACCGTTGACCGGTTTTATTGTGTAACTGTATGCGTCGGGCAGGACTCGAACCCGAGACCTCCCGTTCGCGTGCACGCAGCTCTACCAACTGAGCTACGTGTCTAACCCGAAATATTTCTGTTTTTAATTATATTTATATACTAATTGAATTAATCCGAAAATCATTTATTTTAAAAACGATTTTAATGCATGACTCGGTGCTCGCCACAGGTCTCGAACCCGGGACCTGTGGTTTAGTTTGACACACAGTCCACCGCTGGACTGTGTGTCTAACTTGGTAAATAATCTGGTTTTTATTATACTTATATATAAACTAGATAAATTCATTTCTGTCCTTATATAAAAAGTTTGATAATTGCCAGAACCGGTGCGGTAGCCTGGACTCGAACCCACGACGTATGATTTAAACGCGCACATAGTCCACCACCGGACTGTGTGTCTATCTTGGTTATTATTCTGGTTTTCATTAAACTTAAAATCTATTTGCGAGTGAATCCGGTTCAGTTTAAAAAAAAACATTTTTATTAAGGCGAGTATGCGTGTGACATGGATCGAACTCGGGACGTATGCGTGTTTATTTTGCACACAGTCCACCGCTGGACTGTGTGTCTAACCCGAGATATAACTTGATTTAAATTAAACATATATAATACCGAAAACTTCATCTTCTTCGTTAAGCTTAACCCAGAACCAATGTCCGACTGGTTCGACGATTTAATCAAGTTCTGTAGCGTGTTGTGATTAATTACATATGAGATTAATAAAAAGAATGAGAGAGATTAGGTATAGGATATACCGACAGAGATCCCTGTTTCGCCGGCGAAATTCCGATGACATCAGGTTATTCCGGCGACGTGTATCTCGTGGCAGAGGGTCTTCAGGAAGCTTGAGGTGAGTGTGGGTGGCTTCGGTATGAGCTCTAGGTGTTTTGTTTTTAGAGTAAGGCACAGAGGTGAAGGGGTTCGGTTTTCCGGCGAGTTGCAGAAAGTTTCCGACGAGTGAAATTACGTCGAGAATGGGGGTGCTTGTGAGCGAAAAGGCTATCAGAGGTTAGAGGGTGTATTTATAGGAAAGAATCGAGATGTATGTGGTCTGATTTCAGTCTTGATTCATCGGTCAATAATTTTTCCGGCGGTTATGACTTGTGTCGCAGACTGGACATCGGTTATAACCGATGCAATAGTTAATATTTGCGTTAAGATACAAGAAACCGACAGAGAAAAGCGACTTCGTCGGGATTTCCGACGACTGCAATTTGGGCGCGTCAGTTTGAATTCAAGATTCATGTTATGTATTAATTATCTCAATATGAACACAAACAACACAAGTGGTGGAGTGGTTGAGCGTGTGGGAGTTAAGACTTTGTTGACCATGTTGACCCGGCTGACCCGGGTTCGAAACCCGGCAGCCTTGTTTTATTTTTAACCCACTATTTTTAATACTTTTTCAAATATAACTTTTATAATCCAATATACTTATTAATTATGTATCGTTTAAAATTAATTTGGGCATTAAATACGCCACGAAATTTTTAACTGGTTGTTCAGTTAATAAACGAAGCGGGTTTGGTAAATCCGGTTTTTGACGGATGTTACAATGTCTTACAACAAGAAAGTCAACAACGAGGGGATGTTAGTACCTAGGCAATGCCTTAATATCCTAGGAAAGCAAGGAGCAAACTGTTGTGTCTAATTAAACTGCAGAAGTAGATATTGTTGCAGCCAGCTATACTGCTCAGATTCTCTGGTTATAGAACCAAATGCTGGATTATGGAATCACAGCTCTGAAAACACCTATCAAAATGGACAGTGAAACTATACAAAATATAATCAAAAGTCCTTTCCAACATTCAAGAACCAAACACATAGATATTAGACATCACTTTGTAAGGGAATGTTGTGAGAAAGGTCTAATTTCTATTCATCATGTGTCCTCTGCAAATGATCTTGCAGATGTTTTTACTAAACCATTGGACACATCAACTTTTCAAAGCCTAATCTCTAGGCTCGGAATGTTGAATTTGGAAATTAAAAAACATATATATACAATTTTTTTAAAATCAAAACTCAAAAACCATTTTTTTCAAAAATAATACTTCTGTCGTATTTTTGCCAAAAAGAAAATTAAACTTCTGGTTTATGCCAATAGATTGCCAAAAGACTGGATTCAAGTAGTTTTTGCATAATATTCTACCTCAAAGCCTATTACCCTTAAAGAAAATGAGTGACACACATATTCACTTAACAAAAGACATGTGTTACTTCTTCATACATTATCCTCATGTCCACACCAAACCTGAAACCTCTCAGAAGCAACACTAGAAGACATGCCCTAATAAGTGTAATTTTGGCATCAGCAGATCTAGGGGAAAATTGTTGGGTTATGTAAAATCTGCTGATAATGAAAGCCAAACCCCAAAGGAACCATCTTCCTTGTCTGGTTGAATAAGGTTGAAGCATGATTCAAAGTACCAGAAGTTTCCCCCTTGAAAGCTTCATTAACAACCAACCAAAAGGCTGAAAAATAACTACTAGGATCGAAGTGTTGGAAATCAAGTTAAAGAGTTGGATTGTTAAAGTACTAGTCAACAAGTCAACTGCCGAAGACAAAGTGTCGGGTTAACTAGTCAGGGCTGAAAGATAAGTGTTGCTCACAACAACATAAGAGTTGGAAACCAAAAGTGCTAGAATCTTCCAGCAGTTTGGTTTTCCATTAGTTTCCCCTTTATATTTCAGTAGTTTTATGTAACAGTTGTTTTAACTTAACTGTCCAACAGTTTTGCAAACGGTGGCAGTTACATCATTTAATAGGTTGTTTAGGGTCGCTTTCATGGTGACGTCACCAACAGTTTTCTGCTCTTATGAATAGAACAATACACGATGTAATTTACTAACTCTTAGAGCTGAATATCCCCTGATCTACGAATCTAGAGAGAGAAAAGCATAAGAAGTAAGAGAGAGTGCGTCTGGTGAGGGGGGTGTATTGTACTTATGATTTATTCCTAAATCAATTAGATATATGAATCATTTGATAGTTATTTTCCGAATCCAGCTTCTGTGTTGAATGATGTGTTTGATATTTACTTGTATTGATTATCTTTGAATCATCAAACAGTTTTTATACAAAAACACACACAAACACATACTCTCAGATCCAACAAGCTAAAATCCGACATACACAAGTTTGTTTTTTGGTTACTTAAGCCCATTTTTCGATTTTCAAACGAGGTGGTAGTGGTGGCTGGTAAGTGGTAGGTGGTAGGTGGTTGGGTTGTAGCTAGAATAGAGAAAGAAAAGGGAAGAGAGTGTGCCTTTAGAGAGAGAAAGAAAAGTAAGGTGGGGTTGGTGGGTTTTATTTGTCCTTTAATTATCTATGTATTAGGATAGAAAAAGACAGCAATACCCTCACACAGGGTCACATGATCTGATTTAACAAAAAAAACATGTTAGAGCAAAGAACGTAACATGCAAGATTTGTAAATATAAAGTACAAATTCCACCTATTTTAAAGACAAAGGAGATAAATATAAACGACAATTATTTTAACTTACTAAATAACATATGAACTATTTCTCATTTAACTACCTGACATGACATTCTAATTTATAACCAATTTTTTTAAAATGTTTTTCTCATTAATTTTAAAATTTTGTCTTATTATCTTTTATTGAACTTCATATATCTTTGGACGGGTCATCCATATTCAATTTTTTGGACAACCTTTTAATTCGTATTTAATATATCATAGATTTTTTGTTGTCGTATTCTATTTATTTATTTGTAGTAGGTCGGTTTGTAACAAGTGTAAATGGAGGTTAGTTTGTAACAATTCACTCAATAATTAAATGTTTTCAAAGTATTTTTTTTATTTGAGGGTCTTATTTTTGTTTAAGTTGAATAAGAAAATTCCATTCCAATGTTTGTTCTCAAAACTTATTTTATTACAATTCTCGTTATCGTTTTTTTACAAGATTATTTGTATTATTACATGATGTTTGATTTACTATTAAATTGTTCCTTGCGTTTTGGGATCAATGGGTCCTGGGTTCGATTCTCACAAGGGGGGTTTTCTCATATTAATTGGGTTTGCTCTTGAATTAGTGTATCCAAGGGCGTAGCTTAGTTGGGGCCGGGGGGCGCCCGACCCCCCGAACTTTTCGCTCATAGCGTCTGGTATATCGTTTTTGTATAAATCTTTTTTAGGTATTTACGTTTTCGACCCCCCGGTTTTATAATTTGTAAGTATAATTTTAGGTCTGGTGACTTACGACCCCCTGGTCGGAAATCTCAAGCTTCGCCACTAGGTGTATCGACATTATGTCTAGTGAAGATGGATATGATCGGGTGATTATGCTGAGTTATAAACTGTAATAAGATGGTGTTTTGACACCGTGGACAATGGCAAGCAATCACAAAGAATGAACCTCAAGCTAGAAGATCAACGGTTGGAACTATTTATTTCATAATCATTAATCATTTTATAAACTGTTTAAAAGGCCACCTTGTATACCTTACATGCCAAGAACTCCTTATTTGACATTTGAAATGGTATCTAACATATTATATTGTTAACACAATGTTTTTATACTTTTTTGTTACTATTTTTTTCTATACTTTCATTTATAATTTTTTATTACTTGTACAGTTTAAATTCCAAATAAAGCTGCTCATATACGTAAATTAAGAAAATTATAGTTGGATGATGGAATCAATATCATGTCATCGTCTTTATATAAAACACCTAATGTTGTGTACAAGGAAATATTCATAGACATCGTCTTTATATAAAACATCTAAAATTCAGTTACTTATTTTTATACGATCTATCGGTTTTTTGTTAATATGTAAATTCAGTTACTTATTCTTTTAAGATTTATAGGATTTTCATTTGTTAGACCGTGTATCTTCATAAATCATTACACAAGATTCATCATGTCACATGTTTTGAAAGTTTAGAGATATAAAACAGAAAATTCTATATCTAAACTGCTTTTATAACACATGCTTAAAACTCCTTTTATTGCCAGACCTCCTATCTCACCATTTTTACTTTCACTTTAGGCCTTTGCTCACATGAGTAAGGCTAGAAATTGAGATATTGTTGAGTTTGATCTAAAACCTTATGAATGATCAATAGACGGGTGGGTATCGTTAGGGAGTCTTGCACCACGAATAAATGAAGTAAACATACGTAGAGCACGCGATGGTTGAGCGTATGGTACCAAATGAGACGCGCCTCTCACCGTTGCAAAAGTCAGTAGATTCCCATATTCAGTGACCCAACCTCCAACCTGCAGCCAAGAAATGCACATTTTGACTTTTGTAGGTCAAACCAGTCGAAATTCGTTTTGATATGTATACGAATTTCGTTATAATGGAATAAAACAATGAGACTAAGTTAAATTAGATCAAATGGACTACCAATAACAAATGTTGTGACCATGAAGGTACTGATAATAATCTCAAGTTTGACCATGAAAGTCAAACAAAAGCAGAATGGGCTAATGAACTATCGGGCCCGTACATTTTGACTTTTTCAGGTCAAACTAGTTGAAAGTTGAACAATGAAACTATGTTGAGCTTCATGATATGGGC
This sequence comes from Scalesia atractyloides, assembly GCA_947069175.1. Classification (NCBI taxonomy): domain Eukaryota; kingdom Viridiplantae; phylum Streptophyta; class Magnoliopsida; order Asterales; family Asteraceae; genus Scalesia; species Scalesia atractyloides. The sequence goes on from CAMTDV010000025.1 coordinate 85,121,003, forward strand.
CTACCAAGAACAAATGTTGTAATTTGAAGTGTCACTTGTTTGACCATGAAAGTTGACTTTTCGTGTCAAAGTTGACAAAATAGGATTGAAAAAGATATGATTCATTATATAAATATAAAAATTATCAACCTGTTAATTTATATTAAGTTACTAACTTAACTACTCATAGTGAATTTTCAAACTTAAAGATAGCAAAACTTAATTCATATTCATATTTAAACAAAACAAAATGTTTGACCATGAAAGTCAAACTAAATATAGTACCTGTCCCTTATGAAACCAAGCTCCATATGGAACCGAAATATTGAACTCCAAATCTTGCGCCATTTCACGAACAAGTGATCTTGATCCAAGCAATGGTACGACCGAATCTTGATCACCGCTAAACATTACGCAAATCGCAAATTTTAAACAAGTAACATTTTGATGTGTGTTTAATGTGTTTATGTGTTCACTAATCAAGCCGGATAATTTACCTGTAAACCCAAACTGGAATTCGGTTTTTTAAGATTCTTTTAAGCAAGGGGATAATATTGATGTTTCCATCACTCTCAGTGTAATTTAGAACTCTGTTACAAAAAAAAAAAAAAAAAAAAAAAAAAAAACGGGTGGTCGCTAGAATAATAATAAGGTCAGAACAACTTATAGACGCTATGAACCTAACATAAGGCAAGGATGTTAAAGGACTAACCCAGTACTGCACATGGACCATGAGTAGGGCAGCTTGGTTCGGTTAGCATGTAGCTCGTGTTGAACCTCAGGCAGATTAAAGTAAAAGCATCTTTCAAAGCTCATGCACACATCAACTCCATTGCTCATCTTGGTAACCTTAATAATAATTAAAAAAAAAGATATATGATCAACTGATCATAAACAAGTTTCAAACAAAATTTGAACTAGAAAAAAAAAAGAAAATAAAAAAGTTACCGTTTTCTTCATACGAAGCTCTTGTTCTACTATGGAGGGGTAGCATACATCAAGAGTGACATCATAATCATTAATATATTGACTGATAATTTTAGTTGCTTGTAAAAGGGCATCATTACATGCTCTAGATTGATTGTGAGGTGCAGCAATTGTGTAGTCTTCAAAGTTGCAGTCAGACATGAGAGTAAGGCCTATTTCATCTGATAACATCCCATGGGACCAGTAGTATTCGTATACTGCTGGCGCATCACGATCAAGATTAAGAAGCGGGTTACCGATCTGATTATATATATAAAAAAAAGTAATTTATCACATAACAAGACAATGATACATTGAACAACAAGATAACTAGATAACTTTTCGTTTATCTCAATAATCAGTTCTGTTAGTGTCCAAATAATTAGAAAACAGTTGAAGGGTGTTTGGATTTGCATTCTTTTAACAATTCCTACAAAACTGACTCTTAAGGTAAAGTTTTTTTTTTTTTAACCACGAGAACCTGTTAACAAAAGGTGGAAACTAGTGGAAGCTAGATTCGAACATGAGACCTCTACAGAGGGGATAAGGTGCAAAACACTATACGGACCGTAGAGAGTTATCAAAGGTAAATTGGAACTACTAGACCGTAAGGAATGCCCCGCCTCAAATATCACCAACGCGTTTTAGGCGCACTGGTTGTGGATGAGAGGAGAACTCCATAGTTAAGCATGCTCATGTGCATGGTTATTAATAGCGCTCATAGCGAGCGCTATAGCGAATAGCGAAGTGTAGGACTCATGCGTCGCTATTGATTTTGGCGCCTCCATAGCGAGCAAATAGCGGATTTTAGGGTTTTTTTTGTTTTTCTGCTTTAATAGCGAGCAAATAGCAGGATTTTTGGGGTTTTTTTTTGTTTTTTCTGCTTTAATATAGATAGCAGGATTTTATAGGTATAAAATAGCAGGATTTTATAGGTATAAAATAGCAGGATTTTAGGTTTTTTGTTAAGCATACATATAAAACGGCGTATAAAACAGTTTATTCGATATAATACACATATAAAATATTTCTAAAATTTTCTCCTAGTGTGTCACTAAACATAAAATAGTGCCCGTTATTTCATCGCTATCGTTACGTAACGTATAGGTAGCTATCGTCCGCTATTCGCTATCAATCACTATGTTCATGTGATAATACTACCAGGACGTGACCTCTTGGGAAGGCGCCAGCAAGGCAACCAAAAACATATCCGTGAGCTCCTAGTAGGCAAAACAGACAATATTGGTGGTTGGAGAGGCCGGATGTTACAATAACTACTTTCTTTTACCAAATTTTTTTTTCTAATCATTATATATTACTTTCATAGATATCTAGAAGAGTTAAATGCCATTTTAGTCCCTGTGGTTTGGGCCATTTTGCCAGTTTAGTACAACCTGTGGGTCCAAAAAGGTTTCACCGTTGCCATTTTAGTCCACTAGGTTAACTTCATCCATTTTTTCTGTTAACGAGAAGGGCAATTCGGTCATTTATATGTAATTATGTTAACTAGATGGGCAATTCGGCCATATAAAATGATCAATTTGCCCTTCTCGTTAACAGAAATAATGGATGAAGTTAACCCAGTGGACTAAAATGGCAACGGTTAAACCTTTTTGGACCCACAGACGAAAAATAAAAACCTTTGGACTAAACTGGCAAAATGACCCAAACCACAGGGACTAAAATGACATTTAACTCCATCTAAAATTTTGCAAACAGTCAACTGATTTATACCACAAAAGTACATCCAAAAACTATCTCCTACGGTCCGTTTCATTCCATCGTAACTATTTAAATCACATAATCACAACAAAAAGAGCATGATCCAAACATCCCCTTGTGATATTAAACCGAATTATCAGTTTAGAGGTACATCCAAACACATACACACACCATATGGCACTATAATTGGTTAGAAATCTTACAGCCATTCCTTTGATGTTGAACTTGAAATCAGTGGATTGTTCATTGTGGTTCAGAAGTACAACAGCCAACTGTGGTATGTAATGCCCTACGCGTAAAACCATATTTAACAGTTATTTGTAAAGTTAGTTACATTACTATGTAACTAACTTTACCTTTTGTCATCGTATACAAGAAAAAGCGTGTAAACACGCTTCCATCTTTTACCGTTGTACATAGGTAACCTTTTGTGCCACGTCACCATTTTACAAGGCGTACGTATATTGGTAAAAAATGAAAGCGTGTTACATGTAATGGGAAAATCTTGTACATACCGGCGTAACTTTCTCCTGTAAGATATAATTCTCGCGATATGAAAGTTGGAAACTTCTTGTACCAATTTATAAAGAAAGTGTACATATCCATTGCTGCATGTTAATAAGATCGCGTGTAAGTGAATTAACCCTTTTATCGAACGCACAAGTTGCGTGTTCCAGTGGAGAAATGATAACTTTGATCTTACATCTTACCTGTTTGGGCATCGTTAGTGGTGTAATCTGATGTCGTGTTTGAATATGACCATCCTACCCCTGCCGGAGACTCCACGAACAAAAGATTTGATACTGATTCCAATAAGAAACAACACATTTTGTTTAGTAAAAACTCGATATTTTTTACAAACAATTAGCATGACAGATATGATTACGATACAACTTTATATATATTTTGTACATTATAAAGTTGAAATGTTCAACTTACCTTTGTTCCATGATTGTGTATTTTTGCGTAGGCCCCGGCCATCGCCCGATGGGAAAAATGGGCCCAGTTCTGTGAAGGCTCCCCCACCAATTGATGAGCAACCTGGGCCTATAGATACACACAATGAGATTCAAATTTGTATGCACCTTGTTGTTTTAAGACTATGTGTTGTGGTAAGTAGAATGGACGCTAACCCCGTGCCAACTCAACAACCGGGACGCTGAATACCGCCATGGGCAGGGTGCCACAAGGGGGCTAGGACACGCATATGAGCTTGGTTTTAAAAAACATGAAGCACACATATGTGAACGAACCGAACAGAACGAACACAAACAAAGGCATGTTCGTGTTAATTCGTTCATTTAACTTTAACTGAACACAAACATATAGTCAAACAAATTTTTTTTGTTCATGTTTGTTTATTAAGAAAATCTGCATGGTCGTGTTCGTTTATGTCGTTCATTTAAAACCTAAACGAAAAGTTCACAAAACGTAAACAAACAAACTCAAATGAGCACATTCTAACTCAATTCTCCATTTTAAAATTAAAATGGATTTCTCATCACCGCCGGACTCATCCGAGGAAGATGAGCTTTACATGGAGGCAACTAAAATCACTATCCAAAATTTAATAAGTCGTGCCAAAAGTTCACGTCCGCTTACAAACGACCTCCACTTGACCAGGATCATGAGACTGCTAATGAACGTTGGTACGTCACCATTTTTGTGACAATGTCGTGTATGACGAGGCTGTATTTAGGCGCCCTTTCCGCAAGGGGTTTGCGTTTAGTCGATAGCAAATTAGCAATACGATTTTTTCCAACAAAGAACCAGCGTCGGAGGTAAACCAAGGTTTCACCGCTAGTTGGCCAAAAACCATCAAAACCAGACAATGAACACTCCTAGTCATATCAATCATTTCACACCCTCCCATACAGCCCATATGACACATAACCGTCTTGTTATACGGCCCATATAAAGCTTGGTGTCTAGTTATCACATCAATAGTGTACTGACATCAGCCGCCTATAATAAATGCGCGTGTGAGAGGGAGAAAGAGAGAGAAACTCACCTCCATTGAGCCAAAGAGTAAGAGGCTTATTATCAGCATCACTATCAGCCTCAACAAAATAATAAAAAAAACTCTTTCCAGTCCTTAAATCCACATCTACATATCCAGCATATTGTTTAAAACCAACATATGGTTGTCCAGGCAATCTCACCACAAGATCCTCTGGCGGATAACCGCTTCCACCGCCTAATAACACCACCATTACCACCACCATCACCACCGCGGACAACCGTCTAACCGCCATTGGACAAAAGTAACAAAAAATCTATTCAAATGACATGATCATTTAAGGAGAATCATATCATATGAATTTTGAACAACATAGAGGCAAGATTTAACAATGTGTATGTTCATGATTATAAGGTTTTTTGGCAGGTTTTTTAATACAGGAATAGTGTGTGTTTGTTATAGAAAGAGAAATCACAGGATCGAACAGAAAATGAGTTTTTTAATATTTATACATTTATACTAGTGTCATTTTTTGAAAATATACAATAAATTTGGTGATGTTAGAATGTCGAATACGTAAATAACACATTAAAAAATCGAATGTTGTATAATGCATAAAAAAATTTACTTCATCAAGTGACACGAGTATTGTGTTTTAACGCGTTTAGACTCTAGAGTATTGTTGTATAAGCTTGTTTGGTCAAGGTGTTCCGTGCTCGTAGTATTATGGAAAAATCGAATGTTGTATAATGTATAAAATAATTACTTCATCACGTGACACAAGTACTTTGTATTACGTGGCTAGACTCTAAGAGTATTGGTGTATAAGTTTGTTTGGTCAAGGTGTTCCGTGCTCGTATTATTATGGAAAATAGTATAAAGTTATAAGAGAAAAAAGGCATTTTAATATTCATGTCAAACGAGTTTTACATACAATGTACTATTACATACATGATAAAATGATTGTAAATTAACTTTGTATAATTGTTTATATCCAAGGATAATCTAAAAATTATATGAATCTTGTCTAAGCATATATTTCAAAGCTCCATATATCCAAGGATGGTCTAGAAATTCTGTGAATCTTGTCTAAGCATATCTTTAAAGCTCAATATCGTTAAGAAACATCAAAGGATGGTCTAGAAATTCTATGAATCTTGTCTAAGCATATACTATAAAGATGGTCTAGAAATTCTGTGAATCTTGTCTAAGTATATACGTTAAAGCTCGATATTGTTAAGAAACATCCAAGGATGGTCTAGAAATTTGGTGACTCTTTTCTAAGTATATACTTTATAGCTCGCGTATCGTTAAGAAACTTCCGTAATAAGTATTCCGTCCCCATTTGTAGCGTCATTTAACTTAAGGGTCAATGCTTGACGGATACATGAGCCTCAACCTTAGACGAAAGTCTCTTGCATTCGGCCAAAATTGTATCAAAGCGAGGGGCGTTTGGTTCACAAGGAATGAAGTGAAATCTGTCAAATGAATCTTGAATGTAACAAAAACGGAATCTGATTGAATTGGAACCTATGAAGTGTTTGGTTTAGCGATCTATCAAAACGATTTAAATGTAAAGAAAAAATCAAATGACATAATGACCCTCTATAAGTGATATGTTTACGCTATTCTAATAGAAAACAATAACTTAATTGTTATATCGGTTTTCAAAACACGTATAACGCCTTTATAATATAAGAAAACAAAACAATACAATTTAAGATTCGGATTGTATAAATTCAAAAAACCGCATAGATTCTAACCAAAAGCAAAGAGTCAAAGGGAGTGGTTATCCGCCACTCCCTTTGCTTTTTGTTAAGGGGTCTTCCTTTCCCCGCCTTCTCTCGGTTAACCTTAACATCCGCTATACCCCAAGTACAACATTTTGTTTCCAAGTCGAATGATTCGAGTCTCAGAACACCGTCATGCTCACATGATGGTGAGGCATCGTCTTCTCTTGTGTATTTTACGTACATGGGTCGATCTTTGAACCTTTCAAGATCTTGTGGGACCCTAACTACCCTTTCAAGTCCAGGTGAAGATACCTATCAAAAGAACAAACAAATGTTAAAAAGAGTTTATCATACTTTTTCCAGTAAAATGATTTTTAGAGGTTATTAAAATCGTTATAAAATCTATATTATTATGATATTAACGTAATAATCATACTTTTTCCAGTAAAATGATTTTTAGAGGTTTTATGCCCTTGAATACACTTGGGATGAATTCTAACGTATTCGACCCACATTCGTTTTAGTTAGCTCTTTTAGGTCAACTCATTTGACCCATTAAGACATAATATTCTTAGCCGATAATTATGAAGATAATTATGTGTATTATTATTATTAGATAAATATTGTATAGAATTGTGTTTATCTTTTCCTAAAATACAGCTAGGGTTGTTATGTATCTGCTCTATATAACGAGCATTTGTTGATCAATAACATTGATTCACAATTCATACCATAAACACTTTTATGGTATCAGAGCTTCGGTTCTGTTCCAGCCGCTGCGATGACAAAAACAGCTGATTCAGATTCCCCTGAATCTTCACAAAAAGCCGTGAACCCCCTTCACCCTGCCTACTCGGTTACGAATATCCAACAGAAAATTCGTACACTCGATGGCACGAAGGTTCCCTATTCGTCCTGGACAAAGCTTTTTAAGCTTCATGCAGTCGCCTACAAGGTTCTTGATCATATAGATAACACCCCACCATCGCCTGATACGGCTCCTGAGTACCCTGCCTGGAAAGAAATCGATGCCCTCGTTCTGCAATGGATATACGGCACGATATCAGACGATCTTCTTGGCAAAATTATTGACACGGAAACTACTGCACGAGCAGCATGGTTAAAGATTGAAAAGTTCTATCTCAATAAACGGGCACGTGCAGCAGCCTTAGAAACCAGGTTCTGCAACCTTACTCTTGTCGCCTGTTCATCTCTTGATGATTATTGCCGGCGTCTTAAGGAACTGGCGAATTAATTGGGAGACATGGACCAGCCAATCACTGAGTCTCGACTTGTTCTCCAGTTGGTCCGTGGGTTACCTTCTGAGTTTGACACCACTGCTGCCCTCATTAACAGCCAAGACGCCAATTGGGACTTGGCTAGGAGCATGTTGCATGACGAACAGATTCGCCTTGAGGCGCGTCAGCAGTCCGCCTCCTCTGTTCTGGTTACAACCCAGCAGCCCAACCACTCTTCTCAGCAGCCGAATACAGTCAGTCTTCTCAGCAGCAAACCGGGTACCGAGGACGTGGTCGTGGGGTCGTGGGGGTCGTGGACAGAATGCTCGTGGTCGTGGAGGTGGTCGAGGCCGTGGTAGTTCTCGACAGCAGCAGCAACAACAGTGGACCTCTTCAAATCAGTCTCCACAGCCTCCAACTCCCTGGCCCTTTACCAATACGGGCTACCCACAATGGGCCTGGTGGAACACTCCACCTTGTCCCTACCCAACCCAATCTCCTTGGCCCATAAATTGGCCCAACATTGTAGCTTCGGCCCAGCAACACCAGCCCACTGATCAGTCCTCTCAGGCCCACTTCACAGGTTACCAGCCTATGGCTCCCTCTGCTGGACCACCACAGCCACCTGGCTACAATGCCTTATGCCCCTCTGATCTTCAGGCAGCCTTCACCTTGATGCAACTTCAGCAACCTGACCCAACTCTTAATATGGACACTGGGGCAGAAAGACATGTCTCCTTTGACCAAGGTATGATTTCTATCCCATCATCTTCTCCTGTTTGTAGTAAATTACTGGTTGGCAATGGTGAATGTTTACCCATCCTTGGATCTGGCACCGGTTTTAAAACCATAAACAACCGAACCTATATCCTACCTAATATCCTTTATAGCCCAATTTTCAATGGTGAATGTTTACCCCCTTGGCATGATCGTCTTGGACATCCTGGTGTTCAAGTATTAGATATTCTTAGTCGTAATTTCAAATTTCAATGTAATAAGACAAAGTCTTATTTTTGTCATTCTTGTCAGTTATCTAATAGTAAACGATTGCCTTTTTACACTTCCAATTCTTTTACTTTTGCCCCATTTGATATTATTCACTGTGATTTGTGGACATCTTCTGTGCTTAGTAAAACTGGCTATAAATATTACATGGTACTCATTGATAACTTCTCACATTTCATATGGGTTTATCCCTTAAAATATAAATCTGAAACTTTCCCAACCTTTTTCAAATTTCACCGTTTAGTTGCCACACAGTTTAATCGTCCCATTAAAACCTTTCAATATGAGTTAGGGGTGAATTTGATAACACTGCCTTCAAAACCTTTGCTCACCAACACGGACTCCTTTTCCGTTTTGCGTGTCCCCAAACCTCATCTCAAAACGGCCGGGCGGAACGGATGATTCGGCGTCTGAATGATATCATTCGTTCTTTGCTCATTCATGCCTCACTTCCTACTGATTTTTGGGTGGAAGCTCTTCATACCGCAGCCTATCTACACAACATTCTCCCCACAAAACGCCTCAACTATTTCACTCCCACCTATGCCCTTTATTTACGCCATCCCACGTATGATCATCTACGTGTTTTTGGATGTGCCTGTTACCCCAACACCTCTGCCACTCAACCTCATAAGCTTCATAGCCGCTCTGTGAGGTGTATCTTTCTTGGTTACCCTCAAGACTTTCGCGGGTATCGTTGTTTTGATCTCACCACCGGTCGAGTCCATATCTCCCGACACGTCACCTTTGACGAACATACATTTCCTTACACGATCCCTACCCCACCACCTCATATCATTTTCTTGACGAACCCCTGCCACCTCTCGATCAGTTTCATCAGCCCAACACCTCATTGCCTAAATAGCCTCACCCGGCCACCATACCTTTCCCGCTTACATACACTCGCCGGAACCGTCCAACATCAGTTGTTCAAGGCACTTCCGTACCATCCACAGACCACCCACCCGCTGCCCAACAACAGCCAGCTCAGTCCGCTGCTACTCCGCCGCCTGCCCCTTCTAACCTTCACCCGATGACCACCAGGTCAAAATCTGGTTCACTTCCACCAGCCCTTCACAGCCTTGTTTCGACCACTATTTCCCCTGTCCCTACCTCCTACACTAAAGCTTTTTGCCAATCCAAATTGGGTACATGCTATGCAATCTGAGTTTACTGCTTTACAGGAGAATGACACATGGGAATTGGTGCCTCGTCATTCTGACAGGCCTATTATCAGGTGCACGTGGCTCTCTCGACACAAGTTTAAGTCAAACGGTCCGTTGGAACGTTATAAGGCTAGATTGGTTGTTAATGGTAAATCTCAGACAGTTGGGGTGGATTGTGATGAAACTTTTAGCCCGGTTGTTAAACCGGCCACTATCAGGACAGTGCTCTCTTTGGCTATCTCACGAGACTGACCTATCCACCAATTGGACGTTAAGAATGCTTTTTTGCATGGTACTCTAAATGAGGTTGTTTGCATGCATCAACCTACGGGTTTTGTTGACAAACGGCATCTAGAATTTGTGTGTCGCCTGAAGAAATCATTGTATGGTCCTAAACAAGCACCACGGGCATGGTACACCGTTTTGCTAATTATATCCTTTCTCATGGATTTCGTAGCAGTGCTTGTGATAATTCATTGTTTATCTATCATCGTGGGTTAGAGACTGCTTATTTATTGTTGTATGTTGATGATATTGTTGTCACAGCCTCTACTACCACTTTGTTACAGGAGATCATCCATACTCTGTCTCGAGAATTTGCTATGACATATTTGGGCCATTTGCATCATTTTTTGGGCATCAAAGTTACACGACAGCCCAATGGTTTATTTTTGTCTCAAGAACAATATGCTAAAGACATCATCTCTCGGGCGTCTATGTCCAATTGTAAGCCGTGCACTACTCTGGTTGACTTATCAGCTAAACTTAGTGCCACAGATGGTGCACCCTTTTCCGACCCGACTTTGTATCGGAGTTTAGCCGGTGCTTTACAGTACCTGACATTTACACGCCCAGATATCTCTTATGCGGTCCAACAGATATGTTTGTTTATGCATGATCCTCGTGACCCACATTTTGCATTCTTGAAGCGTATTATCGTTATCTTCAGGGGACTCTGGCCTATGGATTGCGTATAATGAAGTCTGGTACAGATTCATTGATTGCTTATTCTGATGCTGACTGGGGTGGTTGCCCTGATTCGCGCAGGTCTACAAGTGGGTATTGCGTTTTTCTCGGTGATAATCTTATCTCATGGTCTTCGAAACGACAACCCACCATCTCTCGTTCGAGTGCTGAAGCAGAATATCGGGGCGTTGCAAATGTTGTTGCTGAAGCTACATGGGTTCGGTACTTGTTACTTGAGCTACACCGTTGCAGAAGGCTACTATCGTTTACTATGATAATGTTTCAGCTGTGTATCTCTCTGACAACCCGGTCCAACATCAGCGAACTAAGCACATTGAGATTGACATCCATTTTGTTCGTGAAAAGATTCGAGTTGGACATATTAGAGTTTTGCACGTTCCTTCATCTCTACAGTATGCAGATATTTTTACCAAAGGCATCTCCAAGCAGTTGTTCCAGTCTTTTCGTACCAGTGTGAACGTATGTCCTACGCCCGTTCAAACTGCGAGGGTATCTTAGCCGATAATTATGAAGATAATTATGTGTATTATTATTAGATAAATATTGTATAGAATTGTGTTTATCTTTTCCTAAAATACAGCTAGGGTTGTTATGTATCTGCTCTATATAAGGAGCCTTTGTTGATCAATAACATTGATTCACAATTCATACCATAAACACTTTTAAATATGACCCAAATCAACCCGTTTATAGATAAATGGTGGAAACTATCACCTTTAGGAAGAAGAAGAAAAACATTAAATGAGGTTATTTTAACTCGTTTAACTACTAAATTGTATAATCTAAAACACTAGGTTTTTGTCAATCATAATGATATATACATATAGCGTGTATGTGTGCGCGTGTGTTTATATAAATTTATTAAAATTCAAGAGTATGAAACAAAAAGCATTGGTGGGTCGACTTAATCATTTTTATGTGACCTACAAATATACCCGTTTGAACCCGTTACCTCAAGTGATATATCAATAGGAATAGATCCAGCAGCCTCAGCCTGGTTTAACCGCTCTCTATGCGCATTTGAAAAAGCTTCAATATCCTCCATCGTGGGAGAACCTGACCTGTAAAACATAATATGCTACATTGATTATTATTGTTTATATCGTGATCATTTTGGTTATTTAGGGCTAAATATCATTTTTCGATAAGCCGTTACAAATTGGCTGGAATAAAACTAAAACTGATTATCAAAGGGTAAAAACAGAATTTACCTCGTTATTTCATAATTCATATACACAAGAATGTTCTTTCAGCCAATTTATGTAAACAAGTTCATATATATCTTTCTTAAAGTCCACTAAATAATGATCCGCATCCTATTTATATATATATCCTTCTAAAGTGCATATGATCACATTTTATCAATTCAAGCACTAAAGATATAATAGTTAGTAATTTCATAGTAGATAACATAATTTCGATTATAACAATGCGTTTTACTGTATAAACGAAGAGAACATTATGCCCTGAGATGATTCACCGTAATAGTGTTGTCTTCCTATTTGTTTTATTTACTATGTAATGGATAAGTATAATACTTTGTGTTTTAAAACTATATATATGTTATGAAATTTGGAACGATATACATATTTAGATATGTGTGTGACTGACTGTGTGAGAGAGATTTAAACCTTGATATGTTAATTGATAATCATGAGATTGGTCCTTTTATGTATTAACCATAGTTGTTAATGGCGAATAGCGACAAGGTACCTATATGCTACCATAGGTAATAGCGATAAATAGCGGGCGCTATTTTATAAATAGTGATACACTAGAAAAAAAAATTAATTTTATATGTATATTATATCAAAATACCCTGGTATATATGCTTACGTGTATATTTAACAAAAACCTAAAATCCAGCTATTTTATAGCTATATTTAATTGCTATTTATATTAAAAAGAACAAAAGGAAAAAAAAACTATCGCTATCTATCGCTACAACCCTAATAGCGACGAGCCTAGACATATATGCTACGTAGCGCGCTATAGCGATCGCTACGCTCGCTATTGACAACTATGGTATTAACTTCTTAGCAAATCAAAAATTGTCTCCCAGTTTTAAACAACAAAATCACATACAAACTGAAACACTGTCTCCTTGCCTGTTTTATTACATAATTATCTGATTATTCAAAAACCAATTAATCACTTTCAAAACACACATCCAAATGAGACATAAACACTTACTTGTTTGAAAGCCTCTCGATGCGCACTCGAATTGCGGAATTTTGTAACGTCTTAAAAGCATATATTCCCAACTCTCCGTCAAAAGATAAAGAAACTTCTTCAGCAATCGTTAAAACTTCTTTGTCCCACACGGTCCCCGCAAGAGAAATGCCACCTCCTCCACCTCCATCCCCAAACGTCAAAAAATAAAAAATAAAAAAATAATTAAAACAAGCCTATGATTAGTCGATTACCACTTACTTAACATAAAAATTATTTTGCTAATAAGTTGTGAATTAACTAAAGTCAGCTCAAATGCTCAATATCGTAGGACAACTTACTCTAGGTTCCGCATCTTCATCCAAATAATCATCTTCGAAGTCGTCGTCAATAAATCCCTCTATGCAAACATCCAATTCGCCATAAGATGAGTAACACATACATAAACAACACAAATATATGTCCATTATGTTGCTTGAATCTTGATTAAATTAGCTAATCTCATAAAAGAATACAGTTCAATGCCAAAGAGTTCATATATAAAGTGGAAACTAATATGAAAGTTATTTACACCCAAAATTGATACTACAATATGTATATTTACACCCAAAATTATACACAGGTTAGTGTCAAAAAAAAGTTCACGTCTAAAGTGGAACTTATTATGAACCTTATATTAGGGGGTATTATCGAGCCAGAACCAGACCAAATAAACTATATCCGGTTTCTGACGGGTCGGGTTTGCGGGTTTCGGGGTTTGGACCTGATTCGGATTCCGATTTCAACTCCGAAACCAATGATGAACAGGTAAAAGGACGGAATTTTAGTCGGGTTTTGGACCAGAACTGAATAATCTAGTTTATCAGAACCGAGAAGCGGACCGGATAAACTATATCTGGGTTCTGACGGGTCGAGTTTCATGGGCTTGGACCACAACCGAATAACCTAGTTTATTATAACCGAGAACCGGACCGGAAAACTACATCCGGGTTCTAACAGGTCGGGTTTCGCGGGTATATACTGTACAATGCTCACCCCTTACTTATATATTCACATCCAAAATTTATATACAGATTAATGTCAAGACTTTGCAACTCTGGTAGTCTGGTTCAATGAGAATAAGAGTATCACCTTCCTATTTTGACTTTGAAAGTCAAACAAGTTATTAATAATAGGTTATCATCTATCATAAAATAAAAACGAAGTGGCAATTCATTATCTTAGTTAGAGCTGCAAATGAACCAAACGAACATGAACAAGGCCTTGTTAATGTGTTCACGAACACTTACCGAACGAGATTTTATGTCCGTGTTCATTTGTTAAGGAAATGAACATGTTTAATAATAGGTTATCATCTATCATAAAATAAAAACGAAGTGGCAATTCATTATCTTATTTAGAGCTGCAAATGAACCAAACGAACATGAACAAGGCCTGTTAATGTGTTAACGAACACTTACCGAACGAGATTTTATGTCCGTGTTCATTTGTTAAGGAAATGAACATGTTATTAATAATAGGTTATCATCTATCATAAAATAAAAACGAAGTGGCAATTCATTATCTTATTTAGAGCTGCAAATGAACCAAACGAACATGAACAAGGCCTTGTTAATGTGTTCACGAACACTTACCGAACGAGATTTTATGTCCGTGTTCATTTGTTAAGGAAATGAACATGTTCGTGTTCGTTTGTGTTTGTTTGTTAATTTTAGGTACCAGACAAAAGTGAATGTCAACAAATACAAATGAATGTTCATGAACATAGACGAACACAAACAAATATAAAGGAATGCGTTCATGAACATCAATGAATGAACGCAGCCTCTGTTCATGTTTGTTTAGCTAACGAACGGAATTTCTTGTTCGTGTTCATTCACTTATTAAACAAACGAACACGAACGAACTTCATGGTTCACGAACTGTTCGCTAAATGTTTGGTTAGTTTGCAGCCCTAAATTCTTATTATCTCACACAGACGAAACCCTAATCACCCAAATTGCTTCATTAAACAGCCAAAAACCTCAAATTCACAACAAATTTGTACAAAAGCAATAGCAATTCATAAATGGAACCGTATATAATTTCAGTTTCTATTCAAATTGCTGAAACTAATTCCATTAAAATTGGGGAAACGGTAAAGAGATTAGTACCATCGTCGTCATCATCGAATTCTTCGTCGTCAAATTCTTCAAATTCATCAACCTCTGAGACTTCCTCAACAATTGAAGGAGTGAGAACCGGTTCGGGTGACCGGTTCTTCTTTTTGGCGGGTACCCGGGTTGTGTTGGATGATGTTAATGTTATTAATGGGTTTGGATTGCAAAATGGGGTTTTGGAGAAAGTGATGAATTGGGGATTGGATTGTGATGGTGAATAAGAATGAGGAGGAGCAAGGAAGATTGTTTGATGGTAGTAGGATTATGAACCCATTTTGGTATTAGGGTTCTTTTGAACTTGTTCATGATTTTAAAGACTTCAATTGGATAACTAAAAGTGTATTTGTGGTGTCGTAAACCATGGGAACCCAATGGAAAGATTGTGAAAGTTTCAAACTTGTTTTAAGTTTTATATTTAAACTCGAGCTTAGCTTGTGATGTTTTAAGCCAAGATGTATATGTGAGTAAGTTTTATGGGCGAGAAGTATTTGTGTCTATTTATGTACTTAGGTTTCTAATACACATAATTGAGTCTTATGTGCGAGTGGTATATGCATCCATTTATTTACTTAGGTTTCTGATACACATAATTCAGACATAGACATTCATCTACACGGTGTAACTCTCTTAGACGCAAATCCGAACCGTGTAAAATGAAATAAACATACTTAAAACTTTGAATCATTTTATTTTTCAAAAAAATATAATAAGTATTTTATTTTTCAAAAAAAATATATAATAATGTTTTACTTATGTTAAACAGCATAATTCTCTATTTTTGGTACATCTTTTTCAACGATGTTGAATTATAAAAAAGTTATTTGATTTTTAGAAAAAAAGAATATGAAGCTAGTTTTTAATGAAAAGTTTACATGAAAGGATTTTTTTTACCTCTCCCAAACCTTGATAACTTCGAGTTAGTTACCAAAATGTTATCGTTTTAATTTTTTTAAGGGAAACTTATATTGGTAATTTTAGTGATTATCAACATTTGTAGTGGTATTGGATTAACTCGTTGAATAGGCGTTCTCGTTATATATTAATCGAGTTAGGTGATGCAGGAATGGCGGGCTTGGTTTTTATAACGAGTGTGTGTAACCGAATTTGGGCCTACTTAATTATATATGGGCCTAATTATTTAATTGATTTGTTAACCTGTGAATTGATTGGGCCTACAAATTACATTAGTATGGTAATTTAGTGATTATGGGCTTTTGCCTTTGGCTAGTCAATTAACGGTTCGAAAAATCTGAGTAATCTCCACTGAAGTTAAAAAGATTGATATATTATTAAATACATTAAATCTAATAGTTAACAAAAAGGATAAGGTGGTTTTATTTGGAGATAACTGATCCGTGAAATAAGGGATCACAACGAGATTTTCAACATAACTGGTATACACACAATCGTTCTATTCCGTTTTTTTCTGGACATACGGTATTTTAAATATTCTCAAAAATCACAATCCTGTTCTTGTTACGAATTGAGTTTAATCCGTTCGAACTTTTGAGTATACCAATCAAATATTTCGTTCTGATAGTTTTCATACGACTCTCAATTCAATCCAAACAATTTTTATTTTGATTCACTGTGACCATACAAGAATCCAACCAACAAAGAACGAACTATTTCAACATGACTGGTGAATCTGCAAGGGACATGACAAGCAAATTCACGAAGTTGGAGAAATTTGAAGGGCATGATTTTAGGCGCTGGAGGAAGAAGATGCACTTCTTGTTAATCACACTAAAAGTTGTGTATGTTCTGAGTACACCGAGGCCGCCTGAAGGAGGGGAAAACGAACCCCTTGATCAACAGAGGAAAAGGTTGAAGTGGGAAAATGATGATTATATATGCAGAGGGCATATATTGAATGGTATGTGTGATGGGTTGTGTCACGACCCCCGACCCCACCCTGGGAGCGGGAGCCGTGAAACAGTCAGGTGGTACGGTGATTATTTTGAAAACATTGCAGCGAAAATTTCATCAGGACCATAGTTAGGAAAAAATATCAAAGTTTAGAAATACCGGATTTTATTTATTAAACATATGGGAATAAAGCCCATGTTTTATAAAGGTAGCTTTTAATAAGGGATACACCCGAATTCATAAAACAACGTTTCTTTATTTAATTGATAAAATAAGCCACTTCTCTAAGCCTTCTGGTGATGTATCCCAACTCTTAATCCGATCTACTGTAATTACCTGAAACATGTTTTAAAAACATTTTTGTCAGCAGGAAATACTGGTGAGTTCATTCAATTTGTACAAAATGACACATTCTTATATTCACAGCATTAAGAGTTTTTACATTTGTTTATCTTACCAAACTACTATTGGCTAGCTCATTGTCCAATAGCAAAGAAACTTATTTTAAATAGTATTTGTCACTCGGTGCAATTCCTGTGACTGTGGTCATATCACTCATGGGCTAACTCATTGTCCATAATGAAGATTATCAAGTATTGTATACAAAACCCCACATACTGACATAGTTTCCCAGTAAGAATACAAAAACTTAATCACTGTAATATAACTTGGAAAACATTTAGGGTTTGCAAAGCATTTGAGAAAAGGAGAATGACTCACTTTGTAGTTTTAAGGTTGTTATCGTAGAGCTTCCCGGTGTTATTTCTGAGTTCCTAAATGACATTATAATGCAACACGTGTTAGTGAAACAACCCAACTTAAACTTTAACGATACATTACGAGACAAAACCCCAACGTAGTTTACAAAGTATAGCCTTATATACAGGCAGCACTTTGGCATCTGTTTTGGGTTTTAGATCAATCGCACAGAGTATCGAATCAGTGATTAGGGTTAAAACACTTACAACGCGGCAGAGTTTATCAGGTTTAGGGGTTTAGGGGGGTGTTTGCAAGAGAACAGGGCTAGAGGGAGTATACGAACGAGTTTCTCGATCGATTTTGTGCAGAAACTTCAGTCCCACGTTGCTGGTTATATAGCCCATCCGGGCATCCCCGGCGCGTCGCACAGGATACCCTGGATTCTGGCATGACCCGCGGGGGGGTCGGCCTGGCATAGGTCTGCCACGTGTCCACATAGGTCTGACACGTGGCGCGATTCATGACACGTGTCCCTGGCCACCTTTTTCGTCCAATCGGGTGTTTTTTCTCGATTTTCGTGCTGGTTCTTGTCGCGTATGCTCAGGTCTTGATTCCACTTGGTTCGGTTTTTAGTTGTGAATCTAATATGGGTTCTTTTGTGCCGGTTGGTTCGTCAATCACCAAGTTTCTTAACCGCTAAGTTTTCTGATCGAGTATCCAACTTTCATCGCGTATACCAGGGTTTTAATTACGGGTTATTGCTGGGAATATTTTTGAGGGTTGTTACATCCTTCCCACCTTGTTTTAAATCTCATCCTCGAGATTTAGGTTATGATGTTATTTCTGATTTATCTCACGCTTAATCAATACTAATAGGATTAAGGTAAATGAATTAGGACATCTTCGAATTTTGTGAATACAAGGTTTACAATGAATAGAACTCAATGGTTTAATTGAATCATTTCCAGAAATCGATATCAAATGAACGAAGTGAAATGACATAATCATCAGAGTGACTAGGTTTTCATGGTCTAAACCAAAAGAGAGATTTATGACCAATAGGTGAATGACTTTACAAAGAATGTTGTCGTATATTCACGACACTTCACATCGACCATTCTATGATTTAGGAACTTGTTTGCCATTTGTTCCTTTTCATAAGGAGGACAAAATTTTCTTTCTGCCATTTCCTTGAATTCTCCCCAGTTCATGGCATAGGCCATGTCACTTCCTTTTGCTTGAAGAATAGTATTCCACCATTCTAAGGCTTCATCTTTAAAGAGATTGGAAGCATACATGACTTTGTCTTCTTCGGCACATTTGCTGATCTTAAGAACAGATCCGTCTTTTCCCACCATCATAGTGCAGTTGTGGCTCCTTCACTGCCGGCAAACTCAGTTGGCTTACAGGCTAGAAATTCTTTATAGGAACATCCATCAGTCATTGTTTTCATCTTCTTAGGAACTTGGATTTTGATAATATCATCATTATCTCCATTGGCGTTGTGGCTAAAGTTGTTACTATGAGTACGCTTGCTACTCACAGCTTTGGTATGTTCTACGGGATTTTTAAGAGCCTCAATAATTAATGGAATGGCATTAGCAACGCCTTGGGCGATTATGTTTTCTATGGCCTCTTTGTTTAAGGGATTTTCATTATTCGCACGAACTTCTTGATTATGTGATACTTCATTCGACATCTGAATTGCAATTATTAATATCATAGAACAATTAAAACAAAACAATCATATATATTTAAATTTATATTCACAAAAACAACACATAGGTTATTTTGTATTAACCTCTTAACTTTATTGTTTAAGGTTAAAATAACACCTAAATGGCTTTTTGGATTCCCTTATAGATATACATATCTATATGATCATATGTTTCATATATTGTGATATACATACCATTCAGAAGGTTAATGTATTTAACAAGTTCATATTTCCAACAACAGGTCAGACATCAGGTCATAGTATTATTTAGGGAATTCTGTAATTTTTTTTAACATATCATATGCCCCATCTTACCGGTTTTGCCGGAGAGGCTACCCCATCTTACCGGACAAGTTGGAGAGTCTACCACACCATACCCAATCTTGCCGGAGAAGTAATTGTATTTCCCGTAAAATATTTTCAAACCATGATTTTAAAAATACATCTTCCTTGAGTTAAGTCTAAATATTATCCTGGTGCTAACAGTTAATATCAATTTCCTAACTCTTTTGTTTAAGCTTAGATATTATTACAACACCTTAATTGCTTAAACGAGTAGCTCTGATACCACCTTCTGTCACGGCCCCCGACCCACATACTGACAGTAGTTTCCCAGTAAGAATACAAAGACTTAATCACTGTAATATAACTTGGAAAACATTTAGGTTTGTAAAGCATTTGAGAAAGGGAGAATGACTCACTTTGTAGTTTTAAGGTTGTTATCTTAGAGCTTTCTGGTGTTATTTCTGAGTTCCTAATGACATAATGCAACACGTGTTAGTGAAACAACCCAACTTAAACTTTAACGATACATTACGAGACAAAACCCCAACGTAGTTTACAAAGTATAGCCTTATATACAGGCAGCACTTTGGCATCCGTTGCTGGGTTTTAGATCAATCGGACAGAGTATCGAATCAGTGATTAGGGTTAAAACACTTACAACGCGGCAGAGTTTATCAAGTTTAGGGGTTTAGGGGGTGTTTGCAAGAGAACAGGGCTAGAGGGAGCATACGAACGAGTTTCTCAATCGATTTTGTGCATAAACTTCAGTCACACGCTGCTATTATATAGCCCATCTGGGCATCCCCCGCGCGTCACACGGGATACCCTGGATTCTGGCATGACCCGCGGGGGTGGTCGGCCTGGCATAGGTCTGCCACGTGTCCACGTAGGTCTGACATGTGGCGCGATGTCGTGACACGTGTCCCTGCCCTTTTTCGTCCAATCGGGTGTTTTTCTCAATTTTCGTGCTGGTTCTTGTCGCGTATGCTCGGGTCTTGATTCCACTTGGTTCGGTTTTTAATTGTGAATCTAATACGGGTTCTTTTGTGCCGGTTAGTTCGTCAATCATCAAGTTTCTTAACCGCTAAGTTTTCTGATCGAGTATCCAACTTTCATCGCGCATACCAGGGGTTTTAATTACTGGTTATTGTTGGGAATATTTTTGAGGGTTGTTACAGATTGTTTGATCTATACCAGAATGCGGTGTCTGCCAAGGATCTTTGGGATTCTCTTGAATCCAAGTATATGGCAGAGGATGCATCTAGCAAAAAATTTATGGTAAGTAATTTTAATTCCTACAAAATGGTTGATAATAGACCGGTTATGGAGCAATATAATGAATTATTGCACATATTGGGTCAATACACTCAACACAATTTGTATATGGATGAGTCCATTTCCGTGTCAAGCATCATTGATAAACTTCCCCATCGTGGAAAGATTTTAAACACACCCTTAAACATCAAAAGGAAGAATTGACTTTGGTTCAATTGGGAAGTCACATCCGGATCGAAGAATCTCTTCAGGTTCAAGAAGTTGATAAAAATAAGGGTAAAGTGTAGTTGGTCAGTCTTCAATTAACATGGTGGAACAAGATGGAAAATCGGGTAACTATAAACAAGTTCAAGGGCAAAAACGCAAGTTTGATCATGGTGACAAAATTCAAACAAGAAAGCCAAAAAGATATGTTGGAGTGCCACAAAGCGAGACACTTCAAAAAGGATTGTCGGGTGAAGCTTCCGGGAAACAACAAAGGTTCGGGTGGAGTGGGTCCAAGAATCCACCGGCACAAACTGGTATGTTGTCTAATTCTACTTTTAATACAACTAAGTATATTAATCCTATTAATAATGCCAATAATCCTACGAGTGGTGTAAACAATTTGCAACATGTGGAAAATGTTATAAAATTGTCTACTGCCCCACTAGCCAAACATTCTGATGGGCGTGACTCAAGTAAATTTATTAAATTAAATGATTCATACTTGAGCTTTAATGATTGTGATAACCATAAGAGGAAGAGGAACAATGACTACCCATTATCTCAACATACTTTGGACTTATTAAAGCAGGTCCATGATAATTTATCTAGTAATAATTGTGGTTCAAAGAATTTAAATCCTTTGGGATTCAAGCCCGTAAATGGGCAGGATGGGTATGGCCCAACTTTGAGTCAACCTTAGGGTATTGATAGCAATGCAAGTCTGCCAACGGGCATGAATTTTAATTCGAGTACTTTTTCGGATTTAAATTTTAATTCGGTTACGAATTATGTTTCTTTTATCACTTAATCATTTTGTGTTCAGGATGATGATTTTTCATGGTGGGTAGACTCGGGAGCTACGGTACATGTGTGCAAAGATCTAAGGTTGTTTGAAGAATGCAAACCTATTGATGATGGATCTGAATTACGAATGGGAAATGTAGCAAGCCTATCAAAGGTGTCGGGAAAGTCAAGCTTGTATTTACTTCTGGCAAACACTTATTATTAGATTATGTGTTGTATGTTCCGGGTATACGGAAGAACTTATTGTCGGGTATTGTATTAAATAATTATGGGTTCAAACAAGTCATTGAGTCGGACAAGTTTATCTTGTTTAGACATGGAACCTTTGTAGGATTTAGATATTTATCTAATGGTATGTTTAAGTTAAATGTTCTTGTTCCGTTTGCTAAAGGATCCGTTTGCATTGCTTCTTCTAGTAATAAAGTAGATAATGAATCAAAATTATGGCATGTTAGATTAGGACATGTTAATTATTTTAGAATGAAAGACATGTCTAAATGAGCTTGATACCCGCTTTTGATATGAATAATAATCAATGTCACACTTGCAAGTTAACCAAGATAACAAGAAAACCTTTTAAAGATGTCAAAAGAGAATCTAAGGTTTTAGAACTCATTCATTCGGACTTATGTGATTTTATAATACTGCCTCTCTTGGAAATAAAAAATATGTTGTGACCTTTATTGATGATGCTTCGAGGTTTTGTTATGTCTACTTGTTACATGCAAAGGATGAAACTTTAGATAAATTTAAAATATATAAACAAGAAGTAGAATTGCATCAAAAGGATTTGATTAAAAATCTTCGTACAGACAGAGGTGGTGAATATTATGATCCAGTTTATTTTCAATCTACTGGTATCATACATCAAACTACTGCTCCTTATACACCTCAACAAAATGGTGTATCTTAGAGGAAGAATAGGACACTAAAAGAAATGGTTAATTCTATGTTGTCTTATTCGGGTTTGAGTGAAGGATTTTGGGGTGAGGTTATGCTGATAGCTTGCTATTTATTGAATAGGGTTCCAAATAAAAGGACCAAGGTAACCCGATGAGATCTGGCACAAAAAGGCACCAAACTTAAGTCATCTTAAAGTTTGGAGTTGTCGAGCTGTAGTAAGGCTCACTAAACCTAAGATGAGAACCTTAGGTGAGAGAGGCATTGATTGCATATTCATTGGATATGCTGAACATTCTCTTGTTCATAGGTTCTATGTGACAGAACCAAATGATTATGTGCCTTTGCACACGGTAATTGAGTCAAGAGATGGAGATTTCGGGAATGAGGATAGGTTTTCCTCGATACCTAGACTTAAAGATATGCCTCAGAGTCTAAAAGGTTTTGAAAGAAACTCTGTCAATACGAAAGATGTACCTTCCACTAGTACAGAACCAAGGAAAAGTATTAGGGTAAGGAAAGCCAAGAACTTTGGTGATGATTTCCAACTTTACTTGATTGAAGGATCGAGAGATAAAATTGAATGTCAATATCAATATTATTTCAATATTGAGGAAGATCCGAAAACTTTCAGTGAAGCAATGGCTTCAAGGGATGCTTCATTTTGGAAGGAAGCTATTCAAGATGAAATTGATTCAATCATGCAAAATAAAACATGGAAGTTGACAGATTTACCTCCTGGATGTAAATCATTAAGATGTAAATGGATTTTCAAGAGGAAAATGAAAGTGGATGGAAGCATTGATAAATTCAAAGCCAGACTCGTGATTCAAGGCTTTAGACAAAAAGAAGGAATTGACTTCTTTGATACATATACTCCGGTAGCAAGAATATCCACTATTAGGTTGTTGTTGGCTTTAGCAGCTATCCACAATCTTGTGATCATCAAATGGATGTAAAGACTGCATTCTTAAATGGTGAATTGGATGAAGAAATATATATGAAAAACCAGAAGGTTTCATTATGCCAGGAAATGAACATGAGGTTTGCAAGCTGGTTAAGTCTTTATATGGCTTAAAACAAGCTCCTAAACAGTGGCATCAAAAATTTGATGATGTCGTGTTGTCAGATGGTTTTATACTTAATCAAGCTGACAAATGTGTATATAGCAATTTTGACTCCTCAGGAAAAGGAGTAATAATTTGTCTATATGTTGATGACATGTTGATATTTGGGACTGACTTAGGTCAAGTTGTTAAACACAAAGAGTTCTTGTCGTCAAAGTTTGCCATGAAAGATATGGGGGAGGCAGAAGTGATTCTTGGTATTAAGATCACTCGAGGGAACAATGGTATATCAATCTCTTAATCACATTATATTGAGAAGATCTTGAAGAAATTCAATAGTCTGAATTGTTCTCCAGTTGCAACTCCTATTGATCCTAACGTTAGGCTTATGCCTAATCAAGGTTGCCCCATATCTCAACTTGAATATTCCAAAGCAATAGGATGTTTGATGTATGCTATGATCAGCACAAGGCCTGATATAGCTTATGCTGTGGGAAAAACTTAGTAGATTTACAAGTAACTCGAGCACACATCATTGGCAGGCAATAAACAGATTGTTTAAGTACCTGAAAGGAACTACAAACTATAGTTTGTGCTACTCGGGTTTTCCCTCAGTACTTGAAGGGTTTACTGATGCAAGTTGGATAAACAATAAGGAAGATCATTCTTCCACAAGTGGATGGGTATTCCTTCTTGGTGGAGGTGCTATCTCCTGGGCTTCAAAGAAGCAAACTTGCATCACAGATTCAACAATGGAATCTAAATTTGTAGCTTTAGTAGCAGCCGGTAAAGAAGCTGACTGGCTAAGAAATTTGATCTTTGAGATTCCTTTGTAGCCAAAACCGATATCACCTATATCTATCAGATGTGATAGTGCAGCTACTTTGGCTAAGGCTTATAGCCAAGTGTATAATGGAAAGTCTAGACACCTAGGTGTTAGACATAGCATGATTAGAGAATTAATCATAAAGGGAGTGATATCTCTTCGTAAGATCTGAGTATAATATGGCTGATCATCTAACTAAAGGGTTAGGAAGCGATCTCGTGAACAAATCAGCCAAAGGGATGGGTTTAAAGTCCACACTTTAATATCCTATGTCAAGACACCCAATTCCCATCTAATACAACGTTAGATGCTGAATTCAATGTGGAAAGCCTTGTCATAAAGATATTGGAACACAACATTAGAATCATCCCAAGGTTTGTGTTCAGACTGCAAGATAAAGTAGGTTGAATTCTTAATAGTTCTTTGATAAATTGCATTTGCAGGTGCAAGAATAAAGAAACTACCTATAAGAGTATGAAGTTTAGCCGCTTCAAGGAGCTTGGACTTGGCTTTGATATACTCTTTGAAGGATTGGACATAGGCTAGTAAAATATAGTGTCATGTAAGAACATATGGGTTGTAAACTTATGTGTATTTTACCTTCAAGTATTCAAATGGATAGCAAGGGTTCAATCCATGGCGACACCCCGATATTCGAATATTTGGATCATGTAATTTACTAAGATGAAAATTCAATCCTCAGGACATTTTCATTTATGCATGAGTTTGAGATCTTTGAGAATTGAGTTGAGTTATTCATGGATATCACTAAAATGGGGGATGAATGTTGGTAATTTTAGTGATTATAAACATTTGTAGTGGTATTAGATTAACTCGTTGAATAGGCGTTCTCGTTATATATTAATCGAGTTAGGTGATGCAGGAATGGCGGGCTTGGTTTTTATAACGAGTGTGTGTAACCGAATTTGGGCCTACTTAATTATGTATGGGCCTAATTATTTAATTGATTTGTTAACCTGTGAATTGATTGGGCCTACAAATTACATCAGTATGGTAATTTAGTGATTGTGGGCTTTTGCCTTTGGCTAGTCAATTAACGGTTCGACAAATCTACGTAATCTCCACTGAAGTTAAAAAGATTGATATATTATTAAATACATTAAATCTAATAGTTAACAAAAAGGATAAGGTGGTTTTATTTGGAGATAACTGATCCGTGAAATAAGGGATCACAACGAGATTTTCAACATAACTGGTATACACACAATCGTTCTATTCGGTTTTTTTTTTCTGGACATACGGTATTTTAAATATTCTCAAAAATCACAATCCTGTTCTTGTTACGAATTGAGTTTAATCCGTTCGAACTTTTGAGTATACCGATCAAATAGTTCGTTCTGATAGTTTTCATACGACTCTCAATTCAATCCAAGCAATTTTTATTTTGATTCACTGTGGTCATACAAGAATCCAACCAACAACTTATACAACCAAACCCATCCATTTGGCAAAAAAACTGACACGGGGAGAGAAAAAACCAAACTTGACAAGACTAACATTAGATTTTTCATCCACATGACCTATACAATCTTGTTTTAACGACTTGAAATCCATAAAGTATTACACCCTGATTTCCACGTATGTCTCGGTAGGCCCGGTGGGGAGCATTGTGACGTAAGTTGATAACTTCATAACCAAACAACACAGAGAAACACAGTGGAAGTCTTGGATTTAAAATATTATTACAAACCGATAATGTTCAAAGTTCAAAGTTCAAAATAATAACTACAAACGGCTTGTAATAAAGATCCACAGGCGGATGTACCGCTTTCCAATCCGCTGGGAGACTTTTCAATCCGTTCTCGGTACTACTCTCAATCTCAGTACCGCTTTTCACTCAAACCGACGGTTAGACTGAGCGCACAATCCGTACCCTCGAAGACATGCTTAGTGCGTGCATCATAGATTTTGGTGGTAATTGGGATACGCATTTACCTTAAATTGAATTCTCGTACAATAATAGTTATCACACCAGCATTCAAATGGCTCCTTTTGAGGCGCTGTATGGAAGAAAATGTCGATCGCCTATTGCATGGCACGAGATCGGAGAAGCACAATCACCGGTCCCGAGCTAATTCAAGAAACGACAGACAAGATCTTCCAGATCAGAGATTATCTCTTGAAACCTTGAAGCCGTCAAAAGAGTTATGCCGTAAACGCCGCAAGCCCCTGCAGTTCGAAGTAGGAGATCACGTTCTCTTAAAGGTTGCACCTTGGAAAGGAGTGATCCGCTTCGGGAAGAAAGGAAAGCTAGCGCCACGATACGTAGGTCCCTTTAAGATTCTGGAAAGGATCGGCAAAGTGGCTTATCGACTCGAACTACCGGCGGAACTTAATAACGTCCATCTGACTTTCCACGTGTCTAACCTCAAGAAATGCCTAGCTGAATAAAATCTCCACGTCCCCCTCGAGGACTTACAAATAAACGAGACTCTGCATTTCGTGGAAAAGCCTGTCATCTCTTTGTTACGGCCACTACTTAAATTTCGGGACGAAATTTCCTAAAGTAGGAGAGATTGCAACAACTCCGATTTTTGATGTTAATTATCTCTGTTTATCTTTGTCTATCTCAATCATCTTGTACTCCGAGATTTGTATTATGAAAAGTTTATGCTAATGGAATTATGATTCGCTACATCTATATCGCATTTAATCGCTTATTAATCGCTAATTTAACGCAATCACAACTAATTATAATACTATACGAGCCAAGTGTGTTATTGTTTAATAACACTTGTGCCATCGCATCGCTTATCTCATCGCATCGCAAAACGCAATTAATTATGTGGAATTATGTTTTATGTGTGTTATATTTATTTATGTGTGTTATATTTATTTATGTGTGTTATATTTATTTATGTTATGGTTTAATATCGCTAAAACGCTCGCACGCTCTCGTAACTCGCTCTCTCTCAATTCAATGGTAATATAACGCTTAACGCATCGCTAAAATGCTTAATATAACTAACTAATACAAACCGAATCGCCAAACGAACTCTTAACGCGGAATGATCAAACAAAACTTGGCCATTAGGTCAAGTTTGGCGGAACTTGTGCATCACAAGTTCGCCCGAACTTGTCTGAGCCATCTAACCCTGCACAAACCACAAGTCCGCCCGGACTTGTCCCCTAAATGCAGAAAACATACAAGTCCACCCGGACTTGTCTTAAACTCAGCAAAACAAACAAGTTCGCCCGAACTTGATGTTTCAGCTCACATTCTCACCTCACCTATAAATACCCAGCTCCCCTTCTCATTTGAACTTGCTGCAAGTTCGCCTAGAGCTCCCCAAAACCGAAACCTTTTGTGTTCTAAGTAAGATTCAACCCGTTTTCAACTACAACAACGTTCTACAACGTTTTACAACAATTTGCACAAGGCTTTGCCTTCGTTTCATCAAATCTCTTCTGTTTACGAAAATCTTCATCTTTTTCTATAAAACTCCTCTTTTTCACTCAGATCTACTCTTAGATCTGAGTAAAACCTTTTAAAACATCGATTTTTACACAATATTCGGACTAATGACGTATGTTTCGTTCACCTATGAAGTGGAACGAGGCGTTGTCAAGCAAGACCTCAGATCCAGAAGCACAAGGACGAAATCGTCACTTTACACAAACTGGACTAACCCGTATGAACCTTCAAGTTCGCCTGAATTAGTCCGAGTTTCTGTAAAATGGCTAAATTCGCTCCAAAAGACCTCTCCAGCCTAAGTTTTACTCGGTGGCTTAAGGTTGGAGGGATGGACACTCGATTTACTCAACAAACGAAGCGAAAACGCATGATTTGGATGCCAAAACGGTCAAGTTCGCTCGGAAGACATCAAGTCTGCTTGAACTTGTCACCAGATTGGTGACCAAGTTCGCCCGAACTTGATCAAATTTGACAACAAACATACAAGTTCGCCAGAACTTGTGCTAATTCCAAGGAATCAGGACAAGTCTGCCCGTACTTGTACTCCCTTCATTAACCAGCACACAAGTTCGCTCGAACTTGTACTGATTACAAGGAATCAGGACAAGTTCGCCCGAACTTATGCTCCCTTCAAGAGAAATAGCACAAGTTCACCCGAACTTGTACCCCAGGGTACAAGTTCGCCAGAACTTGTCTGCTGTACTCTCAAACCGTTAACCGCTTCAGCAATTCGGAAGACTGATGCACTTCTGTTCGCTTACAGACTGATCCGGCACTTTCCGTAACTTCTCTCAGATCCCTCATCTCTCCCGAAACGCACCGACAGTGAGTATACTTGAACCCTTTTACGCTTAAACGTACTTTTGGGTGTCACATACGTTCGTATATCAAAACACATCACACAACTCAAATGCTTATTCGACATCCCGCTTATACATGACTTTACATGAAATCTGCTGAACTTTATGTGTTACTTGTTTGCTAGTACGCCACCCTTAACATGATAGTATACTAGAGGTTGACCCGCCACCCGGAGTGTAACATTTGTACAAAATCGGGTCTCCAAAACCCGCTCCGTTTTGTAATCAAATACCAAGTTATGAAAGTACATTAATTATTTATGATTATTTTGGGTTTAAACATTACATAATTAATAAATAAACTAAACCATAAAAATTATATTTGATAAAAGGTTAAAATAAAATAAATAAAAAAACATTTGTAGCTGCCGGGACTCGAACCCGGGTCAGCTGAGGCACTCCAACAAACTTATCATCCTGTCCCCAAACCACTCCGCCACCAAGTGTTTTCTGTTAACTTTAGGAAAGCAATTGGATCTTATACGCAAACTCAAATCAACCGTTAATGCCATCTGAATAACGGAAATCGGTAAACCGATCGCCAAATCACTTCGATTTCATCTGGCCAACTTATAACCGATGTATTTCGGTTTCTAATTAAGTCAGTAATGAAGGAATTTAAAGTTTCATCATTTTCGGTTTTTGAAACCGAAAAGTTATCAAACTCCGATTTAATTCTAGTTCCAATCATTTGTGCGATTCAGAACTGTCACAACAACACTCCATTTCCTTTTCGTCGCGTTTTCAAATCATTTGAGCACCAAAAACTGTTCGCCGGAATTCTCTGCAGAAATCGCCGGAAAACCGTGTTCAACACAAACAGGTAAGATATTCCTTCTTTGCGATTTCAATCTATTGTTAGGACTTTACTAACATTAATCCATCACTCAAAATCAGCCACAGACGACTTTGCTGGATTTTCTGTGTTCGCCGGAGAAATTCTGGAATTGCCGGAAACTCGCTAGTTAACGGTAAGCACATTCAAACGTACTAATAATCAATGCACCCTGGTTCAATTTCAAATCTAATTCCTTAATTCTGTTGATAGACCCTCTCAGCCGAAGGTTCAAAAACAGAGCTGTCTGATTCTCGCCGGACTCCCTAAGGAAGACAACCTGTCCGGTATCTTCTTTCCCCAAACTGTTCGGTTTTGTACATTCAAGCTAGTCGTCATGTTTATTAATTAGTTAAATCATGAACCAGATGTTTGAGTAAAGTCTGTAATCGTAATGAAGAAGACGAACTTAAAAACGAGATAAGAGTAATTAAAATTCGGATTATAAACGGGTTAGACACACAGTCCAGCGGTGGACTGTGTGTGTCACACCCCGACCCGCAGCGGAAAAGGTGATCGGGACATAATTGGGTTATCATCAAAGCTCATGACATTTATTATATGTTTCATATTCATTAATACAATTTAATGGAAATTTACAATAAATGATACAACATGTTCTAACTATCAGTCTAAGCTTCTTGGTTCTCTTCTAAGGCATATCCTATGTTTTCCTTGCTTCAACCTGTCCACCTGTATCATGTGTAAAAAGGTTTTTGGATCAACATAATGTTGGCGAGTGAATCCTATGGAAAAACATTTGAACAAGTTTATCCAATTGATTATAAATAATGTGCATACCACATATGAGTAAATGTAGATGTAAATTTATTCACACAACACATAATATTGAATATTGAACATACAAACACCAAATGATTGTTTTGAGGCACGCGTTGTTCGACTCGTCTCCCACGAGGAACTGATGGGCCTAATGAATGAGTTTTGAGGCACGCGTTGTTCTTACGAACTGATGGGCCTAATGTATGAGTTTTGAGGCACGCGTTGTTCTCGTCTCCCACGAGGAACTGATGGGCCTAATAAATGAGTTTTGAGGCACGCGTTGTTCTTACGAACTGATGGGCCTAATGTATGAGTTTTGAGGCACGCGTTGTTCTCGTCTCACACGAGGAACTGATGGGCCTAATAAATGAGTTTTGAGGCACGCGTTGTTCTTACGAACTGATGGGCCTAATGTATGAGTTTTGAGGCACGCGTTGTTCTCGTCTCACACGAGGAACTGATGGGCCTAATAAATAAGTTTTAAGGCACGCGTTGTTCTCGTCTCCCACGAAGAACTGATGGGCCTAAATAATTTGCATACAACTTTGACAATATGTAATATATCACAACCAATAATAGTTACATTCTAGTTTAGTTCATATAATGGTATAACACAAATTTGCATAAGAGAATTAGTTTAAACGACACATGATACACCCCAAAACATGAATAAAAAGGGGAGTTTGTAAGAATTCACTCACATTGGGTGCGTTCGGTTGATGATGTTGAATGCACGCGAAATGGTTTTAACCACGAGTGAAATTAACCTAGATAAATCGCAATATGGTTTGGTAAGTAAACGGGTTTTATTAATCTATTTTAGTAGGATTGTTGGGTGTATTTTTGTGAGTTTAAGGCTATTTTCTAACCTTAAAAATGTTATTTTTAAGTATTTATAATTGATTTTTAATTAAAATAATTAAATAAAAAATAATAAATAAAAAAAAATATTTTATTTTTGCTACAGTTGACTTTGACCGTTTGACTTTGACTAACGTTGACCGGTTCGGAAGGCATATTATTGTGTGCTGGGTGAGGCTCGAACCCGAGACCTCCCGTACGCGTGCACGCAGCTCTACCAACTGAGCTACGTGTCTAACCCGTCATATATCCGATTTTAATTACATATATACATTAATTAGAATTAAACAGAAATCCCTTTATTTTAAAAATGGATTAAATCTGGTGAACCGGTGCGCTCCACAGGTCTCGAACCCGGGACCTGTGGGTTAACGGACACACAATCTACCGCTGGACTGTGTGTCTCACTTGGTTATAAACTCAGTTATCAATATATTTAACATATACTTAAATCAACCCGGTTCAGTTTGCTGAAAAAAGAATTTTTATCAAGGCGGCGTGTGAGGGACAATACTCGAACTCGTGACCTTAGCGTTAAAAGTGCACACAGTCCACCGCTGGACTGTGTGTCTAACCCGGTAAATAACTTGATTTTAATTATACTTAACCATTACTGAAACGTCGTCTTCTTCACTGGTTTTTAACCGGAAGTGACGACTGACTGGTTCGAAAAGTTGATTCAAGATCCTTTAGCGTTTTATGATCAATTACAGTCGAGATAAAAGTAAAAAGGGAAGGAATTAGGCGTGAAAAGTACCGGCTGTTTCTCCTCTGTTTTCCGGCAGAACTCCGGTGGCAGCAAGTTCTTCCGGCGACGAGTCTCTTGCAGCAGAGAGTCTTCCGAAAGGTTACAAAGGTTGTGGGTGACTTCGGTAAAAGTTTAGGGGTTTCAGTAAAGCTCGGAGACTAATAATACGGTTTTCCGGCGAGTGATTTTTCGCCGAGAAAAGGTGCGATTTGAGTGTGAAAGGTTTCTGGCGAGTTGAGGGTGTATTTATAGGGTAGTATTGAGATGAATGGGGTCTGAATTCGGTCTCAATTCGAAGTCAGCCGTTCTCCGGCGGTTACAGCTGATGTCGCGGGTTCATATGTCGGTTATAACCGTCGTAATAGATAAGTCATCGGTTGAATTGAGCGTAAACGTAATTAAACGGCGGAGTCGTCGGGATTTCTGACGACTGCTGATTGGGCGGAAAATTGATTGAATTCAACTTGCTAACTTGAATATTTGAATTAATTGTTTCCTGATATTACCATAAAATCAAAGTGGCGGAGTGGTTGGTCGGCTGAGTGATAAGTGTTTGGTTTGAACCGGTACAGACCCGAGTTCGAAACCCGGCATGATTAAAACATTTTTATTTTGTTATTTTAATCAGTTTTTCAAAAACTAAATATATATCCCCGCATAATAATTGATTACGGATCGTTTAAAATTATTTTGGGCATTTAATTCGCAACGAAAAATTTGACTGACTGTTCGGTTGATAAACGGAGCGGGTTTGGTAAATCCGTTTTTGACGGATGTTACAGTGTGCAAAGTTCATATACATGTCCCGAGTTTGATCCTTACTATGCACACGCCTTACGTAATAACATTTCCTTTTTAAACATGAACTAACCGGGTTAGAACAGGTAGTTGTTAAGTATAATATAAATCAAGAATATAACCGGGTTAGACACACAGTCCAGCGGTGGACTGTGTGCAAGATAAACTTCACGTCGCGCGTTCGAACCCTGTCCCAAGCACCGGTCAATTGAATTAAAACGTTTTTGTAAATAAAGGGATTTTCGGCTAATTCGATTAAGTATATAAATATAATTAAAACTAAGTTTCTAACGGGTTAGTCACGTAGCTCAGTTGGTAGAGCTACGTGCACGTGAACAGAAGGTCACCGGTTCGAAACCCGCTTGGCGCAACATTTACCGCTGACCGAACCGGTCAACGGTCAACGGTCAACGGTCAATGGTCAAACAGTAAAAAAAATAATATTTTTTTTATATATTTATTTGTTTATTTTAAGTTAAAAATCAATTAAAAATACTTAAAAATAACATTTTTAAAGATAGAAAATAGCCATAAACTCACAAAAATATATCTAAAAATCCCATTAAAAATCCTTAATAAAATCCATCCATTTAATACACTTTTCCATTATTATTTAGGTTAGTACTCCTTGTCGATCCGCTCATCTAAATCGTGCGCATCTCACCATCTTCAATTCAACGCACCCAATGTGAGTGAACCTTTCAAATTCCCCGTTTTAATCACGTTTTGGGGTGTATCATGTGTCTTGTTTATTTACATATTATAACGAAATTATTGTGCATACATCATATCATGACATGTGTATTAGTTTGTTGCTGTTAAGTAGTTATTAATGGATGCAAATTATTATTTCAGTACATGCAATTGCCGAGGCCGCAGCTCCCCATCCATCGAGGTTGAGCTTGATCCCCATTTTATTATGCGGTTGATCTTGGCGTGCCCGCACGATCGGCTCCGTTTGATTGAGCCTTGATCGGTCATTTCATTTTACATTTCAATACATGCAATACGCTCGGCTCCGTTTGATTGAGCCTTGAGTGCACAGTTCAATTTACATTTCCAGTTCATGCAATACGTTCGGCTCCGTTTGATTGAGCCTTGAGCGCACAGTTCAATTTACATTTTCAGTTCATGCAATACGATCGGCTCCGTTTGATTGAGCCTTGATCGCACAGTTCATTTATGTTAGTTATCGTATGATATTGGTATATTCATGTATGCTATCAAATGTTAATGTATGTTATAATTGTAACTGTTGTTTGCCAATGTTTGATTATTTACATGTGCTCTTTTATGATTATGCACAATATTTTATTGATAAACTAACCATAAAACCATTATCAAATGTTTATCTATAAGGTTCACTCGCCAACTTATGTTGACCCAAAACCTCCCATTTTACACATGATACAGGTGAACCAGCAGCAGCTAGGAACACATAGGACCTGGATTAGAAGAAATAAAACGATTTAGTATTTGGATTATTATGTTTGGGTATTTTCCCTTGTATTGAATGAACATGTTTGGATGTTTGAGAAATGTAACTTTGACTTCATTTAATTATGAAACATAATAGTAAATGTCATGTGCTTTGGTGATAACCCAATTATGCCCCGACTCTTATTTTCCGCTGCGGGTCGGGGTGTGACAGATTGGTATCAGAGCCATGACTATAGGGATATAGGATAGGTTATTAGACCCTTAGAGCCTATACTATAGTCGATTAGAAACTTATAAGAATTTTGTGTGTTATATGCCAAATTTCATGATGTTTATATGTTTATGTTAAATGTTACATTTGATATTGTTCAAGCATGTTCATAAGTATGTATTATCAAATAATGCCTATCATGAAATCGTATGATCATAACATATCACATCCATGCAAGCACACACCACAGCATGATTGATTTTACAATGATTTTCGTGTTTTCAAATCTCATCAAAGTGAGTTCTCATGACGGGCATGTAGTAACTGGAAGGGTACTAGTACCGGTAGTCGGAACGTCCTGTCTAGGCTGGCATTCGTATAAATCCAAAATAAAGGACCAGTTTGCCTACCTGGGGACTAACGATGAGAGTACGAAATACCTATTAGGCCAAAGCATGCTATACCAAACGTCGTGAGAGCTAATCCCACTTTGAGTTGTCATTGTGTCTACACCTGGACACGTTCTGACCAAACATCTCATGAACATATTTTGTGGTTAGCATTCGGGGGATGCGAGTGTTAAATTGCCAATACTAATGTGAATCCTACCAAGCCAATAGCCATGGGGGCCCACATGACTATGTAGGTGAAGGTATGGGGGACATTTGAGGCCCAACATGAGCGAACCCAAGACATCCTTTGGATGTAGTTGCATTATTGATATTTATGTTATTTTCATTTTCTTAAAGACACATGACACCTAAAAAGACACCATAAACTCACAATCTTCTCATTTTATGATTCTGTAGATGTCGTCTAGACAGCATCGAAGGGGTAGGAAATCGGAAAAGTCTCGGGAACGTTTGGCCACTCATATCGCGAATCAAATGGCCACGATATTGCCTGACATCGTAGTACAAGTACAACAAGCCCTTGCTGCTAATCCTACTAACCCTCCTCACATCAGGACCAGAACATCGACAACCCTCCTACCATCAAATGCTCCTTCAAACATTTTAAGTCCTGCGATCCTCCAAAATTCGAAGGGACTGAGGGAGTCACTGCTCTCCTACATTGGTTCGAGGAGATGGAAAACGTGTTCTTAAACTGCGATTGTCCTGAGGATCGCAAAGTTCGTTATGCCACCGGGAGACTACTTGGGGTAGCTCTCACTTGGTGGAATACTGAGAAAGGAAAGAGGGGAACGGAAGATGCGATGGCCTTAAGTTGGGAGGAGTTAAGGGAAATCATGACTAGGCGATTCTGTCCTAGAAGTGAAATTAAGAAATTGGAAGATGAATTTCACGCCTTGAAGCAAAAAGAAGGTGATCACTCTACTTACAACAAAAGATTCTTGGAGTTGAACCAAATGGTTCCAAACTTATTCACTCCAACCTACCGTCTGATCGAACATTACATTCGAGGACTTCCCTCGAAAATCCAAGATTCGGTCCTCAGCGTTTCACCGGTAACACTCGAAGCTGCCATGGAGTTGGCAACGGAACTGACTGAAAATCGAATTCGCAATGGGAAGTTCAAAGAAGAAAAGAAGAAAGCCCCTGCTGAGGGACAAACCTCAAACCACCACACTCCTTCCTCTAAATTTGCTAACAAGAGGAAGCGTAACGCTAGGAACTTTGCAGTCACCCAAACCAACACCCCTGTTCCTGTTACACCCATCACTCAAGCCACTCCTCCACCCGCGCCATACAGAAAACCATACACAGGGCCACTACCAAAATGTAACCGTTGTCAGTATCACCACTCCCCTGATTATCCTTGCCAATACTATACCGGCTGCGGTCGCGCCGGACACACTGTTCAAAACTGCCGCACGCTTCAACGAACAAACCGCCACCAACCTATAACCCAAACCCACCAACAATTAATGGGTCAAGCCCAACAACAACTACCATTTCCACCCGCCCAACATTTAGCCCAAACATACTATCAACCCAATTACCCTATGGGCCAACCTACGCGGGCTTGTTTCAATTGCGGCGATCCAAGTCATTTCAGAAACACATGTCCAAGGCTGGTCAATATTATTCATGCTCAGGCCCAAGCCAACCCTGTGAATCAAGCAAACCAAGCTCCACCACCTGCTAGAGGAAGGGCTTTCAATATTAACGCAAACCAGGCCAGAGCTGACGGCAATGTGGTCAACGGTACGTTTCTTATAAATGGTAGATATGCCTCTATGTTATTTGATACTGGTGCGGATAGAAGTTTCGTGTCATTAGAATTTGAACCTATCTTAAGCAAAAATCGGGATAAGCTCGCGGAATCCATAACGGTGGAAGTTGCGGACGGAAAACCTGTTTCATTAGACTCTATTCTACGCAACTGTACGCTCACCCTAAACGACCACGATTTCTCAGTTGATCTTATTCCTATGAAGCTGGGAAGTTTCGACATCATAATCGGTATGGATTGGCTCAGTCAACATCATGCGGCAGTTGTATGTTGTGAGAAATTTATTCGTATTCCTCTTTCAAACGGTCAGACTCTTCGAATCATTGGAGAAACCTCGTCGAAAGGGCTCAACTTAATGTCTTGTCTTCAAGCTCAAAAATACCTTCGCAAGAATTATGTCGCGTTTTTAGCCCATATCATCAAGAAGGGGACCACAGGGAAGAAACTTGAAGATATTCCGGTTGTAAAAGATTTTCCACAAGTCTTTCCTGACGACATCTCAGGACTTCCTCCAATCAGAGATGTCGAATTCCGTATCGATCTTATACCTGGTGCTACACCAGTGGCAAAATCTCCATATAGGTTAGCCCCCTCTGAAATGCAAGAGCTAGCCAGTCAATTGCAAGAGTTGACTGACAAGGGATTCATACGCCCCAGCTCATCGCCTTGGGGTGCACCTGTCCTTTTTGTAAAAAAGAAAGATGGATCTTTTCGGATGTGCATCGACTACAGAGAGCTCAACAAGTTAACCATCAAAAATCGATATCCTTTACCTCGCATAGATGATCTTATTGACCAACTACAAGGTGCCAGTTGCTTTTCGAAAATCGAACTTCGATCTGGCTATCATCAGCTTAGAGTGCATGAAGAAGACGTCCCTAAAACTGCTTTTCGAACTCGATATGGTCACTATGAATTCATGGTTATGCCGTTTGGATTAACCAACGCACCAGCTGTTTTCATGGACCTAATGAATAGAGTCTGCAAACCTTACCTTGATCGATTTGTTATTGTATTCATCGACGATATTCTTATCTATTCAAAATCTAAAGCTGATCATGAGCGTCATCTGCAACTTGTTCTTGCACTTCTAGAAAAGGAAAAGCTTTATGCCAAGTTCTCTAAATGTGAATTCTGGTTAAAAGAGGTGCAATTTCTCGGGCATGTAGTCAATGACAAAGGAATACATGTGGACCCATCAAAGATCAAAGCAGTTCAAGAATGGCAAGCTCCACGAACACCAACTGAAGTAAGGTCTTTTCTTGGACTAGCTGGCTATTATCGTCGGTTCATTTCAAACTTCTCTCGCATTGCGGTGCCACTCACGGCTTTAACCCATAAAGGGAAACCATTTGTATGGGGACCCAAGCAAGAAGAAGCTTTTCAAACTCTCAAGCAAAAACTTTGTGATGCACCAATCCTCACTCTTCCTGAAGGTTGTGATGATTTTGTAGTCTATTGCGACGCGTCAGGGCAAGGATTAGGTTGCGTTCTCATGCAAAGGAGAAAAGTCATAGCTTATGCCTCAAGGCAACTCAAGACACACGAAAAGAACTACACCACTCATGACCTTGAACTTGGAGCTGTTGTATTTGCTCTTAAGATATGGAGACATTATCTCTATGGTACGAAGTGTGAAATCTACACTGACCACAAGAGTCTTCAACATATCTTCAATCAGAAAGAGTTAAATATGAGGCAACGAAGATTGGTCGAACTCCTAAATGATTACGACTGTGAAATCAGATACCACCCTGGTAAAGCAAATGTGGTGGCTGATGCACTTAGTCGAAAGGGTTATGCGAACTCCATTCATCTTCTATGTTCGCAAATTATAACCAATATTAAGGAT
This sequence comes from Scalesia atractyloides, assembly GCA_947069175.1. NCBI lineage: Eukaryota > Viridiplantae > Streptophyta > Magnoliopsida > Asterales > Asteraceae > Scalesia > Scalesia atractyloides. The sequence continues at coordinate 85,159,759 of CAMTDV010000025.1, forward strand.
CAAATTCGAGAAGCTCAACACGTTTCAATAACAGAGGAAGATGTACAAAAAGAGATGTCCTGTGGAGCCGAGCTAAAACTTGAAACTAAATCTGATGGTATTTTGTATTACCTAGATCGTATCTGGGTTCCTAACCACATCAATCTTCGTGAAACACTCATGCATGAAGCTCATAAATCGCGATATTCTATACACCCAGGAGCTGATAAGATGTATCAAGACCTACGGTACACCTATTGGTGGCCTGGAATGAAGAAAGATATTGCCGTTTTTGTTTCCAAGTGTCTCACATGTTCTAAGGTGAAGGCTGAACACCAAAGACCCTCAGGACTTCTAGTCCAACCAGAAATACCTGTATGGAAGTGGGAAAATATAACCATGGATTTCATTACCGGGTTACCTCGCACTTCTAGTAGGTATGACACTATATGGGTGATTATAGACCGACTTACAAAATCAGCTCACTTTATCCCTATTCGAGAAGATTTCAAGAACGAAAAACTTGCTCGTATTTATATCAACGAAATCGTAAGCCGGCATGGAGTACCATTAAGTATTATTTCTGATCGTGATGGTCGTTTCACCTCACGAACATGGCAAGCAGTACAATCCGCTATGGGCACTCGACTAGATCTCAGTACCGCCTATCATCCTCAAACTGATGGACAGTCTGAGCACACCATTCAAACTCTTGAGGACATGCTTAGAGCATGTGTCATAGACTTCAAGGGAAATTGGGACGCCCACCTACCGTTAGTTGAATTTTCGTACAACAACAGTTATCATTCGAGCATCGGCATGGCACCTTTTGAAGCTTTGTATGGTCGAAAGTGCCGATCTCCTAAATTACTGGGCCAGAATTGATCCAAGAAACCACAGATAAGATTCATCAAATCCGAAACAATCTTCTAGCGGCTCAAAGTCGTCAAAAGAGTTACGCAGATAAACGACGGAAGCCCTTGGAGTTTAGCATTGGTGATAATGTACTTTTAAAAGTATCACCGTGGAAGGGAGTAGTTCGTTTTGGTCAAAAGGGAAAGCTAGCACCACGTTACGTAGGACCTTTCAAGATACTCGAAAGAGTAGGTCCTGTAGCATACAAGCTTGACCTACCGGAAGAACTCGACAGGATTCATCCCACATTTCACGTGTCGAACTTGAAGAAGTGCCTCGCTGATGAGAATCTTCATATTCCACTGGAAGATATTCAGATTGATGAATCCATGCATTTTATTGAAAGACCAGTGGAGATTATGGATTATGGAGAAAAGCGTCTACGACGAAGTCGCATTCCTATTGTTAGGGTACGCTGGGAGTCGAAACGGGGACTTGAGTTTACTTGGGAACGTGAAGACTCAATGCGTGAAAAATACCCTCACCTTTTTCCTACTACTTCAACTATTTAAAATTTCAGGACGAAATTCCTAAAAGTAGGGGATACTGTAACATTTGTACAAAATCGGGTCTCCAAAACCGGCTCCGTTTTGTAATCAAATACCAAGTTATGAAAGTACATTAATTATTTATGATTATTTTGGGTTTAAACATTACATAATTAATAAATAAACTAAACCATAAAAATTATATTTGATAAAAGGTAAAGTAAAATAAATAAAAAAACATTTGTAGCTGCCGGGACTCGAACCCGGGTCAGCTGAGGCACTCCAACAAACTTATCATCCTGTCCCCAAACCACTCCGCCACCAAGTGTTTTCTGTTAACTTTAGGAAAGCAATTGGATCTTATACGCAAACTCAAATCAACCGTTAATGCCATCTGAATAACGGAAATCGGTAAACCGATCGCCAAATCACTTCGATTTCATCTGGCCAACTTATAACCGATGTATTTCGGTTTCTAATTAAGTCAGTAATGAAGGAATTTAAAGTTTCATCATTTTCGGTTTTTGAAACCGAAAAGTTATCAAACTCCGATTTAATTCTAGTTCCAATCATTTGTGCGATTCAGAACTGTCACAACAACACTCCATTTCCTTTTCGTTGCGTTTTCAAATCATTTGAGCACCAAAAACTGTTCGCCGGAATTCTCTGCAGAAATCGCCGGAAAACCGTGTTCAACACAAACCGGTAAGATATTCCTTCTTTGCGATTTCAATCTATTGTTAGGACTTTACTAACATTAATCCATCACTCAAAATCAGCCACAGACGACTTTGCTGGATTTTCTGTGTTCGCCGGAGAAATTCTGGAATTGCCGGAAACTCGCTAGTTAACGGTAAGCACATTCAAACGTACTAATAATCAATGCACCCTGGTTCAATTTCAAATCTAATTCCTTAATTCTGTTGATAGACCCTCTCAGCCGAAGGTTCAAAAACAGAGCTGTCTGATTCTCGCCGGACTCCCTAAGGAAGACAACCTGTCCGGTATCTTCTTTCCCCAAACTGTTCGGTTTTGTACATTCAAGCTAGTCGTCATGTTTATTAATTAGTTAAATCATGAACCAGATGTTTGAGTAAAGTCTGTAATCGTAATGAAGACGAACTTAAAAACGAGATAAGAGTAATTAAAATTCGGATTATAAACGGGTTAGACACACAGTCCAGCGGTGGACTGTGTGCAAAGTTCATATACATGTCCCGAGTTCGATCCTTACTACGCACACGCCTTACGTAATAACATTTCCTTTTTAAACATGAACTAACCGGGTTAGAACAGGTAGTTGTTAAGTATAATATAAATCAAGAATATAACCGGGTTAGACACACAGTCCAGCGGTGGACTGTGTGCAAGATAAACTTCACGTCGCACGTTCGAACCCTGTCCCAAGCACCGGTCAATTGAATTAAAACGTTTTTGTAAATAAAGGGATTTTCGGCTAATTCGAATAAGTATATAAATATAATTAAAACTAAGTTTCTAACGGTTAGTCACGTAGCTCAGTTGGTAGAGCTATGTGCACGTGAACAGAAGGTCACCGGTTCGAAACCCGCTTGGCGCAACATTTACCGCTGACCGAACCGGTCAACGGTCAACGGTCAATGGTCAAACAGTAAAAAAAATAATATTTTTTTTATATATTTATTTGTTTATTTTAAGTTAAAAATCAATTAAAAATACTTAAAAATAACATTTTTAAAGATAGAAAATAGCCATAAACTCACAAAAATATATCTAAAAATCCCATTAAAAATCCTTAATAAAATCCATCCATTTAATACACTTTTCCATTATTATTTAGGTTAGTACTCCTCGTCGATCCGCTCATCTAAATCGTGCGCATCTCACCGTCTTCAATTCAACGCACCCAATGTGAGTGAACCTTTCAAATTCCCCGTTTTAATCACGTTTTGGGGTGTATCATGTGTCTTGTTTATTTACATATTATAACGAAATTATTGTGCATACATCATATCATGACATGTGTATTAGTTTGTTGCTGTTAAGTAGTTATTAATGGATGCAAATTATTATTTCAGTACATGCAATTGCCGAGGCCGCAGCTCCCCATCCATCGAGGTTGAGCTTGATCCCCATTTTATTATGCGGTTGATCTTGGCGTGCCCGCACGATCGGATCCGTTTGATTGAGCCTTGATCGGTCATTTCATTTTACATTTCAATACATGCAATACGCTCGGCTCCGTTTGATTGAGCCTTGAGTGCACAGTTCAATTTACATTTCCAGTTCATGCAATACATTCGGCTCCGTTTGATTGAGCCTTGAGCGCACAGTTCAATTTACATTTTTAGTTCATGCAATACGATCGGCTCCGTTTGATTGAGCCTTGATCGCACAGTTCATTTATGTTAGTTATCGTATGATATTGGTATATTCATGTATGCTATCAAATGTTAATGTATGTTATAATTGTAACTGCTGTTTGCCAATGTTTGATTATTTACATGTGCTCTTTTATGATTATGCACAATATTTTATTGATAAACTAACCATAAAATCATTATCAAATGTTTATCTATAAGGTTCACTCGCCAACTTATGTTGACCCAAAACCTCCCATTTTACACATGATACAGGTGAACCAGCAGCAGCTAGGAACACATAGGACCTGGATTAGAAGAAATAAAACGATTTAGTATTTGGATTATTATGTTTGGGTATTTTCCCTTGTATTGAATGAACATGTTTGGATGTTTGAGAAATGTAACTTTGACTTCATTTAATTATGAAACATAATAGTAAATGTCATGTGCTTTGGTGATAACCCAATTATGCCCCGACTCTTATTTTCCGCTGCGGGTCGGGGTGTGACACGGAGGCCCAGGTTTGTTAAGGCTCGCATTTTTATTTCTTATTATTTTTCTCTTTTAGGATGTGGACACTTGTTCGCATGCCTCGATCAATCGCGGTTTGTTGGTTTGCTTGAATCTAAGTAGATACATAGTTCACAATTGTTACGTACATCATGCGGTGTATGGTAAACGCTTTTATATCTATATTATATGCAAAACTCGTATGCTCACCTTTACTTAAGTGTATTGACGTTTTATTTTAACATATGTGGCAGGTTGAGGACTTAGCTACGGATGCTTAGTTTAGGATTTCGCTTAGAAAATCATGTAAATCTAGGGAAGATCGAATCGGATATTTTGTTTAAGAGATTGTTTGAATATTGTAACGATTATTTGGAATTTTATTGTTTAATAGTATGGGATGTTAAACGTTTGGATGTTATTGCTTAATAGTTGTTATGATGTCTCTTGAGCAATCTGATTCGCCTAGTGCCGCGCCCCAATGTTTCCGCCATCGGTTGGGGTGTGATAGATTGGTATCAGAGCCATAACTATAGGGAAATTAGGTAGAATTGCCATGTTTGCATTAGACTATAGTTAGGGTACCAAATCAGACCGTTACGCATTGATTAAACGGTGAAAACTAAAACGAACAGACAAGTCCGCCCGAACTTGGGGGACAAGTTCGCTCGAAATTGATCAAGTTCGCCCGAACTTGATCAAGTTCGCCCGGACTTGACCAAGTTCGCTCAAACTTGCCTGTCCTTCAACATCAAACAAGTTCGCCCGAACTTGACATCAGACAGATGCCAAGTTCGCCCGAACTTGACCAGAATCCATCGACACGAACTTTTAAACATTGCTTTTCCTAAAGCAACCACAACACACGTGAAGAACGCTCGTATCACACAAAACGAGTGATCAAGTCAAGAATAGGTGTGAAAACCAAGAACTCTCGATAAGATCATTCACTCCGCGCATTCTCTCGCACGAGGTACCTTCGTTGAGTTAGGAGTGATATCTGAACCTCGACGAAAATCTCCATTTCTATCTAGTAGAACTCCCGACTTGATCGGTGAGCATAACCACAACTAGGAATGATGTTGTTAAGTTAGGGGTGAAACCTGCATCTTAATAACTAGTTCCGCTCCTCGATTTTCAATCTCACCAAAGTCTCGATTATTTCGATGACTCGGAACACGACGTAACTGGAAGGATAAATGTCGTTAACCGTTGTACGACGAGAGCATTTGTCTATTAGGCCAAATCTGTGCCCGATTCGAATCACTTTGGGTAGTCGCTGTCTCAAAACCCAGGACGCTCCAATTGATAAGCTTATAATCATCGATTTTACGCATCATCGAGTTTATTTATTATTTATGTGTTTAAATTTATGAATTTTACGCTTATTTGATTTCTTGCTTTATCGATTTCTCGATTTATCGCTTTAACGCTCCATCGATACATGCACAACTCGCACAGCTCTCGAAATCTAAAACGCTAATTAATTCACCAACCAAACTAATCGCTCAACTCTCCTACGCGTATGGCTTCATACGCAGCTCTACTCGCTATTTACACTATTATATCCCTCTCGTACGTGCTACGCATGATTTAGTTGAAGATGAATACGTGCAAAATATATGCTTATGTGCTTATGTGCTTACGTGTTTACGTGCTTATGTGCTTACATGCTTATGTGGATAATGCCTAAGTGTAATATGCCTTAACTGTAAAAAATAATAATAATATAATAATAAATAATAATAATAATAATATATAATAATAATAATAATAATAATATTATAAAATATATAATAAACTTTTGAACATAAACCTATCATAATCAAATCTCACCCGATCGAATCCTTCAATGTAGATGTCTTCAATGGGATCGCACACCAGAAGGAATCATCAGCGCAGCCAAGCTGACAAGCGCATTGCATCGCTAGTGTCCAAGGAAATGGCCAAGGTGATCCCTCAAATCGTCAGCGAGATCCAAGCTGCCAGCAGCAACACTTCTGTGGACTCGAGAGTCTACCCGCCCAAGAATTTTAGCTTAAAGCCTACAAAAATGAAAGAACAAGGTTGGAACACTTACAAGTGATCCAAAAGAAGACTTAGAACTCATAGGATGTCCCCAAAGATCTCAGGAACTTCCAAGTTGAGCTAGAGAGGAGAAGATGAGAATGATCAAAGAAAAGAGGCAACTTAGGTGCTCTTTTATAGTTGAGGAGGGTGTATGGAGCAGGTGCCAGGTGTTAGAGGTGTTCTAGGAGGTCTCCAAGTGTCCTTGGTCGTCGCACAAGCTACTCAAAGGGTGGCATTGACGGGATATGTGGCAGGGCAGCAAGCTGCCAAGTTTTTGTCACTAGCAGGTCCTTGCGGACCGTAACCATAAGTGGTTGCGGTCCGTAAGGACCCTTGGCGCCCACAGTTTTGAATATGGTTACGGACCGTAAGCACCAAGCTTTGTGATCCGTAACCGCCCCTCAGCCACTTTAGTTATTTAGGTCTTACGGTCCGTAACCATATGTGGTTACGGTCTGCAAGACCCTTCCAGAAGCCAAAGTTTGGCATTTTGTTATGTTTAGTCCCTCAACTTTTGTTGTCACCATTCAGAGGTTATGTGGCAATCTTAGTCCCTCTCGTTTAGCACATAGCATATGAGGATCAGCGAGACACGTGTCAGTACATTAGCGGTCATGAAAATACGAGGTGTTACATCCTCACCCCCTTAAAAGAAATCTCGACCTCGAGATTTTATTCAAAAAGATGGGGGTACTTTTGTCGCATAGTGGACTCGACCTCCCATATATATACGGGGCCTCGATGGGCATCTCATTTGACCTTTACAATAGGCGCGTGCTTTCTCTGAAGCATTTTAACCTATCGATCTTCGATCGCTATTGGTTTCTCAACAAACCTCAGGTTTTCATCAATCTGCACATCTTTGTGTGACATTGCTAGCGACTCATCATTGGCTAGACATTTCTTTAAGTTTGAGATGCGGAACACATCGTGAATCCCACTTAGCCTCTCGGGTAACTTGAGCTTATAAGCTACTGACCCGACACATTCGATGATCTCGAATGGTCCTATTTATCTTGGGCTCAACTTGCCCTTTTTTTTCCAAAGCGCCTCACACCTTTCCAGGGTGATACCTTCAACATAACCTTGTCCCCTATCTGAAATTGTAAAGGTTTACGCCTCTTATCTGCATAGCTTTTTTGCCTATCCATGGCAGCTTTAAGATGATCCCGGATTTGTATTATCTTATTCGTCATCTCCAGGACTATCTCAGGTCCTATTAGTTGGGCTTCCCCAACTTCAGCCCAACACACGAGCGTTCGATATTTTCTCCCATACAAGGCTTCAAAAGGAGCAGCCTTGATGCTTGTATGATAGCTATTATTGTAGGAGAATTCAATTAGGGGTAAGTGGTCATCCCAACTTCCACGTAGGTCGATTATGCATGCATGTAGCATGTCTTCCAACGTCTGAATAGTACGCTCACTCTGTCCGTCAGTCTAGGATGGTAAGCCGTACTAAAATTCAATCGTGTGCCCAATGCTTGTTGAAAGCTTTTCCAAAAATGAGATGTATATCTAGTATCTCTGTCGGATACAATAGATACTGGCACGTCGTGCATGGACACAATCTCGTCCACATATAACTTGGCCAATTTGTCAGAGCTATAAGAATCCTTTATTAGCAAAAAGTGAGCTGACTTAGTCAGCCTGTCCACTATGACAGAAGTCGTGTCACTACCACGTTTGGTCTTTGGTAACTTGGTTATAAAATCCATGGTCACCATTTCCCATTTCCAAGTGGGAATTTCAAGCTGTTGTAGTAGACCTGGCGATTTTGATGTTCAGCTTTAATTTGTGAACACGTCAGACATTTAGCTACATGGGTGGCTATGGATCTCTTCATACCCATCCACCAATAATTCTTTTTCAGATCTTGATACATCTTGTCACCACCAGGGTGAACTGAGTATCTTGAATTATGCCCTTCTTGGAGGATTAGATCTCTAAGTCCTCCAAAGATTGGAACCCAAATTCGATTATTAAATCTGAGGATTCCACCATTTCCAGGTGACAACTGATCCACAGTTCCACCTAATTCCTCATTGGATAAGATAGCCTCTAGCATGGCTTGCTTCTGCGCATTAAGCAGCTTCCCATTCAAGTTATTTCTGAGCTCAATGCTCTTAGCATTAATCCTAATCGGCTTAACCCTTTCTTTGTGACTAAGTGCATCAGCGATTACATTAGCCTTGCCCGGATGGTAGCGGATCTCACAATCATAATCATTAAGTGTTTCCATCCACCGGCGTTGTCGTATATTCAAATCTTTCTGGTTAAATAAATGCTGGAGACTTTTATGATCAGTGTAAATAACACACTTTGTTCCATAGAGGTAGTGTCTCCATAATTTAAGTGCAAATACAACGACACCCAGCTCCAAGTCATGGGTGGTGTAATTCTTTTCATGCACCTTAAGTTGTCGTGATGCATAGGCAATCACTTTGCCCCTTTGCATTAGCACATAGCCCATGACAGTGTGCGAAGCATCACAATAAATGATAAATTCCTCAATGCCTTCTAGCAGAGTCACTACTAGAGCATTGCTCATCTTCTGCTTCAGAGTCTCAAATGATTCCAGTTGTTTTGGACCCCAGTCAAACTTGACATTTTTACGGGTCAATGTAGTCAAAGGAGTGGCTATTCTTGAAAAGTTCTCTATGAATCTTCTATAATACCCAGCCAGTCCTAAGAAGCTACGAATCTCTGAAGGTGTCTTCGGTGCTCCCTAGTTCATAATCGCTTCAATCTTAGCGGGATCAACTTGGATACCACGCTCACTGACAACATGTCCAAGTAATTGGACCTCGCAAAGCCAGAATTCACATTTGGAGAATTTGGCATAAAGCTTCTCCTTCTGTAATAATTCTAGGATGCACCTTAAATGTTTCTCGTGATCAGAATGATTACGAGAATAGATAGGTATGTCGTCTATAAAGACAATGACAAATTTATCCAAGTATGGTTTGCAGACTCTATTCATGAGATCCATGAATGCTGCAGGTGCATTAGTGAGTCCGAAAGGCATCACCAAGAATTCATAGTGGCCATATCTGGTCCTGAAGGCCGTCTTCGGAACATCTTCAGTTCTGACCATTAGTTGATGATAGCCCGATCTTAAGTCAATATTCGAGAAGTAGCTTGCCCCTTGAAGTTGGTCAAACAAATCGTCGATCCTGGGTAATGGATAACGATTCTTGATCGTTATCTTGTTAAGCTCATGGTAGTCAATGCACATACGCATTGAACCATCCTTCTTTTTAACAAATAAAATTGGAGCTCCCCATGGTGATGAACTAGGCTGTATGAAGCCTTTTTCCAAAAGCTCATATAACTGAGTTCTCAACTCTTTCATCTCGGTCGGTACTAGGCGATAAGGAGCTCCTGCAACTGGTGCAGCTCCAGGTAGGATATCTATTCTGACTTCCACTTGCCTATTTGGAGGTAACCGGGTAATTCTTAGGGAACACATCTGGATACTCAGAGATGATAGGTATATCTTCAATCTTTGGCTTTGGCTCATCGACGGTTACTTGTGCCATGTAGATGACACAATCTCTCTTCAGACATCTAGATGCTTTAAGCATAGATACTTTCTTAGGAAATCCACAATGTATGTCTCCATGAATGTTGAGTATATCACCGGATGGGGATTTAATCTCGATGAGTTTCTTGTCACAGGCTATACGGGCTTGATTAAAAGATAACCAATCCATGCCTAAAACTACATCGAACCTCGCCGATTTCATTGGCAGAAAAGAGATAAGGATAGAATGATTCTTGACGGATATAAAGCATCCATCAAGAATGGAAGAAGCGGTTTCTATTGTTTCGTCGGCGAGTTCTACTTCAAGGTTATGTCTAGAGTTCTTATGGGCATATTTAACAATTTACTGAATTTTTGGTCTATAAAAGACTTATCAGCACCCGAATCGAAAAGAACTCTAGCATAAATGTCATTAATGAGGAAAGTACATGTGATGACATTATTATCATTGACCACCTCTCGAGCGTTCATCTGAAAAGCTCAAGCATTCGTCTTCTTTGCCCCACCATTCCTGCATTGTTATCTTTGTTGTTCTTATGGCAATTAGTTTTAGTGTGGCACTTTCTTGCCACAGGTAAAGCAAGTAGCATCCTTTAAGTCCTTGCAATCCAGGGTCGTATGCCCCATTTTCTTACAAATACCATAAGGCTTAGCTTGCAGATCAAACCGACACTGTCCCCCCGTGTCGTTTTTATAGATCTTGCACACTGGCTTATCATCAGACTTGTGGTGGTTCTTGTTGAACCCAGACCTATTCTTTTTCTTAAACCTCCGGGAGTTATCATCCACCCGCTTTCTTTTCCTATTAGTCTCAGTCCTGACTGATCGGTGCCTCACTAGATCTTGAGTGAGTGTCAGAGATAGGTCCACAGCAGACCTATATGTGCTGGGCTTCAAAGCCCTGACCGTACCCTTGAGTTCCGGTGCTAGGCCACCAATGAAACGCGCAATGCGTTTGGGTTCAGGGGTGATGAGGTATGGTACTAACCTTGACAAGGAGTTATAGTCGGTGACATATTTCCGACAATCCAAATTTTTCATTGATAGAGTCAGGAAATCTGACTTGATCTTTTCCACCTCGTGAGGTGGGCAGTAAGTATCCTTCACTAGGTCCACAAACTTGGACCAGCTTAAATTGTACAGATGTACTTTTCCAGCTGGTTGAACCGTAGCCTTCCACCATATTAGGGCATCGCCCTTAAACGATTCTGACACATATTTCACAACATCCTTGTTAGCACAACCGCTTATCTCTACTATGGTTTCCATTTAATCCAACCATCTAAGAGCTTCCACAGCTCCTTTCTCAATCCCGAGGCTTACAAGACACAAAATATTTATAGGAACAACCGTCCTTGTAGGTATGCGTCTTGTGTTGATGTTCCTGCCTCTCACTCCTCACATTTGAGGAGTGTTACCGAGTTTTTCTTTTCGATCAGAGGGAGGAGGCTTCGAGAATTGTTTAGAAGTATGTTTGGAAGTATGCTTTGTATGTTTGGAATGAGAAGCACTCGACTCCTGTTGTTTTACTATAAAGGCATTCATGGCCTTGCCAACTTCTGTGGCTATAATGGCTTGTAGTTTGTTCCTATCGACGTTATTATTGGCGTTGTCATTGTGTCTGCTACTGGATCCATCTGAGTTAGCCATATTTGCTTTATGCTATATACAAATTTGTATTTGTTAGTTGTCGTAGCAGATGACTTATATACCATGGTATCGATAAACCATATAGGCTTTTAAAACGGATATATAAATCATTTGCCTTTTAGGGCTAATGGTCATAATGCCACAATTTTCCAGGCTTAAAACATTTTAAATTGATGTTATAAATAATTAGCCTAGGTTTTCAAATGACCATCAAAGGCAACTGAATTTGGACATAGTCCTTCAGTTTTGGACAGTGGATCGTAAAGTCACATCTGTCATTGTCATAATGACTATTTAAGATTGCTCGTAAGCTTGTCACAAAGGACTTGAATTGTGGCACTAAATGCCTTGTCATAAAAGACGATAAAATTTATGGCTACAAGGCCTATCCCAAGGGATATCGAATTGTGGCACTAGGCCTGTCACTTAGGACTTATAGATATGGCACAAAAGGCCTTGTCACTAAAAGACATATAATTATATATAAGCCATGATCAATTGATCAAGAGGCTTTTAAAGATTTGGACAGGGAGTCGTAGACTATAACTATCATTGTCACTAATGGACACGAAATACGACTCGTAAGCACTTCATCACTTAATGGATGTTGTTTAATACCCCATAGGTATTATATCACAAATGGATGTTTAATAATCATAGCCTGTAGGGGATACATCACTAATGGATGTTAAATCATAGCCCGTGGGCGCTACATCACTAATGGATGTTTAATCATAGATCGTAGGCACTACATCACTAATGGATGTTTAATCATGGCCCGTAGGCACTACATCACTAACGGATGTTTTTAATAATAATAGCTCGTAAGCTTACATCACTAATGGATGTTTTAATCATAATAGCTCGTAAGCTATACATCAATAATGGATGTTTTTAATAATAATAGCTCGTAAGCTATACATCACTAATGGATGTTTATGATCATCGCATTGATGATACTAGCCTTGATCTAATTTGACCATATAGGCTTATTAGGCTTGGACGTAGTCCAATTACCTTGGCGACTAGTGTGGTTCCTCAAGTCACACAGCCAGGAGGGCTAACGTTACTTGAATGCTAACACATAATAATTGTCTTTATGGTTTAAATGATCTAGTCATGGTCGCAGTGACTACATAGACTAGGAGGCTTGAACATAGTTCACCACCTCTGGATAGAAGGGATGACCTTCCTTAACTATCATGGTAGAAGGCTATACATCTTAACTACCATATTTGCCAATTAGTGTGACCTTATCACTTGGCTGGTGTAAACCATTAAGAAGATCTTTTGGAATTATATAGCGGATCAATAAAGTTCGAATTAATATCGAGACGATCGCTTGAACAAAGGATGTAACGAATACATATATTATGGATAATCCCAATAGTTTCATTAAAGAAAAGATATTACAAAATTTGCCTTAATAGGACTTTTAATAATTAACTTGTCCACACAGGGACTAAAGAAATACATATCCACGCAGGGAGTTTTGGAAATTTAAATACATGAAATAAATAATAAATACAAAGGATTTTATTCATCCTTGTTCCCTTTGATCATCTTAGTAAATCTTTTGAAGAATTTACTGGTTTTCTTCTCTGATCTCTCAGCCTGCTGTTGTATTTCCTTCATTCGTTCAAAGGCCTCATTAATGGCCTCCAATTGTTTTGATGGCTGAGGTTATGGTGGTGGTTGTGGCATCACCAGATAGGGGTATCCATGATTTGGATATTCAGTAGGTGGGTAAGAAGGATAAGGAGGGGGTAAAGTGCATTCTGCACGACCGCTTGCATATAAGGGCCGTTTGTTGGCGTCTGATAAAAGTCCACCGAAGTAGAAGGATAAAAGGGGTTGTATCCGGACGAACCCGGATAACTGGGTATCAGGTTTTCAAAACCCGACGGTGGTTGTTGTACCACAGGTGGTGGTATCGGATCAACCACAGGTTGTGGTGTCGGTTCCACCACAGGTGAAGTGTTTGAGGGTCCATCCATTTGTGGGTCCTCAGGAATTGTAGGGTAGGTCTGGGGCAAAGGTGGCAGCGATCCCGACCTTTGTCTGGCACGCACCGACATGCGTGCACCACGCTTTCGTCGTGGTTGTGGTTCAGGTGGTGGTTGTTGTTGGTCCACCGGTTCCATTTGTGCATCCTCAATAGGAGGCGGTGGAGGAGTATGGTATGAAGGAGTATTATGGTAGGAAGGGATGTTGTAAAAATTATATTGTTCCCACCTTTGTTGGAACTCGTCTGGACCCCTATAAGGTAATCCAGCAAGGGAGTTTGACCTGCTAGATAGTTCGATCGGGTGGCCAAATGATCCTGTTAACGGCATCTCAGATAAGAATCCTCATCTATATGGTGGGAGAGTTGACTGGAGGTGTAACTGAAGGTGATCTCAAATAAATGTTTGGGTTAAATCTCCATGATATGAATGAGAGTGTGTGTGGTGAGAATGATGCGATTGATGGGAGTGGTGCGAATGTTGGGAGTGGTGTGAGTTGTGGGAGTTTGGCGGAGAATACTCATGGGAGATTGAGTGTCTAATTGGTTCACAAGGTGACGAAGATTCTCCAGATCCTTCGTACGGGTTTGGGCTGGGTATATAGCGAAGGTCTAGTCATTGAAGGTCCGCCCCTCATGGGACCTTTTCCTTTTCCTCCTCTTCCATGGAATCTAGGCGGCATTTTTCCTGCTTCGAAAACAAGTTAAAACAAAAACGGGCAATAATAAATAAAACAATGCAATGAGTAATCCTAGGTCAAAGCCTAGACTCGAAAGTCTAAGGAATGTGTTACTGTGTTGTTTGAGATCAACATAAAAGACTAGTGTTGAATTCACTCAAACGTTGGCTCTGATACCAACCTATCACACCCCGATTTCCATGTATGTTCCGGTGGGCCCGGTGGGGAGTATTGTGACGTAAGTTGATAACATTATAACCAAACAACATAGAGCAAGGCAGCGAAGTCTTGGATTTAAAATATTATTACAAACCGATAATGTTCAAAGTTCAAAATAATAAATACAAACGGCTTGTAATAAAGATCCACAGGCGGATCGTAAATTTACATAAAATGATGTTCAACAGACTTTGGGCACGACTAATAACTTGCAAGATTCTCTACGTCATTACCAAGCAGCTCCTAACCTATTACGTGTTGTACCTGTATCTTAGTCTTTTGAAAACACGTCAGTTTACACTGGTAAATACAAATAACGACACATTTTGAAAATCTTTCAAAATTTGTTTTAAGTGCACATGGCACATTTTCATAAATAACTTGGGACAATTCAAAATGATCTTGTATACAGTTTTACAGGTCTGTCAATACATATGGGGTCCGGTGCAGAAACCGAATAACCTGATTAACCGAGACACCACTTAAATAACTCCGGAGAGTATATAAAAATAATTTAGCATTAGCATCTCACAGGTGTATGCCTACACCCAGTGCATTTGGTCGTGGCCATTAGTAACTTAAATGAGCCGAGGATATCTAGGACACGGTCGAGTTAACCCCCAATGTTTAAGTTATCGGACAATACAGATTAAAACGGGCTATGAGATTTAGTTAAATCACAATCCGACAACATGATCCCATACCCGACCAAGCGGCAATAATTTACCATATCCCAAGCCCGTATAGGGAAAATAGGTTAAAAGTATTTACCTGAGCTAGTTCTTCAAATGAATAATAAATCAGCCGTTAACCAAGAGATAAGTAAAGAATACAATCTACCGAGTTGCTTCTAGTCTAGAATGATGGTATTAATAACCAATTAGGATGTTAACGGGTCCTTAGTTAAGTCATAGACTTTGACCGGCTAGTCTTAAGTTTAATAATTATGGTACGATACGCTAGATTAAGCGATGACTGGAATAGAATGTGGTTTAAACCTGTCAAGTACTAAGACTTGTTTATAACGGGTAACATATAACATTCTGGATTTTGATGTAAAAATGATAAGGTTAAACCCGTTTTGGTTAAATTGTGTAAACTAGTCACGTTGGTTTAACCATACGCATATAAGTGAAACCGGGTAACCGGACGAGTCATATAAAAGTTCCATATGCCATTATACTCTAAACAGTTATAATATCAGTAGGATATCAACATGTGTGCCCATTAAGGTTTTAAAATCAAGTTAAGCCTCCTAAGGGCGTTTTGGTCATTTTACAACTTATAAAAGGAGCTTACAAGTAAATTGATGTCATGGTCATAAACATTCTGGAAAAATATTGAATTTATGATGTTATATCATTAGGGTATCAAATATATGTGTGGTTTATAGTTTAAAACAATATTATGCTCCGTAGGGGTATTTTGGTCATTTCACACATAGTTTTGATAGCTTATTTGGGATTCTAAGTTTAGGTCATGTACCTACTGTAAAAATATTTAAGAGAAGTTTAATAATCAGTAGGTAACAAGTTTTGGTTCATAAATATGGTTTTAAACCATACTATGAGCCGAAATGGCGATGAAGTCGCTAAATGACGATTTAAATTGATGTTTAAAGAAAACTTATGTTATGAATAGGTTTATATGATGAAAATATGTTGTATAATACAATATATTAGTAAACAAAAGGTTTTGCACATTAAGAATGATTAAAACCCATTTTAAGTGTCGTAAGGGCAATATCGTCATTTAAGGACTTAATACAAAGATTTATTTGTAAACTCAGTTTATAATCTGATTTCATATCCCAATGAGTCCTACTTATGATATTACATCAGTAGGTAATGAGCTTTGATGAAGAAATTATGTTTAAACCAATTTAGATGCCAAAAAGGGTAATTTGGTCACTTAAAAGCATAACTTATGCCATTTAATCAAGACTCAGTTTATGACAAGAATGTTGGCATCAAAATAAGTTAGACAAGAAAACATATCAGTTTACGAGTACTTTATATGCTCATTTATAGATTAAACCTTGTTTTAAGCAAAAAGGGCATTTTAGTTACATAAGGCATATTTAAAGGAAACTTGTATAAAACTCCGAATACTATATGACTATGTAGTATAACTCCATAGGGTTATTCTACAACATAACATGGTCATAATGCAACTTAGAATCAGTAGATAAAGTTGCTAATTCGGGTCAGAATCGAAAGTTAAAGCAGAAGTCAAACTTCGTGACTTTCGGTTGTGAACCGACCTTAAACCTGGAATTGACGAGCCGAACATGTTTACACATGTTCTAACATTATTACCAAGTTATTAAAGTGATTAAACACATTTTATAACTCCTACATTATCATAAATGAATTTATTTAAAATGTGACCCGTTTGACTTTTTATGAACATAACTTTGAACCGTTAATTGACCAAGCAAACGTGATTTCCAGGAGGTGCCCTCTTGATGGATTAACACATACCTTATTACGATCACGTAGCCATGTTCGTACCGAACAATGGTTGGACCATAATGGTCTTAACCGAAGGTCAAAGCGTTATTACGATAACGCTTTAACTTTTGGCTTAAAGCTTACAAAAATGAAAGAACAAGGTTGGAACACTTACAAGTGATCCAAAAGAAGACTTAGAACTCGTAGGATGTCACCAAAGATCTCAGGAACTTCCAAGTTGAGCTAGAGAGGAGAAGATGAGAATGAGCAAAGAAAAGAGGCAACTTAGGTGCTCTTTTATAGTTGAGGAGGGTGTATGGAGCAGGTGCCAGGTGTTAGAGGTATTCTAGGAGGTCTCCAAGTGTCATTGGTCGTCGCACAAGCTGCTCAAAGGGTGGCATTGGCGGGATATGTGGCAGGGCAGCAAGCTGGCAAGTTTTTTTGTCACTGGCAGGTCCTTGCGGACCGTAACCATAAGCGGTTGCGGTCCGTAAGGACCCTTGGCGCCCACAGTTTTGAATATGGTTACGGACCGTAAGCACCAAGCTTTGCGGTCCGTAACCGCCCCTCAGCCACTTTAGTTATTAGGTCTTACGATCAGTAACCATATGTGGTTACGGTCCGCAAGACCTTCCAGAAGCCAAAGTTTGGCATTTTGTTATGTTTAGTCCCTCAACTTTTGTTGTCACCATTCAGAGGTTATAATTATAACATGATGGCAATCTTAGTCCCTCTCGTTTAGCACATGGCATATGAGGATCAGCGGGACACGTGTCGGTACATTACCGGTCACGAAAATACGAGGTGTTACAATAAGACGATGAAACAATTGAATCAAATAAATATTGTTTCCTTGGATGTTTGGGGCGGAACACAACTTCATTCCTAGCTCTCCAAATAAGCTACCAAATTTGAACAAACCGAGCACATAACAATAGCAGTATCTAGACCATGTTACTGAGATTAATCTTGTTGGAAGATGATCGATGGTTAATCTTCACACATGTATGTTAATTTTTCTAGGGACACACTTACACCCACCTAGTGGTGTTAATACCATCAGGGTACACCCATCTATGTAAGTTTTAACATTTTTCACATAGAAAAGATTTTCCAAATCCCAATCCATTCACATTTATCTTCCATCCCATTCTAGGAAATCCGTAGAAAACTGATAGCAAATTAGAGAATTGAACATATTTGACACCCCCTCTATTCTGCCAAGATCGCCTACAAATAGGGCGTTCAACACTGAGACAGTCACTAACACACACTTTTTTTCCAACTCCAACAGAACAAACGAAGGAAACTAGAACATGAATTTGCATTACCAATCCAAACTTCGTCCCAAATATAGGTCATACTACCATTGCCGATTTTTTTCATCGAAGACAGAGGATAATATCATGAATATGTAATCATTCACGGTCGTACTTATTTTTGACCATATAATGTGTAGCATACCCGAATTATCCATTTTATCAACATATATACTTTCTACATCTTTTAGGAAATATCACTTTGTTTTTATCATATAAGAGAAAAAAATTTGTAAGAAGAAAAAAAAAAAGTTTTAACCAATAAGAATGCTTCATTATACTTCATTTAATATTTGCAGTTAATTATGTAAGAGTTTATTTGTAAACTTACATATATCATTAACTTCTAGTATTCCTCTTTAATAGCTAGTACATGAAATTTGTAACTTATTTTAAAAATATATTTTTTTTTCAAAAAATAATAAATAAGTTAATTTAGAGTGTAAGACAAATTACTAGGTGTATAGGATAAATTACGAGTTGTGTAGGATAAATTTAAAAAATAACCAGTGTAGAGGATGATAGTCTTTACGACTAATTAATTAGTTAAATATGTAATAAATGAAATAAAAGAAAAACTACTTAATATTTTACAATTGTACCTCATTTGTTCTTTTTCTTCTTAATTAAATTTTCTGCTCAAAGGAACCTCCTCCTATACATATATAATTTCATATATAATATATATCTTTTGGTTGTTTTTATAATTGTATATTGTATATTATTAAGAAATAACAAACTAGTCTAAGTTTGGGAGCCTAGTTAAGCTTGATATACGAAGTTTGGGTTCGAACCAGTTTACCTAGTAGGTTTCAATTTAGGTTCGAGCTCTATCGTTCAAGTTTAGGTTGATTCAAGCTTTAAACCGTCACAACACTAAAGAGATGGACCTATACTTCAAGCTCCTGGTCGAATAACATCAACATCGATGTGCTCATACGTATAACAATATAACTAATACGTTCACACATATCTATATCTATACTATATAATAAAATAAACCTATGGGTGACACGTGTCATTCATTAAAGTTATCTATTTTTCCCGTATCTCTTCCCTGCTTAATTCTCTTCTACTTAATTACAAATATTTATTTTTTATAATTAAAGATATCCATTATATATAGATAAGATTAGATAAACACCCATTTAAATTCTTTCATTCCTATATATTTTTAAAGAAATATAATAACAATCTATTAACTTAACATAAAATAATCTTTAAATTATATAAATAAAAATATTAATATATTCAGTTTTCACTATTTTCCACCGTTTTTTCAATTCTCTTCATCCTCACTTATTTACATGTCATATATTATTCATACAGATTTTTTGTGTTTTCTTTTAGCTAAAACATCTAAATGATCATACATCTCTTTATTTATGCGTATCAAATTAGATTAGAAGTTCGTATATAATATATCCATATAAGAATACAAATAAATTGTATTTTAGTAGAATTAATATATTTTGTTTAGTATAACGGGTAATTTATTAATACTAATTTCAATGTTCATTGCCATACAATTATTTTATTTTATTTTTCGCTTATATCTTATTTATTTAATATTTCTCTTTTTAATTATTTCTTTGGTTTTTCTGCTTATTAGTAACTATTCAATATTTCATAATTCAACCATGTGTAAGTGTAACACACAAGTTTCTAACATATTAATAAATTAAAAAAAACAAAGGTTATAAAAACATATATTAACAAATGTGTCTACTAATCGATTACATTATATGTATTCAAGCCGTGTAATATACAGGTTTTTAAAATGTAATTTTTTATTACTTAGTATATAAAATTATATTTATTCGGCCTTTCTAATACACCTTAATACACCTTAGCTCAAACAAAATATCACTTTCAAGTTTTAGACTACTTGTTTTAGTCTTTTTTTTAACGATAAACTTGGATCACTGACGGACCACTGGAGTATCATCGTGCCACCAATGGAACCACCCGATCATATCCATCTCCACTAGACATAATGCCTATACACAAATTCAGGAGAAAACCCAATAAATATGGGAAACCCCTCTTCCCGTGAGAATCGAACCCAGAACCTATTGATTCTAAAGTCTTATCCAACTCCAAGATACCTCGTTTCAGTCTTGACACGTTAACATGGTAATGTATATATTCTAATATCCTTGCTCCTTTGTTTTTGGTCTTTGTTCTTTTGTGGTGCATATCTAGGCAAGTGTCCCCTGTACTTTAGAAACATTAGCATACATTTGTTTGGTCCAAGATATAGAAAAATTTAGGATGCTTGTTTATATCGGAGAATATATACATTTAAGTCCTTCATCTTTTATTGATGCTTGTTTTCACCTCTTAGTTAGAAGTCCACAAAGTTTGAGAGTTGTTCGTTTTAGTATACGTAATTAAAATTGTCTAAAAACATAAATTGTTACTTTTATCGTACGAAAAATATGAACAACAAAAGAAACTAGCAAGACGCTAGAGACAAGCAAACAACAACAACAATAATTAGAAGAAAAATTTACCCCAATCTTTTCAAGACAAATTTTTATAGCTAGACTTGTTCTTAATCCAAAAATAACCAAGCGCCTTGATATCAAGTAGATGACAATGATAAGATTTTAAAACCACAAGGACACAGATACAAGAAAAAAACCTTTTGGATGAAACTAGCAAAAGTGACCAAACAAACTAGATAGACGCAAATGACAATTTACTCTGAAAATAAAAATATGAAAAATCCCGAACAAAAAATAAACTACAAGGTAGTTAAGGGACTATTGTACATATAACCAAGCGCCTTGATATTAAGTGGATGAAAGGACAAGATTTGAAAACCACAAGAACCCCAGACATGAAAGAAAAACTTTTTGAACGAAACTAGCAAAAATGATCAAACCAACCACATAAACAAAAATGACAGTATACTCTAAAAAGAAAAACATGAAACGTTCTGAACTCAAATAGAACTACAAGGTAGTTAAGGGACTACCGTGCATATAACCAAACGCCTTGATTCAAGTGGATGATAATGACAAAATTTGAAAACCACAAGAACCCAGAACACAAAAGAAAATCTTTTTGGACAAAACTAGCCAAAATGACTAAACCAACTACGTAAACGAAAATGATAATTTATTTACTCTAAAAGAAATACATGAAAAGTCAAAAGACTAAAAATAAACAACAAGGTAGTTAAGGGGGCTATTTTGCATTTACCCACAACCCTAAACCCTTGTCTAATGTCTTCTTCAAGCGTATACATATACATCATTTCATACTTTCACTCACTCCTGCTGCTTCCCCTTAACGCCATCACTCCGATCAACTTCCGGCGATCAATTTTTCACCGGTAAATGTTCCAACTTTCTTGATTCTTTTCATCTTTACATACATCATGCATTTGATCAATACCCATGTGTGTTTTATCACATAACTCAATAAAAATTCAATCTTTCTTTATTTTCATGCATTTGATCAATACCCATGTGTGTTTTTATTACATAACTTAATAAAAATTCAATCTTTCTTTATTTTCAGTTGTTATTTGTTCATGCTATAATGCCTGCATCGTTAGAGATCACAGCAGCAGAGTTCTTACAAGTATGTATCTTTTTATTCATTAATTCTTTTCAAACAGTTCAACTATTTAAATTTATTATTAATTGGAGAGTTAACAATTTAATATCTGATTTTAGGGTTCAAAAAGCTGTAAACTTTACTTGCCTAAACCCTTACCAAAGAGTAGAAATTCTCATTTGCTGTTCGGTTCGACTCGCGGTTAAAGAAACAGTTCTGTGAGAGTATGCAGTCAAGGTGTTCGACGAAATGCGTCTGAGAAAATCCGGGCTGTGGTGTCTGTAGACTCGCAACAGTTAGGTAGTGTGGATGATGTCGAAACCGAAAAAGTGATTCATTTTTTCAGAACTCCGTTGATTCAAGAAAGCGCGACCGATGAGTTGCTCAAGTCGGTTCAAACGAAAATATCGGATAAGATTGTCGGGTTGAAAACCGAACAGTGTTTTAACATCGGGGTTGACAAAGATCTGTCAAACGAGAAGCTTTCGGTGCTCAAATGGCTTCTGCAAGAGACGTACGAGCCGGAGAATTTAGGGGATGAAAGTTTTATTGGGAAAGAGACGAAAGACGGGTTTAAGACAGTGGTTGTTGAATTTGGTCCTAGGTTATCGTTTACGACAGCTTGGTCTGCAAACGCTGTGTCCATATGTCACGCGTGTGGGCTATCGGAAGTCAACAGGTTAGAACGATCAAGGCGGTACTTTTATACGTTAAAGCCGAAAGCGCACCGCTTCTAGATAGTCAGATTGTCGAGTTTGCTGCAATGGTGCATGATCGAATGACCGAATGCGATTTATCCAAACAAACTTTGTTTCGTTCAAAACGAGTGTAGTTCCGGAGGAGGTTTATTACGTACCCGTAATGGAAAACGGGAGGAAGCGTTGGAGGAAATTAACCAACGAATGGGGTTAGCGTTTGACGAACAAGATTTACAATACTACACTAAACTGTTTAAAGTCGATATTAAACGAGACCCCACGAACGTTGAGCTTTTTGATATCGCACAGTCGAACAGCGAGCACAGCCGGCACTGGTTTTTTACCGGAATGATTGTCGTAGACGGTCAACCGATGAACAAGACGTTACTGCAGATCGTAAAGAGCACGCTAAAAGCAAACCCTAATAATTCGGTGATTGGGTTTAAAGACAACTCAAGTGCGATCAAAGGGTTTTTAACAAACCCATTACACCTACTCAGCCTGGTACACATCTTCGTTAACCCCGGTTGCGCAAGATCTCGACATTCTGTTTACAGCCGAGACGCATAATTTCCCGTGTGCGGTTGCACCGTTCCCCGGTGCGGAAACGGGTGCGGGAGGGCGAATCAGGGATACGCACGCAACGGGTCGGGGGTCTTTTGTGGTGGCATCGACAGCTGGATATTGTGTCGGGAATCTTAACATCGAGGGCGCGTACGCTCCTGGGAAGACAAATCTTTCGACTATCCCGTCGCATCTAGCTTCACCGTTACAAATACTCGTTGACGCAAGCAATGGTGCGTCAGATTACGGTAACAAATTCGGTGAACCGTTGATTCAAGGGTACACAAGAACGTTCGGAATGCGGCTTCCAAGCGGCGAGAGACGCGAATGGTTGAAACCGATTATGGTTAGCGCAGGTATCGGGCAAATCGATCATACCCATATAACGAAAGGCGAGCCCGAAATCAGGATGTTGGTTGTTAAAATCGGTGGGCCTGCTTATCGAATAGGAATGGGAGGTGGGGCAGCGTCAAGTATGGTTAGTGGACAGAACGACGCTGAACTGGATTTTAACGCTGTCCAGCGTGGTGATGCTGAGATGGCACAAAAGTTGTACCGCGTTGTTCGTGCGTGTATCGAAATGGGCGAGAATAACCCGATTGTTAGCATACACGATCAGGGCGCTGGTGGTAACTGTAATGTTGTTAAAGAAATTATATATCCGGAAGGTGCTACGATCGATATTCGGTCTATCGTTGTCGGTGATCATACGATGTCGGTTTTGGAAATCTGGGGTGCGGAATACCAAGAACAAGATGCGATGTTGGTCAATGCTAAAAGCCGTAATCTTCTGGAGAGTATCTGTAAACGAGAACGGGTGTCAATGGCGGTTATCGGAACTATAAGCGGCGAAGGGTGTGTACGGTTAATAGACAGCTACGCAACCGAAAAACCACCCGCCGTCGATCTCGAACTCGAAAAAGTTCTCGGCGACATGCCTCAAAAAACGTTTGAATTTCACCGTGTAAACGATAAACACGAACCTCTCGAAATAGCTCCAGGGGTTACGTTAATGGATTCACTTGAACGGGTATTAAGATTACCATCAATCTGTTCTAAACGTTTCTTAGCGACTAAAGTCGATCGTTGCGTTACCGGGCTCGTCGCCCAGCAACAAACCGTGGGTCCGTTACAGATCACTCTTGCTGACGTGGCAGTTATCGCGCAAACGTTTACCGATTACACCGGTGGTGCGTGTGCGATCGGGGAGCAACCGATTAAAGGTTTACTCGACCCAAAAGCGATGGCGCGTTTGGCAGTCGGAGAAGCGTTAACGAATCTCGTTTGGACTAAAGTAACTAGTTTAAGTGACGTGAAAGCGAGCGGAAACTGGATGTACGCTGCGAAATTTGACGGTGAAGGTGCGTCAATGTACGACGCTGCGGTTGCGCTTTCAGAAGCAATGATTGAGCTCGGTATCGCGATTGATGGCGGTAAAGATAGTCTTTCGATGGCGGCTCAGGCTTCCGGTGAAGTGGTAAAAGCTCCTGGTAATCTTGTAATTAGTGCTTACGTCACGTGTTCTGATATAACGAAAACCGTCACACCGGATTTGAAGCTTAAAGATGATGGTGTTTTGGTTCATATTGACTTGGGTAAAGGAAAACGACGGCTAGGTGGCTCGGCCCTTTCGCAAGTACGTTTTCTTTTTCGTTTATTACATTTTACTATGTGTGTATCGTTTACCTAGTAGGCCTGTAAATGAACCGAATGAACACGGACATATAATCGAACACTTTTTTTTGTTCATATTCATTTTTTAAGAAAATGGACATGTTACTGTTCGTTTATGTTCGTTTGTTTAAAACCTAAATGAACAGGTCACGAACATAAACAAACAAACAACAAACATAGACGAACATAATTTAACAAATAATAAACAACACAAATGAACATAATTGAACAAACATAAATGAACATAACTGACTTAACATAAATGAACATAAAGTATTTTTTTTTGTATAAATTAGTGATTAATTATGATAAATACCATTGGAAAACCAATTTTTTATTACTAGAAAACCCAATTACTAATTTGTTATATATAAAAAGGTAGTTAGAAAGTTCATTTTATTTTTAGTATTTATATAATTATAACTACTTATGTATTTAAATTGAAACGACAAACATAAACGAACGAACATAAACAAATGTAAATAAACGAATATAAATGAACAAACAAAACGTGTGTTTATGTTCGTTCGTCTAATTAAATGAACAAAAAATTGTGTTCATGTCTGTTCGTTAATTAAATAAACGAACATAAATGAACTTCCCGCCGAACAAGTTCATGAACGTTCGGTTCGTTTACAGGCCTATTAGTTAGTATTAGCTATGAACTATTCGGGTTTGCTCCAAGTTGGGAACTTGGAGCAAATCGGCTGTGTAACGGGCAAAACAGTTATTTGTGGACCGGGTCGGGTTGACCGAAGACTTTTTTTTCTCTAAATTATTATAGGCAGTTAGTGTGTTGAATGTGATTACGAAATACTATTTATTTTGATAATGATCTAGCTTTTGAGTTGAAAATACTTTTGACCCATTGCCTGCTGCTATGGCTGCAAATCGCTGCCCGGTTCACGAATTGTTCACTGAACGTTCGGTTCGTTTGTAGGTCTACCAGCCGCGCCTATAGTCAGAGGAGTCAAATGCAATTGGCATTAAATTAGTGTTGAGTTTTTAATTTAATTTTCTTGGATTTCTTTTTAACATTTCACAGGTGTTTGACCAAATCGGCGACGAATGTCCGGACGTTGACGATGTTTCTTACCTCAAAACAGTTTTTGAGGTTGTTCAAGAACTACTAACAGACGAACTAATCTCAGCCGGTCACGATATCAGTGACGGTGGGCTTATCGTTACGGTTCTCGAGATGGCTTTTGCCGGAAACTGCGGTGTTCAAATCAGTTTAAATTCACATGGAAAAAGCATCTTCGAAACGTTATATTCAGAAGAACTCGGTCTTGTTCTCGAGGTCAGCAAGTCAAACTTGGTCAAAGTGACAACAATCCTTAAAAACCGTGGCGTTAGTTCCGAAACCATAGGGCAGGTAACTGCTGAACCAATGATCGGTTTAAAGATCGATGGAATGACATATTTAAATGAGAAAACCGTCGATCTTCGAGACATTTGGGAAGAAACCGGGTTTCATATCGAGAAAAAACACAAGTTAGCCGCTTGTGTGACATCAGAAAAAAAGGATTAAAAAACCGACACGAACCCGAATGGCGGTTAACGTTTACGCCAAAATTTACTGATGAGAAGCACATGAATGCCTTTAGTAAACCGAAAGTGGCGGTGATTCGGGAAGAGGGTAGCAACGGTGACCGTGAAATGTCTGCTGCGTTTTTCGCTTCGGGGTTTGAGCCGTGGGATGTTACCATGTCGGATCTTCTAAACGGGTCGGTTTCTTTAAACGGGTTTCGGGGTATTGTGTTTGTCGGTGGCTTTAGTTACGGTGACGTGCTCGATTCTGCGAAAGGCTGGGCCGCTTCTATACGGTTAAACCATCACTATTAAGCCAGTTTCAAGAGTTCTATAACCGTACCAATACTTTTAGTCTTGGGGTCTGCAACGGGTGCCAGCTCATGGCTCTATTGGGCTGGATTCCGGGCCCGAAAGTCGGTGGAACTTTAGGAACTGGTGGCGACCCGGCCCAGCCCAGATTCATACACAACGAGTCAGGTGGGTTCGAGTGTCGGTTCACTAACGTGACGTTAAAAGAATCGCCAGCGATAATGTTTAAAGGGATGGAAGGTAGCACGTTAGGTGTTTGGGCCGCACATGGTGAAAGGAAAAGCGTATTTTCCCGATAAAGTGATTTTTGATAGCGTTTTATCATCCGACCTGGCTCCGTTGAGATATTGTGATGATGATGGGAAAGTGACGAAAAAGTACCCGTTTAATTTGAACGGGTCGCCACTAGGTGTGGCGGCAATTTGCTCGCCAGATGGGCGGCATCTTGCTATGATGCCGCACCCTGAGCGGTATTTTATGATGTGGCAGTTCCCGTGGTATCCGCAGAACTGGGATGTTGAAAAGAAAGGCCCGAGCCCGTGGTTGAAGATGTTTCAGAATGCCCGAGAATGGTGTTCTTAATAAGCTAACTTGCGATTTCGGTGATTTAAGAATTATGTTTTTTTTTTGCTGAGAATGATGCAGAAACCTTGGTGTTTTTGGAACTGTTTTGTCTTTGAAGTATTCACATAAAAGTGTCATATGCTATGAAGGAGATGTTTCATAGAACACATATTTTTGTGATCTTAATTTTCGTATGTAAGAAGCTGAGGCTTGCCACAAGGGTTTTCTTGGTGGTTTTTTTGTTTCGGTTTTTATTGATATTTCGTTAATGAACATGAACGCAGGCATGTTCGTATTCGTTCATTTCGTTTTAACCGAACATGAACGTGAACATATAATTTAATCGAACACATTTCATGTTCGTTCATTAAGAAATGAGCATGTTCATCTTCTTGTTCGTTTAAAACCAAGGAACATAAACAAACAAACTTAAGACAAACATAAACGAACCGAAAGTAGTTTTTTTATATTAATTAATGATTAGTTACGATAAGTTTAATTCGAAAGCTCTTTTACATTTTATTACTAGGAAGCCCAATCACTAATTAGTTATTTTATATAAGTATTTAAAATTTTTATTTAATGTTTTATTTATATAAATATAACTGGTTATATATTCATTAAAATTTAAACGAATGTAAATTA
This sequence comes from Scalesia atractyloides, assembly GCA_947069175.1. Taxonomy (NCBI): domain Eukaryota; kingdom Viridiplantae; phylum Streptophyta; class Magnoliopsida; order Asterales; family Asteraceae; genus Scalesia; species Scalesia atractyloides. Next base: position 85,187,492 of record CAMTDV010000025.1, read on the forward strand.
ACAAACACAAATGAACTAGCATTTCATGAACATAACTGAACAAACAGAACGTGTGTTCATGTTCGTTCATTTAATTAAATGAATAAAAGTTCATGTTCATTCGAACGAACTTTCCATTGAAGTTTGATTCATTTACAAGGTATAGCAATTTTGCACTCGTCGTTCACGGACTAACGAATGTCGTATAGATTTTGGCATACAAGAACCCTGTTGTACGCATTTATGGTACAAAAGAGCCAGGACAGATTCGGTTCGGCAAGGTTTTGTTTGATTTTATCTAGCAAAATTGGCAATGTTCAATGCGATTTTATGTAGCAAAAGTCAAATATGTTGTATATACAGGTCCACAAGTTGCCAAATTGCAATATCAAAACATCATATTACACCAATAGAAGGATGTGTTGCACTCTTTTGGGCACTGATTTTTCTTTATTGATATAAGACATCACATTAAGATCACAAAGCAAACATTGTCATTAACCATGCATAATTTCACAACTAAAAAGAGACGGTACTCTAGTTTGTTACATGTAGACAGTTATAAGTTTAATTTAAAATAATACTATTATTTAACGAACAATAGGATGCTACTTCTATCTTCATCTACTATACACACTGACCAAATTTAATACCATAAAATTTCAACGTAGAACTAGGGGACTAGCATCGTATAGCACCACTTTGATTGTCGTTTTCAACATTCATGAAAAACCACAAGACAACTTTTTACATTGGATGAAGTAGAAACAACCAAAATGAAACGTAAGACACAGGTTTCGCCTAGCATAATAAGAACTATATCGTACTATACACTTGGTTAAAAGCGAGAGGCGCACAAAAGTGACGAGTCTAAAACGTGAAGCGGAGCGCAAAAGCAGCAGGTTTCTCGTACCCGAGGCGCAAGCTAATTATATATATATTTTTTTTATATATCCCATAGGTTTTTAGCTGAACATAAGGTTATATTTTATTTTATTTTTTTTTAAAATTATTTTAGTTGCATGTAAAACCCAAAAAACTCAACGTACAATATTTAGATGCATAAATACGCCTCAGGTTCAAGAGGCGCGCCCCTCAGGCCAAAGAAACCCAGAAAAATCCCCCCAAAAACGCGCCTTTTTGACGCTTCTTGTACTTACTCTAGGCGCTTAGCGAAAAAGCCCAGGGTGTGCGCCTTGTTGTGCCTCGTGCTTAAGCATGCCTGAGGCGCACTTTCTATAACCAAGACTATACATGTATCCTATGCTTGAGCATGGTATGTGGCTTTGGGCTCACCCACACTTAATACCATTAGGACTGCCTAAAACCCTCACTCGCTTATATAAGAGCTCTTATATACGCATATTACGATACATTATCTAGACATATTCTATATTTAACCCATTGAAAGGGGATTTCAAACCCGATAATCCAAGTTTAGGTCTATAAGTTCAATTAACCATTACCATAAGCCACACAAAAAACAACTAATTAAGAGCAGGCCAATCTCAACCCTTTTAACCTCTAGACTCGTATCATTTTATTATCTTCTAATACAAGCACAATAGTCTCTTAAATTAATACAAGGTAATACAAATAACAATAACAACAAACAAACAAACTCTTGCACCAACTATAATAAAACTATTAACTCACCTTAAGTAATCATCAGAACGCTTGTTAAGCCTTCACATGCCTTCCCACATATGCCTGCACACGTTTTCGTGTTATAATCCGTTAAAAATAACCAATTTTTTTTACTAAAAAAATTAAGACCGTGATGCACAAAGAAGCTCTTATAACTGTAAGCAGATGAGATGATGAATGGTAACAAACTAACTGACCTCAACAAGTTTAGTAATTTTCAATTTAGAAAACGTCAAATATTGATCCGTTTTCTCTTGCGTTCGTGGGATCTGAACTCCTTGCATGGTACTCGTAACTTTCTCAACCACTTTCTTCACAATCGTTTTATAAACCTCTCTACTCATTTTACCTTCTTTCCACGTCGGCTTTAGAATCTCTTTAACAAATTCCACAAGCGCGATCTTAAAACCCCGCATCGCCTTTTCATCATTTCCCATATTACCCTCGTCCACTTTTCCTTCCACTTCAGTTTTTCCAACATTCGTATTGGATTTTTCAGCTTTTTTGTTCACATTTACTTCCACGTTCCCAACTGGTTCTGTCAACTTCTGATTCTCCATTGGCGCACTAGCTTTGACCGGCTCGTTGACCACTGTAGAGTAAAGTAACCCAAGCGCATTCGCGAAATTTAGGTCTTGAGATATCTGAGGGAGACTACTTGCTTGGGGATATCGTTTCTAGAAGCTTCTAGAGGTTTTCCATCTTCGTTAACCGAACGATTCAACTGACGATTATATCCATTCCGTTTAAACTAATATTGCCACTATCAGAGTTGTTATTGTCAGGAAAATTAGGATTTGGATTAGGATAATCATTATGATCCTGTGACCTTCCTTCACAGACGTCTGAATTTGGAACATCGTGTGAAAACCGGCAGTTATCACGGTTGCATCTACCCATAATAAAAAACTTGCACGGTTTGATATTTTGATTTGACTGACGCCTGTGATCTTGATCATTATTATAACCACTCTTGTGGGTTCTATAGTACTGGGACCCACCCGAGTATTCTGGTCTATTGTTACTCCACTTTTTGGCTGAATCGTTATCAAGTCGGTTCGAACCACCATCTCTAGATGGGCTCATAGCCCTGTCCTGTTCCCTGCCTCTACTCCTACTCCGGCTCCTACTTCTGGCTAACCCATGAGTCCTACCCCGGTCCCGACCTCGGGTTCGGTCCCGGTGTGGACTCCAACTCCTGCTCCTACTACGAGCTCTCTCCTTGCCGCCTACTACTCGACCGTCGCCCCTACATGTAGCATCAAACAGCAGCCAAAACATAAAAAATTATAATAATAGGAAACAAGTGTAAAATGCCATTTTCGTCCCTGAGGATTGGCCAGTTTTGTGACTTTCGTCCAAAGGTTTGTTTTTCCGCATTTGGATCCAAAAAGTTTGAAATCTTGCCATTTTCATCCGACTCGTAAACTCCATCAATTTTTCTCCGTTAAGTCGGTCTTTTAGACATTTCTTTATTAAACTAAAAACACTATAAGAAATAAAGATCCACCCCTGTTCACATTATTTCTTACAGTGTTTTTAGTTTAATTTTTTTTTGTCTAAAAAGACGGTAATACCCCTGACTTAATAGAGAAAGATGGATGGAGTTAACAAGTCAGATGAAAATGACAAGATTTCAAACCTTTTGGATCCAAGTGTGAAAAAACAAATCTTTGGCCGAAAGTCGCAAAACTGGCCAAACGAAAATGGCATTTTACTCAAAAAACAAAAATTACCACTTTCTCCAAAGAAGCAACCAATTTAAAAGGAAGTGATCAATTTGGGCAACGGTTAATTGATAATGGGTAAAAGGTAGATAGTTAGCTAAAAACCCACATGTAGCATCAACAGAAGACCAAGGATTAAAAAAAAGTAAAAATAGAAAAAACCCACTTCTAGCAACCGGTTTGGGTTATATATTGTATTGGACTATCTTACAACTTTTGTATGATGAAAAATGATACAAAGAATTGCAAACCTATAGGATTGATCATATTGACCTTCCACTTGTCAAAAGCAGGGTCCATCTTCATTCCATGTTTGTCGCCGATGTTATCATTATCCGTTAACATGCTTTCATTTCCTTGCATAGAAAAATCATCAGACACCAGAACATCGTTAATTTCCGAATTTGACCGTTTCGGTGAATCACCGCCAGATACAAACTCTTTGGTCTCGTTTTCAGCTTCTGTTCTATCCCATAAAGATTCTGATCTTCTACGTCTACCACTCATAATCCCGGCAAGATTCTGCAGCTTTATACCTTCTATAATTATAATACGGTATAATCAGCATATGCAAAAAGAAAATATTAATACTTCGTCATACAAACGAAATGCTCACAAACATATACTTTCAAGACACCTCATTAGGAGTAAATTTTGACGAATAAATAGGATGGACAAACAAATAAACAACATCAAAGAATCTTTCTGATATTCTTTAACTATTACAACTGAATGAATTATAATAGAAGCTATACAAACCCAAATCGGCATTTTGGCATACAATGAGACTGACAATCAGTTTGTCGAACCTAACTAGTATAATTTTGTAATTACATCAGAAAATCCATACAATGTAAACTGGGACTAGCAGGAATACTATGTTCTTTGCAAGTTGAATTGCTCTCACTCAAATGTATATTATTTTGTTGTACTTGTGTGTTGTGTTCTTTCCAAAAAATTGAATAAGATCATTTTTTTCCCATCAAACATAGCATGATAGCAATGTATTACATCGTGGTAGCTTTACATGGGAAAGAAGTTGTTAACTTTAAGTTTTGACATTTAAATTAGAGTTGCATAGCCAACAATGAAGACATAACACAATGTACGCTTTCTACATTCCCCTCCACTAAAATTAGCATCAAATAACCCATTTTGGTGTTATTTATCTTAAGAAACCAAAACGTTAAAACCAAAGTGCCTTCAACAGGATCATAACCATTTAATAACTTCCTAGTGTATATCCAAGGTGGACATGAACATGAGCACAACTCCCATTGCGTGCTTTGTCCAGTCTTAATGGAATAGAGCATAAAGCAAGTCGCCAATCTTGGAGGTGGGAACGATATGGTTAAGTGCTGGTTTCAAGTCAATATAAGCTCCATATCCAACAACCTGATACTTCAATATACTAGATCTATGTATGGCCTCATACCCTATGCAGTTAATATCGGTGATATATCGGTTATCGGCCCCCATGTAAAATATTGGTGTCAAATATCGGTAACGATATTATCGGCGATATTGACCGATATATCACAAATTTTCCTGATATCAGAACCTTTCTTCATAGTTCTACCATTTGCCTTTCTTCTTATTGATCCTATTAGCGTTTTAAGTCTTAATTGTTAATTGTTAGTGTTTCAAGTCTTAACGAGTTCCTACTTGCTACAATTGTTCGCGTTTTGCAAGTGGCAAAAGGTTAATGGTAGGAGAGTATACTAAATTGCAAGTTGCAAAAGAATTTTACGGCATTAACTGCATAGCTCATACCCTCATTCTTTGTGGACTTGAGCCCTCTTTATGCAATGGAATAGTTCAAACCATTCCTTATCTAAAGCTAACGGATTGGCATTCTACATTGAAGCAGAGAGCAAGGACATTATGTAATCACTCAAGATTTTGACCTAGGAAAGATGAGTATGCCTTGAGATTTGGAATAACAGAATAACCTCCTTCTAGACTTGTTGCATCTATCAACCTCAACCTTTGACTTCAATGACTTGATTTTCCAATTTGAGACCTTATGAGGGTTCTTCATATCTCCAACCATTGAATGTTCAATGCAAGTCTTTCTTTCTAATGAACTATTTTGACAACTTTCACATTGATAACACGGTGTTGATGCCAACTAATGTTCTCTAATCTCAATATCAATGCACACTGCCATTAATGAGCCCTACCCATAAAACCAAAACAATTCCAAGGCATATACATTCTTCTCTTCAATAAAGCAACATTTACATGTCGATGATATGTTAATGTGGTGGGAGTTGTTACTTCTCAACAATCAACAAGGTATATCAACCTATTTCGATCAATTGAAGCAAACTTATGTCGTGTGTTTTACGTAATGTAATGTGAGAAAATATTCCTTAATCTTGCAAAGCTTTGAGTTTTGGATACGGTGGTTTCAAAATACGACACTTCATAGCTTATATGAAACTCATCATTGCCCTCATATTTTATCACAATGTGTACATCATTAGCCTCATGCTTTTTTACAATGTGCTTATCATTAAACTCGTATTATTTCACAATAGCTCATCCTTAGCTTCATTTTTTTCACAACATGGGACATGGGGAAGGTTTACGACCATGTATGTTGTAAAAACAGTTGCAAATTTGAAGACAGTTCCAACACAATCAACAATTGAACCAATGTCATGTAGAAGGTCCCTCCAAAACTCTCATGTGCCTAAAATCAAGAGCTCGAAAATGTTGATGTGTGGTTTTCTTTATTATATAGTTGGACAAAAGTGCCATGAATGGTAGCGAGGGAAAGGCATTGCCTATGTGTTGCGCATGATCAAGAAAGGTTGGCTATAACAAGACCAATGTGGATTTCCACAATTTGAATATGTGGGACCACAAGATGAAGATATGACTTTTGAAGATAATATCACGTCGAGGAGAAAAAACACAGCCATCTACACATGTAAAGATCACCAAAAAAAACAAAAGAATCAACAACATATCACATGGTAGTGATATACAAGGTGCCTAGATTTGCACATAAAGCTAAAATGAACAATATGTAAGGATTAAAGTAAGAGTAATTGTTTGGATATACTATTTGTTGCATTATTCTAGAGTTAATCACTATCAATCTCGAGCATATATTATATATTCTGATCGAGTGCACAACAAGATATGATAAACTAACACCAAAAAGAAATCACTTGTACCAAAATTTAAACCATACCAATCAGGTTAGAACCACAAACTATATATGGCGTCTATAAAGAATATTTGACACCAGTGTCAAATAGGTAGTCTTTTTATACAGGAGATAAAGAGACATATTACAAAACTAACCTATTACATATTTGGTCTAATACTCCAAGTTGCAGCCATCACTACTTAAGTAAACTAGTGTAAGACTTGCTTTATGTAGTTTGCACATTACTGGCATGTGGATGTCCATTGACCTTAACGGTTAAGCAAAACTCTTTGTTAATAGTCATATACCTAAGAAATCTGAAATAATAATGTAAGATCCATATACCTAAAAAATCTTAAATTAGCTACCTCAGGGACACATCAAAATCTATCAATCAGTTTTCCAAAAGTTACTTGAGGTGTCTACACAGCCTACTTGTTTAGGCCTACCGTAGTGGGGCGCCCTTTGGGCAGGTTGGCAGACGAAAACGCCCCATAGCGCCGCCACAGCATTACGGCGGGAGCTATGGGGAAAATTGGTGGGTGGCGCCATGTTGATAGCGGCGTTTTGGGGCACGATTTCAAAAAAACGACCGTTGACAAACGGTCACATATTAAAAAAGAACTTTTTTATTTTGAAACTCAATAAATATCCTCCATCTCTCATTTTTTTTTATAAAAATTCAACACACTTCACATACTTTCATCCTATTCTGTCCCTTTTTTAATAAAAATTTACAATCTTTTAACCATGAATCCTTTCAACCGAGGTTTCATTCCTCCACGTTCGAGCACCGATACGAACCAAGCTAGCCACTCTACCCGTCCCGTTTCTCCGGTACCCACTCGGCCCACCCCATACGGTTCCGGTTTCGTCGACTTTAATTAAAATCCTCACGGGATAGGCAATGGGCCTACGACTTTGAATTCTACTCGAAACCGCATGACCACCTAACCGGTAAAGCGTTGAAGATGGCGTTGGCACAAAAGGAGCGAATCGAAAAAAATATAATCTTTGAGTGTTTTTATTTTAGTTTGATGTTTTTTTCTTTAATTTTTAGTGTAACTTTTTTATTTTTATTTTAGTGTAACTTTTTTTTTAGTGTAATGTTTTTTTAAAATTTTTAGTGTAATGTTTTTATTTTAATGAAATTATTTTAATTTTATAAAGTTATAAACTAATTATAAAAATTGGAAATTAATAATTGAGTAATGATGAGGTAGGGGCGTTATGACTACGGCCTCTATTGGCATAACGCCACATGCTGACGTGGCACGCCACATGTCGCAAAACGCCCCTTTGGGGGCGTTATGACTACACAAGGCCTTATAACAGAATAACTTCAATGGCTTCTAATCCTTCTATTGCAAGTCTCTTAAGCTATATAGCTTTTCATAATACTACCATGTTTACCCTGATATTTTCCTAATGAAACTTAAAGCAAGCTAAAAAAACAAGAAAAAAGAACTGAATAGACAAAAGATAACACACACACATATATAATATACATACACACATATGCATACACACATTTACACACACACACACACATATATATGTACATACACACATATGTATATGCACAATTACACACACGCCACACACACACACACACATATGTATATGCACAATTACATACACACATATTTATAAGCACAATTACACACGCATATATATACATACACACATTTACACACACACATATATAAATACACACATATGTATATATTATACACACATATTTATAAGCACAATTACACACGCATAAATATACATACATCCATTTACACACACACATATATATAAATACGCACATATGTATATGCACAATTACACACACGACACACACACAACACACATATATAATATATATATTAGTATATATATGTGTATGTATATATACACATACACACATATGTATATGCACAATTATATACACTCATTTATAAGCACAATTACACACACATATGTATATGCACATTTACACACACACACATTTATAAGCACAATTACATACACACATATGTATATGCATAATTACACACACACACACGTATATATACACACACTACACTGTCAACTGTATTCCTTACGAACCTAACACTCTTTCACTACACTGCAAACTGAATTAGCATCAATCATTCCCTAATTTGAATCAACACACACACACAACAACAACCACTAGTCAGTTCAGTTTACGAACATAAAATCACAAGATCTCATGTCAATTAACATTCCCTTCTCAACAATAAACGCAACAGCAGAACAATTCCTCTAACTCAAACCTAACAACTCGCATATCTCACAACTGAATCTACAAACCCTAATTTAACAGTGCGAGAGGATAAACAATACCTGTAACCGAAGAAAAAATAGTGGAATTCGGTGTGATTGTCGGTTTATTACGCCATTGTTGAGCAGCTAGCTGCAATTCGAAGGAGAATTAGTGGATCTTCAGATTTTAGGTTATTCAATTGTACGAGTCAACTGGTGATTTGGAGATAATATGGAATTTGGGGTTGGAAATGGAAATATTGTAATTAATGAGTGGTTATTGCGAAATGATAGTTTGCAAATTAATCCTTGTGATTGTGAAATGTTGCATTTCTTGGAAAGAAAGTAAGTTTATACATTTGCTTAATGCCTAAACACAAATTGTAACAAGCATGTATTTTTATGTCATTTACAATTACAACTAGTTTAGAAATTAGGAAATATTAGATAGTTTGTAATGAGAATTTATAAATTATAAAGTAATATTTTAAGTTATCATCATCATACTCAGTAAACCTCACCAATAGCAAAGCTAAGGTAGGGTCCTAGGAGGTTAAGATGTAGACAACCTTACCTCTACCATGTAGGAATAGAAAGGATGCTTCCAATGAGACCCTCGGCTCGATGATAGTTTTGCATCAAGCATTGGACATAAGGCACATAACACTCAGCAATTAAGACAAAAGCGGATTAGTGCATGTACCTCCTTGTCTTTCGACTATCGACACCACCATATAATAAAGTTGTAATATAGATATGTGACACTAAATATTATGATATAAGATATGTTTTATTATCATCTTTCTACTTGATTTTTTAAATTAAGAAATAAGACACGAATGAGCGAAATAAGAAAAGCGAGAAAGGAATTCTGGTCCAATGAAATTCTAACACAAACCAGTTACCTATTTATTACATATGAACTTGGTTGATCAATTTTAAAGACATTATGCTAAAATGTTATACTTATTAGAATTAAAAATTTTGCATTTGTTCGGATATTAATGAATGGAATTGACTTCAAGTTTAATTAAGTCTCAACTTTATTCTTTTAACTTAGAACTAATTTATTTCGATCATTGTATCTAAATATCATACTTATCGTATACATAATTAAGGATGAATATATATACTTGTAGGGTTAAGTTATCATACAAATGAGTCCTAACTTACAAAATACCCTTAACGAAAGAAGTTGTTAGGGATGGATTTTTCATACTCAGGATCCATCCTAATGTCTTTAGCATACGACAGTATCCTGACATGACAAAGGATCTTGAGTCTCGGTATTATTAACGAATTACTTGTCCCCTCAGTAACTATTCGTAGGAATATTCCCTCACAACGATCACAAGCTAAAGGGATCAAGATATGTCGTATGAGAAGTTGGAGAAAACATGTTGAATAAGGGTAGAAGGGGCTGCAACGTTCACTTGCCTGTCTTCACAGGATCCCGAAAATCTTGGACTTCTAGTTAGGATTTGTTTTTACCTTTGTAATATAAATAGCTTGATCCAGTCGAGTTAGGATGAACTTTTCCGCACACGCAATACTTGCAATCATCTCTATAACACATAGTTCTCGATCGATCAAAGCTCACAATTGTAAATTTTCAAGCGTTTAACATACCGGAGGTAGGTAGTTTTCAGCTCCCGGGGTTTTTTTGTGCTAGATATCATCTTTCAAAGAGATCAAGCGTTTTTCCCCATAACATATCGCCTGTGCTCGTATTTACCTGCTACATTCACACTTTACTCGTTACATTTCAACTGTTTTATCAAGCTTACTTACCTTCAAACCCGTTTTCTAAACCAAGGATCCTGACATTCAGCCCAGGATCCTGAATACCAAACTTACCATTTTCGAGAGCACCTTACCTCACCTTCTAAATTTGGATTGTTCTTGTTAGTTTTTAACCAAAACAATTTGGTACCCACCGTAAGGCAAGTGGTGCTATTTATCGCAATAATTCTCTTCAAATTTCAGCTAAACCAGTTTCTTTGAAGTTATTTTACAAAATGGCTTCTCAACACAAATCAACCTCGACTTTATTCTCTATTATTGTTGTTATTTGGGATAGAATTTCTATAGTCAGGATTTTGACTATTTGTGAGACTGCAATGAGATCCTTGTATGCTCAAAACATGTCAGGATCCTAATAAGACCAGGGATCCTGAATATATCTTTTACTAACAAATTATTTCTGTCTTGAGAGAATATTTGCCATGAATATTCCTGTTACAAACAACTAGGAGATAGCTTGGGCCTGAATTGTAGCTAAAGTGGTTCAATAAAACGTGTGGAAACGAAGTTGAAGACTTGCAACAGTTGATGATCCATTCTTTCAGGATCCCGGATATCTTGGAACTCTAGTTAGGATTTGTGTTTGTACTTGTGTTATAAATAGGCTCGATTAGATCAAGTTAGGGACACACAAAAAAAAACACTCACTGTAATATCATACTCTGAATTACTCACATGATATCAACATGTAACACTTAGTTTTGATCCAATAAGCCTCACCTTTGTAATTCTTTCTATATTAGTACTATCCGGAGTTGTGTAGTTTCCAGCTCCGGGTTTTTTTTATGTGCCGGAGATCAACTTTACGAAGAGGATCAAGGGCTTTTCCCCGTAACAAATCTTTTATGTTCATTGCATTCATTTATATCTTCCATATTTTACTTCGTATATCACATTTCCACATTAGGATCCTGATTGTAAATTCAGGATCTTGAGCATTATACTTATCGTTTTCACTAGCACCTCACCTCACCATCTAAATTTGGTTGTTAATCTCATTCAAATAATTTTTGACCAAAACAGTTTTGTTATGGGTGAAATTCTGAGGCCATATCCTGAATTATATCTTGAATAATTAATAGCTGTTTACAATCAGGATACCGGACCAGGATATTGGTAACATCCTGATGCAGTATCCTGGTAGTTGCTAACAATACATTTGCAGGTTATGATTGCAGGTATAAAACGTTAACCAGGACTTGTTCTCCTGAAGACTCGCTCCATTTGGTTGAAAAGTGGACGTTGAAGCCGGAAGACCAGGTCTCTAACGTTCCAAAAGGAATATTCCAGAGGACCCCAAGTTTTTAGGAGAGTTAGTTCGTCATTTGTAACTATATAAATAGATAGCTAGATCTCTAGCTCACACACGATTACACTACTTCACTCTCTGCTCTCTTGCTCTCATATTTCTGTTGAATCTACGCACCAACACTCAACACTAGCAAACTTTGTAACACTTAGTGGTGATCTGAGCTATATCCTGCTCTGTATCCTGAATATTCAAGTAATAAGAAGAACAAGGCAGCCGACGATTGTCAGCTCCAAAGGTTTTATGCCGGCGATCTAGAAAGATCAAGGGCTTTCCTCGTACATCTCGTGTCAACCTTTACTTTATTCACACTTATTTTACAAATTGATACAGTTCTATATCCTGGAACTGTATGCTAAAACCATTTACATTTTCAACCAAGTTAACACATTTTTATCAAGTTTATATAGCACACTACCTCACAAACTAAATTTGATCACTAAATTGCTTCGGTAATTTTTTATCAAAACAATTTGGCGCCCACCGTGGGGCAAGTGGTGCTATTTTTAATCAAAAATTTGCTAAAAACACTAATCAGTTCTTTATTCTCTAATCTTTTTGCGAGTTTGTTTTTGATGGCTTCTTAGTCAGGTTTGAGTTCTTCTTCGATGCCTACATCCACCTCTGCTGTAACTGGTTCATTACCTCTTCCACCCCGACCAGTCCAGACTTCTCAAAGGAGGAATGAAAGCCAAATAGCTCGAGACACTACTGCTGCTCAAAATGTCTCCAGATCCGGAGTTTCAGGGAGAACTCCTGTTTGTGCTTCTAATGATGAAATTTTATCTTTGTTTGGTAGTATACAGGATCAGATGAAGAACCAACAAGAAACTAACCAGCTTGTAATGAAACAAATACAACTCTTGAAGTCTTACTCCAAGAGACCTTCTGAAGATGTTGTTACCCCTTTGCAGCCAAGAATGTTGAACTTTAGTTCGGCAGTATATGCTGAGGATAATCAGGGCAACGTCGTACCAAGTCACTCTCGGAGCAATATCCCAGATATCCCCTTATCGGCTAGGATATCGACTGTCAGGGATCCAGGATATGGCCAAAATCGTCAAGCTGGTAACATGTCCATTAACACTAATATGCCAACTGCTAACAACTTTGAACCTTCGTAGGATACAAGTGCCACATTGGCATTATCCAGGGAACTCCAGAAATTAAAGGATATGATATCAAGTGTGCCTGGGGTAGTGCAACCAATACCGGAAGTATCCTAGGATAGTCACAACATATCCGCTTTGCTCGCCATATTTGTGATGCTGAAATTCCCAAGAGATTCCAAACTCCCAACATGAAGCTTTATGATGGGACGACGGATCCTGAAGAACATATTGCTCAGTATAGGGAGGATGGAAGTAAATCCTATCCAACCAGATCTTAAGGAAGCATGCCTATGCAAAGGCTTTGGTTCCACCTTAACAGGATTAGCCTTGAAATGGCTTTTAAACGTTCCACCTTATTCAATTACATCATTTGCTCATTTGGTTAATCTGTTTAACAGTCAATTTTCTTGCAGTAGAAGCTTTGAAAAACTGACAAGTGACCTTTACAGGATAACACAGGGCCCTCAAGAATCCTTAAGGGATTACGTAAACAAGTTCAACAGGGAATCCTTGGATATCCCACACCTTGATGTTGCTACAGCTGTACATGCATTCAAGATGGGATTACAAAAGGATTCCCAATTTTATAAGGATCTTGTGATGAACCCTTGCAAGAACTTGGACGAAGCTAGGAATATGGCTCTAAGATATATCAGGCTTAAAGATGACAAGAAAATGTAAGAGAGGATGAATGCATCCTCAGCATACAAATCAACCAACAGGAAGTCAGAATCTTCATACAAACCATATTGCTTTAAGTCGTATAGTAAAAATGACAGCAAGAGAGTGAATGTTGTTGAGGATGAAGATGCCGAAGAATATCCTGAATTATCATAATATTGTTTTTCTGTTAATGTCCCTGAACTGATATATGCCACGCAGGGTTTAGGAGATAAAGCAAGGTGGCCAAGGAAGAACCAGCAAAAGGCTAATTGGAAGGATAAAACCAAGTGGTGTGCCTTCCATGAAGATTTTGGACATGTAACAGAAGATTGCATAGCCCTGAGGAAAGAGATAAGCTACTTGCTGACCAAAGGTTACTTGAAAGACCTTCTCGGTAAAAAGAAGAGTAAGGGTCAGGATACTGACAAGGAACCTGAACGAGCAGCACCACCTCCATCAGACGCCAAGATAATCAATTTTATATCTGGGGGATCTGATATTTTGGGACTTCTTATTCTGCAGCTAAAAGCCATGCAAAGGAAGCAAAGGCAGAAAGAGGAGACAAACCAACCAGGATGACGACTCTCACGATTGACAAAGTGATAACATTTGATAGCGACGACCGGGATAACATCCAGGATCCTCACCAGATGGTCTGGTAATTACTTTATATGTTGCTAACCATTTTGTACGCATGATATTGGTGGATAATGGTAGCTCGGTCAACATCATCCAGCTGGAAACCTTGAAAAGAATGAATATCCCGAAAATGGAGATTACCTCGAAGTCCACTGTCCTTGTAGGATTCAGTGGAGAAACAAAGAACACGATTGGAGAGAGAAAGCTGCCTGTATATGTTAAATGAGTAAATTCGATGCAACGATTTTGTGTCATGGACCTATTATCCTGCTATAATATTATATTAGGCAGACCATGGATTCATGATATGAAAGCTGTACCTTCCACCTATCGATCAGTCTGTCAAGATCCCTACTCCTTGGGGGGTAGTCAAAGTTGAAAGCGACCAACAAGAGGCAAAGGAATGCTATCCTCTTCAGTGAAGGCATCAACAAAATCCAGGGCAGGATAGCAATTAAAGGAACAGGCCCAGGATATCATGGGAACTTCGGAACAGGATGTTAAGAAAGTTATCCTGGATCAGGATAATACTGGTGCTTATAGGGGCCAATATCCCTCAGGATATTGAGAATCAGCTTACTAACTTTTTGAAATGCAGGATGTCCACGTTTGCATGGAAACACGAAGACATGACAGGTCTATCGAAAGATATTATAACTCACAAACTTGGAATTGATAAATCTTTCAGGCCCGTTCAACAAAAGAGAAGGAAATTCGCTCCTGAAAGAAATGAAATTATACAAGAGGAGGTTGAAAGGTTGCTCAAGTCCAAGATGATTAGGGAAGTCAAGTTTCCTAAGTGGCTAGCAAACGTGGTGGTGGTCCAAAAGAAGAATAGGAAGTGGAGAGTTTGTGTAGATTACACAGACCTCAATAAAGCTTGTCCAAAAGATCCATTTCCATTGCCCCATATAGATTCCATGGTGGATGCAACTGCTGGACATGAAATGCTGACTTTCATGGATGCATCCTCAGGATTTCAATAAATCCAAATGGAACCATCCGACCAGGAGGATACAACGTTCATGACACCAACAGGTATATACTGCTATGCCTTTTTGTTTAAAAAATGCAGGTGCAACATACCAAAGGCTGGTTAATATGATGTTTAAAGACAAACTGGGGGACACGATGGAGGTATATATTGATGATATGGTGGTGAAATCCAAGAAAGCGGAGGATCACCTTCAGGATCTGGAATGTGCCTTCAATATCCTGGACCAGTATAATATGAAGCTAAATCCTGCTAAGTGTCATTTCGGAGTGGGGGAAGGAAGGTTTTTAGGATATATGGTAACTAAAAGAGGGATAGAAGCAAGCCCTGAGCAGATCAAAGCGATCCTAGACATCAAATCACCATCTAACATGAAGGATGTTCAGAGGTTAACAGGAACAGTAGCGACATTAGACAGGTTCATATCAAGATCCTCATAAAAGTGCAAGGAATTCTATGATATCCTGAAGAAAAAAAAAGTTTGAATGGGGAGATAAACATGAAGCAGCTCTACAAGAATTGAAGAAATACCTTTCAAGTGCACCTCTACTAATGAAGCATGAGGATGGTGAAGCTCTATCCCTGTATCTTGCAGTGTCAGGGAATGCAGTAAGTGCTGTCCTGGTAAAGGATCATGAAGGTCAGCAGTATCCTGTTTATTATGTTAGTAAAAGTTTGTTAGATGTTGAGACTAGATATTCCCATTTAGAAAAACTAATATTAGCTTTAGTTATGGCCTCAACCAAGCTTAGACATTACTTTGAAACACATAGGATACATGTTAAAACTAATTATCCTGTGAAAAATGTGCTTAGAAAACCTGAAATGTCTGGTAGGATGGCTAAGTGGTCCCTTAAACTAAGTGCCTGTGATTTAGTATATGAACCTAGAAATGCTATAAAGTCTCAGGCCTTAGCAGACTTTGTGGCTGATTTTAGTAGTGATATTCAAAACGAGGCTGACCTAGAAGTACAACAATTAGGTGAGTATTCAGGATCCTGGATATTATATACGATGGTGCATCTAACATAAGTGGTGTAGGATTAGGAATTCTACTAAAATCGCCACAAGGGGACATATTACCCTAGGCTATTAGATGTGAATTTCCTGCTACTAATAATGAACCTGAATATGAAGCCCTAATAACAGGATTAGAATTGGCTAAGAATATGAATGTTAAATGCTTACAAGTGTTTGTTGATTCCTTGTTAATTACTAACCATTTCAATGGATCTTATGCAGTCAAAGGTGAAAAGTTAGCTGAATATCTTGAAATTGTTAAAAAAATTAGCAGGAAATTTCGATGTATTTACAATTGAACAGGTACCAAGGGAAGATAATATTGAAGCTGATGCTCTAGCAAACTTAGGATCTACTGTCAGGATACCGGAAGATATTAGTGTTATGGGTGAAATTCTGAGCTCATATCTTGACTTATATCTTGACTAATATCTTGATAACTAATGTCTGCTTGTGACAAGGATACCACGACAGGATATTGGTAACATCCTGAGGGGGTATCCTGATAGTTACTAATATTTTACGTGCAGAAAATGGTTGTAGGACTTGCAACGTATACGAGGACCTTTTCTCCTGAAGGCTCACTCCATTCAGTTGCAATATGGACGTTAAAGCCCCAAGACAGGGTCTACAACGTTCAAAATGGAATATTCCGGAGAACCCCAAGATTAAAGGAAAATTTGTTTATTTCTTGTAACTATATAAAGGATGAGCCAGATCGCAGGACACACGAATCATACACACTTCACTTTCTGCTCTCTTACTCTCACTCATTTCTATAGCATTCACACACAAACACTTTACACTAGCAATCTTTGTACCACTTAGTAGCGATCTGAGCATTATCCTGCACTGTATCCTGAATATTCAAGCAATAAGAAGAACAAGGCAGCCGACGTTTGTCAGCTCCCAAGGTTTTATGCCGGAGATCTAAATTGATCAAGAGCTTTCCTCGTATATCCTGTGTCCACTTTTACTTTTACTGCTCATTGTTTGATAATTGATATAGTTTCATATCCTGAGGCTATATCCTGAAACTGTTTTTATAAACAAATAAACCAACATATTTTTACAAGAATTTCTAGCACACTACCTCATAAAACTAATTTGATCACTTAATTGCTTCGGTAATTTTTGACCAAAACAATTTGGCGCCCACCATGGGGCAAGTGGTGCTATTTCTACTAAAAACTTTGTTGAAATCGTTACTTGGCTTTTTACTTTCGAAACTTTTTTCACAACTATTTTCAATGACTTCGAAATCAAACATGAGCTCTTCCTCCATGCCTGCTATAACCTCTGTTACAATTGGTTCATTGCCTCCCCCACCTTCACAAGCCCAGACTTTCCAAAGGAGGAATAAAAGCCAGACATCAAAAGACACAACTGCTGCTCAAAATGTCTCCAGATTCGGAGTTTCAGGGAGAACTCATGTTTTTGCTTCTAATGATGAAATTTTGTCTTTGTTTGGTAGTATACAGGACCAGATGAAGCAACAACAGGAAACTAACCAACTCATGATGAAGGAAATCACAACTCTTGAAATCTAACTCCAAGAGGCCCGCTGAGGATATTGTTACCCCTTTGCAGCCCAGGATGCTGAACTTTAGTTCGGCAGTATATACTGAGGATAATCAGGGCAATATTGTACCAAGTCGTTCCCAGAGCAATGTTCCTGAGATAACCTCATCAGCCAGGATAACGACTATGAGGGGCCCAGGATATGCCAGGATATGGCCAGAATCAACAGACTGGTAACCTTTCTAATAATGTTAATACTCTTGCTACTAAAATGTTGGATCTTCCAGGATACAAGTGTAACCTCGCACTATCCAGAGAGCTTCAGAAGCTGAAGGATATGATATCAAGTGTACCTGGGGTAGTGCAACCCATACCGGAAGTATCCCAGGATAGCCACAACATATCCCGTTTTGCTCGCCACATTTGTGATGCTGAAATCCCAAAGTGATTCCAAACCCCCAACATGAAGCTTTATGATGGAACGACGGATCCTGAAGAGCATATTGCCCATTATAGGGAGAGGATGGAAGTGAATACTATTCCACAGGATCTTAAAGAAGCATGTCTTTGCAAGGGTTTCGGCTCTACCCTGACAAGATCAGCCTTTAAATGGCTCTTAAGCGTTCCACCTCATTCAATTACATCATTTGCTCATTTGGTTAATTTGTTTAACAGACAATTTTCTTGTAGAAGAAGCTTTGAAAAACTAATAAGTGACCCTTTACAGGATAACACAGGGGCCTCAAGAATCCCTTAGGGATTATGTGAATAAATTTAGTAGGGAATCCTTAGATATCCCACATCTTGATGTTGCTACAGCAGTACAGGCATTCAAGATGGGATTACAAAAGGATTCTCCCTTTTATCAGGATCTTGTAATGAACCCTTGCCGGAACCTGGACGAAGCTTGAAACAGGGCTCTAAGATATATCAGGCTTGAAGACGACAAGAAAATGCAAGAGAGGATGAATTCATCCTCAACATACGAGTCAACTAACAGAAAGTCAGAATCATTGTACAACCCATATCGCTCTAAGCCATATGGAAGGAATGACAGCAAGAAAGTGAACGCTGTTGAGGATGAAGATCCTGAGGAGTATCCTGAGTTGTCAGAATACTGTTTTTCTATTAACACTCCCGAAATAATATATGTCATGCAGGGTTTAGGAGATAAGGCAAAGTGGCCAAGGAAGAGTCAACAAAAAAGCTGATTGGAAGGATAAGTCCAAGTGGTGCGCCTTTTATTAAGGTTTTGGACATGTAATGGAAGATTGCATAGCCCTGAGAAAAGAGATAAGCTATCTGCTAAGCAAAGGCTAATTAAAAGATCTCATTGGAAGGAAGAAGAATAAGGGTCATGATACTGACAAGGATACTAAATGAGCAACATCGCCTCCCCCAGATGCCAAGATAATCAATTTTATATCCGAGGATCCGATATATGCAGAACCTCTTATTCTGAGCTAAGAGTCATGCCAAAGAGGCAAAAGCAGAAAGAGGAGACAAGCCGACAAGGGTGACATCACTTACAACTGACAAAGTGATAACGTTCGATAGTGAAGACCGGGATAGCATCCAGGATCTATTGCTAACCATTTTGTGCGAGGATACTGGTGGACAATGGCAGCTCGGTCAACATCATACAATTAGAAACCCTGAAGAGGATGAACATCCCAGAGATGGAAATTACCTCGAAGTCCACTGTGCTTGTAGGGTTCAGTGGAGAAGCAAAGAACACGGTTGGGGAAATAAAGCTGCCTATATATATTGAAGGAGTGAATTCGATGCAACGATTTTGTGTCATGGATTCATTATCCTGCTATAATATTATATTAGGCGGGCCATGGATTCATGATATGAAGGCGGTACCTTCTAGCTATCATCAATGTGTCAAGATCCCTACACCTTGGGGGGTAGTCAAAGTGGAAAGTGACCAACAGGAGGCGAAGGAATGCTACTCCTCTTCGATGAAGGCGTCAACCATTTTGTGCGCAGGATACTGGTGGACAATGGCAGCTCGGTCAACATCATACAATTAGAAACCCTGAAGAGGATGAACATCCCAGAGATGGAAATTACCTCGAAGTCCACTGTGCTTGTAGGGTTCAGTGGAGAAGCAAAGAACACGGTTGGGGAAATAAAGCTGCCTGTATATGTTGAAGGAGTGAATTCGATGCAACGATTTTGTGTCATGGATTCATTATCCTGCTATAATATTATATTAGGCGGGCCATGGATTCATGATATGAAGGCGGTACCTTCTACCTATCATCAATGTGTCAAGATCCCTACACCTTGGGGGGTAGTCAAAGTGGAAAGTGACCACCAGGAGGCGAAGGAATGCTACTCCTCTTCGATGAAGGCGTCAACAAAATCCAGGGCAGGATAGCAATTAAAGATACAAGCCCAGGATATCACGGAGACTTTGGAGCAGGATGTTAAAAAAGTTATCCTGGACCAAGATAATCCGGATATCTCGGTGCTTGTAGGAACCAATATCCCTCGAGATATTGAGAATCAGCTTACTAACTTTTTGAAATGCAGGATGACTATGTTTGCATGGTAACATGAAGATATGACAGGTATATCAAAAGACATTATAACTCACAAACTTGGAATTGACAAATCTTTCAGGCCCATTCAACAAAAGAGAAGGAAATTTGATCCTGAAAGGAATGCGATTAGACAAGAGGAGGTTGAAAGGTTGTTGAAGTCCAAGATG
The DNA here is from genome assembly GCA_947069175.1 of Scalesia atractyloides. NCBI lineage: Eukaryota > Viridiplantae > Streptophyta > Magnoliopsida > Asterales > Asteraceae > Scalesia > Scalesia atractyloides. The sequence continues at coordinate 85,208,065 of CAMTDV010000025.1, forward strand.
ATTAGGGAAGTTAAATTTCCTAAGTGGCTAGCAAACGTGGTGGTGGTCCAGAAGAAGAATGGGAAGTGGAGAGTTTGTGTTGATTACATAGACCTCAATAAAGCTTGTCCCAAAGACCCATTCCCATTACCTCATACAAATTCGATGGTAGATGCAACTGCTGGTCATGAAATGCTGACCTTTACGGATGCATCCTCAGGATTTCAGCAAATCCAGATGGAGCCATCTGACCAGGAGGATACAACATTCATGACACCCACAAGTATATACTGTTATACTGCCATGCCTTTTGGTTTAAAAAATGCAGGTGCAATGTACCAAAGGCTGGTCAATATGATGTTTAAAGACAAACTGGGGGACACCATGGAGGTATATATTGATGATATGGTGGTGAAGTCCAAGAAAGCGGAGGATCATCTCCAGGATTTAGAGTGTGTCTTCAATATCCTGGACCAGTATAATATGAAACTGAATCCTGCTAAGTGCCATTTTGGAGTGGGGGCAGGAAAGTTTTTAGGATACCTGGTGACTAAGAGGGGAATAGAAGCAAGTCCAGAACAGATTAAAGTTGTCCTGGATCTCAAATCACCATCCAGTATGAAGGATGTTCAAAGGCTAACAGGGAGAGCAGCGGCATTAAACAGGTTCATATCAAGATCCTCAGAAAGGTGCAAGGAATTCTATGATACCTGAAGAAAAACAAAAAGTTTGAATGGGGTGAAAGACATGAAGCTGCCTTAAAAGAGTTGAAGCAATATCTTTCAAGTGCAACTGTCACACCCCGACCCGTAGCGGAATAAGAGTCGGGGCATAATTGGGTTATCACCAAAGCTCATGACATTTACTAATATGTTTCATATTTAATAAATTCAAAGTTACATTTCCAAATATCCAAACATGTTCATACAATACAAAGGAATAAGCCAAACATAACATTCCCAACTCTAAATCATTTTATTCTTCTAGTCCAAGTCCTATGTGTTCCTAGCTGCTGCTGGTTCACCTGTATCATGTGTAAAAAATGGGGGTTTTTGGGTCAACATAAGTTGGCGAGTGAACCTTATTAGATAAACATTTATTAATGAATTACTTGTTAGTTTATCGATGAAAAATTGTGCATAATCATAGATGAGCAAATGTAAATAATCAAGCAGTGGCAAATAGCAGTCACAACTATAACATACAATAACATATGACAGCTTACATGAACATACCAACATCATACGATAAATAACATAAATGAATCTGTGCGATCAAGGCTCAATCAAACGGAGCCGATCGTATTGCATGTACTGAAAATGAAAATGTCTGTGCGATCAAGGTCTCAATCAAACGGAGCCGATCGTATGTGGGCACGCCAGGTTCAACCTCATAATGAAATGGGGAACATGCTCAACGCTCATAATGTAATGGGGAGCGGCGGCCTATGAAATTACATGTACTGAAAATAATAAATTGCATCCAACAATAACTACACAACACAATCAAACTGAATACACATGTTCATGATATGATGTATGCACTATGGTTTAAATATATATAACAAGACACATGATACACCCCAAAACGTGATTAAACGGGGAATTTGTAAAGATTCACTCACATTGGGTGCGTTGGATTGGAGATGGTGATATGCGCACGAATTAGATGAGCGGAACAACGAGAAATACTAACCTAAATAATAACGGAAAAATATATTAAATGAGTGGATTTTATTAAGGATTTTGATGAAATTTTTAAATATATTTTTGTGAGTTTAAGGCTATTTTCTATCTTTAAAAATGTTATTTTTAAGTATTTTTAATTGATTTTTAAATTAAATTAAATAAATAAAAATATAAAAAAAATTGTTTATTTTGCGTTGACCGTTGACCGTTGACCTGTTGACTTGTTGACCGGTTCGGTCAGTGACATAGTTTGCGCCGGGTGAGGCTCGAACCTGAGACCTCCCGTACGTGTGCACGCAGCTCTACCAACTGAGCTACGTGTCTAACCCGAAATAATCTTGTTTTTAATTATATTTATATACTTATTCGGTTTAACCGAAATTCTTTTAATTGCAAAAACATTTTAATTCAACGAACCGGTGCCAGTGACGGGTTTCGAACGCGCGACATGTGATTTAATGTTGCACACAGTCCACCGCTGGACTGTGTGTCTAACCTGGTTATTATCTCGGTTTTTATATACTTAACAACTAACTGAGTTATCCCGGTTTAGTTTTTAAACAAAAAGGCATTTTATTACATAAGGAGTGCGTGTAGCAGGGATCGAACTCGGGACTTGCGTGTGTATTTTGCACACAGTCCACCGCTGGACTGTGTGTCTAACCCGTTTAAACTACCAATTTTAATTATACTTATAGTATTGTCAAAGTTCATCTTCTTCACTGGATTTTTACCGACAGCAGTTTACATCATTAAAACTTGTTAATTCGATTGCTAAGCATTACACAAACTGATAAGAGATAGCAGGGATGACAATTACACGAAAAACATACCGGTGAACGATTGGTTACAGAGTTCCGGCAGGCGTCGGTCTCTGTTTTTGTGCACCTCAACTGAACAGACGATTAGCCGTTTTTGATTAGTCGATTGTGGAATTGAAGTGATAAACAAACGTTAACGATGTGTTTGAAGGTCCTTACCGTTTCACAGACGGAAATAAAGACTTTCAGGGGAGTTCCGGCGAACTGGAATTAGTTGAGTACAGCGCCTGAATTCGATTTCAATTGAGAGGTTTAAGTTAGAAATAGTCTAACAATTGTTGAACTACAATGATATTGAAAGATTTACCGTTTGGGGTTGAATACGGTTTTCCGGCGACTTTTACAGAAAATTCCGGCGAGTTAATTTAGACGTTCTGACGGTCTGAAATGTGACGAGAGTGAAATGGAGTATTGGTATGACGTTTCTGAGTCGCGAGAGAGGTCTAGAGTTGAAGTAATTGAGACCTTGATTCTTTTCGGTTATAAAAACCGATAGTAATGAAAATTTATGTTCAATCACCTCTGAATTGATTAAAGACATCGGTTCATCGGTTATGAACGTGAATACACGAGAAATCAAACGATTTGACGATTGATTTGCCGATTTCCGTTTCTCAGTTGGCGAAACCGGTTTAACCTAGTCTGTATATAAATCTCATTTGTTTCCTAGAGATAACAGAAAACACAAAGTGGCGGAGTGGTGATGTGAGTGTATGTTAAGTCGTTGGAGTTGTTCTTGGCTGACCCGGGTTCGAGTCCCGGCAGCAACATATTTTTTTTATTTATTTTGTTTTAACTTTTTATCAAATATAATTTTTATAGTTTAGTTTATTTATTAATTATGTATCATTTTAAATCAAAATAATCATAAATATTCAACGTAACTTTTATAACCTGATATTCGATTACAAAACGGAGCGGATTTTGAAAACCCGATTTTTACAAATGTTACAGCAACCCTGTTAATGAAGCCTGAGGATGGTGAACCCTTATCCCTATATCTTGCAGTTTCAAGGAATGCAGTAAGTGTTGTTTTGGTAAAGGATCATGAAGGTCAGCAATATCCTGTTTATTATGTTAGTAAAAGTTTGTTAGATGCTGAAACTAGATGCTCACACTTAGAAAAATTGATATTGGCTCTAGTTATGGCGTCAACTAAGCTTAGAAATTACTTTGAAACACATAGGATACATGTTAAAACCAACTATCCTGTTAAAAATGTACTTAGGAAACCCGAAATGTCTGGTAGGATGGCTAAGTGGTCCGTAAAATTAAGTGCATATGATTTAATATATGAACCTAGGAATGTATAAAGTCTCAGGCCTTAGTACACTTTGTGGCTGATTGTAGTAGTGATATTCAAAATGAGGCTGACCTAGAAGTACAACAATTAGATGAGAATTCAGGATCTTGGATATTATATACTGATGGTGCATCTAATGTCAAAGGTATAGGATTAGGGATACTACTAAAATCACCACAGGTGGACATATTACCACAGGCAATTAGATGTGAATTTCCTGCTACTAATAATGAAGCTGAGTATGAAGCCCTTATAGCAGGACTAGAATTGGCTAAGAATATGAATGTTAAATGTTTACAAGTGTATGTTGATTCCCTGTTGATTACTAACCATTTCAATGGATCTTATGCAGTCAAAGGTGAAAAGTTAGCTGAATATCTTGAAATTGTTAAAAAATTAGCAGGATGTTTCGAAAATTTTACACTTGAACAGGTACCAAGAGAAGAAAATGCCGAAACCGACGCTCTAGCAAATTTAGGATCTACTGTCAGGATACTGGAAGGAGTTCAGATGCCAATACTACATATGCTGTATCCTGCGATGGAACTTTTCAAGCCTCATGATAAGGAAGTAGCAGATATCCAGGATCCTGGTGATGGATATCCTGATAAGGATCCTGAATCCTGGATAACGCCAATCGTCAAGTATCTTGAAAAAGGAGATGTCCCGAAGGATGAAAACCCTAAGGCTTTCAGAATGAAGGTATCTTGTTTTACAATTATAAATGATGTGTTGTACAAGAAATCCCTTGCAGGTCCATACCTAAGGTGCTTGGAAGATCCTGAAACTAAGGAAGTACTTCAGGATAGACACGAAGGAGATTGTGGCAACCATACTGGGGGCAGATCTTTATTCTCAAAAGTATTGAGAACAGGATATTAATGGCCGACCATGAGGAAGGATGCTGCAGAGTATGCTTGAAAATGTGATGCATGCCAAAGACATATCAATATACTACATCAGCCTGCAGAACCATTATATCCTATCATATCTCCTTGGCCATTTATGAAATGGGGGATGGATATAGTGGGGAAACTACCTAAGGCTCCGGGAGGAAAGGTTTTCATGCTGGCAATGACAGATTATTTTTCCAAGTGGATTGAAGCGGAAGCCTTTGCATAAGTAAGGGATCAAGAAGTGGTATATTTCATCAAAAGGAATATCCTGACAAGATTCGGCATACCGGCCGAGATAATTTGTGATAATGGCTCTCAATTTATCAGCAAAAGAACCACATTTTTTTGTAAAAGTTGGGGAATCAAGATGATCACGTCAACACCGGTGCATCCTCAGGCCAATGGACAAGCAGAATCCTCCAACAAGATAATTGTCAATAACTTGAAGAAAAGGTTAGGTGCCAGAAAAGGAAGATGCCTGAGGAACTCCCATTTGTCCTATAGGCTGATAGAACAACTGTGAAGAATGCTACTGGGCAAACTCCATTTTCCTTGGTATTTGGGGCAGAAGCAGTGATTCCAACAGAAATGGTGATACCTACAGCAAGATCGAGCCTTCGGAACCATTATATCCTATCATATCTCCTTGTCCATTTGGGGATGGATATAGTGGGAAAACTCCCAAAGGCTTCTGGAGGAAAAGTTTTCATGCTAGCAATGATGGATTATTTCTCCAAGTGGGTTGAAGCAGAAGCGTTTGTTCAAGTTAGGGATCAAGAAGTAGTGTCTTTCATCAAAAGGAATATCCTGACAAGATCCAGGATACCGGCCGAGATAATCTGCGACAATGGAACCCAATTCAACAGCAAAAGAACTACAAATTTTTGTAAAAGTTGGGGGATCAAGATGATTACATCAATACCAGTGCATCCTCAAGCTAATGGGCAAGCAGAATCTTCAAACAAGATAATTGTCAACAACCTAAAGAAGAGGTTAGGAGCCAAAAAAGGAAAATGGGCAGAAGAATTACCATTTGTTCTATGGGCGGATAGAACAACTGTGAAGAATACTACTGGACAAACTCCATTCTCATAGGTATTTGGAGCAGAAGCAGTGATTCCAATAGAGATGGTGATACCTACGGCAAGATCAAACTTATGGGATCCTGAGTCGAATCCTGGAGCCTTATGTCAAGAACTGGATACTATTGATGAAACTAGGGATGCGGCAAAGCTAAGGATGGCAGGATATTAACAGAGGATAGCCAAATACAACAAAAATTGAAGGACTAGGAGATTCCACGTTGGAGATTGGGTACTAAGAAAGGCATTTAAGAATACAACTAATCCTGCTGATGGGAAGTTAGCTCCAAAATGGGAAGGACCATACGAATTGAGTTAGAATCAGGAAAGGGAGCATACCGGCTCAAGACCATGGAAGGAGACATGATACCAAGATCCTAGAATGCTATACATCTTAAAGCTTATTTCAAGTGAGTCTAGAATTTAATTTCTAACTCAAGATGGTATGAATTCTATCTATTTAAATACATTTAATTTATAATTGTTCTTTGAAACTCAATACTCACTTAAGCATTGGAGGGGTGTTAGCCAAGCTAACACCCACCTTAGTTTAAAGGGGTTTTGTAGGATATGTTTCAAGATAATACTCGAGGATACTTGCTCAAGATGGATCGAAAGATTAGAGGATTGGCCCCTCTCTCACGTTTAAGGGATTCAGATCCCTTCACAGGTTTAAAGTTATTCACCTTTCTTTCGAATTGGGTTTAAACACCCCGCCTGGAGCGCACGTATCCAGGTTTAGTTCAAGATGGCAGGACTAGTTCATGTAAAAGTGGCTGACAATTTCGTTATTGTTGGCTATATCCCGGATCCTTACGGTATATGAGGATTGATCACCCTCTCTTGTGAAAGGGTATTTTCATACTCTCTAAGGTTTAAAGGTTTTCGCCTTTCTAAGTCTTGGAGTTTATACACTCCCGCCTGTAGTACATGATACTAAGGGTTTATCCCCAAGATACTAAGGGTTTATCCCCAACAAAATTAAAGTCTTTGAAAAGTTCCAAATTGTGATTGTGTTCATACACATTCTTTTATGAACAAAAAGTTGTAAAGTTTTGTACTAACTGGAAAAATGTTCAAGTATGCCACACACTGATGCAATATCCTGCACAGACAGGGGACATCCATGTTGGGGACATTGCAAAGGATTCAAAGGTTTGAAGTTATTGCCTAAGTGTTTCTGGTATGGTTTTTTATTTCTCAAAGCTTGGAAGCCTTATCTGAATGATCTAAGTTTTTATAGTTATATTTAATCAAGTTTTATCTAAAATTTTGATTAAAGACAACAAAGATACTGAACGTTATATTAGTATCCTGGTCAGGATATTGATCAGGATGTTTAAAACATATTTTTCCAAAATGAAAACATGGCAACAACAGTTAAAGCCAAAAGGATTAGTTTATTATTAACATGTCAAAATGTCATACTCTTGGCTTCGTCTTAAACTAAGACCTATCCACCAAGAGTATGATAAGTTCTAAGGCGTATAAACATTGATGACCAAGGGCTTTGTCCTGGAACCCAGGATCCCTCCACCTTTGGCCATCATATTGTATCTAAAAGTGCAGGAAAGTAAAATTGTTCAAGTGCAGGAAAAGTAAAATTGTTTAAGGGTTACAGACCATCAAATTTAAAAAGTGGGCTCCGGCCTAGGCATCAGTATCATCATCACCCACTTCACTGCCCTTACGCTGTAGCACCTCCAGCAGCATCACCAACCACACCTTCACCATTACCAGCATTCGCTCCAGCATCAGCCCCAGGATCCTCACCCGCGTCAGCTGCTACCTCAGTCGCCTTGGAAGGCTCTGCAACTGCTGGCTTAGCAGGATACTCCCAGGATACCACCGAGATCCTTCATTCCGCCTCCCATGCTCCAATGGACCAGGTTGGGCATCAAAATCGATAGCTCTAGCTTCATAGGCCATCTTCAACCTGGCCTGGAGGAGGGAAATGATGATGGAACTCTTGAGGCCCTCCCTGTAGGTGATCATATGATGCTCGTGTTGAGTCTGAACAACATCCAGCTTAGCCTGAGCTTCTTAGGCAACCTTCTTCATAGCAGCCTGAGACTCCTGGGTCATCGCCTTGAATTTGTCTTCGTAATGCTGAGACATGGCGGCATCAATATTTCCCTGGTCCACGATTGTGACTTCAGCCTTCTTTAGCTTGGCCTCTAGCATCTTGTTGACCCCGTAAGCTTCCTCGTAAAGACGCGTCAGGCGGCCAAGACCCTACAATTAGAAATACAGGTATGAGTACATATAACATAATCAGTATATCTGCTCAGTATATATATGCGCAGGATACAAGATAAGGATATTTACCTGATTAAGGAAAGAAGTCATGAAGCCACTGGACTCAAAGAACCCCTGGTTCTCGTAAGAGAAGGCTTCACCAGAAGTGGCCGGGAGTCGGTCTCTTTCCTCTTGCGGGAGCTGGATGCACGAGCTTTTATTGCTGAGGAATGCTTGGGGGTGATTGTGGGCTTGGAACTGACAAGCGGTTTAGACTGTAACATCCGTCAAAAACTGGATTTACCAAACCCGCTCCGTTTATTAACCAAACAATCAGTTAAAAATTTCGTGGCGTATTTAGTGCCCAAATTATTTTTAAACGGTACATAATTAATAAGTATATTGGAATATATAATTTATATTTGAAAAAGTATTTAAAATAAGGAAATAAAAATAAAAGGCTTCTGCCGGGTTTCGAACCCGGGTCAGCCAGGGATTTCAGCAGAGTCTTAACACACACACGCTCAACCACTGCGCCACTTGTGTTTCTTGTTCATTAATGGAAACAATTAATTCATAACATACATCTCGAATTCAAAACCGACGCGCCCAATCGCAGTCGTCAGAAATCCCGACGATTTCGCCGAGATTGGACGGTTTCTTCAGTTTTAACCGAAGCCTTAACTACTTCATCAGTTATAACCGACGTCTGAACCCGCGACGCAAGTCATAAACCGCCGGAAAACTTATTGACCGACGAATCAAGACGGAAAACGGACTAAATTCGTCGATGTCCTGCCCTATAAATACCCCCTCTAACCTCTGTTAGCTTTTTCGCTCACAATCACACTCTTTCCCGACATAATTTCACTCGCCGGAGAACTTCTGCAACTCGCCGGAAAACCGAACCTTTCACCTCTGTGCCTTACTGAACCCCCAGAGCTCATACCGAAGCCACCCACATTTATCTCAAGCTTGTTGAAGACCCTCTGCCGCAAGACACACGTCGCCGGAATCATCTGTTGTCATCGGAGTTCCGCCGGAGAAACAGAGGAGTCCAGTTCAGTATACCATACACTTAATCTCTTATTCTTTTTATTAATCTCACATACAAGTAATCGCAACACACTAAAAGAACTTGATTAAAATCGTTGAACCAGTCAGACACCGATTCTGGTTAAGATTAACAAAGAAGATGAAGTTTCAGTAGTATATATGTTTAATTAAAATCAAGATATAACTCGGATTAGACACACAGTCCAGCGGTGGACTGTGTGCAAATAAAAACGCATACGTTCCGAGTTCGATTCTTGTTCCACGCACACTCGCCTTAATAAAAATGTTCCTTTTTTAACCGAACCGGATTCACTGCAATAGATGTTAAGTTTAATAAAAACCGGAATAATAACCAAGATAGACACACAGTCCAGTGGTGGACTGTGTGAACGTTTAATCACACATCACGAGTTCGAGTCCAGACTACCGCACCGGTCCGGACAATTATCAAACTTTTTGTATAAGACAGAAATGAAGTAATGTAGTTTGTATATAAGTATAATAAAAATCAGATTATATAACAAGTTAGACACACAGTCCAGCGGTGGACTGTGTGTTAACCCAAACCACAGGTCCCGGGTTCGAGACCTGCGGAGAGAACCGAGTGAGTCATTTAAATCGTTTTTGAAATAAATGATTTTCGGTTTAATTCAATTAGTATAAAAGTATAATTAAAAACAGAAATATTTCGGGTTAGACACGTAGCTCAGTTGGTAGAGCTGCGTGCACGCGAACGGGAGGTCTCGGGTTCAAGCCTCACCCGGCGCACACAATTACACAGTCTGACCGGTCAACAAGTCAACGGTCGCAAAAAGTCAACATTTTTTATTATTTTTATTTATTTATTTTATTTAAAAATCAATTAAAAATACTTAAAAATAACATTTTTAAGGTTAGAAAATAGCCTTAAACTCACAAAAATATATCCAACAATTCTACTAAAATTGATTAATAAAATCCGCTTACTTACCGAACCATTATGCTATTATCTAGGTTAGTTTCACTCGTGGTTAAAACCAACTTCGTGCGTATTCAACATCATCAACCGAACGCACCCAATGTGAGTGAATCTCTACAAATTCCCCGTTTTAATCACGTTTTTGGGGTGTATCATGTGTCTTATTATTTATCACATTTAAACTATTGTGTATCTATCATATCCATGAATAAATGTGTATTCATCATGTATATCTGTTTGTGTGATTATTGTTTAAATTAATTTTATCATTTTCAGTACATACATTTTCATAGGCCGCCGCTCCCCATTACCTATGAGCATTGAGCTGTTCCCCATTACCTATGAGCGTGAACCAGGCGTGCCAACATACGATCGGCTCCGTTTGATTGAGCCTTGATCTCACATACATTTCATCGTAGGCCGTCTGCTCCCCATTACCTATGAGCGTGAGCCGTTCCCCATTACCTATGAGCGTGACGAGACGTTGCCAACATTTACATTGTCATTCATGTTACATATTCATGCAAGGTGTTTTGTTATTGTATGTTATTTGTTTGATATTGTATGCTATTTGTTTGTTATTGTATGTTTACTTACGTTTGTTCACATATGATTATTGCGCAACTTTTTCCATATTAAATACAACAAGAAATAAATAATAAATGTTTTCGGACAAGGTTCACTCGCCAACTTTTTGTTGATCCAAAAACCATTTTTACACATGATATAGGTCAACAGGATGAAGCAAGGAAAACATAGGACATGCCTTAGAAGAAAACAATGAAGTCTAGAATGATGTTTAGGTCATGATGTAATTATGATTGTATGTTTCCATTTAATTTGTAATAATGAATATGAAACGTTATAATAAATGTCATGAGCTTTGATGATAATCCAATTATGCCCCGATCACCTTTTCCGCTGCGGGTCGGGGTGTGACATAGACGTGGTGGAAGATTTGGAACTTGGCTTTATTTTTACCGGAGCAGGCCCAGAGTAGTTGTCGAGTTCGTCAAGGTCAAACACTTCAGGGATCTGGGCTTGGTCTATACAAGAGGGAAGAAATTTCCAACTTTTCAATATCCTGATGTCTTAACTAACCAAATATATGCAAAGATATGTAGAACAGATATTCTTACCAGACATGTTGGAGCTTGAATGTTGGCTTAAACTTGTGGGGAGTGGAGAAAAGCTTCTTTCACTTTCCGATAACCGGTAGATGGCACTGATCCTCCCTTCTGATTCTGCGGATGGAGGGGCTAGTTCTTTGAGATTCGCTGCATAAAAAGTAAACAAGGATGTCAGTTTGGGATGTAAGTTCAGGATACATTTGGGGATATTCCCAAAACCCTAAATCCTACTAGCAGTCAACCATTTCACAGGAAAATCAACACCCTTGTCAATGGAGTCCCTTTTGGCAAAGAAGAACTTTCATTTCCACTCGTCCTCATTTTTGGTTGCCTTAAGAATGAGGGGGTGTTTGGAGGTTGAGAATAGCAGGAATCGGCTAGAACCATGGGATCGTAAACGATAGGCGATGGCTATATCCTCAACACATAGCTCAGGAATGTGATGAGTCTTGATCCGGTCCAGCACCGTAAGTACCCTCCAAACCATGGGCATGGTTTGGGCGAAACTAAGACCGGTAAGGTGAAAAAAGCGCATGATGAAGTCTGAGAAAGGGTATCGAAGTCCAATGGAAAAGGGATAAAACAAGAAACAGATCCACTCTGTAGAAGACACGTCTGACCGGAGATTCCGGTCAAACAGCCGAATGATCGCTCCGGCGGGAAAGGCGTCGGAGGCTCTAAGAGCGGCGATAACGACATTATCGAAAGAACAAGCTTCTTTCATTGGCTCCTTGAGGAGGTTTTGCTCAACAATTGTTGGAACGAAATCGCCGGTGTATGAGCGTGTTCGATTGGCCATGGCAAAATGAAGAAGTAAAACAGAGAAAATAGAGAAGTAAGAAGGTGATACCTGAAAGCTCTGAAGTGATGTGATAAAAATCAAGAAGAAAGGAGAAGATATAGGGGGAGAATAGATAATGATGAGTAAAAATAGCATTGGAAGTTGCACCATGTCACATCAACGTCTATATCCCATTAAGAGCATCGAGTAACACAAAGAAAAATATATCCGTTTGGATCAGAGGATCCAAACAGTTATATTTTTGGGGACAATTGTTGTGGGTGGAATTTCTGACCCATATCCTGATGACATATCCTGATATTATATATATAATGCTGCGACGGGATACTGAACCAGAATATTGGTAACATCCTACGGGGGTATCCTACTCGCTATTACCATTAATCTTTGGTTGCAAGGTACCAACGGATATGAAGACTTGGTCTCCCCGAAGACTCGCTCAAGACGGTTAGGATACGAACGTTGGAGCTGGAGAAAGAGTCTACAACAGTCTCAAGGGAATATTAAGGCATCCCTAGAATATAGGATAGTTTGTTATATTCGATTACTATTTATAGGGGGCCTGGATCAACAGTAGAACACACACAATCTCGTACACTTTCACTTTCTAATTGCAGCAACAATCACAAACACTCATGACACTTACATTATTTGATCATTGTAACACTTAGAGCTGATCCAAGCAGTATCCCGAAGTTGTATCCTGCTGTTTAATCAATAAGAAGAACAAGGCAGCTGACGATTGTCAGCTCTCGAGGTTTTATGCCGGCGATCTAGATTAATCAAGGGCTTTCCTCGTACATCCTGTGTCAATTTCTACTTTTATCGCTTTCATTTATCATTTTGATATAGTTCATTATCCTGAAACTATATCCTGAAATTGTTTTCATAATCAACCAACAAAAAACATTTTTGCAAACCACAATAGCACGCTACCTCACATACTAAGTTTGATCACTTAATTGCTTCGGTAATTTTTGAGCAAAACAATACACTCCCGCCTGTAGCGCACGGAAACATGGGTTTATCCCCAGAAAAACTTGAAGTCTTTGAAAATTTCCAAATTGTGATTGTATTCACACATGTTCTTTTATGAACAAAAACTTACAAAGTTTCATCACTAAGTGGAAAAATGTTCAAGTATGTTGCACACTGATGCAAAATCCTGCACAGACAGGGGCATCCATGCTGGGACATTGTACATGGTACAAAGATTGAAGTTGGAAATTATTGCCTAAGTATTTCTGGTATGATTTTTTATTTTTCAAAGCTTGAAAGCCTTATCTAAGTGATCTAAGTTTTAGAGGTCATATTTAATCAAGTTTTCATCTAACATTTTGATTAAAGATGACAAAATACTGAATATTGTATCAGTATTCTGACCATGATATTTGATCAGGATATGCAAAACAAGTTTTTCAAAAGAATAACATAACAACAACAAATAAGGTTAAAAGCATAGTCTACTATTAACAAACCAAAATGTCACACTCTTGGCTTCGTCTTAAACCAAGACGCATCCACCAAGAATGTGATAAGTTCTCAAGCATATAAACATTGATGACCGAAGGCTTCGTCTCGAAACTCAGGATCCCTCCACCTCCGGCCATCATATTGAACTAATATCTAAGTGCAGGAAAAAGTAAATTGTTCAAGTGCAGGAAAAGTAATTGTTTAGGGGTTACAGACCATCAAATTTAAAAAGTTTGCTTCGGCCTAGGCATTAATATCCATCATCGCCCACTTTGTTGCCCTCATGCTACAACACCTTCAGCAGCATCCTTGGCAGCATCACCAACCACATCTTCACCATCACCACCAACATTCGCTCCAGCATCAGCTATCACCTCAGCCGCCTTTGAAGGCTCAGCAACCGCTGCTTAGCAGGATACTCCATAGGATTACCTCCAAGATCCTTCAATTTTGCCTCCTAGGCTCCAATAGACTAGGTTGGGCATTCAAAACCCATAGCTTTGGCTTCATAGGCCATCTTTAGCCTGGCCTGGAGAAGGTAGATAACGACGAAACTCTTGAGGCCCTCCCTGTAGGTGATCATATCCTGCTCGTGTTGAGTGTGGGCGGCATCCAACCTAGCCTAAGCTTCTTGAGTAGCCTTCTCCAAAGCGGCCTTAGACTCCTGGGTGACCTTCTTTAGTTTGTCCTCATAGTGCCGGGTCCTGGTGGCGGCAGTGGTCCTTAGCTCCTCGACGAGTGTCTCCGCCTTCTTCGTTCTGGCCTCATGGAAGATAGTTGTTCTGCAGGCTTCCTCATATATAGCCTACATACGATTCAGACCCTACAATGCATGGTACAGATATCAATATGAGTAATCAGGATATTGATTCAGTATATGCTCGCAGGATATAGGGTAAGGATATTTACCTGGTTGAAAAAAGAAGTCATGAGACTGCTAGATTCAACAAACCCAAGGTTCTCGTAAGAAGGAGCCTCAATAGGACTAGTAGGGGAATCGGTCTCATTTCTCTTTCGGGAACTGGAAGCCTGGGGCTTGGAACTCGAAGAAGGCTAGGGAGCGGCGACAAGCTTGGAGATGGAAGAAGGCTTTGATGCGACAGATGGCTTGGAGCTTGGTTCTGCCTTGACTGGAACATGCTCGGAGTAGCTGTCCAACTCATCGAGGTCGAAGACTTCGGGGATCTTGACTGGTTCTGCACAAAAAAGGAAGTAATCTTAAACCTTTATCTTGACTAACAAAACTTATATAGAAATGTTAAAGATCTTACCAGACATATTGGAGCTGGAGTGATGACTTGAGGTTGCTGTGTTTGGTACGAAACTTCTTTCAATCTCTGGTAGCTTGTAGATGGCTTCGATCCTTTCTGCTGAGTCGGTCAGAGGATGTTCTAGTTTCCTGAAATCCGTTGCACAAGAAGAAACAAGGATGTCAGAACAGGATATTTTTGCAGGATATATTTGAGGATAACCCTAAAACCTGGATCCTACCCTTGGTTAACGACTTCACCGTATAATCTGCTCCACCAGGGATAGAACTTCTTTTTACAAAAAAGAATTTGGATTTCCATTCCTCTTCGTTCCTGGTGGCTCGGAGTATCAGAGGATCATTAGAAGTGGAGTAAAACAGGAACCTGCTAGACCCATGGGATCTCAGCCGGTATGCTAGCGGAAGGTCGTTGACAGAGAGCTTAGGAATGTGGGTATTCTTGATTTGATCAAGAACGATCAACACACGCCAAAGCATGGGCATGGTCTGACAGAAACTGAGGCCGGTGATATTGAAGAAGTCGGTGATGAAATCAGAAAATGTGAACCTAAGACCTAATGTAATGGGGAAGGCGTTAAAGCAAAGCCATTCTGTAGACGACATATCCGATCGGAGTTCCCGATCGTATGGCCTGAACACCGCAGTTTCTAGGAAGATGCCGGAAGAATGAAGCGCCGATAAATGCACATTATCAAACGAACAGACTTCCTTCTCGGGATATTGAAAGAGGTTTTGTGGTCTGAAGATTGGAACGGAGTCGCCGAAACTGGATCTAGTCTGTTTTGCCATTTGTTAGCCGGAAAACTAAGAAAGGAAAGAAGGAAAAAGATGAAGATGAGAGAGAACATATAGGGGGTAATGAGTGAATTCAGGATGGACGGTTGCAGGTTGTCAAATCAGAAGTCTTATCTCTTAGTTTCCTTGGTAAACGAAAAAAATGTTACCGTTAGGACTCAGGATCCTTAACGTAAACATTTTTGGGGACAATTGTTATGGGTGCAATTCTGAGCCCATATCCTGAATTATATCTTGAATAATTAATAGCTGTTTACAATCAGGATACCAGACCAGGATATTGGTAACATCCTGATGCAGTATCCTAGTAGTTGCTAACAATACGTTTGCAGGTTATGATTGCAGGTACATAACGTTAACCAGGACTTGTTCTCCTGAAGACTCGCTCCATTTGGTTGAAAAATGGACGTTGAAGCCGAAAGACCAGGTCTCTAACGTTCCAAAAGGAATATTCCAGAGGACCCCAAGGTTTTAGGAGAGTTAGTTCATCATTTGTAACTATATAAATGGATAGCCAGATCTCTAGGTCCACATGATTACACTACTTCACGCGCTGCTCTCTTGCTCTCATATTTCTCTTGAATCTATGCACCAACACTCAACACTAGCAAACTTTGTAACACTTAGTGGCGATCTGAGCTATATCCTACACTCTATCCTGAATATTGAAGTAATAAGAAAAACAAGGCAGCCGATGATTGTCAGCTCCCAAGGTTTTATGCCGGCGATCTAGAAAGATCAAGGGCTTTCCTCGTAATCTCGTGTCAACCTTTACTTTATTCGCACTTATTTTACAAATTATACAGTTCTATATCCTGGAATTGTATGCTAAAACCATTTACATTTTCAACCAAGTTAACACATTTTTATCAAGTTTATATAGCACACTACCTCACAAACTAAATTTGATCACTAAATTGCTTCAGCAATTTTTGACCAAAACAAGTTTGACGCCCACCGTGGGGCTATAGGTGATTCTCTTTATAAGGTTTCTTTTGAAATTCCTTCCAAATCAATTCCTTACCAATTTGCTCTCGAAAATGACTTCTCAACCAAAGTTAACCTCAACCACTTCTGTTGTCTCTACTGCAACTATGGGAACCAGCAACCCTCTTCCACCTCCACCTGTTGAAACCAAAGGAAGAATACTACTATCAAAGCAAGTGCTTATTCAGGATCTGGAAAATCCGTTGTGGGGTCAGTTTTGGCCTTAAATGATGTGATCTTGTCAATGTTTGCTTCGGTACAGAGCCAAATGAAACAACAAAGTGAAACTAATCAATTGTTGTTTATTAAATAGGGGCAGCGTAGTAACTATTAAATAAGAAAGAGATTTGTGTGGGAGCATGATGGTCATAAATAAGAAACACCGTTTGGGTCTTTTCCTAAACAATAGAAGTAAACAAGATGTACTCATATTAGAAAAATATTTTTTTAAATGTGTCTACATAGATAACTATTTTTTTGTGGCTACGCGCATTTGAGAAAAAAATTCCTCATATATGCTTTACGACAGTCAAGACTTATTACTCATCATTAGCTAGCGCTCGATAACTTCCTTGTTGTTTGATATACTTTTACTTTTTGTTTTTTTTTTTTTTTTTGTGTCACTTGTTTTTTTTTGGTCGGACCGTAAGTATATAAATGCACATAGAAAGAATTGCTTAACGATACCACAACACTTTTTTTATCATTTATATTAAGCCCACACCCATACAATGATTTACATACAACAAAATAACAAAGATTTAAGCAGTCCTGGTCCGTTTTACTAGGTAGTTGATTACTACAATCATCATTCTTAAAGTGAATTTAATCAGCCACTAATGATTTTTCTTGAGCAAGCACATATGATATTTGTAAGCCTGCAACATATAGTTTATAACCAATAAACTAGGAACATGCTTTAATATAAGTATAATCCATGGATAAACGATGTACATAGACCGAGAATAATAACGTGACCAAGAATGTCATCTTCAATGAAGTTGCGGTCATGTTTTAATAGATTAAAGTACAATAATGTGAGAAGTAAACAATTATTTTATATTTGAATGTAAACACCTATTTATGCATACACAGGTATATATGGTGCTTTAAAGTAATAATTTAACCAAAGAGGCTCAAAAATTATCTTGAATCATCATTAATGTTCACATAAAGACTCATAAATTCCGTTGTTTTAGTTTATGATATATAATTAGAAATAACATGGTTAGATATCATATTTTATTAAGACTTTAAAGTATATGTTTGCATACTGTAATTTTATGGTATTTTATATTGCTAGTTGTATATTTTAGTGTATAATATTGTATTGTGTTTTATTGTGTAATAGTGTACCTTAATATACTAAACACACATTATTATAGTGTACTAAACATAATTTATTGTTACATAATGCATTATATGGTCTGATAGCATGACATATCATTGTATATCTTATTAGTTGATATTTTCTATATACTAAATCCCAACATGGTGATATAGTGCCCCACTGTAATCACAGTTTTACCTTCAAACTAAAATCATAATTGCCGCTTTACGCTTTATCTAAAACACAATGTTAACTGTGACCCTTCGTCCAATCCAACATTTAGGCCGTGTGAAACCGAATACCCCTCATGTGATGTGGAACGAGCAGCGGCGTTACACACCGGTATGGTGGTGGCGTTAGAGGGTGTGAAGGCGAGGAAGATTAGGCAAATAATAGACGTGAGGAAAAATGTTGGCGGCCCCCAACAAAGTTTGCTAATCAGAATTATTTTTTTTAATTTTATAGATTTTCATATTATATATACATATTAGTATAAACTCATGATGAATAGTAGTTCAAGATTTTTTTAATAATATAGTTTTTAAGTTTCTATTATGTTATTATTTTATTATTTTAAGTTTTCTCATATAATATTTAAGATAGTGTCTTAGTAACATTGATGTCTTGTCAACTTGACTGAACAACTATCTGTATCAGTATCGATATTATCAAAACCAATACTGATATTTGTATTTATGGTTTTTGACCTTATGTAAAACACATATTGATATTTGATTTTATTTTTTGGGTTTTATCTTTCGCTTGATATACCGAGTGACGATACCGTACCGATGACGTAATGAATCGAACCGATACCAGATGAATACCTGCCGCAACATGCAGGAAATTTAACTAGTTTTAATGGTTGGTGGGTAGTTGGGTTATTAATTATGTTGGATTACTAGTTGGGTTATTAATTATGTTGGATTATTAATTAGTAAAGTATGGTTGAAATTTAATAAAGCTTAGATATAAATGACGTCGGAGGTTAATTACTTGTATATATTAACTAAGGTTATAATCATAAAATTTACATAACGAATAAATAATGACATAAAGTTAATTAACTTAATGAGAATAATAAAAAATATATTTATTTCATATATTTTTTTATAACTATGAGAGCCCCGACGGCTTTTATTTTTCTTTTTTATTGTTCCTAAACTGGTCCGGGTACGAAACCGGATCAGGTTTATTTTAAAGAAGTATTAAAACTGGTTTTGGCCAAATCATTTTGTTTTAGGAACCGGGTTGGTGCAAAATTAAACCGACCCTTCTAAAACCAAATGGGGTTGAGAGAAACTAAAACAAACTTTATCTAACGCAATGTTGCCCGACCTTCTTTAAACACCGATTACATTTGGCCATTTTTATTATGTAAATATTTTGTGATTATATGATTAAGTATTTAAATAAGATAATACTTGATTTAAATAGTATTTACTAAAAATGCAAATAGTAAATGTAGCACTTTTGATAACTGTAACCTAACCAACATGCCATAGACAAAGATTTTATTTGGGTATTATTAGTGTTGTTTTTATTACTAGGTAAATATTTAGTAATTATATACTTAAGTAGTTAAATTAGATAATATTTTATTTAAAAGTATTTAGATATAAATTTATAAATAGTCAATGTAAATTTAAATGTTAATAAATTCTACAAATATAGTTTTTATTTATATAATAATTTTAATATTTATTAATTTAATGTTTTAATTTGAATTTATCTTATCCAGTTTTCTTCCAATAATATATTTGTTATTAATAATATGGATTAGTCGAGTCGGATTGGGCAACTTGTCGCTTCATAACAAGTCACATAAAGAAGCTTATTTTGGTTCGAGTAAAAACATGTTCGGTTCAAATTCACATTTGAGACATTTAGGATCAGATTGCGCTCTCCAAAAGAACTACATTTACAATTTATATTTTTATAAATAAATACTATATAATTTATATGTTTAAGGTAGGCTTGATATTTAACATAAATTTGAAGAAACCAAGAAAATTTATACTATATTTGGTACAAGTTTTGATGTATAAATAAACTGTCATTTATCATTTTACCCCTCTTGTGATATTAATGAAATATTCGGTGAACATAAAGATAACCTGACCTACCTTAAACACACTAATTATATTTGGGTATTTTTGTTGTTGTTGTTACGTAAATACTTAGTAATTATATACTTAATTTAGATAGTATTAATTATCAAAATAAAAAGATTTAGTGTGCATAAATATTAAATTAAAGTATTATAAATAAGTTTATTATTATTATTATAACTATGTAAATATTTAGTAATTATATATTTAATACTTAATTTAAATACTATTTAATTATATAAATAGTAAATTTAAATTTAGATATTACTATAACCTATTACAAATAAAATAATTGTTGTTTTGGTGAATTAAATAATCTCATTTGTATTAAGTAATGTATTTGTTTTTTTAACAGGGCTATGTCCAAGGTCGAATCCTTGACTGCAGTGAGAGCGCAGTGAGAGCGCAATGAGACCTTGCGCTCTGATGCACGAGAACCGGATGAAATCCGTAAACCCTCGCCCCGGTCAGATTTGAACCAGGGATTAAAGCCTTGATTCGTCCCTTCACCCCGATGTCATGTCCATCGAAAATAGCCCGAGCGGGAATTAAACATGCGTCTCCAGAAAGGAGGCCAAGCCCTTTGACCATTGGACCAACATCTCAGGAAAAGTAACATTAGTTAAAAGATGTTTATTAAATAGGGGCAGCATAGTAACTATTAAATTAGAAAGAGATTGATGCAGTTACGAAAGCATTCAAATGGCTCAAGAACAATTAGTTAATCAAAGACGATAAAGGAACAAAATGGTTCAAAGAAACCTCAAAGGTTTTCTTTACAATAATCAAACTCAAAAACTGAGTAAACAATAAACCCTAGATCTCATTTTATAGTTGGGCATTACAATTCAAATAGGAAACTAAATAACAAAATATTAGGAAATTAAAATTCAAATAACTATAAAATAATATCTGATATCCATGCTTCGGAGATTTGTGTAGGAGTGCATGATCATGAATAGGAAACAATGTTTGTATTTTTTCCTAAACAATAGAAGCAAACAAGATGTAGGAGAAATATTTTTTTAAAATGTGCCCACATAGATAATTAGTTTCTGTGGCTACACCCATTTGAGAAAGAAACCCACATACATGATTTGCGACAGTCAAGGGTTATTAATGGTCATTAGCTAGCGCTCGATCCCTTTTCCCTTTGTTTTCTATAATTTTAACTTCTGTTTTTTTATTTTTAATTTCGTGTCATCTTTTTTTCTGGACCTTAAGTATATAATGCACATAGAAAAAAATTGCTCAACGATACCCCACAACACTTTTTTTATCTTTTTATTAAGCCCACACCCACACAATGATTCTTAATACACACAGCAAAATAACCAAGATTTTCACAGTCCTAGTCTGTTTTACAAGCTAGTTGATTACTACCATCAACATTCTTAGATTGAATTTGATCCCCCACTAATGATTTTTCTTGAGCAACCACATATGATATTTGTAAGCCTGCAACATATATTTCATAATCAATAAACTGGGAACATGCTTAAATAAAGATGAATCATGGATAAACGATGTACCATTGACCGAGAACAATAACGCGACCAAGAATGCCATCTTCAATGAAGTTGTGGTCATGTTTGAATAGATTAAAATGCAATAAGGTGAAAAGTAAGCAATTAGTATCTCTTTGAATGTAAGCAACTATTTATGCATACACCGGTATATATAGTGCTTTAAAATAATTTAACCAAAGAGGCTCAAAAATTATCTTAAATCATCATTAATGTTCACATTAAGACTCATAAATTCTGTTGTTTTATTTTATGCTATATAATAAGAAATAACATCGTATTATATCAAATTTTATTAAGACTTTAAAGTATATGTTCGAATAATATTGTAATTTATGGTATTGTATATTGCTATGTTGTATATTGTAGTATATAATATTGTATTGTGTTGTATTGTATTGCGTATTAGTGTATCTTAATGTACTCAACACACATTATTATAGTGTACTAAACATCATTGTATATCTTATTATTTGATATTTTCTATATATTAAATCCCAACATGGTGATACAGTGACCCATTGTAATCACAGTTATACCTTGAATCTAAAATCGTAATTACGCTTTACGCTTTATCTAAAACACAATGTTAACCTTGACCTTTCGTCCAATCCAACATTCAGGCCGTGTGAAACCGAATACCTCCATGTGATGTGGAACGAGCAGCGGCATACACATCGGTACGATGGTGGGCCCCAACATACGTTGCTAATCAAAATTAATTATTTATTTAATTTTATAGATTTTAATATTATTTTAATGGTTGGTGGGTAGTTGGGTTATTCATTATGTTGGATTATTAGTTGGGTTATTAATTATCTTGGATTATTAGTTAATGAAGTGTGATTGAAAATTAACAAAGTTGAGATATTAATTATGTTGAATGTTTATTAAATTGTATCGATTGACTAAGGTTATAATTATAAAAATATAATAACAAATAAATAATGACACAAAGTTAATTAAATTAATGAGAATAATAAAAAAAATTATTTCATATATGTTTTTTATAATATGAGAGCCCCGCCCGCTGTTATTTGTCTTTCGATTATTTTAAACCAGTTCGGGTACAAAACCGGATTGGGTTTATTTTAAATAAGTATTAAAACTGGTTTTGGCCAAATCATTTTGATTTAGGAACCGGGTTGGTGCAAAATTAAACTGACCCTCCTAGAACAAAATAGGGTTGGGGGATACTAAAACATTCTTTGTTTAACGCAATGTTGCCCGACCTTCTTTAAACACCGATTATATTTGGGCATTATTATTATGTAAATATAATTATATAATTAAGTATTTAAATAAGATAATACTTAATTTAAATAGTATTTACTAAAAATGCATATAGTAAATGTAGCACTTTTGATAAGTGTAACCTTACCAATATGCCTTAGACATAGATTTTATTTGGGTATTATTAGTGTTGTTTTATTACTATATAATATTTAGTAATTATATACTTAAGTAGTTAATATAGATAATACATTATTTAAAAGGAATTATATATAAATTTATAAAATAGTCAATGTAAATTTAAATGTTAATAAATTCTACAAATATAGTGTTTATTTATATAATAATATTTAATAATTATTAATTTAATATTTTAATTTTGAATTTATCATATCCAGTTTTCTACCAAAAATATTTTTGTTATTTAATAATTTGTATTAGTCGGGTCGGATCGGGCAACATGTCGCGTCATAACAGGTCACATAAAGAAGCTTATTTTGGTTCGAGTAAAAACGTGTTCTGTTCAGATCCACATTTAAGACATTTATGATCAGATTGTGCTCTCCAAAAGAACTACATTTAAATACTTATCAAAATAAAAAGATTTAGTGTGTATTTAAATATTAAATTAAAGTATTACAAATAAGTTTATTGTTATTATTATTATTATTATTATTATTATTATTATTATTATTATATATTATTATGTAAATATTTAGTAATTAGATACTTAATTTAAATACTATTTAATTATATAAATATAAATAGTAAATTAAAATTTAAATATTACTATAACCTATTAAAAATAAGAATTGCTCAACAATACCACAACACTTTTTTTTATCTTTCATATTAAACCCACACCCACACAATGATTCTTAATACACACAACAAAATAACCAAGATTTTCGCAGTCCTGGTCTTTTTTACAAGGTAGTTGATTACTGCCATCATCATTCTTAAATTGAATTTGATCGGCCACTAATGATTATTGAGCAACCACATATGATATTGTAAGCCTGCAACACATATTTAATAATCAATAAAATAGGAACATGCTTAAATATAAGATGAATCAATGGATAAATGATGTACCATTACCGAGAACAATAACGCGACCAAGAATGCCATCTTCAATGAAGTTACGGTCATGTTTGCAATAAGGTGAGAAGTAAGAAATTAATATCTATTTGAATGTAAACAACCATTTATACATACACCAGTATATATAGTGCTTTAAAATAATAATTTAACCAAAGAGGCTCAAAAATTTTCTGGAATCATCAATAAAGTTTACATAAAGACTCATAAATTATGTTGCTTTATTTTATGCTATATAATAAGAAATAACATGGTATGATATCATATTTTATTAAGACTTTAAAGTATATGTTCCCATAATATTGTAATTTTATGGTATTGTATATTGCTATGTTGTATGTTGTATATTGTAGTGTATAATATTGTATTGTATTGTGTTATATTGCTATGCTATATAATAAGAAATAACATGGTATGATATCATTTGGTTCCGACTCATTATTTACGTATCCTTTGATGATTTCCATGCTTTGGTTTTTTTAAGAGATTATCTTAGTTAAAGTGACATGTCCCTCTTTTGGAGGCAACGCTACCGTCAGCCATATTGGTCTGAGTCAGCAGGGATACAGTCTCGCAAGACCGGAATATTGAAAGATAATTAAGTAAGTTATTAATGCAAAATGTGGCATGTCCCTCTTTTATAGGCAACGTTACCCTCGGCCATATTGGTCTGAGTCAGCAAGAATACAGTCTCGCAAGGCTGGTTTAAAGTTTTAATAGTAGTTTATTTATAAGTGACCCAAGGCGTTCTTACTTCCCTCGATTTAATGCTATCTGCCTTAAAGGAAGTCCTAATAAGTTTGAACTTGAACCAAGTCCTCGCGGGATCTATACACTGAATGAGGCAAAAACTTTACCCATACCACCTTCCTAACCCCTTCCAGGCAGTTAACGTGTTTTATATAGACCGTAAAGACACGAATGAGTGAATCAACAAAACATGAAAGATGTTAGATGATATACCTAGTGTGCTAACTGTATTCTCTGTCACACATGGCTTAATTACCATGAATTATCACCCCGATACTTTAAAATCGGAGCCTTCAGATTCCTGTGTTGTCTTCCTCGATTCTACTAATGATGTCGCTGCTGGTGGCTGGTTCGTTTGTCACCGATCTGCTTATCAGTTAACCTAAGCCATCATCAGTTCAGCAACATGTATCTTCTTTTCACATTGGTTACTTTCATAAACAATAGATGATCGTATAGAAGCAAGCAAGTTACCTAGCTCGTCAAATAAGTCAAACAGAGATCGTAAAAGAAGAAAAGAATTAAGCAAGCACACAGCCTACCACGTCCCGAAAGTCAATTTTAATTAAGATTATACCCCCTTCTTCGTTATTGCTTACATCCTCAACTGCTACATAAATTATTATCAGTTACCCTTCTAAATCGAAGCTCAAAGCTGTAAGTTTTGGTCCTTTTCATATTGCCTGCAAGGTGTTTGTGAAAAGTCTTCAAAGAGGTTTAGCTCCTCTCTGCTATGTTCCAGAGTTACAATTGGGATCTGCCGCAAGTAGCGCACTCATGATGTAGCTCTTTCTTGGTGGGGTGTCTAGGAGGGTGAGAAACTGTAGGTTTCTTTATTCTCCTTCGGTTCTTGGGTGGGTTGATACCTGGCCTCCTCCTTAGCTCGAGACGGCGGACTTGTTATCACTTTTCAGTTTTGTTTGTTTCCAAAATGGGCTCTGCCAAGGGTAGGAGCATGGCATCCAGTGCCTCTGAAGGGGATGTTCGCTCCACCTCGTCCAATGGAGTGTGGCTATGCCCTTTAGGAATTTCCACGAGTGTAAAGACGGCAAGCCTGGGTCCTCTGGGTATAACAGATTGGTCACGCATTTTCAGCAATTTCATTTTAAAGATGATCGTAAAGAATCCCTTCAAGATGCGTTATCCAAATATTTAGACTTGTTTTCGAATGTTGGGGAAACCCTGCGGGTTTTTGGATATTGGTTGTGTGGGAGGTGCATGAAGACACACGCACTTACTAGGGGGTGTCATCATCCAGATCGTGTTTTCACGTTCTCTAGGAAAACTGGGTCTGATGAGGATTTATCGTGGGGATCCCAAGGCCCCAAGATCCTGGGATGGTATTTGAGATTACGACCCCGCATGGAGTGATAGGAGATGTAGCTTTCCTTGAACGTGTTTTCTCCCTTCCGGTTCAAACTGTTAAGAGAATTCCCCCAAGTTGTCGTTTGGCATTTGCACAAGTTTTGACAGGTGCCATCCGCAAAGTAGTAGCTTCCCCTGGGACTGTTGAAAGCTGGGTCAAACTCTTGCTCTTACCTGCTGTACCCTTAAGGTGGTTAAGCCATCTTCCAGGGAAGAGCGAAGGTCGGGTAATCGAAAGTCCTTGCAATGTGATAGTATTTTACGGGCCTTAGCTATGTGGAAGGAGGGATCTGGTTTTGAGGTTTTGTTCAATTCCCTGCTCGCTGATAGCGGAGAAGGGGTCGTGCGTGGGGGGAGGTACACCGGGAGATAGCTGAGGAGGTTAGCCCCAACATCAAGCAATGTCACGGGAAAGTGAGTGATGGTCACATCACTGCTGCAGTTAAGGTGTTGTGTTCCAGTGGGGTTGCTCCCCGGGGGGATCTACCATGCAAGCCCTTATCGACAAACATCCCTTCGCGCCGCCCCCGAACCTCCCTTCAACTCCTCTTTCCCAACCTGCGTTATCCGTGGATGAAGACTGCGCCCACAGGTGTGTGAAATCTTTCCCGAAAGGAACATTGTGGGCGTGATGGACTCCGGGCCCAACACCTGTTGGACGCTCTTAGCGGGGAGGGGTGGGCGACTGCCTCAGGACTGCTTACTGCCATCACTGAAGTGGTAAACCTTTGGCTAGGGGGGTTATGTCCTAGGGTGCTCACGGATTTTGTTGCTTCGGCCCCCTAACCCCTTTGTTGAAGCCTGATAATGGAATTCGCCCCATTGCTGTGGGGGCAATTTGGAGAAGATTGGTCTCCAAAGTAGCCGTGAAGAAAGTTGGGAAAGAAGCTGTTAAGTACTTGGGGGACTACCAATTTGGGGTGGGGGTCCCCAATGGGGCGGAGGCAGTGCTGCACAACGCTAACAAGTTCCTTAATTCTTTTCATTCAGATGGCTCGCTGGCCATGCTTCGGTTGATTTTTCCAACGCTTTCAACTTAGTTGACCGTTCGGTTTTGCTTCGCAGGTCCATCGTCAATGCCCCTCCATATTCCCATGGGTTCAATTTCTGTATGCCCAGCCTGTTAGGCTATACGTGGGGAATGACCGCATCGGGCATTCATGGGGGTCCAGCAAGGGGATCCCTTGGGACCTTTGTTTTTTGCCCTAGCCTTACACCCTTTAGTGCTTCAGGTGCAGGAAAACTGCAAACTCCCCTTCCATGCTTGGTACTTGGATGACGGGACGGTTATCGGGGACGCTGTTTAGGTTGCTAAAGCTCTTGACATCATCGGTACAGAGGGTCCAGCCTTGGGGCTGCGGCTTAATATTAGAAAACTGAGGTATTTTGGCCGACATGCAACGGGTGAAGGTCTGGCCAGGGCTTTTCCCCAGTGAGATTGGGAGGCCGGAGAGAGGTGTCAAACTGCTAGGAGGGGCAGTCAGCTGTGATGCCAGTTTTATTAGTGGTCTAACGGCTAAGAGAGCAACGCGAGCTGTTGAAATTATGGGACACCTTCCCTTGTTGCGGGATACTCAAAGCGAACTCCTCTTGCTTAGATCTTGTATGGGGGTTGCAAAGTTGCTATTTGGTTTGCGAACTTCCTAACCCCCCTTTGTGGATGATGCTGTTTCATGTTTTGATAAAGGTCTTCGGGAGGCAATAAAAAACATTGTCGTATGTGGGGGCCCTTTTGTTGGTGAACTCCAGTGGCAGATCGCGACCTTGCCGATGCGGCTTGGTGGGTTGGGCCTTCTATCAGCCCGGGAAGTGGCTGCCTATGCCTTTGTGGCTTCCAGGTCTCAATCTTGGGAGTTGCAGGACCACATCTTACGCAACAGTGGGGTTGCTACCCCTGACCCGGATTTTGCCAGCGCATTGGATCGCTTGCATTAATCTCTCCCTGATTTTGATCTCAGCGGTTTCTATAACAAGGACACCGCCCCAAAAAACCACAGAAAACTTTGGCGAATGCCCTTTGTTGTCGAACCGCACAAAGGTTGGGAGAAGATTTCCATTTGTCCCCCCGCCAGAAAGCCGTCATTGAATGCTTATAGAGGCCTCACGCTCAGGATTTCTTAACTGTTATTCCTATTGAAGGTCTGGGTCAATGTATGTCAGCGGTGGAGTACCGGTCAATCCTTAAGTACCGTCTGATGATCACCATGTTCCCGAATGATGATACTTGCCCAGTCTGCCGTAAAGCATGCCTGGATAAATACGGGGAGCATGCGTTACACTGTAGAGAGCTGCCGGGGTTTAAGTATCGCCATGACTTTGTTCGAGATGTGTTAATGGATATTCTCAGACTGAGCAGGTATCTCGGCAAAGAAAGAGGCTCCGGTTAATTTTCTTATAGACCCGTCGGAAGGGAGGCCCACCTTACGCCCGGCGGACGTGCTAGTTTTTGGTTGGCAGGGCGGGAAACATGCTTGTGTTGATCTCACATGTATATCCCCCCTAGCTGGATTTCGGGAAAATGGGTTTGTGGCGGGGCAAGCGGTAATGAAAGCAGAGTCAAAGAAGGTGGAAAAGCATGCGAAAGCTTGGGAGGATAATCAGCATGCCTTTGTCCCCTTGCGTTTGACACATTCGGCTCCTTGGCGCCAGAGGCGGTTTGGTTCTTGGCTAGAGTTCAGCGTGTGGTCCACAACAACTTTACGACCCTTCAGGGGCGATGCTTTGTTTTTAGTAGATTAGGGTTCTCTATTCAGAAGGGGATGGCGGCGCAGTTTGTTGCCCGTCTGCCTGATATCCTTATGTAATTTGCCTTGTTGTTTTGAATGAAAAATCGAAATATAGAGTTGATGAAATAAATACAAAAATTCACTTTCAATATAAAAAAAAACTATTTATTAAAGTCATTAATACATACCCAATTAAAAGTTAACCAAAGCAAGGAAATCAAAAGTATTACATAAATAACTTGTCTTCACCAAGGGATGTAAAAGATTAGCCAAGCATGGCCTTTGTTTGACAAAAACTCTTATGATGAATCTTGGATGCCGAGACTACTTGGTGCGTGCGTAGTGCAATATGATTTTATTAATATTTTGAGCCTATTTTACGTGTTAGTCAAGTTTTAAATTTATAAAACACGATATTTAACTAACACTAAACACAGACTAGGGCAAGTGCACCCATCGTGAGCGTCGTATAGTGTTGGTAAGATACAAGGTCGTCCAAGGACACAAAAGCTTTTAATATCGATTTAGCGTCAACGTCTAATCAATCTAAAATTTTTGATAAAGGTTTTTCAAATATAGAAAATGAACATAAAGAAATAAATAAAAGAAATGCAAATAGACAAGATAGAATCACTTGAATCCAACTCCTCTTTTATGTATCCTTTGATGTTTTTCGCATTTTCGGACTTTTTAAGAGATTATCTTAGTTATAGTAGTAGGACCCTCTTTTGAAGGTAACGTTACCCTCGGCCAAGTGGTTTGAGTCACAAGGATACAATCCTAAGAGGCCGAAATATTGAAAGATAATTAAGTAAGTTATTAATACGTAAAGCGGCAGGCCCCTCTTTTGAAGGTGACATTACCCTCGGCCAAGTGGTTTGAGTCAGCAGGGATACAATCCCAAGAGGTCGGTTTAATATATTAATAGTAGTAAACGTACGAGGAGCTCAAGCTATCCGCACCCCCGCCATCCAATACCATAGCGCATTGAAGGAGGTCATAATAAGCTTGAGCCAAGTCCTCGCAAGATCTATACAAAGAACGAGACAAGAACTTTACCAAACCACCCTTCTATCCCCCTTCCAAGTAGTTAACGTGCTTTATATAGACCGCAAAGAGACGAATGAGCAAATAAATGACATCATGAAGAAATGGTTAGGAAAATTCACTTTCAACAAAAGAAACTAGTTATTAAAGTCAATAATACATACCCAATTAAAAAGTGCCAAAAGATTAAAAATCAAAAGTAATACGTAAAAGCTTTGTCTTCACCAAGTGATGTAAGAGATTAGCCAAGCATGGCCTTTGTTTGACAAGAACTCTTACGATCAATCTAGGATCCCGAGACTACTACACACTCTAAAGATGAAAGATGGATGATGGTGGTGGGTGTTGGTGTTGTAGCGGTGGTGGAGTGGTGGCAGAGTGAGAGAGAAATGGTTTGCCAAGGGATGCCTTTAAAGTGAACCAAGAACCCCTTTTATAGTCAAAACAGTGCCCCAGCCACGGCCCTGTGTCCATTGGGCATGACCCATGGCCACCTTTTCTCTTCCTTCATTAATTGCAGCTGTCAGCAGAGGGCCCCACACGCCCCCATGGCTCCTGGACATGGCCGCGTGGTCAACTCTTCGATGTACTATCAAAATTCTCAAATCTAAAAGTTGACCACGCCCCATGTTCATATGGGCACGCCCCGTGGTGGGCATGGAAGCTTCTGTCTGTTTTTCTGCATGTGTCAGGTCTGACCATGACCCATGCCTCGCTGGGCACGGCCCCGTGGTCAGCTTCTGTCTTCTAGGTTTTGCCTTTGGGATGTTGCCGAGGGGTCGGGTGTGTCAGGATATTCCTTCTTCTTGTATTTTATGTTGGTTTTAGTTGCTACTTTGCTTCTTTTGTTGTTTTAAGCTCATTTGGTCCTGTAAATTCAAAAGGAACAAAGAAACGTGCTTTTTCCAGCATTAGTACCGAAAAAGGGTTTGTTTTACGCCTTGTTTGATTTAATTTATATGTTGCATTTTGGACACATCAAATACCCCCACACTTGAATCTTTGCTTGTCCTCAAGCAAAACTCTAAAATGTGGCTTACACACCAAAATGGAATAGGTTGAGAAGAAGTTTGCAGCTTGTCTTAGAGTATCAGGAATCCAAGATCTTTATTTTATTTTGTTTTTCATTTTATTTACAGTCCTATTCGTCATGATTTATTTAGAACAATCATTAAGAAAAATTATTTATCTAGGCATAGCATGCCCCTTTAAAATTCTATTTAGTTATATACAAGCTCACACACCTCACAAGAGATCACGCAACACTTGGCCGAAGATGTATTTTTGTGAAACACTCGTTTCCGACATGGAACTTATTCCTACCATATGCTTGACAAGAGATCAAACCTCCTCCTTTTTAACTTATAAACTTTTGTAAATATCAAAAGGACTTTGAAAAGGGTTAGCTTTGGCTAACGGTAGGTGGTTTTTTGGTTAGAAGTTAGTGAAATGGCGAATTGCGTAAAAAGCATTGGTTGTCGTAAAACTTATTATTTTTGTGACATTTATAAAATTTTCAAACATGACTTTTGAGGACTGGTTTGCTTATTTCAAGAACTATGTTTTTTTTATGTCAGAAGTTTGAAGACGACCGAGCTTTTTACTAAAACAAACGGGTTTGAATGAAAAAGATCTTTGGTGGGTAATTGGTGATCTGTTTTGTGGGTTTGGAAACGAAAAGGTTTAGGCTCAAAGGGGTTAACTAGGGGAGTTTTTGGTTGGGGGGGGGGGTAAAAAGAAAGAAAATAATGGTTTTAATAAAATGGGTTAGTCCTAATGCCTCCATCATTTACTTACTTGGGTTTAAGTTGGTAAGGACCAGGAATGTATCATCTTGGCAAGTTCTAGAGTCGTAAGAACCTAGCGGTTATTCACACAAGAAACAAAAAATGAGCATTTAGTTAAAGATGTATATACGTATGCTTGGTAAAGGCTCAAAACTCACTTATTGTGGGAATGAGTTTATAGTGTGAACATGTATATATAATCATATTTTGGAAGGATTTGTTATGCCTTTTTTAATTTTCTTTTTTGGTTCTTTTTATCACGATACCATGATTGTAAATTTGTAAACATAATTTTTAAGAACTTGATATTCCTAAATTAAACTAAGACAAGTAAAAATATGAAAAAATTTGAAAAAGATTTGGGGTGATTAGCGGTTCCACTGCGAGTTTTGTGTAAGGCTTGTTATTAGGACTTACAAGATTCAAGGTTTTAGCATCCCCCCACACTTAAATTGCACATTGTCCTCAATGTGCCCAAAAATAAGTTTTTTGGTTGATTAGAATGTGTAAAAGCAGGTTTAAAACAAGTTTTTATGTTATTGGGCACCTGGACACGGGCCCGTGTTAGCTGGACACGCCCCCGTGGTCAGAATGCCAGTAACAGAACTTACAGAAAATTGGCCATGGGGCGTGCCTGGTGTCCACGACCCGTGGTCAATGAGTTGCAGAAAAACAACAATTCAGGTAGTTGGCCACGGGGTTGTGGTCATTACCACGACCGCATGGTGGCAGTGTGCAATTGTTGAATTTCCGGTTTTCCGCTTTTGGTTTCTGGGCTTAGGGGGCATTAATGCTTAGTGCACTCAAGCCTCCTTGGTACCTGCTTGTTGTCACTCAATCCACAACACAATAATACTACACAAATCCTAATTACGACCGTTCATCATCCATCAACATCAAAGAAAAGAAAAATAAAGTGCAGGAAAGTAAAATCGTCTAAAAAAAGTTGTTCAACCACGACACGCAGGCTGACAAATTATTCAAAGGGTAAGAGGGGTTAACTTGAGGGCACATCCGTCACCTACCACACTACCGCCTTCGCCTCGATAAATCCATGTCCTCATCCTCGTCCTCGTCTTCCTCCTCGTCATCATCACGATACGCCATATGTCCCCGGATGTATGTGATGTCTTCTTGCATAGTGGCGATGTTTCACTCCACCGCTCCTATCCGGATGTTGGCGTTGTTAGCCACGTTGTAAGTATTCCGGGTGCATAGTAGGTTTTCCTGCAAAAGATCAGTTAAACTTTGAAAGTTAGGAAAACCTCCTCCTTGAGAGGAGGAACCCGGGTGGTAGCTTTGATGTTGAGGAGGAGTTCGGTTTGGATCATCTTGGAGGGCTAGAACTTCTTCCGGGCCCCATGTGTTTCCTTGGGCATTTCACAAGCGGATGGTTCCATCATCCATGTCTTGGGTGATGCCCATGGATCGGCATTAGGCGAGGTCTACCTTTCCTGATTTCACACCCCGATGGAATGCCTTCGGGATACGGTTGACATAGTTCTTGAACAGGCGGTAGATCCACCCACCGAAGAAGATCGGTGTAGGGCGAGAGGCCATTTGGTTTAAATGCATGTTCTTGAGGAGGAGGTAAGTGACATCAAGGGGTAGGTGGTTCCGGATGCAATAAAGGCAAGTGAGCTCCCGGAGATTCACCACCCCCGAACTATCACGCCGCTGACAGAGAGATTGCTTAGGACCCGATGAATGTAGCGGTATAGAGGGTCCCGCAACTGCGAGCTCTTAGTTATGCTTGGGTCATATGCCCTGTCTCCAAGTTGGGCCCATGCAGTTTGGCGCATGTTGAGTGGGAGTTCACGAAGACCACCCGTGGATTCTTCTTCAACAGATTCCTCTTCAGTATACAGTCCCACGTTAACGCCAAACTGGGCGATGGAGATGGAGAATAATGTCCCTCCACACCTAAACTCGACTTCATTCGAGTCAAACGGATCCGCTTTGCTTTTTAACTTGAAGGTGCTATAGAACTCCATGTTATACTCATAAACGAAATGGAGTTTGGTGTCAAGAGCGGCGTGTAGTGGCCCTGTAACCAACATCTCGTAACGGCCCCTTTGTGCAACAGCTTCAAGGGATTCATAGCAAGTTTGCCTCGGTGCTTCCTCATGTCTTGTTTGGAGGATCTCGTAACGATTTTGGTATTCTAGTTCCAATGACATGAACCCCAAAAACTTGTTAGCCATTTCTGCACAGAAGAACCACAAACAAAATTAGTGCGTTTCAATAAAATTTTCGGAAAAAATGTAAACAGCAGGCTGGACACGGCCCCGTGGTCACTGGCCACGCACCGTGTTCAGCCCCCTACTCATGGCCACGTCTCGTGGTCACTTACCATGCCCCGTGGTCAGGCTACTGTTATCTCAAATCTTTAATTTTCGAGCTGGTTTCGAAAAGTTGAAAATTTTTTGTTGAGTAGAGGCAGTTTTCCCCAATGAAAACCCAAGTGTCGTTTTTCTAAAAACAAACCGTTTACCCCTTCAATTTTAATTTTTTCGGTTTGAAAACTAGGGTTCATGGTTTATACTTGAGATTGGACGATTCTTTGAACAATAATGGTTGATTTACTTCCTAAAACATGTATATAAACTACTACTATACTACTACCAGATCTAAACAAAAACTTCGAGTTCAGTCCGGGTCTAGTTCAAGAACCCTAGATTTCCCCAAATTTTTGGTCTTAGTCTACATACAAATCGTTAAACTAACTAAAGAAGATGTTAGAATCATACCTTGGAGATGATTGAAGGAAGGAAATCGTGAAAAACCAGAGAAACAGGTCGTGGTGAAATGCAGAACTGATATAAATTGTCTGCGGGCCGACCACGCCCCCGTGGCCATTTTCGTGCATGTGTATGTGCCCGTTTATCCCGAATGGTTCGTTTAGTTTACCTTACCTGTCTTGTAGCTTTCCTGATTGTTTGCTAATACCTACAAAGCACAATATAAACAGCAGAAGAATCTGGAGTTATGATTCGCAGGAGAGGGGCTGCTTTCGAAACATTCTTCATCGACAGGGACAAGCTCTGTCATTACAACTATATACAAAGACTTTCGTTTAATCATACCTTTGTTGCTTGTAGCAAGATCTCATCCTCATCATCCTTAATAAATCCTTGGTAGAGCTTAAGCCTTTGTCCGTTGACCTTGAATGGTATGCCATTTTGAGATTTAATCTCGATCGCACTGTGTGGGAAGATATGGGTGAAAGGAAAAGGTCTCGACCACCTAGACTTTAATTTTCCAGGAAATAATTGAAGTCGTGAATTAAACAATAGCACTTGATATCCCTCTCGAAAATTAGGCTTAATTTGTTTGTCGTGCAAGTTTTCCATACATTCCTTATAAATTTTGGAGTTAGAACATGCTTGATTTCTCAATTCGCCTAGTTCGATTAATTGATAAAATCAATTTTTACCGGCGGTTTCATGGTCTAGGTTTACGTTTTAAGGCCCAGTAGGCTTTATGCACTATTTCTACTGGTATTTATTGTTGTTTTATAGGCGGTTCGAAAAGTCCATAAAGGATCGTCTAATTTATCATCCCACTCTTTTTTATTTAATCCTACGGTTTTTTCAAGTATTCGCTTTAAACCTCGATTGGTCACTTCGGCTTGACCGTTGGTTTGGGGATGATATGCTGTTGAGATTTGGTGATAGACCCCATATCTTGTTAATTTTTTTTCAAGTTGATGGTTACAAAAATGGGTACCTCTGATCACTTATTAATGCTTTTGGTGTACCGAAACAAGAGAATAGTCTTTTCAAGATTCTTACCATTACTCTTCCATCATTGGTTGGAAGAGCTTCGGCTTCAGCCCATTTTGACAAGTAATCCACAGCCACAGGTCTATATTTGTTTCCTTTTGATGTGGGAAATGTCCCATAAAATCTAGTCCCCACACATCAAAAATTTCACAGACAAGAATGCCGTTTTGTGGCATTTCATTTTTGGAAAAAATATTACCTCATCGCTAGCATGTATCAAATGTTTTGACAAGACTTTGTGAGTCTTTGTATATAGTTGGCCAATAGAATCCTGAATCAAATACCTTTCGAGCGATGCTAGCTACTCCATGATGTCCTCCGTACGGTCCTTCGTGACAATGGCGAAGAATTTTTCTTGCTTCATTACCATGGACGCATCATCGGACAAGTTGGTCGACACAATTTTTTAAAAGATACGGATCCTCCAAAAATAATGCTTTACATCGGTAAATAATTTATTTCTTTGATGATGTGACCGTCCTTTAACTAACACCCCACTAGCTAGGTAGTTGGCATAGTCAGCGTACCATGGTTCTTCTTGATATTCCACCATTTCTAAGGATTCCGTTGGGAATTTTTTATTGATGAGCTCATCTCTAGTCGACTCCAAAGCCGGATCTTCTAAGGGGATAGATGAACGGCAGCGGTGTTTTCAGCTCCTCGTTTGTCTTTTATTTCTATGTCAAATTCTTCAAGGAGAAGAATCCACCTAATTATACGTGGTTTGGCTTCCTGTGTTTTAAAGAGGTATCGAATGGCTGCATGGTCTGTATAAACTACCGTTTTAGAAAGAATAAGATAAGAACGAAATTTATCAAAAGCAAATACACGGCTAGTAACTCTTTTTCAGTTGTGGTGTAATTTTCTTGTGCATCATTAAGAGTTTTACTTGCATAGTATATTGGATGAAAATGCTTATCTTTTCATTATCCCAAGACGGCTCCAACTGCAAAGTCACTTGTATCACACATGATTTCGAAGGGTAATTTCTAATCTGGTGCTATCATGATTGGTGCATTGACTATCATTTCTTTTAGTGCTAAGAATGCTTGGTTGCAATCCTTGTTAAAGATGAAGGGTGCATCTTCTTCAAGTAATTTTGTTAGAGGTCTTGAAATTTTTAAAAAGTCTTTGATAAATCGTCTATAAAATCAGGCATGGCCTAAGAAACTTCTGATGGCTCTAACAGAGGATGGAGGTGGTAATCAGGAAATGGTGTCTATTTTAGCCCGATCGACCTCCATTCCTTCGCTTGAGATTTTGTGACCGAGTACTATTCCCTCCTTACCATGAAATGACATTTTTCCCAATTAAGGGCGAGGTTAGTTTCCTCACATCAGGATAGCATTTGTTCAAGATTATCGAGGTATTGGTCATATGAATCTCCAAACATAGAAAAATCATCCATGAAAACTTCATGGTTTTTTCTATCATATCTGGAAAATGGCCACCATGTGTTGGTGCATATGTCTGTTGCCTTCGTCATTACACGAGAACAAGTCTGGAATAAACGAGAGTTCCTGAAGACCGAACAAGAAAAAGTAGATATCCAAGAGGGAGTCTATTGGTGCATAATGTCTATAGAATAGTATTGTATCGAGTCTGTATAGAATAGGTGAAATAAGGCATATTTAAGTGAGTTTGTAGGCAAGTTCGCTCAAGGATGGTTTTGGGAAGTCAAGTTCGGCTGAACTTGACTAAGTCAATTCGCCCGAACTTCATCCATGTCCAGCGAACTTCCACTCCTATATTTAGGTGCCTTGGGATTTCATTTGTAAGTAGTTAGAGATTTTGGCACAGAGACGGCGAAGCTCTGTCGGATCCGGATCTTGAATGTATTGAACTTTAGATCAATGAAAACAACTGTTAAACAAGTAATTCTTGTTATTTGGTTAACTTGTCATTAGTTTCTGCCTAATCGGACAATAGATAACAAATTTAGGTTCCCGAGCTGTTCTGGGCGTTCCTACAAGTGGTATCAGAGCCTGGATACCTGAATTTGTTGAAATCAAGACAAGAATCTCTCTATTTCATCTCCATTCTTCTATTTTCTTAACTTTTGAACAAAAACGAAGAATTCATGGAATTTTGTCCAATTTTGAATATGTCATGTAAAACATACTAATAACAAACCCTTGAGAGTTTGGAGATCAAATTCAAACGTTTTGACATCAAAAAGTTGCAAAAACCATGTTTTTGAAACAAGCTATGGCCGAACTTAACATCAAGTTCGACCGAACTTGATTAAAATTTCATTGATTTTAATCAAGTTCGACCGAACTTGATAATTTTTCAAGAGCTTTTGTTGTATGTTCGCTCGAACTTGAAGAAAATTCAATATCTTTGATCAAGTTCGACTGAACTTGATCAAATTTCATTGAAATCCATTCACAAGTTCGCCCGAACTTGTAAACTCTTTGAAATACTACCTAAGTTCGACCGAACTTATCTGTTCTTCTTGAAAACATTTCACAAGTCCGTTCAAAGTGTATTTTTTTTCTCAAATTTCACATCAAGTTCGACCTAACTTAATAAGTCTGTGACAAGCAAGCCCGAACTTGTCTAAGGTTCTTAAAAAAAATTATCATTAGAAACGTATCGACGAGACGATTTTAAAGATATAATCGGGTAAAAATTGTTTTCGAAATTTTTTTTAAACGTTTTTAACGTACCGATTGTCGATTAAAACGTCAGTTTTTGCTAAAACTTGTCTGTTGCTAATCAATTGTCAAGTGTTTTTTATCGTATTCTCAGATTTTCAAAATGGAAGATTTCCATAACGCCTTGCAGCTGGAGTAGCTCAAGCCTCAATGTCAAATTCAATTGCGGTTAATCAGATGAACCTCGATAATAAAATGGGAACTACTCAGAAACCACCAAAGTTGATGAGTATGGACGAGTTCGAGGGATGGAAAGAAAAGTTTGTTAATTGGATTCAAGCAAATCAATTCAATAGCTGGGTTGCGATTGAAGATGGTTATACATGGCCCAAAGATGAATGTGATCAAGATCTTCCACTGAATAAGTTTTCAGTGATTAACAAAGAGAAATATGTTGCTGAAAAGAAGATGATTAGCTTGATACAACAATCTGTCAAAGAAGATATCTTGATATTGTTACCAGAATATGATACTTCTCAAGAATTATGGAATTCTCTTTGCAAAAAATTCAAAGGAAGTGATGAAATGATCAAGAGCAAAAAGGCCCTGATTAAGAAAGAGTTTGAGATCTTCACGATGATCAAAGGAGAGACAATGAAACAAATGATTGATAGATATTGTCACCTCATGGTCCAGATGCGAAGACATGATATCAAGAGAACTAACGAAGAGCAGATTGAGAAGCTAGCTGATGCACTTCCAGAAGGAGAATGGACAACATATCTGATGATTCTAAAGAACAGTCCATCTTGGAGACATTTTAAGTTGTCATCTTTCATTGACAAACTTGAAGGTCATGAAATGGAATTGATGAAGATTGCAAAATCCAAAAACACTAATGTTGTTCAGGATGTCGGAGTTTATTACAAAGGTGGTGTTCAAGATATTCTGATTCAAAGTCCAAAAATCCAAAGGCATTTAGTGCAAACATGAATACATCAGATCAGTCGTCACAAAATCGGTATTCTCCAAACACTGGTTATTCATATGTTGGTTCAAATTCTACTTATCAAAGTCAATCTCATTAGACAAGCCAATCCACTGCTAATTCAAAATGTTTTCCAATGCAACATAGCAGTAGATTTAAAGAATGTGTTTCCTGAAAAAGTTGCGAAACAGCACATAGCATTTCTTGCTACAGTTCTGGAATCGTATGAAAGTCTTGTTGCTGGAAAGATCGGAAATCCTGAAATGACAGCTGAGGATTACGATCAGGTAGATGAGGAAGAGTTGGAACTGATGGACATCAAATGGTCCTTAGCATCGATTATTCGAAGAGTTTCAAAGTTTGTAGCACTCACTGGAAGGGATATTGGTAACTCAAGCAATAAACTTGGTTTCGACAAAACGAAAGTTACTTGTTTTAGATGTCGACAAAAAGGGCACTTCAAACGTGAATGCCATAACCAAGAAGCTAGTGGAAACCAAAACCCTTTTGGAACCGGTAATGAATACTACAAGAAAGCGCTGCAATACAAATCATATCCGAATAGAACACAAGTTCGAAGTTGAAGATAAATCTGCAAAGAAAGCCGAACAAGCTCTTGTTGCCAATCATGAAGACGATGGTTTCGATTGGAACAAATACATCGAAAGAAGACTGGTGTTGCTATGATGGCAGAGGTTGTGAATGAATCTGAGACATCATTTGTGGAAGCTGCTATCGAAAATGCTATTCAAGAAGCATTAATGCAGAGAGCTGAGTAAGAAGCTGTCCTGGAGGATGCAGTTCTGGAAAGATACATACAACAAACAGAGGAAGAAGGAATAGCTTATCTTGAGATACAAAAGCAAGAAGGTTGAAAGCAGAAGCCGAAAAAGGTAAAAGCTGAGGTAAACATGTCTGAAAAGGAAGTTGTGAAAGTTGTGGAGATTGAAAAACCTTGCACAAAGTGCGCAAGTCCTTGTGAACCCTGTCTGGATAAAGTCAAAGTCATAAGAGAATTGACTGAACATAACGAAAACTTTCGTTATGATTACAGAACCATAAAAGAAGCTTATGACAAAATATCAGGCAAATATAAACATGTTGAAAGAGCTAACAGTGAACTCAACGTTAATGTCACTATGTTAAATGCCACAGTTATTGAAAACAAAAGACAATTAACATGTACATTAATACAATTGCTGAAACAAGCGTGAGTTTCATGAAATGAAAATAAACAGAAAGAGTCAGACAATTGTTAAAAAGTTACACCACAAACGCATATGTCATTGATCAGATTCTTTCTACGATCAAGTCGGAGGAAAATGTTGATAATTAAAAGCGTAAAGTTCACGGAAATGTTCCTCCACCATTTCTTGCAAGTTACTGCTGCAAGAAAGATGATGATATTGAAAGGGCATTTAATCTTTTACTTCTTTCAGAAAAGAAAGATAAATTGCCTGAAAACATTGATGTAGACTTTAGAAAATCAAACGATGACAATGAATCGGTGGTAAAAGATGTGGTAAAGAATGTTTTGGGAAATGATTCTGATGACGGCAGCTTTAAAAGCGCCAACTCAAGTTCAAACAGTTCTGGTTCACAATCTGAAATGACGATACATCACAGAAAATGATCTAAGTGATGATCCTAACGTTGTCATGTACAAGGTTAAGGAATCTGATAGATTATATTTCAATGATAGCTTTCCGATTCAGAATGTGAAAGAAGATCAAATTGATAAACTGTTTAAACTTGTGGAAGTTTCATCACATGATCTCGAGAAAAATGAAAAGAAGTTTTATTCTAAACCGAAACAGATTTTAACAATTACCATAGAAACGGTGGTGATTTTCCTGAGAACAGGAAAGTAGGTTTAGGTTTGGAAGAAGCTGAAGATGAACCGAAGAAGAATCAGAAGTCAACGTTCCAGGAATACAAAGGTAAGAACATAAAGTTTGTTTACGGAACGAGCACGGTTCAGGAGGAAAGCTTGATAGGTAAGAAGTCAAATGATGATTTCAAGAAAGAAAAGGAACTTCGGGACAAGGCTAAGTCCGCAAGTGGAGTAAAACCCACTAGTGGACAGGTTCATGATACTCGGACTTGCTTCAAATGCAATGAAGTTGGTCACATTGCTCGCAAGTATTCGGAGTCTAAGCCTGTGTATCCCCGAAGAAAAGAAGTTTCAAGAGAGGTAAAACAAAAGCAATCTGAAAATGATCAAATCAGGATTGTAAAAAGAAACGTCGACATCAAAGAAATGAAACGTAATGTTGAATCCAATCTTGAAATAAAACCTAAAAATTAATCAAAATTTGAAAATTCAATTTTTCAAAAAGGAGAGACTTCAAAGTCAAACAATGATTATAGGTTTTATGTCAAGAAATCTAGAGTTAATTCTCAAGCTTGGATTGCTAAAAAGAAATCACCTGAAAAAGTAAATGTTTGTGATAAAACCGAAAATGTCAAATCAATCAAGAAAGATAAAAGTAAAGTTGATTGTGAGTTTGTAGTTTGTGATGTTGAATATGCTTATCAAAGAGCATATGAAAGTGATTACGCAGAGGTATATGAGGAATTATATCCAAAACCCAAGACCAAGAAGGCTTGGGTTGAACTTTTTAACTAAATCCTTTCATGTGCAGAAGTTCCAAGATCTAGCTTATCAAAGATGATTCGAGATTGAGAAGCTTCATATTAATTTAACTTATCCAGAAATGTCATATCTTTGTCATTTTGAGGGGGTGTAGTTAAAAAGAAAAGTTTCTGAAATTACAAGTGGTTGTTAAAAAGAAAAATTTTGAAAAGTCAAAATTATGAAAATCCACACCGTTGAACAGAAAAACTAATTTCAAGGTTCTTACAAGTTTAAACTACTTTTACAAGTGGTAAATGAGTTTAATGATTGTTTGTTAAACAATTGCAGATACAGGTTTGAGAAAAAGGATCGGACGACGAGGTCACGGGATCCGCATTGGTTTGTTACATTTTTAGAAGAATTTCTTTAAATCTAAAATCCAAAAATATGTTTTTGATTTTAGGGGGAGTAAGAAAATTTTAAAAATTGTTGAAAAATAAAAAAATATGAAAAAGTTGAAAAATTCAAAAACATTGAAAAAGACAAAAAGAATTCGGTGTCATAAAAAGAAATGATAGTACACCAGTAGACTACCACAGTATGCTAAAGAATTGAAAAGTTAAAAAGTGATAAACAAGTCTTACTGTGGATGTGTCGATAGGCTTTACACGTTCAGTAGATTGTTTCCAGGATATAAACTAAATTTACAACTGCTTAATCTCGTGGTTTAACCATCTTGGATATATGGACTTAGTACTCCAAAATTTCGATTGAGGGGTTGCCTGATTCTGAGATACGAGGTCTTTATAGATGATTGATATCTGGGGTATTTTACAAGTTCTTCTGATTTTGCGGAAGCAATAGCCTAGAACTTCTATAATGCTTTTTGCTAAAAAAACCCCAAATAGCATGCAAACCTGAAAAAACGAAAGATCTAATCATTTGCAATGCTTAAAAGATTCCTTAAGTGGAACACACCTGAAAGACGAGCCTTCATCTCTCTGTCTGTACGATGGTACTAACCTAAGCTCTCAAGGTCTCGCATAACCCAAATACAGATATCAATTACGCTATACTCACCTGTAAGATGAAATCTAGGGAATCTGGATTCGGGAGTATATTCAAGAGGTGGGAACCATAGTTAAGTCAAGTCTCATAATTCTTATCTAACATATCTTGGAACAATTAAGAAACGTGATGAAGTTTAAGTGGACAAACATATCGACAATCTAGGTAAACGAGTTTAAAACTTAAAGTCATCAAAAAGTCAACGGTACTGGTGATATATCTCAATAAAACTGGTATGATCCTTAGACACGAATTCACAAAAATATGTTTGTACATTGTTTACTTTACTTGTTAAAAGTTCTCTAAATACTTTACTTACTTTTTAAAATTCAAAAAGATTTTCAACGAGCCAATGTTGGAGAACGGATCATCGAAGTCTTGTAAGAAAAAGTTCATTAATTTGAAACTTTAAAATTGAAGATAATATCAGGTGTTCACAACGGTTATATCCAAGGGCATTAACTTGGACTTGGTAAACAAAATTAGTTAATCAAGGTCATTAACTTGGACTTGATCAACTAAGTCGATTTTCACAAATTAAATGATAAAAAAGTGAAAACTGAAGGTTTTAAACGTAAAATGTTTCAAGGTCATTAGTTTGAACTTGAAATAAATGAAAAATGAAGATTTGAAGTACAAGTTTTGTACAGGTGGTATGGAATACATGTGGTACAAAATTTCAAAGTTAGAATCTGAAATGTGTATTTGAATTTCCAAATACTTTGAAACAGGAAGTATAGTTTTAGGGGGAGCAGGATGAAACGTGATTGAAGATAAAGCTCAAAGCTAGGGGGAGCACAGCTCATAGCAAGGGAAGCTTGGAGATTAAAGTTTTATCAAGTTAAATTGAAGAAAAGAGAGAGTTTGAAGATCATAAAGTTTAATGCTTATTCACGGATAAAGATAAAGACTCAGGAATTTATTTGAAGTCTGATGATTACGAGGCATTCAAAGAAGACTATGACACTTGAAGACTGACGAGGATGATTATTGTTAAAGATATCTATGAAAGTAGATGACTACGGCAACATCCAAGGGGGAGTCTGTTGGTGCATATATCTGTTGCCTTCGTCATTACACGAGAATGAGTCTGGAATAAACGAGAGTTCCTGAAGACCGAACAAGACAAAGTAGATATCCAAGAGGGAGTCTATTGGTGCATAATGTCTATAGAATAGTTTTGTATTGAGTCTGTATAGAATAGGTGAAATAAGGCGTATTTAAGTGAGTTTGTAGGCAAGTTCGCTCGAGGATGGTTTTGGGAAGTCAAGTTCGGCCGAACTTGACTAAGTC
Source organism: Scalesia atractyloides (assembly GCA_947069175.1). NCBI lineage: Eukaryota > Viridiplantae > Streptophyta > Magnoliopsida > Asterales > Asteraceae > Scalesia > Scalesia atractyloides. Next base: position 85,251,831 of record CAMTDV010000025.1, read on the forward strand.
AAGTTCTCCCGAACTTCATCCATGTCCAGCGAACTTCCACTCCTATATATAGGTGCCTTGGGATTTCATTTGTAAGTAGTTGGAGATTACGGCACAGAGACGGCGAAGCTCTGTCGGTTCCGGATCTTGAATGTATTGAACTTTAGATCAATGAAAACAATTATTAAACGAGTAATTCTTGTTATTTGGTTAACCTTGTCATTAGTTTCCTCCTAATCGGACAATAGACAACAAATTTAGGTTCCCAAGCTGTTCGTGAACGTTCCTACACCATGCAACGTTGAAAAGTTGCGGGGGCATTACATAGACCAAAAGACATGTGTCAATAAGCAAAGGTTCCATATGGATATGTAAAAGTTGTTTTTTCTTGGTCTTCTAGAGCTACCGGTATTTGAAAGTAACCTGAAAACCATCTAAAAAACAATAAAATTTGTGACCGGATAATCTTTCTAACATTTGATCATTAAAAGGTAAAGGAAAGTGATATTTCCCGTCGTACATTTAATCGTTGATAGTCTATACATACTCTCCACCCGGTGACGGTTCTTGTTAGTATTAATTCATTTTTTTCATTAGTGACCATCATCATACCTCCTTTTTTGGGAACTACTTGGACGGGACCCACCCAAGGGCTATCAAAAATTGAGTAGATGAGTCCGACATCAAGTAGTTTGATGACTTCATTTTAATCACTTTTTGAACATTTGGATTTACTCTACGTTATGGTTGGATTACTGATTTATAGTCATCTTCTATTAAAATTTTGTGCATGCACGTGGATGGACGTATGCCTTTTATATCAACAAGTTTCCATGCAATCGCGTTTTTATGTTTTTCAAAAGTTTAATTAATTTTTTCTTTTTCTATACTAGTTAACTTTGACAAAATAATTACGGGTAATTTACCTTGCTCATCTAAGAACGCATATTTCTAACCTTTTGGGAGCTCTTTGAGCTCGAGTGGTGGGTCTTTAGGAGACTCCTTATTTATTTGCTCTTTATTTTGGTCAACAACCATAAAGGTTTATTCAATGGCGTCTTTTTCTTCGACGAGTTGGTTGATTTCTTCTTCGTATCGGGTGGTTCATCTTCATCTTCAATTAAGGGGTCGTCATTACCGATTGGATATTTCATGGATTGGTCAAGATTGACGTACCTTTTGTCGGCCTCTAATTGAATGGGTATGTTGTTTTGCTTCCGGTTATCAAGGCTTGATGGGTTTTCACAAAGGGTCGTCCCAAAATGAGTGGAACAACATCAAGAATGACGACGTCGGTTGGGACTACCGTTTGATTTGTTTGCACTAACACATCTTCAATCAGTCCCGTTGCTTTCATTATTTTACGGTTGGAAAGAAAAATGGGGATTTGACGTGGAGAAAAATCGTTAACACTTAATTTCTCGAAAATATAGTTTGGCACTATATTAACACAAATACCTTTATAGATTGTGATATTACTAATAAAAGTATTTTACAAAAAAACACGGAACCGGTTTTATGTTCATTTCAAATTGTTCATCTCTTATTAGCGTAGATTGATCATTTGTTATATCAATGCTAACTATTTCGTTGATTTTAGTGTTAGTATTTAACTCTTTTAGAAACTTAGCATGCATACACACCAAACAACGATTTTCAAAAGAAGTTGGTAAAAGGTTAATTTCATGAATATTTGACTCATTTTCGAAACTACCGTTTTCGGATGTACCTCTCTCGTCGTTTGATTCATGCTTTGGTTTTTCACTTAGTTGTTCTTCCATTTTTACTTCTTCAATTATTACCTCTTTAGTACAAACAGCCTCTTCTCTTTCGCGAGAATTTCTTATTAAGCGTTCGAGATTTTGAGACTTTGTATAAGGCTTTCGGCTTCGGGGATGATAGTTGGTGGTGTCTTGTGTAAATTTGATGGGTAAGTGTCCCAATCAAAAGTTGCTGGTGGAAGCTCAAACCTTGGTTCCTCATAGCAAGTGTATGAGGTGGATGGTTGGAAGAGGTGACAACTTTGCACCGAGTGAGATTCACCGCAAATGATACAATAATCATCCTCGTAATCATCCTCTATGTAGTAGCGAATGTGATCTCCTGAGTATTGGTCCATAGCAGAATACCCATCAGATTACAGAGTCTCGGGATCAGAAAACAAAATTTAAAAGCTAAAACAGAAGCTCACCACGGCCCCGTGTTGAACAGACATGGCCCGTGGTCAGGTCTGTATCTGGGCGTTTGAAAGTTGTTACTGGGTATCTGCAGCATGGGGGCGTGTCCAATGAGAACGGCCCCGTGTTCAGCTTTCTGTAGAAATTCCTAAAATTAAAAACGAGCGCTCAGTTTTGAAAAAGTTTTGTAAAAAATCATTAGGCCGTCGATTTTAAGCTTTCCTAAAATCCTTGTGTCCCCGTCAACGATGCCAAAAACTTGGTGCGTGCGTAGTGCAATATGATTTTATTAATATTTTGAGACTACTTTACGCGTTAGTCAAGTTTTAAATTTATAAAACATGATATTTAACTAACACTAAACACACACTAGGACAAGTGCACCCATCGTGAGCGTAGTATAATGTTGGTAAGATACCGAGGTTGTCCAAGGACACAAGAGCTTTTAACACCAGTTTAGCATCAACGTCTAATCAATCTAAAATTTTTGATAAAGGTTTTTCAAATATAAAAATGAACATAAAGAAATAAATAAAAGAAATGCAAATAGACAAGATAGAATCAATAGGATCCAACTCCTCTTTTATGTATCCTTTGATGTTTTTCGCATTTTCGGACTTTTTAAGAGATTCTCTTAGTTATAGTAGTAGGCCCCTCTTTTGAAGGTGACGTTACCCTTGGCCAAGTGGTTTGAGTCAGCAAGGATACAATTCTAAGAAGCCGGAATATTGAAAGCTAATTAAGTAAGTTATTAATACGAAAAGTGGCAGGCCCCTCTTTTGAAGGTGGCGTTACCCTCGGCCAAGTGGTTTGAGTCAGCAGGGATACAATCCCAAGAGGCCGGTTTAATATATTAATAGTAGTTAACATATGAGGAGCTCAAGCTATCCGCACCCCCACCATCCATACCGTAGGGCATTGAAGGAGGTCATAGTAAGCTTGAGCCAAGTCCTCGCAAGATCTATACACTGAACGAGACAAGAACTTCACCAAACCACCTTTCTAACCCCCTTCCAAGTAGTTAATGTGCTTTATATATACCATATAGAGACGAATGAGCAAATAAGTGACATCATGAAGAAATGATTAGGAAAATTCACTTTCAACATTAGAAACTAGTTATTAAAGTCATTAATACTTACCCGATTAAAAAGTGCCAAAAGATTAGAAATCAAAAGTAATATGTAAAAGCTTTGTCTTCACCAAGTGATGTAAGAGATTAGCCAAGCATGGCCTCTGTTTGACAAGAACTCTTACGATCAATCTTGGATCAAGACTACTACACACTCTAAAGATGAAAGATGGATGATGGTGGTGGGTGTTGGTGTTGTAGTGGTGGTGGAGTGGTGGCAAAGTGAGAGAGAAATGGTTTGCCAAGGGATGCCTTTAAAGTGAACCAAGAACCCCTATTTATAGTCAAAACAGTGCCCCAGCCACGGCCCTGTGTCCATTGGGCATGACCCATGGCCACCTTCTTCTCTTCCTTCATTAATTGCAGCTGTCAGCAGAGGGCCCCACACGCCCCCATGGCTCCTGGACACAGCTCCGTGGTCAACTCTTCGATGTACTATCAAGATTCTTCAAATCTAAAAGTTGACCATGCCCCATGTTCATGTGGGCACGACCCTATGGTGGGCATGGAAGCTTCTGTCTGTTTTGTCTGTGTGTGTCAGGTCTAACCACGGCCCATGCCTAGCTGGCACGGCCCCATGGTCAGCTTCTGTCTTCTTTTTTTGCCTTTGGGATGCTGCTGAGGGGTCGGGTGTGTCACGATATTCCTTCTTCTTGTTTTTATGTTGGTTTTAGCTGCTACTTTGCTTATTTTGTTGTTTTAAGCTCATTTGGTCCTGTAAATTCAAAAGGAACAAAGAAACGTGCTTTTTCCAGCATTAGTACCGAAAAAGGGTTTGTTTTACGCCTTGTTTGATGTAATTTATATGTTGCATTTTGCACACATCACTACTACACATTCTAGGATGGATGATGGATGAAAGATGGTGGTATTGTGGTGGCAGGTGTGAGAGAAGTGGTTTGCCAAGGGATGAGTTGAAATGAAACCATGCACCCTTATTTATAGCTTGAAACAGACTGTTCACAAGGCCCCGTGCTCGTAGGGCATGACCCTATGCCTTCCTTCTTCTATTTCTTCATTTAATTCATATGTCATATTAGCCTGCTACATGGCCTCGTGTCTCTTGTCTGATTTTGTTTGTTTTCTTTTGAATTGGAACTTGAAGGAGCATGGCCCCGTGCCAAACTTCTGATTTGTTGTTTTTGCTCTTGGGGTGAAGCCTGGAGGATTGGTATAGTGTGTTGTCTTCCTGTCTTTAATTATGCTGGATTATATTGTTGATTTGTTACCTTTGTTCATTTAAGCTCTTTTTATCTTGAAAATCAAAAGTATACAAAGAAACACACGTCTTCTAACATTGAAACTAAAAAGGGTTGATTTTATACCATATTTGATACAATTTATATGTTGCATTTGACGCATACCAAATACACCCACACTTGAATATTTGCTTGTCTTCAAGCAAACTCTTTAATAATTGCTTACACACTCAAATGGAATTGGTAGAGAAGAAGTTTTTTTGGTCTTGTTTTGTCACACCCAACCGATGGTGGAAACATCAGGATGAGACAAAAACGAGATTGCAAGAGACTTTATAACACTAATTGTGACAAGTATTTAATAATTGCTATTTGCGTTGCTTGAACAAGGAACACCACAAGTTTAAAATGAAGAATGTATAATAAGTATTCAAATAAATAATTACATTTCATTAAAATGATTTTTGTACAGGTATTGGAATCGAGATACAACAGGATTGAAATAAGTTACAATACAACGAACATTAAAATTTAAATGCGTTTCTAGGTAACCCTACTAGATTCATCTGTCACAATCCTGCAACATGTAATAAAAGTATGGATCAGTACAAAAACATTGGCGAGCATACAAGTTTGAATATAAGTATATGTATAAAAGTTTGTCTCGAATCCACATGGCATTTTATATTCAAGTAGAAATGAGCATACATAAACAACTTACGCATAGCAAATAGTACATAATTAAAATCTTTAACTAGCATGCGTAACAACCTAAGCATAACAATATCATGGGAATACAAGTTGAAACTAACAAGCATAAACAACCTAAGCATAACAATGAACGTGTTCGATGGTTTGAGTGTTTAATTATAAACGATTGCATAAAGTGGATTTTGCATACATGTTGCACCAAAAATGCGTGAAAGCGTAAAAAGGGTCGAGTATGCTCAAAGTTTTGCAAAGTTTTCTTTGGTGATTCTGTGAAGAGTTGGAGCTTCAAAGCTTCCTTTAAAACACTTAGTGTTTTCTTTTAGAACTCTTAGAGTACTTTTCCTTGCTTGGAAGATTTGAGAGAAGTAGAGAGGTTGAGAGAAGAATGGTTGGAACACTTAGTGTCCTTTTAGAATTCTTAGAATTCTTGATTTAGAGAGATTGAGAGAATTAGAGAGATGGAGAGAAGAATGGTGTGAAGAAAAATGGTAGAAGGAGGTTGGTATTTATAGGTAGAGAAGGTGGAAAATGATGAAATATGATTGGTTAAAGAAGGTGGAAGAGGATTGAAAAGATGATTGGTGGAGAAAGGAGGTGGAAAGGGTGAAATATGATTAGTTAAAGAAGGTGGAAGAGGATTGAAAAGATGATTGGTGGAGAAAGGAGATAGAAAATGGTGAAATATGATTGATTAAAGAAGGTGGAAGAGGATTGATGAGGTGGAAAGATGATTGGTATATTTCTTGGTATTTCTTGAGTATATATTATGAAATTGAGTATATAAAAAGTATAAAAGTATAATTCAAGTATTGAGGATGTGCGTATAAGTATTTATACGTATAATTGTGTCGGTTTGCGTATCAATACGTATTTAAATGATCGGTGGTGTGATTAATGAATATGTAATTAGATATATATATTATATATATATATATATATATATATATTATTATGATTAACGCCTCGAAGAATTACGATATAAATAAAAAAAAGATACCAAAATATGAGGCGTTACATGTTTGTTCAGTGTCGGGAAAACCAAGTACTTTTTATTCTTACATTTATATTATTTACAATCCTATTCGACATGATCTATTTAGAACATTTTTTAAGAAAAATAAATATTATTGGGCATAACATGCCTTTATAAAATTCTTTTTAGCTATACAAATTCACGCACCTTACAAGTGATCGCTCAACACTCGGTCGTTAATGTATAAGTGAAACTCTTGACACCGGTATGGAACTTACTCCTACCATATGCTTGATAGGCAATCAATCCTCCTCCTTTTTAACAAAATCTTTGTAAGTATCAAGAGGACTTTTACAAGTGTAGGTTTTTTGTTAGGGGTATGATAGTTTTATTGAAAAGTGGCTAAAAATGTAAAATATCAGTTTTCTTTTGAAATTTATATATTTGTGACTTAGTTATAACTTATATGCATATAAGCAATAATTTTTTTGCTTATTTATTTTCAAGTAACTAGAGATTTTTTTTACTATGTCATCTTTTTTTATTGATTTTCAAAAGAATCGTATTTTACTAAAATAAAGGGGATGCGAAAATAAAGATTGGTTTTGGGTGATGGGTGGTTTGTGTAAATGGTGTTGTGCAGGTTTCAAAACGAAAGCTTTTGGATCAAAGGGCTTTAACTGGGGGAATATTTATGATGGGGAGATAAAAAAGAAAATAAAGATGAAAAAGAGGGTTTAAATATCCTAATGCCTCCATCATATACTTACTTGGATTTTTGTTGGTAAGAACCGAGAATGTATCATCTTGTCAAGTTCTAGATTCGTAAGAACCATATGGCTATTCATACAAGAAACAGATATGAGCATTTAGTAAATATATAGATTTGAATGCTCGGTAAAGGCTCAAAACTCACATTTTATAGGAAAAGGGATATCAGTGTGAAAATGTATATACAATCAAATTTTACAAAGAATCGTCATGTCATTTTTTATAAATTTTTCTTGTATGGTTCTTGTTATCATGGCGTTATCGGTTGTAAACTTTGTAAAAACTTAAAAAAATTTAGATCTTGGTTTCTAACTTAAACTATAAACAAGACAAAAACAAAGTAAAAAAAATGTTTTTGAAAAAGATTTGGGGTGTTTTAGCATTTTCAAGTAGAGTTTAGTGTAAGGCTTGTTTTTAGAACAAACAATTTCAAGTTTAAGCTTACCCCCTCCCCCACACACACACTTAAATTATACATTGTCCTCAATGTGTCCAAAATTGGATAAAACTGATTAAATGTGTAAATGTGGGTTAAAAACAATAATTTTTTTCAAAAACCAGGAACTGGGCACGGGGCTGGTAGGGCAACATGACGTCGTGTCAAGAGTGCCAGTAACTGGTTTCTGATAAAAATTCTGGGAGACAGACATGGGGGCGTGTCCATAAGACACAACCCCATGTAAAAAGTGTCAGTAACGAAAATTTTCCAGAAGCCAGGCACGGGGGTGTGTCCATGGGACACACCCCCGTGTTAGTGTTCCAGTTCCAAAAAATATGCAAAGTTGAGCCACGGGGGCGTGCCTACCTTACACGACCTCGTGCTGCACTTACTGTTTTGAAGATTTTGCTTTGGTAAGTGTCTGTTTACGTGCATGGGGTACTGTTTCAACATTCCTTTGGACATTTTCATCATTCCTTTAAGTGTAAATTATTCCTACAAGGAGAATACTTAAAGAAACATCGAATTAAAGGTTACGCTAGAATTTAAACTAATTATCCTACAGATAGTCCATGGAATGCCGCCATGGTGCACTACGTTTATAAAGGTCCTTGGCTAGACCCAAAGTCGGTCAAATGTTACCCGAGCGGGATGACTCGTATCCCAAGTTGCATCGACGAAGGGCGTAGTCGAGGCTCGAGTCTATAGCTTTGATGTAGTTGATCGGGTCATCCTCCACCTGTTGTCCTACTTCAAACTTGATCTCATTGTCACCTACCCTTAACGTTAGTTTTCCGTCACTCATGTCTACCATTGCTCGTGCGGTGGCAAGGAATGGTCTTCCTAACATAAGTGGGATCTCGGTGTCTTCCTCCATATCTAGGATTACAAATTCGGCCGGGAATACAAATTCCCTGACCTTTACCAAGATATTTTCTATGACACCTTGAGTGTATTTTACCGACCTATCCGCGAGTTGTATGCTCATCCTTATAGGATGAGGTTTTCTAGCCTAAGATGGTTAAAGATAGAGGCGAGCATTAGATTGATGCTAGCCCCTAGGTCAGCAAGAGCATTGCTTATTGGTGACCCTCTAATGGAGCAAGGTATGGTGAAATTTTCGGGATCAATCTTCTTTTGGGGGAGTTTGTTGAAGAGTGCCGCCGAGCATTCTTCAGTTAGATTGACTTGTTGTAGTGATTCAATCTTCCTTTTGTGGTTAGGAAGTCCCTCATAAATTTGGAATATTTTGGCATTTGGGTGAGGACTTCTACGAAATGAAGGTTGATATGGAGTTGTTTAAGCAAGCTTGGTGAATTGCTCGTTGGTCTTTTGCCGGAGTTAACGACCGGGGTAAGGGACCAGTGGAGGTTTTGTTGCTTTGGTATTTTGGGGTTGAGTATTTTTTTGGTTATTGGTTATGGGTATTTTTTTGTTGGTTCGTCTTCGGGTCCTACCTTTCAGTTTCTTAAGTTGATAGCGTTTACTTGGGCTTTTGGGTTTGTTTCGGTGTTGCTAGGCAGGGCTCCTTTTGGTCTTTTGGATAAATTTTGGGCAAGTTGGCTTACATGTTTTCCGATGTTTTGTATGCTAGCCCGTTGGTTCCTTATTTCGGCTTCGGTTTATAGGAACCTTTCCGAGTACCTTTTGTCGGATTTGGAGAAAAGGCGAGTGACGAGGTCTTCAAGCCTTTCTCTTCCTCTTTGTTTTTGTGATTAGAAACCTTGTTGCTCATTTTAGGGTTGTTGTTGAAATTTGGATCGTTTGTTTTGATTTTGTTGGTTGCTAACCCCCGAATTTTTCCAACCAAAGTTGATTGATTTCGCCATTCGGGGTTAAAGGTGTTACCTTGACCACTAGGTGGTCGAGGGCGGTTGTTAAGGTAGTTTACCACTTCTGTTTGATTATCCATTTCTTTCATACAACTCCAGTTTTCATGTGGTCCGCCACACCCTTTGCAAGCAGTAACCGAAACTGTTTTATTTATTCAAGCTCTTTTATTTTTGTAGTTAAGGCTTCAATTTGGGCTTGTAAAGAGGTGGTCTCATCCATTTTATGGGCTCCCAGGGCAATTGATTTTGAACCCCTAGGTGTGTGCCATTTGAAGCTGTTTTGAGCAATTTCCTCAATTTGATTATAGATTTCCTTGGGTCGCCGATTTCGAGGAGTCCATTGGAGTTAGAATCAAGGATTGCCTAGTGTGTGGTAAGAGTACATTGTAGAATGTAGACACTTGTTGCCATTGTTCAAGACCATGGTGCGGGCATTTCCTTAATAACTCCTTGAACTTTTCCCATGTTTCGTACAAAGACGCCCCGTCATCTTAAGAGTAAGAGTTAATCTTGGTCATGAGTTTGGCGGTTTTAGCGGGATGGAAGTATTTGTAGAGAAACTTTTGGGCAAGTTCATCCCAAGTATGTACAGATCCACCTGGGAGGGTGTTTAACCAAGCTTTCGCTCGATAAGGGAAAAAAGGGAACATACAGAGCCGGACAGCATCATTGGAGGCTCAGTTGATCCGAAAGGTTCACATATTTCCAAAAAGTTGGTAATATGAAAATGACGATCTTCATCGGGTAGCCCATGAAAGATGGCGGAATTTTGGAGCATTTGGATGAGGAGTGGTCGAAGCTCAAAGTTATTAGCATCGACATTAGGAGGGTTAATTGTGGCTCCAAGATTACCGACCGTAGGTAATCCATGAGGGTACGTTGACCCGCCATAGGAGGGTTTTGGGTTGAGGATTTTTGTCGGTATTTAGCTTGAAGTCTTTTTTGAAAAAGCGCTCAGGTTTTTCTAGTGGCACTTTTATGTCTTTGCCGGAGGTGGAGGTCATGCACCGGGTTGTATTTCTGGAGATTTATGCATAATGGCGTGACTTTCTGTGAATAAAATCATAAAAAAATTGTTAGTTAGAAGAGTAGCACGACCCCGTGTCAACATGGCAAGGCCCTGTGCTGTCAAGATGAAGTTTCTGTTTTCAGGTTCTCATATACTGGGGGTTGGACACGGGCCCGTGCTCCTGTAACACAGCCTCGTGCCTTGATTCTAGTAACAAGAAAAAAAATTATTTCCTGTGTTGTAGGTTAGACACGGCCCTGTGTTGATCAAACACGTCCCCGTGTTGTTTCTGCAGAGAGAAGAAAAATTTGAGAAAAAAGAACAAAAACTTAAAAAGAAAAATTATAAAATCATAAAAATGATTAGGTCGCCGATTTAAACTTTCTTAAAATCCTTGTGTCCCCAGCAACGGCGCCAAAAACTTAACGTGGTGGAGTGTGAATATAATTTTTAGATATATATTAAGTACTTTTCACTTGTTTATTCAAGCTTTAAATTTATAAAAACACGGTATGCAACTATTACTCTCTACAACACGCTAGGGCAAGTGCACCCATCGTTGGCGCAGTATAGTGATGGTAAGATACTAGGTCGTCCAAGGACACATGAGCTTTTAATACCGGAATATAGTCAACGTCTAATCTAATCAAATTTTTTAGAAAAGGTTTTTCAAATAACTAATTAAAGTAAATAAAAAACAAATAGACAAGATAGAATCACTTGGTTCCAACTCATTATTTACGTATCTTAGTTAAAGTGGCATGTCCCTCTTGTGGAGGCAATGCTACCCTCAGCCATATTGGTCTGAGTCAGCAGGGATATAGTCTCGCAACACCGGAATATTGAAAAATAATTAAGTAAGTTATTAATGCAAAATGTGGCATGTCCCTCTTTTGTAGGCAACGCTACCCTTAGCCATATTGGTCTGAGTCAGCATGGATACAGTCCCGCAAGGCCGATTTAAAGTTTTAATAGTAGTTTATTTATAAGGGACCCAAGCCATTCTTACTTCCCCCGATTTGATGTTATCTGCCTCAAAGGAAGTCCTAATAGCTTGAACTAAGTCCTCGCAGGATCTATACACTAAACGAGGCAAGAACTTTACCCATACCACCCTTCTAACCCACTTCCAAGCAGTTAACATGCATTATATAGACCGTAAAGACACGAATGAGTGAATCAACGAAACATGAAGGCTGTTAGAATAACATTCACTTTCGATATAAAAAACTATTTATTAAAGTCATTAATACATACCCAATTAAAAAGTTAACCAAATCTAGGAAATCAAAAGTAATACATAAATAATTTGTCTTCACCAAGTGATGTAAGAGATTAGCTAAGCATGTCCTTTGTTTGACAAAAACTCTTACGATCAATCTTGGATCCCGAGACTACTACACACTCTAGGATGGATGATGGAAGAAAGATAGTGGTATTGTGGTGGTGGTGGAGTGGTGGCAGGTGTGAGAGAAGTGGTTTGCCAAGGGATGACTTGAAATGAAACCATGGACCCATATTTATAGCTGGAAACAGACCGTTCACATGACCCTGTGCTCGCAGGGCCTGGCCCGTGCCTTCCTTCTTCTATGTCTTCATTTAATTCGTATGTCAGATCAGACTACTACACGGCCCCGTGTGTCAACGGCACGACCCCGTGGCCATTGTACTTGTTGTACTATCCCAGAGATGCAAATCTGGAAGTTGACCACGGCCGTGTCCATGGGACATGGCCTCATGTCTCTTGTCTGCTTTTGTTTGTCTTCTTCTGAATGGAATCTTGAAGGGGCATGACCCCATGCCAAACTTTTGATTTGTTGTTTTCGCTTTTTGGGTGAAGCCTAGAGGATTGGTATAGTGTGTTGTCTTTTCCTGTCTTTCATACTCATGCTGGATTTTGTTGTTAATTTGTTCCTTTTGTTCATTTAAGTTCTTTTTATCCTGAAAATCAAAAGTATACAAAGAAACGCACTTTTTCCAATATTAGTACTAAAAATGGTTGATTTTATATCGTATTTGATACAATTTATAGGTTGCATTTGGCGGATATTAACGTTAAACACCTGTGTATAGTGGTGGTGTTAGAGGGTATGAAGGCAAGGAAGATTAGGCAGATGATAGGCGTGAGGAAAAATGTTGGCATGCCCCCAACAAACGTTTGGTAATCAGAATTAGTTATTTTTTTAATGTTATAGATTTAAATATTATTTTAATGGTTGGTGGGTAGTTGAGTTATTAATTATGTTTGCTTATTAATTATGTTTCATTATTAATTAATGAAGTATGATTGAAATTTAATAAAATTGAGTTATTAATTAAGTTGGATAATAATTAAATTGTACAGATTAAGTGTATTTGAATCATAAAAATATAATAACAAATAAATTAATTACACAAAGTTAATTAACGTAATGAGAATAATAATAAATTATTTATTTCATATATTTTTTATAATCATGAGAGCCCCGCCGAATTTATTTTTCTTAAACTGGTCCGGGTTCAAAACCGGCTCGGGTTTATTTTAAAGAAGTATTAAAATATGTTTGGCCAAATTAGTTTGTTTTAGGAATCGGGTTGGTGCAAAATAAAACCAAACCTCCTAGAACTAAATAGGGTTGAGGGAAACTAAAACATTATTTGTTTATTTTTTTAATATTTTAATTTTAGGTCCATTTGTATTAGTGGGTTGGCTTGATCGATACGGCTTGTCTCACTGAGGGCTTTTTGAAGAGGGCATTGTAATCCTACCTTCTTTAAACACCGATTACATATGGGTATTAATGTTTTTTTATCTAAATATTTAGTATTTATATAATTAAATATTTAAATAAGATAATACTTAATTAAAATAGTATTTACTAAAAAAGTATATTCTAAATGTAGCACTTCTGATAAGCGTAACCTAACCAACAAGCCTTAAATAGAGATTTTATATGGGTATTATCAAGGTTATTTTATATTACTATATCAATATTTAGTAATTATATAGTTATGTAGTTAAATTAGATAATCCGTTATCTAAAACACAATGTTAACCTTGTCCCTTCGTCCAATCCAACATTCATGACGTGTGAAACCGAATACACCCATGCTGCGATATGGAACAAGCAACAACGTTACCCACCGGTATGATGGTGGTGTTAGAGGGTGTGAAAGCGAGGAAGATTAGGCAGATGATAGACGCGTGGAAAAATGTTAGCGAGCCCCCAACAAACGTTTGCTAATCAGAATTAATTATTATTTTTAATTATATAGATTTAAATATTATTTTAATGTTTTGTAGGTAGTTGGTTTATTAATTATGTTAGATTATTAGTTGGGTTATTAATGATGTTTGATTATTAATTAAAATGTACGATTGAAATTTAATAAAGTTAAGTTATTAATTATGTTGGATGTTAATTAAATATAAAAATATAATAACAAATAAATAATGACACAAAGTTAATTAACTTAATGAGAATAATAACAAATTATTTATTTCATATATTTTTTTTATAACTATGAGAGCCCGTTGGCTTTTATTTTTCTTTTCATGATACTTAAATTGGTTCAGGTTCAAAACCGGCTCGGTTTTATTTTAAAGAAGTATTAAAACTGGTTTTGGCCAAATTAGTTTGTTTTAGGAACCGGGTTGGTTCAAAATTAAACCGAACCTTTTAGAACCAGATGGGAGCGGGGTTGAGGGAAACTAAAACATTCTTTGTTTAACGTAATGTAGCCCGACCTTCTTTAAACACCGATTATATTTAGGCATTATTATTATGTAAATAGTTAGTGATTATATAATTAAGTATTTAAATAAGGTTATAATTAATTTAAATAGTATTTACTATAACGTATTATAAACAAGATAATTGTTGTTGTGGTAAATTAAATAATCTCATGTGTATTAAGTAATGTATTAGTTTTTTTTAACCGACAAAGAATGTCACGTGTAAACCCCTCCTGCTCGGGGCTATGTCCAAGGTCGACTCCTTGACCGTCATGAGACTGTACGATCAGATGCACGGGAACCGGATGAAAGCCGTAAACTCTCGCCCCCGTCAGGTTCGAACCTGGGATTAAAGCCCCAATTCGTCCCTTCACCCATATGTCACTCGAAAATAGCCCGAGCGGAAATCGTACCTGCGTCTCCACAAAGGAGGCCAAGCCTTTTGAACACTATACCAACATCTCAGGAAAAGTAACATTAGTTAAAAGATGTTTATTAAATAGGGACATCGTAGTAACTATTAAATAAGAGAGATTTGTGTGGGAGCGCGATGGTCATTAATAGAAAACCGTTCGTTTCTTTTTCCTAAATAATAGAAGCAAAGAAGATGCACTCATATTGGAGAAATATATTTTTAAAGGTGCCCACATAGATAATTAGTTTTTGTGGCTACACCCATTTGAGAAACAAACCCACGTATATGCTTTACGACAGTCAAAGGTTATTACTCGTCATTAGCTACCGCTCGATAGCTTCCTTGTTGTTTGCTATACTTTTACTTTCAGCTTTTTTGTCACGTAGTTATTTTTTTGCTGGACCATAAGTATATAAATGCACATAGAAAAAATTGCTCAACGATACCACAACACTTTTTTTATCTTTTATATTAAGCCCACACCCACACAATGATTTTTAATACACACAGCAAAATAACCAAGATTTTCGTAGTCCTGGTCTGTTTTACAAGGAAGTTGATTACTACCCTCATCATTCTTAGATTGAATTTGATCGGCCACTAATGATTTTTCTTGAGCAACCACATATGATATTTGTAAGCGTGCAACATATATTTCATAATCAATAAACTAGGATCATGCTTAAATAAAGATGAATCAATGGATAAACAATGTACCATAGACCGAGAACAATAACGCGACCCATCTTCAATGAAGTTGCGGTCATGTTTGAATAGATTAAAGTGCAATAAGGTGAGAAGCATTTAGTATCTATTTGAATCTAAACATCTATTTATGCATACACGGTATATATAGTGCTTTAAAACAATAATTTAACCAAAGAGGCTCAGAAATTATCTTAACTCGTCATTAATGTTCACATAAAGACTCATAAATTCTGTTATTTTATTTTATGCTATATAATAAGAAATAAATGGTATTTTATCATATTTTTATTAAGACTTTAAAGTATATGTTCGCATAATATTGTAATTTTATGGTATTGTATATTGCTATGTTGTATATTGTAGTGTATAATATTGTATTGTGCTGTATTATATTGTGTTGTATTTTATTGTGTATTAGTGTACCTTAATGTAAGACATTGCTATAGTGTACTAAACGTAATGTATTGTTACGTAATGCATTATATTGTCTGATGGCGTAACATATCATTGTATATCTTATTATTTGATATTTTCTATATATTAAATCCCAATATGGTGATACAGTGCCCCATTGTAATCACAGTTTTACCTTCAATCTAAAATCGTAATTACCGCTTTACGCTTTATCTAAAACTTAATGTTAACCTTAACGCATAATCCAATCCAACTTTCATACCGTGTGAAACCGAACACCCCCATGCGATGTGGAACGAACAGCGGTGTTACACACTGGTATGGTGTTGCGTTAGAGGGTGCGAAGGCGAGAAATGATAGGCATGAGGAAAAATATTGGCGGGCCCCAACAAACGTTTGCTAATCAGAATTAATTATTTTTAAAATTTTATAGATTATTTAATGGTTGGTGGGTCGTTGGGTTATTATATGTTGGGTTATTAATTAATGAAGTTTAATTGAAATTTAATAAAATTGTGTTATTAAATATACTGGATAATAATTAATTTGTACAGTTTAAGTGAAATTAGAATCATAAAAATACAATAACAAGGCTGTACGGCATCCTTAACAAGGCTGCCTTGGTCTGCAATAATTACGAAAACGTGGGGGGAAAGCGGAATGGGATTGGAGATGGGAGGCGCACCCGAGCACAACGGAGGGATGGGCAGATTTTCTCAAGCTGTATGGCATCCTTAACAAGTGTGCAGTTAAAAGGATGGATGATCAATGGGGCTGGAAAACTGATGGGGGAGCAGAATTTAGGGTTAAAACGGTCAGGGAGGACCTTTTAGCTATAGTGAGCGAAGAGCATGAAGAGGATAGATTCAGGTGGTGCAACTGGGCTCCTCCGAAGGTCAACATGTTCACTTGGCGGGCCAAGGCGGGCAGAATTCCAACTATTTCTGAGCTCCAAAAGAGAGGTGTGCAGACCAGAAATCAGGTGTGCCCAAGATGTGGTTATGCAGCTGAGACGGCGGACCATTTGCTGGTGGGTTGTCTAGCGGCAAAAAGTATATGGTGGTCTATAGGGATTTGGGTGGAGGCTCCTACACTGGCGTTGTGTGTTACTGTCCAACAACTTCTTGAAACTGTGCAGGAGCTAAATCTCCAAAATAAGAGGAAAAAGGTGATCCTAATGATTACTCTACTAGGCCTCTGGACAATTTGGGGAGACAGGAATAACAAGGTGTTTAATGGTAGGTGTCAACCAGTGGCAGCATTACTAGATGATATAAAAGAGACCTCCTTTCTTGGTTGAAACATCGGGCGAGATGGCGTAATTTAGCGTTAGATGATTGGCTGAAATTTGATGTAAACATGTTCTGATGTATTGTCGAGATGTTCTGGTGGTGCCTTTCCTCTAGCACCTTGCTAGGGGTTTGGTATTTGGAAATAAAAGTCTGTTTGCTGGGTTGTTCAAAAAAAATTAAAATACAATAACAAATAAATAATGACACAAAGTTAATTAACTTAACAGAATAGAATAAATTATTTATTTCATATGTTTTTTTATAATCATGAGAGCCCCGTCGACTTTTATTCTTAAACTGGTTCGGCTTCAAAACATGCTCGGGTTTATTTTAAAGAAGTATTAAAATTTGTTTGGCCAAATCAGTTTGTTTAAGAAGTGGGTTGGTGCAAATAAAACAAAACCTACTAGAACCAAATACGATTGAGGGAATCTAAAACATTCTCTTTTTTTTAATATTTTAGTTTTAGGTCCATTTGTATTTGTAGGTTGGTTCGCGCGATACTAGTGGTCTCACTGAGGCTTTTTTGAAGAGAGCTATGTAACCCAACATTCTTTAAACACCGATTATATTTGGGTATTATTATTATTTTATGTAAATATTTAGTAATTACGTAATTAAATATTTTAATAAGATAATATTTAATTTAAATAGTATTTACTAAAAATGTATATTGTAAATGTAGCACTTTTGATAAGCGTAACCTAACCGACATGCCTTAAACAAATATTTTATTTGGGTATTATTAAAGTAATTATATAGTTAAGTAGTTAAATTAGATAATACGTTATCTAAAACACAATGTTAACCTTGTCCCTTCGTCCAATCCAACATTCATGCCGTGTGAAACCGAATACCCCCCATGCGATATGGAATAAGCAGCACCGTTACATACCGGTATGGTGGTAGCGTTAGAGGTTGTGAAGGAGAGGAAGATTAGGCAGATGATAAGCGTGAGGAAAAATGTTGGTGGGCCCCTAATAAACACTTACTAATAAGAGTTAATTATTTTTTAATTTTATAGATTTAAATATTATTTTAATAAATGGTGGATGGTGAAAATTTATGAAATTATTGCATGTTAAAATTAAAGAAAAGGAACTAAGAGCTTAGGGTGAAGGGGGTGCAACCCTCATGAGATGAGAAATTAATTTCACCCGTCCAATCATGATAATCATGATGGTGATGTGCCATGTAATTTCCCCTGTCATTCACCACTCTTGCCCAAAAAATCATAAGGGATGGTTTCCTGTAACACCCCAAAACATATACTCTTTAATTTAATATTAAATTGGTAAACTTTTATTCAAATGAATAAATAAAAGATGAAGTGTGTGTATATATATATATATATATATATATATATATATACATATGTTACAGAAATTGTAACTAGGTAATAACCTGGTTAAAATATGTACCAAATGTTATGGTTAGTAAGTGTAGGCATTTTTAATCAAGTTAAGATGTAAGTTGAGGGACCAAAAAGTGTCACATGACCAAACCTTAATAATTCCCTGCATTTTAACTTGAAGAACACACACACACATTGTCTGTATACGTCGACATTTGCCAGAGGAAGAAGGGAGGAACCCTAAACTCATCCATTATCTCAAATCAAGCATTTCCTCACTAAAATGGGGTGTTGGAGGCTTGAAATTCTGGATTTTTACCCTCCATTGCTCATCTAACATAAGGCATGAATTAGATTTATGATTTGATAAAGAGGGTTTTATGGAAAACTTGATGCATTCATCAAGGCAGATGAAATTGGCCATCTTTGTTATTCTTGTGGTATCTAGCTACTTGAATTAGTGAATGCATGATTAAATTTGAAGTTTGATGTTAGTACCTTGTTAATTATGCTAGAATTTAAGGATTTACAACATTTAAATGTGCTGAAGAAATTTGATGTTGTGTGTTGCACACAAGGTGCTTGATGAAATGCTTGAACAAGAATAGATAACAAATCTGATTGGGAATAAAAATTATTGTGCAGCAGTTTTTCAAAAATCATATAAAATCATAGGAACAACATGATAGGTTGAGCCTTATATGCTCAGAAAACTATTGAAACATACTACATTTTATGTTTGAGCATGTTTTTCGAATTCTGATGTTAAACGGGTCAAAACAGTGTCCAAATTCAGCAGACCTGTTTTGACAACAAGCTTATCGGAAGCATTTTGACTCCAGGGCTGATCTTGCGAAAATCATAATTAATTCTAGGAAGCTCGGATTAAGGTGATTCTTTTTGAGTTGGAAATATATTTGAATATACTACATTTCATCTTTTATCATGAAAGGCTAAATAAAATCGTAAAGTGGTCAAAATAGTTGATTTTAGCAGCTGCATTGTTAAGTTGTTGCACATTTTATTGATAAACTTAATTCAAGAAAAGATGTATTTTATTTACACTTTGCCTTACATTAAGCATGTTATTTGGCTTATTGTAAGTATTTAAAATGCCTAAAAATAAGCTTGTCAAAGAAGTTGCGAAAATGAGAAAAAATGATTAAAGCATATAATACATATGGGTAGTTTGACTTTTAAGAAAGTCAAACTGACCTATGACTTAGTTGAGTAAATTATATGCAAGAAAACCCATAGGAAATGATAGTCATAATATGAAATGACTAAACTAACCATCTTATGGGTAATATGATAGTTTGACTCTTGACGAGCTAGGTGAAGCTTGAAGAAGATGATCAAACGGAATAAACACAGGAGGAAGACTTGCTTGGATGAAAGATAAGTAATACTTACACTTTAGTATATGGTTAATGCATAGGTAATGACCTATCAAGTATTGAAAGGTTACCGGTACTAGCTGGTAACCGATATGTAATGGAAAAAGGGACCCCATGGTATAAACCATGAAACGGGTCAAAAAGAAGACCGGTAAATAAACAACTTGTGATAGTTGTAACGATGTACTAAACGAAACTCAGTGATATAAACCATGATACAGGTCAAATTAAGGTATTATAAATAGGCAATTTGTGACAGTTGTAAGGATGTGCTAAATTGGACCCAATGGTATAAACCATGATACGGGTCAAAATAAAGATTGATAAATAGACAACTTGGGATAGTAGTAATGATGTACTAATTCGGACCCTATGGTATAAACCATAAAATGGGTCGAAATAAATAATTACAAGTAAATTATAATTGCTAAAAAAGGTTAAAGTATTGAGACGAACCTAATGGTGTAAACCATATGGGTCGAACGGTGTTGTTGTCCCCATCCGACCAAGAATATCTAATGTTATGTCTTCCAAGTACATGACCTACAGGTTAGCGTATTGGATGGGCATTTCTCAGACTTTATATTCATGTTTACTCTAAGTGTCATATCAACCCCACTTTTGCAGCCATAAATTTCGTCGGAAACTCTGAGCCAAACTCCCTTTGTTTTCAAAGCCGAAAAAAGTTTGTTTTTTTAAGTTTTGTAAAGCCGTAAAAAAACAGGGCGTAAAAGAAGTTTAAACCCCAGGGGGGCGTAAAAAATAGTGTAACCCCAGGTGTAAAAGAAGTTTAAACCCAAGGCGTAAAAAAAAAAGCAAAACGGCGTAAAAAAAAAAAGCAAAACCGCGTAAAAATTAAAACCGATGCGTAATTTTTTTTAAATCGAGAAATGTTTAGCTAAATAAAGGCAAAAATGGTAAGAATGACTGGGTCAATATTTTGACCCGTGCCAGGTACGCAAAAATAAATTATTCCTCATGAAGGGAAGGGTTAACTACAATGCTCGGGATAAAAACTTGGGTGATTAAATCACCCCAAGTAAAATATGTTAAGTTATTGGATAATCGGCTTTGGAGCCAGAAACGTCCACAAGGGAGGTAATTGACGAAAATGCTCTTGGAATAGGGGTGTTGGGGTAAATTATTTTTAGTATTAATTTAATAAGAAGCTCTCATATGGAAAGACTCCAAAATGACTAAAAAAATTGACCTAAACAATAAAGACATTAAGTCTAGAAACATGTCGTTTTTGGAAAATAATATACAAGAGGGTATAATGGGAATGTGGAGGCATTTTTTATGATGGCCAACCACAAAAGGTTGTGGTTGGAAGAAATGACAAGCCATGAAAGGAAGTTGGAATTCTAATGATTTCAAACACATTTTAACGAAAGAATACGTTTAATTACGGTTTATGTAAAAGACGTAAATAGGGACGCAATGAGGACGATAATGAAATCGTAAGTCAATGAGTTGTTTTGTAACTAAGTATCCTACAATTAAGATTGTAGGTGTATCAGATGAAAGCTATATGCTTGGGGACATGGGATTGGGTTAACAAACCAAATATGGTTTTCTAATGGGTCAGTTTGGGTGATTACTAAACCGAATGGAGAAATGGAATTGACCAAAGATTTCATATTAAACACTTTATAATGAAGTGGGTTAGTGAATTTTGTTATGAATGGATATTGTGATTAATTTAGCTACTATACGAATAGTTACCATTTATTAATGGCATTACTAACCCAGTGTGGTGTTATGCCATGTCATGGTTGGACGCATTGCTGGACCGTGATTGGGATTGGTGCCGAGCCAAATACCATCCGCCCATAAAGCTTCCGCATAAATTAAAATTTGTAATTTTATACAAATGTTAATAAAACAACGAATCGAGTAGTTGGGTGTGCCATAACCCATGGCTTGAGATTGTGTAAAAAAAATTAGGACCTAAATATTCAGCAATAATGGAAACTGGGTGTAATATTTCCCTTATGCCATAGGGGTAAACTATTTTTTTTAAATACTTAATTAATAAAAGTACAATACATCAAACAAAAACATTACATTACATTAAGAATGCTTAAAATAAACTAGATTATACTAACTAAATTTACTACTCTTCATCGGATTCCACCAATAGGTGGGGTAAATCCATTCTTCCGAGATACTCAAGGAGATCATGTTTTAGTCTCCAATGCGTATTTTCATCTATAATCTCGTTTAACACACTATCATCAAGTGCGGGCTTGACTGGAGGATCTCGAATGTGTACCGGTGCTATCGCATTTCCGTTGTCTTTTAAAATCATGTTATGTAAAATAATACACGTATACACCACGTACCTAATTTTTTTCACACTCCGAGCACGCATTGGCCGATTCATTATACCCCATTTTGACTTCAAAACACCAAAAGCCCATTCCACGTCTTTTCTTGTCGTCTCGTGTTGCTTCTTGAACTTTTTTTCGTCAAGTAGGTGAGGATATGGAAATGATTTGACAAACACGGACCATGTAGGTAGATTCCATCCACGAGATAGTAACCACGTTTGTATAAGTGGTTGTTAACGTAAAATGGACATTTTGGGGTCGTTCCCTTTCGTCTAGTTTGAAATAATGGAGATTGCTGAAGCACATTGATGTCGTTTTGTGCACCTGGTGGACCGCAAAAAGCATGCCAAACCCACAAACCTTGAGAGGCCATCGCTTCGAGCATAACTGTAGGGTAACAGTGATCCTTTCGGCCATATGTAAATCCTCGTCGTTCTCGTCTGGAGTATTACCGGTTGCAAGTTGTTTAATAGCCGATGTAACTTTTTGCAACGGTGTAAAACCTTCTTCATTCTTGCATCTACGCCATCTTCAAACCACGGTTATTTGCTTCCACGTCGCTCACAATTTTTAGAAACAAACTTTTTGACTACAGAACCTAGACGAAAAATATCTTCATTGTATTTTGGTTCCTCGACAAAATAATCCGCCATAAGGATTTCATGGCCACTCTCACGATGACGACGAAGATACCGTTTCTTACTAGATGTGCCCGTGTCGTGTCGTGTAGTTCGGCTTCATCGATGAGTTTCTGAAAAAAAAAATATTATGCTACTATCGGATGAATCACTGTTATTGCTTGCGAAAAACACTCGTATTTCTTACACCATTTTTAAATAAAATAGGGGTAAAGGTTATAGTTTGGGAGAATTGAGGAAATGGGTTGGTGTGAATTTGTTTAAAATGGATATAGGTTTGTATAGTTTAAATTATAAAAAAAACCTTTTTTAAACTAAACCACTATACAGCGTTGAAAAGTCAAAAAGCATGCTCTCAAAGGTCATATTCAACCCATCCACCATCTCCCCGCAAGTGGTGAACTCTCCCCGCTTTGAGCATTACCGGCGCGACAATAAACGTCGGCGGCGATGTTCCCCTTGCGGCAAAGGGGCTTGGCGCACTATTTTCCGCTTCCACCCCATTCACCCTTATGTCTTTACAATATATATTAGGTGAACAAGAATGCAATTTATTAGTTGGGTTATTAATTATGTTGGATTATTAATTAATGAAGTATGATTAAAATTTAATAAAGTTGAGTTATTAATTATGTTGGATATTAATTAAAATGTATAGATTAAATATAGTTATAATCATAAAACATATAATAATAAATAAATAAATAATGACACAAAGTTAATTAACGTAATGAAAATAACAATAAATTATTTATTTCATGTATTTTTATAACCATGAGTGCCCGCCGGCTATTTTTCTTAAACTGGTCCGGTTCAAAATCGCTGGGGTATATTTTAAAGAAGCATTAAAATTGGTTTTGACCAAATCAGTTTAGGCTAGGAACCGGTATGGTGCAAAATTAAACCAGACCTTGGGTTGAGGGAAACTAAAACATTCTTCCTTTTTGTAATACTTTAGTTTTAGGTTCTTTTGTATAAGTGGGTTGACTCGCGCGATATCGCGTGTCTCACTGAGGCATTTTTGAAGAGCGCAATGTAACCCAACCTTTGAACAAAACCTTGATTATATTTGGAAATTATTATTGTTATTATGTAAATATTCAGTAATTATATAATTAATTATTTAAATAAGATAATACTTAATTTAAATAGTATTAACTAAAAATGTATACAGTAAATGTTGCACTTTTGATAAGTGTAACCTAACCGATATGCCTTAAACATAGGTTTTATTTGAGTATTATTATTATTATGATTATTATTATTATTATTATTATTATTATTATATTATTATATATTATTATTATTATTATTATTTTATTTCTATGTAAATATTTAGTAATTTATATAGTTAAGTAGTTATATTAGATAATACTTTATTTAAAAGTATTTAGATATAAATTGTAACAACTCTCCAAAACACCCCAAAACGAGCCATAAACGATGAACCGGTCACGTACAATGCCACACGGCACACAAAACGAAGAAAGCTCACCTGGGTAGCTCAGGCACCACGCGCTAGAGACTCCTGTCTCTGCCACGACGCGTGGGGGAGGTCGACACCATGTGTCACCGTTTGACGACAAGTGGCAAGCCTAAACCCGTTACAAGGCTGACCTAGCCCTAGCTAGGTGTCTCAGGTGCCACGCGAGGGATCCCAAGATCCTGGCGCGACGCGCGGGAGATGCTAAAGTTGGGTATATAAAGGCAGGCGTGGGACTGAAGTATTTGCTCACTTTCGATCGAATTTCTCTGATCGTATACTCTGAATCTCCATTTCTTTACTACACCCCCTAAACCCCTAAATCACGAAGCTCTGCCCCATTGTAAGTATTTCAACCCCCGATCACTAATTCGTTACCCTACCCGATTGATTTAGGACCCACCAACGCATGTCGAGGCTCTGCCTGACTAAGTTCGTTGGGGTTTTGTCTCGTGTTGTATGGCTAAAGTGACTTGGGTTATTTTACTAACACGTGTGCATTGTATGTTTTAATAGAAACTCAGGAAATAATCAGGAATTGTCACCAGAAAGCCCGTAAGAATACCTAAGTTTTCAATGTGAGTCATACTCTTTTTCTGCTTTTGCAAAACCCTAAATGTTTTACATTTATACTTACAGTGATTAAGTCTTTATATTTTACGATTACTGCCAGTATGTGGGGTTTTGCATACACTACTTATCAAGCATTGCTGTTGGACAAAGAGTTAGCCAATAGTAATATGACCACAGTCATTATAACTGCCAACGTGACAAATACTGAATGAATAATTGGGTAGATATAAACATTGTAATCGCTCTTAATACTGTAAAGTTATAAAAGCTTATTTTTTTATAAACTAGAAGTATTTCTTGCTTTTAAAATATTTTTAAAACGCGTTTCAGGTAACTTAATGTGAAGCTATAAGAAGCCAGCTATGGAGCACTGAAGGCTTAAAGAAAGTGGCTATAAAGTTTCCTAAATAAAAGTTTATATTTTCCACAACTATGGTTTATCCCTATAAAGATGTTACGAATAAAACATGGGTTTCATCCCATTTGTTTAATATTAAAAGTTGGTGTTTTTATAAACTCTGAAATTTATTTCCTAACTACGATCCTGGTGTTTTAATTCTGCTTCCAAATTAATAAACACCGGTACCACTTGACTGGTTCGCGGCTCCCGCTCCCGGGGTGGGTCAGGGTCGTGACAGAAGGTGGTATCAAAGCCACTGGTTTAAGCCATTTACGTGTTCTTTTAAATACATAATTTTAACCCATTTTGTTAGGAAATATCTACAACTTCTATATTATTCCGTGTAAATATGTATATTATTATTTTGTGGTATTTTAACAATTTTCTTAGTTACAATATGAGTGATCAGGGTGCTTCTGACGCTTATCGTCATCTACCTCATTCTCCCCTGGATGAAGGAACATCCCAGCCAACCTTCAAATACACCGTTGATTCCAAAGATATCTTTGTTTTCAAAGCCAAATCCGAAGAACCTTTTCCCCTAAAAAGAGAGGTTGGTTTAGTAGAGCCAAAGGGGAAAGGAGGAAAAAAATGAAACACGCCCAACAACGAGCAATAGCAGTTAGAATTACCGAAAACCCAGAAGCCAGCCCTTTATTGGAAGAAGAGTTGGATAGACAATTAGCTAATTTTTATATGTTCGAAAATGCAGGAGGAGAACCTAATTTCAACCAAGTAGCAAATCCAGAACCACATTTACTTCCTTTATTTCCTAACCAACCTATGAATCTAGAACAGAACCAAGGATACCAATTTCCAACTCCAGCCTTTGATCCCAATGAGATACCTAGGATTCCAGCATCAAACCCTTTAGATCAATGGTGGGCCAACAATTGGGCAATTCAGAACCTACTAGATAACCCATATCCCTACGAAGAACCAATTCCACCTTACCCTGAACCAGTGCCAGCCCCAATGCTACCAATGAGTCATGTGGAGGAGCTCCGAGTATGGTGAAGAGTTGGTGGAGGAAGAAAAGCGAATTCGTCAAATCGGGGAAAAAACTCGTCTGGAAATATGACGAGCGGGTGATGCAGTTTTATGAAAACAGTCGCTTAATATATATATATGTGTGTGTGTGTATTCTTGTTACTTCGATATA
This sequence comes from Scalesia atractyloides, assembly GCA_947069175.1. Taxonomy (NCBI): domain Eukaryota; kingdom Viridiplantae; phylum Streptophyta; class Magnoliopsida; order Asterales; family Asteraceae; genus Scalesia; species Scalesia atractyloides. Next base: position 85,277,937 of record CAMTDV010000025.1, read on the forward strand.
TATATATACATATATATATCAACTAAAATAGATATAAATTAATAAATATATCACCTATATATATATCGACGCATAATTACTAATGTTTAAATTTCAGTTGTGTTGTAATAGATGCATATATATAGAAAGAATAAAAGTTGCAATGCTCGACGGTTTGGTTCACTGTGCTTGAATGTTTGTTATTTAATTTACTCTGTGATATTAATACCTGATAAATGTTTACAATTCAGATGTCAGACGAAGTAAATCAGGAAATCAAGAATAACAATAATAACGAGAATCAAATGAATAAAAGTGCAATCGAACACATAGTAGCCCAAGGAATCATAGATGATATGCCCTATATTATTGACACTATTAAAAAGGCAGAAACTAATGATTCTCGAAATGGGAGTAAACGTGTACCCACTGAATCAAATCAAAGCATGAATGGAAATCACGGACTATTTATCCAAGCTCCAATTCCAAAAAGAAGAAGAACCATCCCATATGGTTGTTCTTATAAAGAATTCTTATCTTGCAAACCTATAGAATACTCAGGCAATGAAGGAGCTATTGCAGCTTTGCGCGATGGAAGCAGTTTTAAAGATAAGTAAATGTGCAAATGAAGATAAAGTCATGTATGCTTCTAATCTTTTTAAGGATGCAGCTTCAAAGTGGTGGAATACCATTCTTCAGTCCAAAGGAAGTGAAAGGATTTACAGTATGGAATGGAACAACTTCAAGGAAATAGTTGAAAGGAAATTTTGTCCTCCTAATGAAAAGAAACATATTGCTAATAAATTCCTGAATCATAGAATGATTGGAGTAAATTGCAAAGAATATACTACCATATTCTTTGATTATGCAATGATAGTACCAACCTTGGCCTCACCAGAACCAGTATTAATCTCCCGTTACATCTGGGGATTAACCAGTGAAATCAGACATGTAGTCAAGGCAGCTAGACCACAAACTATAGAAGAAGCAGTAGAACTAGCTAATACCTTGACAGATGAACTAGTGCGTACGCAAGAGGAAAACCAGAAAAGGAACCTAGCTCAAAAGATCACCTAGGAACTACGTTATGGTAATTCCTATCGCGGGAAAGGAACGAGTTCTTCCTCTTCACCCCCATGTAAGTACTGCAAAAGGAAACATTCAGGGAGATGCTCGATATACTGCAACTTCTGCAAAATATCAGGGCATAAAGAAGAAGACTGCAAAAAGAAAGCTAACTTTAGAATATGCTATAACTATGGAGAAGCTGGTCATATTAAACCAAACTGTCCGAAACTTGCTCTAGCGGCAACCAACAAAGCAAAGACCACAGAAGGACCCAAGAAGAATGCCAGAGCATTCGTTCTAACTCCCGAAGAAGCCAAGATGATTCCAGATGCGATTGTTGGTACGTTTTTTGTTAATGATGTTTATGCTAAAGTATTATTTGACTCTGATGCAAACCAAAGTTTCATAAATACTTCTTTCTGCAACTTTCTTAATGAACCATTAACTAAACTTCACCAAGACTGTCTAGTGGAGACGGCAAATGGAACTTCTATCAAAATAAGTGAAATCCTGCAGGGAGCAAAGATAGAAATTTTAAGTCATAACTTTACTGCTAACCTTTTTCCAATGGATCTAGCCGGATTCGATGTCATGTTAGGAATGGATTGGTTGGTAACCAATCAGGCACGAATATTATGTGATCAAAAGTCTGTGAAGTAAATGCGCCAATTGGCGACTGATCAGGATTAAGGGATACAAATCGCGAGGTCAACAAAGTTCATCTCCGTAATGAAAGCTGCAAGTTATACACGGAAAGGAGGAATGGTGTATATGATTTCCATAATCATTAACACTAAAGAAACAGAACTAAAAGATATTCCCGTAATATCTAATTTCTCCGATTTTTTCTAGAAGAATTTCCAGGATTACCGCCAGATCGAGAGGTTGAATTTAGAATTCACCTAATACCAGGAACGGCACCAATTGCCAAAGCACCTTATCACCCAGCACCGACGGAGATGCAGGAATTGAAGAAACAACTGCACGAATTATTAGAGAAAGTTTTCATACAACCTAGCTCATCGCCATGGGGAGCACCAGTGTTATTTGTCAAGAAAAAGGACGGATCAATGCGTATGTGCATTTATTACAGATAATTGATGATTTGTTCGATCAACTCCAAGGAGCCCGATTCTTTTCTAAGATCGACTTACGCTCAGGATATCATCAGTTGAAGATACAGGAAGAGGACATCCCTAAAACTGCTTTCAAAACGAGGAACGGTCATTATGAATTTACAGTCATATGGTTTAACCAACGCCCCAGCTGCATTTATGGACATGATGAACATTATATATAAACCATACCTAGATAAATTCATAATTGTCTTTATCGATGATATTCTAATTTACTCTAAGATAAGGAAGATCATGCATAGCATTTGCATATACTCCTAACATTGCTGAGAAAGGAAAAGCTTTATGCTAAATTCTCAAAATGTGAATTCTAGTTACAAGAAGTACAATTCCTTGGACATTTTGTTAACCATGAAGGAATTTATGTGGATCCCACAAAGATCGAAGCAATTACCAAATGGAAAGTCCCTGAATCACCAACGGAAGTAAGAAGTTTTCTTCGATTGGCAGGATATTATAGACGTTTTATTCAAGATTTTTCTAGAATAGCCATCCCGTTAACCAAGCTAACTTGCAAATCAGTTAAGTTTGAATGGGGACCAAAACAGGAAGAAACATTCATGATTTTGAAGCAAAAGTTAACCAACGCACCAATACTCGCTTTGCCAGAAGGAACTGAAGACTTCATAGTTTATTGTGATGCGTCTAAGTTAGGATATGGATGTGTGCTGATGCAACGTCAAAAAGTAATTGCTTATTGATCGAAATGCCGCGCTCTGGTCAAAGATAATATTTATAATCCTGAATTACCCTTAACAATACGTTAGTGGTAGTAAGGGGTCGAACCACGAAGAGTCTGTGGTTTGCGATCGGTTGTAACTGTTTACTAATATGTCACTTTATGAAGCTTGCTATGAAAACAATTGCTTTGTTTATTTGAGAAAGTTGTTGGAATGAACCAACAAGTTTGTTTGATTAATTAACTAACAATAAACTGAGAATGATTGCAACGAAAATAAATACCATTGTGAAACAATAGTGAGAAAACAAGGTTCACACCCGGTTCGATAATTGCAAAGCCTAGGGTTTCAAATGATTTTAGATTGATTTAGTTGAACTTGTATTAACGGTTTTGATATCACAAAGCTTAGGTGCCAATTGCTATCAACGTCATAGACAACGGACCACAATGCACTTCGTTACTTTGGACAAGTAAAATCCTTTCGAATGATAAGGCATAAATACACAAACTTATTTTACAAAGTCAAATTTTATAATCACTCGACAATTCACAAATGTAGTTCAAATGTAAGACAATTATTAGTCAATTCAAAACACAAATCAATTTGTCACAAAATCAAGTAGAATTCATAAACAAACCCTAAACCTTACAAAAATCTACACCGGGGTGAAACCTCCAGGAATTAGCCGCTCATGGTGAACGGAACACGATCAACGAGGAATGGAAGCTCGAGTCTTGACATCTTGAAGCTTGAAAATGGAGATGGATGATGATTAGGGTTTATGTTGGATGGTGGTGATAAATGGATGAAAGGATTGATGATGAAGGTGATGGTGATGATGTTAGGATTATGATCGAAGAGTGAATTTGTAACATCCGTCAAAAACGGATTTACCAAACCCGCTCCGTTTATTAACCGAACAATCAGTTAAAATTTTCGTTGCGAATTTAATGCCCAAAATAATTTTAAACGATACATAATTAATTATTATATGGGAATATATAATTAGTTTTTGAAAAACTGTCAAAAATAAGAAAATAAAAATAATTTGGCACTGCTGGGTTTCGAACCCGGTCAGTCAGCCGGTCAACACAGACTTAACACTCAACTCTCCAACCACTGCGCCACTAGTGTTTCTTGGTAATTGTTAGACTCAATTAATTCATAACATGTTTTCCAAATTCAAAAACCGGCGCCCAAAATTGCAGTCGTCGGAAATCCCGACTAACTCGCCAAGAATCGACGGTTACTTCAGTTATAACGTAAACCTTAAACACTACATCGGTTATAACCGATGTCTGAGTCCGCGACACAAGTTATAACCGCCGGAGAATTTTTAACCGACGAATCAAGTCGGAAATCGGACCAAATTCATCAACGACCTGCCCTATAAATACCTCCTCGAACCTCTGCAAGCTTTTTCGCTCAAAACCGCACCCTTTCTCGGCGAAAACTCACTCGCCGGAAATCTCCTGCAAATCGCCGGAAAACCGGGTTTTTCACTTCTATGCCTTGCTCTAAACACTGAACACTCAGAACTCATACCGAAGCCACCCACATCCTTTTCAAGCTTTCTGAAGACTCGCTGCTGCAAGACACACGACGCCGGAATCTGTTGCTGTCGCCGGAGTTCTGCTGGAGAAACAGAGGAATCCAGTCGGTATACCTCACGCTTAAATCCTTCATTCTTTTTATTTAATTCCACATGTAATTAACCATCAGACACTAACGAACATGATTTAATCATCGAACCAGTCGGACTTCCGATTCTGGTTAAAATCAACGAAGAAGACGAAGTTTCGGTAACATATAAGTTTAATTAAAATCAAGTTATAACTCGGGTTAGACACACAGTCCAGCGGTGGACTGTGTGCACATTAAACACACTAACGTCTCGAGTTCGAATCTTGTCCCACGCATGCTGCCTTAATAAAAATGTCATTTTTTGTTAACCGAATCGGAGTCACCGCTATATATGTTAAGTTTAATAATAGCCGGAATAATAACCAAGTTAGACACACAGTCCAGTGGTGGACTGTGTGTATGTTTAATCGCAAGACACGAGTTCGAGTCAGGTCTACTGCACCGATTCGGACAATTATCTAACTTTTTAAATAAGTCAGAAATGAAAATACTTAGTTTGTATTTAAGTATAATAAAAATCGGTTTATATAACAAGTTAAACACACAGCCCAGCGGTGGACTGTGTGTTAACTCAACCCACAGGTCCCGGGTTCGAGACCTGTGGAGCGCACCGGTCCGATTCAGTAAAATCTTTTTAAAAATAAATTGATTTTCGGATTAATCTAATTAATATATAAATATAATTAAAAACAGAAATATTTCGGGTTAGACACGTAGCTCAGTTGGTAGAGCTGCGTGCACGCGTACGGGAGGTCTCGGGTTCGAGCCTCACTCAGCGCACACATACTCGCATACGAACCGGTCAAACAGTCAAGGTCAACGGTCACCGGTCAACGGTCAAAAAAGTCAAAAATTTTTATTATTTTTATTTATTGATTTTAATTAAAAATCAATTAAAAATACTTAAAAATAACATTTTTAAGGTTAGAAAATAGCCTTAAACTCACAAAAATACACCCAACAATCCTACTAAAATGGATTAATAAAATCCGTTTACTTACCGAACCATAATGCTATTCATCTAGGTTAATTTCACTCGTGGTTAAAACCACTTCGCGTGCATTCAACATCATCAACCGAACGCACCCACTGTGAGTGAATCTTACAACTCCCCCTTTTTAATTACACGTTTTGGGGTGTATCATGTGTCACAAAATAATTAACTCGTTTATTTAAACTTGTGCCATACCATATCGTGATCTAAACTTAGATTGTTTATATTGTTGTGATTATGTATTTCATTTTGTCAACTTATATGAAATTCATTCATTAAGCCCATCAGTTCCTCGTGGGAGACGTGAGCAACGCGTGCCTCAAAACCAATCCATTATTGTTCATGTGTGTATTGTTGAGTTTATATTGTTGGTAGTTATGTCTTTCATATTATCATGGTTATGCAATTCATTCATTAGGCCCATCAGTTCCTCGTGAGAGACGAGTTGAGCAACGCGTGCCTCTAAACGATCCTTTATTGTTCATGTGTGTATTGTTTAATATTAGATTGATTTATGAATAAGTTTACATCTATTTTTACTCATGTGTGGTTGTGCACTTTATTTCATAATCAATTAAATAAACTTGTTCAAATGTTTTCCACAGGATTCACTCGCCAACTTTTTGTTGATCCAAAAACCCTTTTACACATGATACAGGTGAACAGGATGAAGCAAGGAAAACATAGGAAATGCCTTAGAAGAAAACAAAGAAGCTTAGATTGATGTTAGGTCATGATGTAATTATGGTTGTAAATTTCATATTTAATTGTATTAATGAATATGAAACGTATAATAAATGTCATGAGCTTTGATGATAACCCAATCATGCCCCGATCACCTTTTCCGCTGCGGGTCGGGGTGTGACAGATTGGTATCAGAGCCATGACTATAGGGATATAGGATAGGTTATTAGACCCTTAGAGCCTATACTATTGTCTGCCTAAATTTTAATTGATTAGGTGGTTACATACAAACTTATGATATTTATTTGTTTCATATTTGTTTATATTTACAGTCAAACGTACATACTTGCATACACATTCAGTATACATATATCAATGTTCATATATTCAATTCATTTTCATACTCTCATTATTCAAAGATTTTGTTGCAATTTTCAAATCTCATCAAAGTAAGTTCTGCGACGGGCATGTAGTAACTGGAAGGGTACAAGTACCGGTAGTCGGAACGTCCTGTCTAGGTTGGCATTCGTATAAATCCAATATAACGGACCAGTTTGCCTACCTGGGGACTAAAGATGAGAGTACGAAGGACCTATTAGGCCATAGCATGCCACACCAAACGTCGTTCGAACTAACCCACTTTTAGGTGTCACCGTGTCTACACTTGGACACATTCTGAATATCACACGTTGTATACATATTTCTCGATTTTCTCCGGGTTTTAGTGTACGAAACCAGGCAAACCCATGCGAACCACCCGGTATTCATGGGGGCCCACATGATTACGAAGGTGAAGTATGGCGGCATGTAGGGCCTAATGGCGAGCAAAGCCCAAGACATCCTATGGATGTAGTAGATTTATTTTTCTATAATTATTTTATGAATGTTCATTCCTAGTGCGACCCATGATCCCAAAAGCATCCAACTCATACTCTTGACATGTATTCCTTGTAGATGTCTTCTAACCACGCCCGTAGGAAGATGAGAGCAGGAAAAGCCCGCGAACGCATAGCTGCCCTAATCGCACACCAAATGGCTGCCGCAATACCCAACATTGTAATCCAAGTCCAACAAGCACTTACCGCTAATCCTGCCAATCAAGAAAATCAAAACGTTATCAACCCTCCCCCAAATACCACTAAATGCACCTACAAGCATTTCAAATCATGCGACCCTCCAAAATACAAAGGGACTGAAGGTGTCACTGCTCTCCTTCATTGGTTTGAAGAAATGGAGAACACTTTTCTAAATTGCGATTGCCCCGATGATCGCAAAGTGCGTTATGCTACTGGTCGTTTATATGGAATAGCACTTACTTGGTGGAATACAGAGAAGGCCAAACGAGGTATTGAAGATGCTATGACTTTAACTTGGGATGAATTGAAGGAAATCATGACCAGACGATTTTGCCCAAGGAGCGAAATCAAGAAATTAGAAGATGAATTTTATTCGTTGAAGCAAAAGGAAGGAGACCACACCACATACAACAAAAGATTCCTCGAGTTACATCAAATGGTTCCCAACATGTTCACTCCCCTCTACCGTTTGATCGCGCACTACATTCGTGGTCTTCCATCAAAGATTCAAGACTCTGTAATAAGTACCACGCCTGCAACTTTGGAAGCAGCAATGGAGCTAGCAACAGCGCTCACTGAGAACCGAATCCGGAACAAAGACTTCAAGGAGGAGAAGAAGAAGGATAAAGCATCGACTGAAACCTCCGATTACACCCAAACCGAATCCCTTTCTCCACCCACTTTTAAGAGAAAAAGAGACGGGCAACTTTTCGCTGCTATCCAACGGAATTAACCAATTTCACACGCCATACCCATCCAAGCTATCCCAATCACTCAAGTGGCACCCAACTCAACCTACCCAAATAAGAAACCATATCTTGGACCTCACCCTCGATGCAACAACTGTTTTTATCACCATCCCCTTACCTTACCTTGTCGACTATGTGCAACTTATGGACGCTATGGTCATTTGAGCAAGGTTTGCCGCACCTTTCAAAACCAAATCTCTTCCCCTACTCAAAACATGGCCCAAACCTATCAACAACCCCAATACCCCATGTTCCCATATGTCCGAGCTTGTTTCAATTGTGGCAACCCTACCCACTTTAGAAACACGTGCCCTCGATTGGTTAACATCATAAACGCTCAAGCCCAATCAAACCCAGTTAACCAAGTAAACCAAGAAAACCCAACCACTAGGCCACCAGCAAGAGGAAGAGTCTTCAACATCAACGCCAATCCTGTCGAAGATAATGACGGCCCAAACGAAGATACCCAACTAGTCCTTTTCACCGAAAATCCAGATTCAACTCCCATCGTTTAGTTTTATGTTTTTCTTTATGTTTTAGAATCACATAGAATCAATCATAACTTAAGGATAAAGCCAATGAAACTTTGACGAGAATACGGTGGATACGCCGCTGGTACTTCCTATATATAAGTATTCTTGTCAAAGGATTAGAGGTATTATCTGGCGGTTATGAGAGGTTCCATGTGTAGACTGTTTGAGTAATTATTGTTTATTATTTCAGTACATGCAATTTCATAGGCCGCCGCTCCCCATTACATTATGAGCGTTGAGCATGTTCCCCATTTCATTATGAGGTTGAACCTGGCGTGCCCACATACGATCGGTTCCGTTTGATTGAGCCTTGATCGCACAGACATTTTCATTTTCAGTACATGCAATACGATCGGCTCCGTTTGATTGAGCCTTGATCGCACAGACATTTTCATTATCAGTATCTTGTGGTTGTTGTGTTTGTTGTAGAGTCGCATAGAACTAATCATAACTTGCGGATAAAGTCAATGAGAATTTGACAAGAATATGGTGGATACGCCGCTGGTACTTCCTATATATAAGTATTCTTGTCAAATGATCGGAGGCATTATCAGGCGGTTATGAGAGGTTCCATGCATAGGCTGTTTGTGTGATTGTTGTTTAGATTAAGTTTATTATTTTCAGTACATGCAATACGATCGGCTCCGTTTGATTGAGCCTTGATCGCACAGACATTTTCATTTTCAGTACATGCAATACGATCGGCTCCGTTTGATTGAGCCTTGATCGCACAGACATTTTCATTAACAGTATTTTGTGGTTGTTGTGTTTGTAGTAGAGTCACATAGAACTAATCATAACTTGTGGATAAAGTCAATGAAAATTTGACAAGAATATGGTGGATACGCCGCTGGTACTTCCTATATATAAGTATTCTTGTCAAATGATCGGAGGCATTATCAGGCGGTTATGAGAGGTTCCATGTATAGGCTGTTTGTGTGATTGTTGTTTAGATTAAGTTTATTATTTTCAGTACATGCAATACGATCGGCTCCGCTTGATTGAGCCTTGATCGCACAGACATTTTCATTTTCAGTACATGCAATACGATCGGCTCCGTTTGATTGAGCCTTGATCGCACAGACATTTTTCATTTTCATTATTTTTGTGTTTGTTGTATTGGTTGTAGAGTCACATAGGACTAATCATAATTCACTGATAAAACCAATGAAAATTTGACGAGAATATGGTGGATACGCCGCTGGTACTTCCTATATATAAGTATTCTTGTCAAAGGATCAGAGGCATTGTCAGACGGTTATGAGAAGTTCTATGTAGGATTTAGTAGTTTCTTGGTAACTAATCATAATTTGCAGATAAAACCAACGAAAATTTGACAAGAATATGGTGGATACGCCGCTGGTACTTCCTATATATAAGTATTCTTGCCAAAGGATCAGAGGCATTATCAGGCGGTTATGAGAAGTTCCATGTAGGATTTAGTATTGTCTTGATTGAAATTTGTGTTACATTTATATCATCTCGCTATTTAAAGAAATTGGATTGTGATCCATTTCTACATAAACTAACCTCTCCATCATAACAAACGGGAGAGGAACTGTCACCATTCAAACATATATGCTATCAAAATGTGGATTCAAATATTAGCTGTTGTGTTTATTTGTGTTCTATAGTCATAGAACCAATCATAACTTACTGATAAAACCAATGAGAATTTGACAAGAATATGGTGGATACGCCGCTGGTACTTCCTATATATAAGTATTCTTGTCAAAGGATCAGAGGTATTGTTAGATGGTTATGAGAAGTTCCATGAAGGTTGTAGTATTAGAAGTTTTGCCTTAGGATATAACCATATCCTTCCAAACATATCCAAACTTTTATGCATAATATCATAGTTAGCGAATCAATTCTGCTTATCAATACTTTTACAGTAGGCAACAAAAAGCGATTCCTGTGATAGGGTACTTAACCCTTACAAGGAACGTTACCGCCTCAAACAAAAACTTAAAACCTTACTTCTTCTAAGCATGTAACTGTCAAACTAAACACCATCATTCTTTTAGTCAAATATATCACTATTTAAATTTCGGGACGAAATTTCTAAAAAAGCAGGGGATACTGTAACATCCGTCAAAAACGGATTTACCAAACCCGCTCCGTTTATTAACCGAACAATCAGTTAAAAATTTCGTTGCGAATTTAATGCCCAAAATAATTTTAAACGATACATAATTAATTATTATATGGGAATATATAATTAGTTTTTGAAAAACTGTCAAAAATAAGAAAATAAAAATAATTTGGCACTGCCGGGTTTCGAACCCGGGTCAGTCAGCCGGTCAACACAGACTTAACACTCAACTCTCCAACCACTGCGCCACTAGTGTTTCTTGGTAATTGTTAGACTCAATTAATTCATAACATGTTTTCCAAATTCAAAAACCGGCGCCCAAAATTGCAGTCGTCGGAAATCCCGACTAATTCGCCAAGAATCGACGGTTACTTCAGTTATAACGTAAACCTTAAACACTACATCGGTTATAACCGATGTCTGAGTCCGCGACACAAGTTATAACCGCCAGAGAATTTTTAACCGACGAATCAAGTCGGAAATCAGACCAAATTCATCAACGACCTGCCCTATAAATACCTCCTCGAACCTCTGCAAGCTTTTTCGCTCAAAACCGCACCCTTTCTCGACGAAAACTCACTCGCCGGAAATCTCCTGCAAATCACCGGAAAACCGGGTTTTTCACTTCTGTGCCTTGCTCTAAACACTGAACACTCAGAACTCATACCGAAGCCACCCACATCCTTTTCAAGCTTTCTGAAGACTCGCTGCTGCAAGACACACGACGCCGGAATCTGTTGCTGTCGCCGGAGTTCTGCCGGAGAAACAGAGGAATCCAGTCGGTATACCTCACGCTTAAATCCTTCATTCTTTTTTATTTAATTCCACATGTAATTAACCATCAGACACTAGCGAACATGATTTAATCATCGAACCAGTCGGACTTCCGATTCTGGTTAAAATCAACGAAGAAGACGAAGTTTCGGTAACATATAAGTTTAATTAAAATCAAGTTATAACTCGGGTTAGACACACAGTCCAGCGGTGGACTGTGTGCACATTAAACACACTAACGTCTCGAGTTCGAATCTTGTCCCACGCATGCTGCCTTAATAAAAATGTCATTTTTTGTTAACCGAATCGGAGTCACCGCTATATATGTTAAGTTTAATAATAGCCGGAATAATAACCAAGTTAGACACACAGTCCAGTGGTGGACTGTGTGTATGTTTAATTGCAAGACACGAGTTCGAGTCCGGTCTACTGCACCGATTCGGACAATTATCTAACTTTTTAAATAAGTCAGAAATGAAAATACTTAGTTTGTATTTAAGTATAATAAAAATCGGTTTATATAACAAGTTAAACACACAGCCCAGCGGTGGACTGTGTGTTAACTCAACCCACAGGTCCCGGGTTCGAGACCTGTGGAGCGCACCGGTCCGATTCAGTAAAATCTTTTTAAAAATAAATTGATTTTCGGATTAATCTAATTAATATATAAATATAATTAAAAACAGAAATATTTCGGGTTAGACACGTAGCTCAGTTGGTAGAGCTGCGTGCACGCGTACGGGAGGTCTCGGGTTCGAGCCTCACTCAGCGCACACATACTCGCATACGAACCGGTCAAACAGTCAAGGTCAACGGTCACCTGTCAACGGTCAAAAAAGTCAAAAATTTTTATTATTTTTATTTATTGATTTTAATTAAAAATCAATTAAAAATACTTAAAAATAACATTTTTAAGGTTAGAAAATAGCCTTAAACTCACAAAAATACACCCAACAATCCTACTAAAATGGATTAATAAAATCCGTTTACTTACCGAACCATAATGCTATTCATCTAGGTTAATTTCACTCGTGGTTAAAACCACTTCGCGTGCATTCAACATCATCAACCGAACGCACCCACTGTGAGTGAATCTTACAACTCCCCCTTTTTAATTACACGTTTTGGGGTGTATCATGTGTCACAAAATAATTAACTCGTTTATTTAAACTTGTGCCATACCATATCGTGATCTAAACTTAGATTGTTTATATTGTTGTGATTATGTATTTCATTTTGTCAACTTATATGAAATTCATTCATTAAGCCCATCAGTTCCTCGTGGGAGACGAGTGAGCAACGCGTGCCTCAAAACCAATCCATTATTGTTCATGTGTGTATTGTTGAGTTTATATTGTTGGTAGTTATGTCTTTCATATTATCATGGTTATGCAATTCATTCATTAGGCCCATCAGTTCCTCGTGAGAGACGAGTTGAGCAACGCGTGCCTCTAAACGATCCTTTATTGTTCATGTGTGTATTGTTTAATATTAGATTGATTTATGAATAAGTTTACATCTATTTTTACTCATGTGTGGTTGTGCACTTTATTTCATAATCAATTAAATAAACTTGTTCAAATGTTTTCCACAGGATTCACTCGCCAACTTTTGTTGATCCAAAAACCCTTTTACACATGATACAGGTGAACAGGATGAAGCAAGGAAAACATAGGAAATGCCTTAGAAGAAAACAAAGAAGCTTAGATTGATGTTAGGTCATGATGTAATTATGGTTGTAAATTTCCTATTAAATTGTATTAATGAATATGAAACGTATAATAAATGTCATGAGCTTTGATGATAACCCAATCATGCCTCGGTCACCTTTTCCGCTGCGGGTCGGGGTGTGACAGAATTCGGATGGAATGGATTGATGGATTATGATGATGGTGGGTGATTGTGGCTCCAAGAACTAGTTTCAAACTCCAAGAACTCGTAACTCCTCAAAACAGGTCAAAACCTTCTGTTATACCCGTCCCCCAACAACCAAAAACAAATTTTTACGAAGTGGGAAAGTAGAGGGCGTCGCTGACGGCCCTTTTGGGCGTCCCCGACGGCCCCTAGAAGTCTCAGTTTGACCCGACGGCTTAATCTGCTGTTTACGAAGGTTTCTGGTCGACGGAACAATCCAGAGGGTGTCGCCGACGGTGCCTCTAAATCACATTTTTTTCTTCATAACTTCTTTGTTATAACTCTGTTTTACTCACTGTTTTCGCCCACGTACTCGTAATTCAGCCCTCTACCATGCCATCTTCAAATATCTTCATTTTAGATCCATTATCATCCCCCCAATACACATCCAATCTTCGTGGTTAACCCGATTTTGTTCATTTCACATCCCCGGTTGACCCCGTTCGCTCCCGGTGCTCCGTAAAGCTCCCGAATAGCTCCTTAAACTCTCTTCTACCTGTAAAACACAAAACCCATTAAAAGTAGGCTATTCAAGATTAAAAGCTATGTAAAAACATCAACTTAAGAATAAGCGATCACTGGTTTTCGACCACGTATCACATCCCCACACTTGTCTTTTGCTTGCCCTCAAGCAAATCTATTTTTCACTTTCACGTGGGTCGAACAAGAAATACACTTCCCATCCTTGAAACGTAAGCTAAGTTCTAATGTCATACCCAGTTCATGATTCTTACAATTTTCAAATATTTAGCAGTAAAATGATTAATCATATAAGAATGGTTACCCAAGATTAACCCGCCCTTGAAACTCACAAATCTTACACACCCCTCGCAATGTTCTCTCCACTCGGTTTAAAAATTGGCTAATTTGATGATTTATTAGCACTTTTAAAGTAATCAATCAAAATCGAAGAGAACACGTACCCGCTTAGGCTTGCAACTCAATCATTCTCCACCACCGAACACGAATACTAAGCACAATTAAAAAGGTCTTTTAACGGGTTGTAACGGGGCTAGGCTAAGGGTGTCGAATAGGATATTTGAAAGTGGCTAAGGTGATGAAAATTTGAATTTATTACAAAAGAACGAATCTAGAAACGACTATTATAAATAGACAAACTGAGAGGCAAAGAATTTCTCCTTTTATTCACCGGCTAACACACTTATTTTTGCACTTTTTCACCATGAATTTCTCTTATTTTTCATGATATTTTCTAAATTTTTCGATTTTTTTTAACAATTAACTAAACAAACACTAAACTAAAAATAAAATTTTCATCACAAGGTTAAAATCAAAAAGGTTTAACGGTTAAGGGCTAAATAGGGTGATCAAAGGAGAGGTTTAGGCTCAAACTTGGCGACTAAGGGATAGATTTTGGGTAAAGGTAAGCAAATGGTGTAAAAAGAAAAGGTTTACCTATTGCCTTAATCATTCTCGTGCTTGTATCCAGTCTATGGTCTCAAACGTATCAAAAGATGCAAGTTCTACAATACCCGACTAATGGTCCCCTCAAACAAATCATAACGATGAATAGAAATGGCTCAAAAATCTCACGTATAACGGGTTTGGTATGTGATATGCACGACTCGCAAGTTTCTTAGGCGAATTTATTCCCAAATAACCACCCGCTAAATACCTGTCATGTTAAGAACTTGACCATGACAAAAGACCAAATAGGTTATGACATCCGTCATTGACTTAGTTACTTGTGCTTTTAGATCGCTTCAAACAGAGACGTTTATGAAAAATTTTTGAAATTTTCCCCCATCCCCAAACTTGAAGTCAACATAGTCCTCAATGTGTAGTGTTTAAATGAATGGGTCAAAATCGAAAAACCTTTTCTCCCCCCATCCCCACACTTGAGGTCAACATGTGTAAGAATGGAGCTTTTAAAACGCACAAGGGATGTGAAACGACTAACCTCCCCAAAATTTCACCCCGGAAATTAAAATACAAAATACACTCCACTTATTACTAACTAAGAATCACAGATAAAAGAAACGTATGTACCTGATTTTTGCGTTAATTCCTCGTGTGCTCTTCATCTTTCAACAAAATGGTCGTCTCGCAAACACAATGAATTTCAACCCTTGTGTAGAAGCATGCTTCTCACAACCATTAAAATTTGTTAGTAACCTAGTTCTACCATTTTTATGAAATTATTACCAAGCCATACGTTATTTAATCTTTGATTTATGTGGAAAAATATTGTACAACAAAAACAAACCTAACTCACTTTCGTAGGAATCACGGTTGCATTTAGCTTATGCAACAAGCCCTTTTAAACCTCCCAATAGCTTGGGAGGACGAGTAAGGTCTCGCGAGGGTTATATAGGGAACACACCCACAACGTTCATTTAGCTACTAAGCAAAAATGAAACAAAAAAGATACAAGGAAGCTGAAAATAAACAAAACAACATAACTAAAAATAATATAGAACAACAAATAACATACCACCTCATGGTGGTCGAACGGAATGCTTGTCGCCCACGAACTCTTCCACATCACCCACCGGTGCTTCATACCATCTATTCCCGACCAGGCCAAACCTCCTTAATTCCTCCTCTTCCTTCTTCTCTTGAGGTGACTCTTCACTTCTTCTTCTTGACTGGTTTCTTCTTTGATCCACCAAATCTACCAACCATAGCACATATCTTTTTGTTCGAACTCATGTCCTTCTCAAGACACTCGTCCTCACCTAACGGGTTAGTAAATTTAGGAAAAACATTCAAAATTAGTTCCCGGTCCCCAACTTCGCTCACCGTTCTAATTCCACAATTATTACGGCATTAGCAGTTGCCAGGAACGGTCTACCTAGTATGACTATCGGTTGTGTGTCCAAAACACACCCAACATAGTCAACTACCAAAAAGTCAACTGGGTAATAGCAATCTTCAACCTTCACTGTCACATCTTCCACCATCCCCCTTGGATGCGCGGGAGTCTGAGCGGCCAACACCACGGCGGTGTCAAACTTTTTCAAATGACCAAAATCATATTGGTCGTATAGACTCCCAGGCAAGATACTCACATAAGCTCCAAGATCTAGGAGCGCCCTCTTAATTTTAAATTTACCAATTTGGATTGGAATCAAGGGGTCTCTCGGATCTTGAGCTTTCTGGGGGAGGACACTCGATAAAATGGCACTAACATGAGATATTAAATCAAATTGTTTCAGTAGTTTGTTGTGCCGTTTCTCGGTGCTCAACTCTTTCAAACACTCTACATAAGCCGGGACCTTTTTAATGTCATCAAGTAACAGAAATTAATTTTTGCTTATTTAAAATTATCCCACATCTCATCCTTTGGTGGGCACTGTTTTTCAAACCTTGATGCATTAATTGATTTTAAGAGAGCCAACGGGTATGGGATGGTATTAAACTCCACACCCATATCATTGGCCCTAGCATGCAATTCATTTAAACAACTTTCAAAAAAAGATTTTTAGTTACTTTTCCGATTTTAGTTTGTGAAATCGTTTCTTGCTCATTTTTACTTCCCGACTCATCACCTACATCTTCCACTACACCATCAACAAGTGTGGTGGTGGAATGCTTTTTACACTACAAACCTCATCATTTGAAAGAAACTTACCGCGCTAATGTGTACATTCCTCACATTGCTTGTGCTTGAGCTTTGATGCTTCGGGTTCACCGTAGTGTCACTCGGAAGTCTTCCTCCACTTCCATGCATTTGGGACATCTCCTCTGCAAGTTGCCCAACTTGCTTTTCCAATGCCTTGTGCGATTTATCACGTACCTCGAACTCTTTTCTCATCTCCGCCTTGATCTCTTGATTTGATGTGGTGATGGCATTCGTGATGGCATCTAACTTAGAATTAAGCGAATCGTCACCACCCATTTGAGAGTTCAAATTACCGCCCCCATTACCACCTTGGTTGTAGAACCTTTGATAATTTCCCTCACGGTTTTGATACGACTGATTACTCCCTTGGTTGTAATTTCTTTGGTAACCCTCTTGATTACCACCTTGACGGTTTTGGTACGATGAACCACCTTGGCCTCCACCTTGATTCCCCAGTTGGAAATTCGGGTTCATTTGAATCGAAGCCATTACCATACCAAAAATTCGGTGGTTTCTCGAACCCGGGTGATACGTGTTGGAGTTTCATGTCATATGGTTTCCGATCTCCGTACACTTGGTTCACCTCTTCGGTGGATTGTACATATTCACTTGGCACTCTTCGGTTCGATGGCCGATATCACCACAATCTTCACATACCGCAAACTGAACCGCATTAACATCTTTTTTCTTCATACGGGCCAACTCCCGTTCTAACGTAAAGAATCAAGATCGGGAAGTGACCTAGAAATAGGGTGCTTTTTGGCTCGGTCGGCTGACTCTTTGGCTTTGGATCTCTTAGCCATTCTCTCGAGGAACTCCCAATCGTCATCATCGTGATTGCTTAATATCGTCCCATTGCTAGTCGACTCCAAATGATTCCAAGTTTCTCCATCTAAGCCTCTCACAAAACACTTCACCAATTCCCACTTTTCAATTTGGTGATGTGGGCATTTCTAAATCAACTCTTTGTACCGCATAAATGCCTCATGCAACGGTTCACTAGATAACTGCTTGAATGCTCAAATCTCATCCCATGCATCATCAGTCTTGGCCATGAATAATACTCATCCAAAAATGCTTGTTGATCTCAACCCAGTTGTGAATACTAATCGTAGGTATTGTCAAGAACCACTGCTTAGCCTTATCCTTCAAAGAGAATAGAACAACCGCAATCGATTTCATCTTGAGAAAAATGGCCACCCCCAATGGTATTACATATAGCTGAAAACTCCTCCAAATGTGTGTAAGGCTCATCATTCGATCGCCACTAAAATGAGGAAGGATGTTGATGTAGTTCGGCTTGCAATCAAAAGCCGCTTTTCCCCTCAGTGTTGGTACAATCAGAGAATCATTCTCCGAAATCATCAGTCTAAACCGACCGTCAACTCCTTGCGTGGTTGACGTTGGTTGTTGTGATTGTGTCGTTATCCCTTGGTGGACCGTTCACCTCTTGATCCCCCATTCTTCTATTCCCTCTTCTATCACCATCTCGATTACCCCTTTGATTCCCGCCACCCATGTATTGTGGAATACGATTACGATTGGCATTTTGATTGTTGTAATTGTTGTTACCATCGTCTCGGTTCCTATTGTTGTTACGTGGTTGACCGTTGTTCCCATAACCGTCGTCTTTACAATAGTCGTAACCATGGTTGCAAAAGTCGCTATGGCGCTCCCTAGTCGGTCGACCGGGGAGTTGAGAGTACTCGGTCTAGGCGGAGAGTACTCGGGGAGTACTCGGACATGTTAAATCATAAAGAAATTAGTTTTAGGAAATTAAATATATGTCCAAATAACATAATTTTACTAATATATATAACAAAATACATGAAAATGACATTTATTATTTGATATAATAAGCATATAAATTATGTTTTATTTTTTTTAAGTCAAACTCGGCCCCAGTTGACCTACTAGCTCTAATTCTAGCTGAGGTTGACCGTTTGATCAATTCCAAGTAATTAGGCGGAGTTGAAGAAAGTCGCCTGGCAGTCTACCTTGGAGCGAGTACTCGGGGACTACTCAGCCTTGGAGACCTTGTTTTACAACCATGGTCGTAACCATATCCATAATAATTCCCCACAAAATTTGCATTTTGGTACCCTCCATCATCATAACCAACATTTCGAGCATCATACATGAACCCTTCGTTATCATTCTCCCATCCATCATCTTCAATCCTATCATTATAGTATCCCCTATCATCGAATATTTCGTGTGAACACTCACATGTTCCGGCGATTGATAACCGGGTACACTAAATGGATCATCATCGGGATTTCTTCCTCAACTCATCAAGATTGAGAAATTGATCTTCATTTGCGAGATTGTCGGAATTCACATTAACACACGGTTGGGTTAGCATTACGGTTGTTGACATTTGGTGGTAAAGGGTTTTGTCGGTTTTGGTTTTGAGGTGGAAGTGTGCGTGCACGTTGGTTAGGTTTTGGTTACCACCTCTCGGTTGGTTTTTTGGGTTTTGAGGTGGGTAATTGGGGCATTGGTGTTGATGTTGATTGGCGTTTGATTATCCATTGGAACGTTCCAACAGATGAGGTACTTGGTGTGTTAGGTTAGGGTGGATTAGAGAAACGGTTGCCTCTAATCGGTTGGCTAGGTTTCTTCTAACGACCGCTCAATTTCCGGCTCAAACACTAACGGTGAAGTTCTCCCGGAATTCTGTGTACGCATGCACTACCTGTAACCTGCACAAGTAACACACCCGCGTAACACAAAAGCAGATACAATAATAAGAAAACAAGCAATTAAACAGTTAATCACGAAAATCAATAAATCCAACGAAGCGCACGAACTCCCCTGCAACGGCGCCAAAATTTGATCGCAATGTCGCGCTCCTGTCAAAGATAATATTTATAATCCCGAATTACCCTTAACAATGCGTTAGTGGTAGTAAGGGGTCGAACCACGAAGAGTCTATGGTTTGCGATCGGATTTAACTGATTTTTACTAAAAATGTCACTTATGAAGCTTGCTACGAAAATGATTGCTTTGTTTATTTGAGAAAGGTGTTCGAATGAACCAACAGTTTGTTTGATTAATTAACTAACAAAAAACTGAGAATGATTGCAGCGAAAATAAATACCATTGTAAAACAATAGTGAGAAAACAAGGTTCACACCCGGTTCGATAATTGCAAAGCTAGGGTTTCTAATGATTTTAGATTGGTTTAGTTGAACTTGTATTAACGGTTTTGATATCACAAAGCTTAGGTGCCAATTGCTATCAACGTCATAGACAACGGACCACAATGCACTTCGTTACTTTGGACAAGTAAAATCCTTTCGAATGATAAGGCATAAATACACAAACTTATTTTGCAAAGTCACATTTTATAATCACGCGACAATTCACAAATGTAGTTCAAATGTAAGACAATTATCAATCAATCAAAACACAAATCAATTTGTCACATAATCAACGAGAATTCATAAACAAACCCTAAACCTTACAAAAATCTACACCGGGGTGAAACCTCCAGGAATTAGCCGCTCATGGTGAACGGAACATCATCTACGAGGAATGAAAGCTCGAGTCTTGACATCTTGAAGCTTGAAAATGGAGATGGATGATGATTGGGGTTTATGTTGGATGGTGGTGATAAATGGATGAAAGGATTGATGATGAAGGTGATGGTGATGATGTTAGGGTTATGATCGAAGAATGAATTTAGATGGAATGGATTGATGGATTATGATGATGGTGGGTGATTGTGGCTCCAAGAACTAGTTTCAAACTCCAAGAACTCGTAACTCCTCAAAATAGGTCAAAACCTTGTGTTATACCCGTCCCCCAACAACCAGAATCAAATTTTTACGAAGTGAGAAAGTAGAGGGCATCGCCGACGGCCCTTTTGGGCGTCCCCGACAGCCCCTGGAAGTCTCAGTTTGACCCGACGGCTTAATCTGCTGTTTACGAAGGTTTCAAGCCGATGGAACAATCAAGAGGGCGTCGCCGACTATGCCTCTAAATCACATTTTTTTGTTTTCTTCATAACTTCTTCGTTATAGCTTCGTTTTACTCAGCGTTTCGCACAGTACTCTAATTCAGCCCTCTATCATGCCATCTTCAAATACCTTCATTTTAAATCCATTATCACCCCCCAAAACACATCCAATCTTTGTGGTTAACCCGAATTTGTTCATTTCACATCGCCGGTTGACCCCGTTTGCTCCTGGTGCTCCGTAAAGCTCCCGATAGTTCCTTAAACTCTCTTAGACCTGGAAAACACAAATCCCATTAAAAGTAGGCTATTCAAGATTAAAAGCTATGTAAAAACATCAACTTTAGCATAAGCGATCACCGGTTTTCGACCCCGTATCACTTATGCCTCTAGACAACTTAAGAAGCATGAAGAGAATTATACAACCATGATCTAGAGTTAGGAGCAATAATTTTTTCCCTTAAGATTTGGAGACACTATCTTTATGGTAGTAAGTTCGTTTATTCACAGATCATAAGAGTTTAAGATATGTCTTTGAACAAAAGGAATTAAACATGAGACAGAGACGATGGATGGAAATCCTCTATGATAATGATTGTGATATCCAGTATCATGCAGGAAAGATAGTAGAAGCTGATGCTTTAAGTCGTAAATATCATGAAAAGCCGAAAAGAGTACGCTCTCGTAGACTAAACCTGCATATAGATTTAAATGAGCAAATTTAACAGATACAGGAAACAGCAATCAATGACGATGCTAAAAAATAAAAGGAATGATTAAGGAATTAGAGAAAGGAACAGACGAATTTGGAGATTCCATAAGAACAGGATTTGGATTCCTATCCAAGGAGACCTATGAAATCAAATTTTAGAAGAAGCCCATAAGACTAAGTATGCAATGCATCCTGGAAATGATAAGATGTATAAAGACTTAAGAAAGAATTTCTGGTGGATAGGAATGAAAAAGGATATAGCAAATTACGTTGCTAAATGTATAATATGTTCACAGGTAAAAGCCGAACATCAGAAACCTTCAGTATTGTTGCAACAATTGGAAATGCCAATTTGGAAATGGGAATTGATAACAATGGACTTTGTTACCAAACTACCCAAGACATGAAAAGGTAATAATACAATCTAGGTGATTGTAGACAGATTAACCAAATCTACTCATTTCTTACCAATGAAGGAAATTTTTAGTATGGAACACTTAGCCAAGTTATATGTAAATGAAATAGTTTCATTACAAGGAATTCCTTTATCTATTGTGTCTGACAGAGACAACCGTTTTACTTCTCATTTTTGGACAAGTTTCCAAAAAGCAATGGGAACTAGATTAAATCTAAGTACAGCATATCATCCTCAAACAGATGTCAAAGTGAAAGGACAATCCAAACAATGGAAGATATGCTTAGAGCCTGTGTAATTGATTTAGGAGGAAATTGGGATGAACATCTACCTTTGATAAAGTTTTCCTGCAATAACAGCTATCAACCAGCATCAATATTGCACCCTTTGAAGCACTTTATGGACGAAAATGTTGAACACCAGTATGCTGGGCAGAAATTTGGGTAAAAGCAACTATCAGGTCCTGAAATTATGCAAGAAACTACCAACAAAATTATTCAAGTCAAGGAAAGACTGAAAATAGCACGAGATCCTCAAAGGAGTTATGCAGATAACAGATGTAAACCCTTAGAATTTCAAGTTGAGATAAAGTGCTATTGAAAGTCTCACCATGGAAAGGAGTTGTAAGATTCGGTAAGAAAGGAAAACTAAGCCCAAGTATGTTGGACCTTTTAAGTTTACCAAAAGAATAGGGCCAGTAGCTTATCAGCTACAATTGCCAGAGGAAATGGCAGGAATACATGATGTATTTCATGTATATAATCTCAAGAAATGTTTAGCAGATGAATCATTTGTGATACCTCTTCAAGATATAGAGGTAAATGAGAAGCTTAAGTTTGTAGAGAAACCCATTCAGATTGAAGATAGAAATATCAAAAATCTCAAACGCAAGAGATTAGTTCTGGTCAAAGTGAAATGGGATTCAAAGAGAGGGCCGGAATACACATGGGAGCTAGAGTCAGAAATGCAAAGGAAGTATCCACACATATTCTAGTGAATCTCGAGGACGAGATTTAAAACAAGGTGGGGAGGATGTAACAACTCTCCAAAACACCCCAAAACGAGCCATAAATGATGAACCGGACATGTACAACGAGACACGGCACATAAAATGAAGAAATCTCACCTGGGTAGCTCAGGCACCACGCGCCAGAGACTTCTGTCTCTACCGCGACACCGGGGGAGGTTGACACCAGGTGTCACCGTTTGAAGACAATTGGCAAGCCTATACCCGTTACAAGGCTGACCTAGCCCTAGCTAGGTGTCTCAGGCGCCACACGAGGGATCCCCAGGAACCTGGCGCGATGCGCGGGGGATGCCAAGTTGGGTATGTAAAGGCAGGTGTGGGACTGAAGTATCTGCTCTCATTTTCGATCGAATTTCTCTGATCGTATACTCTCTGAATCTCCGTTTCTTTACTACACCCCCTAAACCCCTAAATCACGAAGCTCTGCCCCGTTGTAAGATTTTAACCCCTGATCGCTAATTCGTTACCCTACCCGATTTATTTAGGACCCACCAACGCATGTCGAGGCTCTGCCTGACTAAGTTCGTTGGGGTTCTGTCTCGTGTTGTATGGCTAAAGTGACTTGGGTTATTTTAATAACACGTGTGCATTGTATGTTTTAATAGAAACTGAGGAAATAATCAGGAATTGTCACCAGAAAGCCCGTAGGAATACCTAAGTTTTCAATGTGAGTCATTCTCTTTTTCTGCTTTTGCAAAACCCTAAATGTTTTACAGTTATATTACAGTGATTAAGTCTTTATATTCCACGATTACTGCCGGTATATGGGGTTTTGTATACACTAGTTATCAAGCATTGCTATTGGACAAAGAGTTAGCCAATAGTAATATGACCATGGTCATTGTAACTGCGAACGTGACAAATACTTAATGAGTAATTGGGTAGATATAAACATTGTAATGGCTCTTAATACTGTAAAGTTATAAAAGCTTATTTTTTATAAACTGTAATGAACTCGCCAATATTTCTTACTGATAAAATATTTTTAAAACGCGTTTTAGGTAACTTAATGTGAAGCTATAAGAAGCCAACTATGGAGCACTGAAGGCTTAAAGAAAGTTGCTATAAAGTTACATAAATAAAAGTTTATATTTTCCGCAACTAGGGTTTATCCCTATAAAGATGTTACAAATAAAACATGGGTTTCATCCCTTTGTTTAATATTAAAAGTTGGTGTTTTTATAAACTCTGAAATTTATTTCCTAACTATGATCCTGATGTTTTAATTCCGCTGCCAAATTAATAAACATCGGTACCACTTGACTGGTTCGCGGCTCCCGCTCCCGGGATGGGGTCAGAGGTTGCGACATAAATTAATACATAGTCAATGTAAATTTAAATGTTAATAAATTCTACAAATATAGTTTTTATTTATGTTTATATATATGATAATATTTAATATTTAACTAGGGTTAATTCACCGCCGCGTTGCGGCCAGGGGCTTACAAATTAAACACAATAAAAGTACCAACGTTTACGACATGTTTTTTTTACAATACCAACAATCACTTTAACAATTAACTCCTTACAATACCAATAATCGACTTAACGATGAAAAGATTAAACGTATATGTATCGGTGTTGATTTGATTCGTTATAATACCATAACATAACAATTGAAAGGTTAAACTTAAATGTATCCATGCAGATTTGATTCGTTACTATCAATTAAAAGATTAAAGTTATATGTATGTAGCTAATTAAACCGATTTTGTATGAAGGTATAAATTGATTAATTATGTAAATATACGTTTTATTATAAAACTCACTTTTTAAAGAAAGTAGAATAAAGGTATTTAAATTATCATGTTCTATATGATAAATATGGTTTTTCCATACACTTATTCAAATGTTATATAAATTTTGGATCTAACAAATTATCGAAAACTCATTTATTTTGAAGTAAAATGCTATTTTGAGTTTATATAATGAGTTTAAGGATCATTTATTTATATTGAGTTTATATAATGAGTTTAAGGAAGTCAATAAACCTTGATTTTCATAAATGCTAAGTAATCATTCTTTATTTCATTTTACTAATTATAATTCCAAAACAAACGTTATTTTATGATTTTTTTTTTTTTGAAAAGTAAACTTCATAAACAACCAGCCGACCCAAACCGGGCCGACCAAGAAACACTACAAAAACATTACAATTTACAAAGGAAAACCACTCTTCCCAAATAATCCCTTTGTGCTTAGATCTATTCGAAAACCATAAGAATCCTAACGCCTTTATTTCACTAATAATCCTATCAATCCTTACCAGACTATTAGAAAAAACCAACTTGTTCCTGGCTCGCCATAAGCTCCAACATGTTATGATAATTATACCTTGCACCTCGTCCTTCTTCTTATCCGAAACCGGGAGATCCTTATGAAAGTCTAGAAGATCCTTTATCGAAAACGCATATATGAAAGGAATCCTACATCACTGACTAACCCCATTCCAAACGTTCGAAGAAACAGAGCAAGCCGTAAACAAGTGTTCAGCAGACTCATCTGTGGAAAGACACATCGGACAGCTCGGATCACCTTGAAGAACATTCCTCTTCCTTAAAGCTACATTAGTCGGGATTTTTTCCATTTCCGCTCTCCACATATGAATGTTGCATTTGTCGGGAACCCAATCACACCAATCCATAACATAGCTATGACTCACAATCCTATCCGAATAGCACAGACTCTTAACAGATTTAACAGAGAAGATACCTTCACTATGAGGAGACCATCGCCAATTATCAAGTCTGTCGACAATCTGAACCGATTCCAGTAAGCTGCAAAGCTGCTGAATCTCCGAGATCAAACCTGAATTCGACAAGTCAGATTTCCAGTTCCAATAAAACTCCATTCCCGAGCCATTTCTTTTTATCCTGTCAATGGTATCCACTTAGCTTAGTTTGTGGCTAATGTATTTTGACAACCCACACCCGAACTCTAATTTAAGCCAATAAATCTTCCTAGATACCATCTGATTCTTACATCACCGTCTATCCACCATCGTCCTCCGTACACACTGTCATCACACTCAAACCCAAAAACCAAGTATCAAACAAAAACTCAAACCAAAAAAAACAAAACCAAAATCAAAACCAAAAAACATAGGCTTAGTTGTTTAAAGATATAGTTGCAAAGGGGATGCAGGTTTAGACCTACCATCCAACATCATGCATGCAACCTTCATGAATGTTCAAGTAAATTACTCAACTCGTCAAAGCCAAAATCAGAGTCGACACCGACACCGATACAGACACAGACACCGGCAACGTGATCGGTATCGGCACCTCAACACCATCATGTACAAACCACAACACCAAACCAACATCGGCGGCGTACACCGGCAACGTCACCGAAGGTGTTGGATTTTATACCCAAATGAGGGTACAACCCCAAAGCCAAGAGTACAACCCCCTTCATGCATAAAACACTTCCCAAACATCATGTACAACACCAAAACCACAACACTAAACCGAAAACGACGGTTGAAGGTGTAAACATGAGACATCGACACCGAGAATACATTATTTAGTTAAGGTAGACTTGAAATTCAACATAAATTTGAAAACACCGAGAAAATCTATAATGTATTTGGTACAAGTTTTGATGTATAAATAATCATTTATCATTTTATCTCTCTTGTGATATAATGAAATATTAAGTGAATATAAAGATAACCCGACCTATCTTAAGAACACTAATTATATTTGGCTATTTTTTTGTTGTTGTTATGTAAATACTTAGTAATTATGTATACTTAATTTAAATAGGGATAGCGTAGTAACTATTTAATAAGAGAGAGATTTGTGTGAAAGCGCGATGGTCATAAATAGGAACACCTTTCATATCTTTTCCCTAAATAATCGAAGTAAACAAGATGTACTTATATTGGAGAAATATTTTTTGTAAATGTGCCCACATACATAACTATTTTTTTGTGACTACACCCATTTGAGAAAGAAACCCTAATATAAGCTTTACGACAGTCAAGGGGTATTACTCGTCATTAGCTAGTGCTCGATAATTTCCTTGTTTTTATTTTATTTTTGTGTCACCTTCTTAAATTTTTTTGTTGGACCTTAAGTATATAAATGCACATAGAAAGAATTGCTCAAAACAACACTTTTTTTATTTTTATATTAAGCCCACGCCCACACATGACACATGTCCTACCTGGAAAAAAAAAACAAAACAAATACCTCACCACCATTTCACCGATCTTTCATTGACAACTCCCCATATGACGAGGTTTAAAAAAGTCGGGTTTAGGCTTTACTGCCTTCCCTGACCCTTCCTTGTGTTCGACACCATTCAGCCTAACATATTATTATGAGGTAGGCTAAATATACTCTCATTGTTACTTTTCATACCCCCTCTAGGAAAAACACATTACAACTTGTCATGTTCAACTCTTGAAAAATCGTTATTTCTAAAAACGATTTTTTTATGTTGATAAGGTTTTTAAAGGGGCAAACACTTGGCCTTGCAAGGTGGTCGAAGACATTAAAGAGGCGACGTATTGGTGGATGATCAATAGGTCCAAGGTTCAAGGGGTTTCAATTTAGAGCTGGAACAAGTTTGAGGTATAGGTATTGATTGGATAGAGGTGGTGTTTTGTTTTTAGGAGATATGTATTTGTGTTCTGTTTGTGGTTTGTTTTTTTTTTTACCTTCTTGCTAAGATTGGCTTGTTGGTTTGCCTTTGAGTAAATATGGAGTCTTGGCTCACAAGAGCTGGAGCAAGTTTGAGGGTATAGCTTTGTCAGTTTCTCAGAAAACAAAAAAATATGGAGTCTTGGCTTACAAGAATTATTTCAGTAATATTATTAATGTAAATTTTTCATATAAAATCTGAGTTTTAGAATTCTAAGTTAGCTGATAATTTAATCCAACACTTTTTTTTAAGATAGAAATACATGGAATTTGGTAAGTTAATTTTGTAAGTTTAGTTTAACAATTTGCTAAATTTATATCCATAATGTGGTTCAATTTAACTGTCAGTTTATACATTATTAGCTGAATGTGAATTAATACCGGTTTCGTTAGCAAAATAAGAACTTAAATAAATTATACTAATTAGATTAATTTGATTAATTAACCTTTAGGGCTTTATCAAAATTAATCCAAACCTTAAGTGTTTAATTTAAATGGAAAACTTAGATTATTAGAGTATAGATTGATATTAGTAAACATGTGCTTTATCGGAGCTTAAATTATCTGTTATTATAGCAAACAATTATATGTATTTTTGTTAATCGTAAATTGTTTTGATTGGAATTCTAATTATCGGTTAGGAGATGCAGATAGTTTAGACAGTAAATTCTATATTGGATGAAATAATTATGAGATTGGTATGTAATATTAAAAATAAAAAAAGATATCGTAAAATATAAAATATGTTAATGAAGAAAATGGTTGCTGATCAAGAACGTAATAAAATAGAATCATAAGATTACAACGTACAAAATATAAGCACAACATCATTTAAAATAAAAAAATAAACACTAAAAAGGTATTTAGAAAAAAAAATATTTCTTTAAAACGTAATACAAGTTTAAATAATAATAATAAATAATAATAATAATAGATAATAATAATAATAGGGTGAGGTTCGGCTACGAAATCCATTTTTCCTACAAAGAGTACAAATATAACACCATAATTTCAGCCATAAAACATACTCTAAACTCACAAATAACAGAGTGAAGATCGCATGAACACAATATCCAAACCTTAACAATCCATAAAAACATCTACAATGCCATCAAAGAACTATGAATATAAAACACAACATAATAATCAACATAAAACACACTAATGTTAGTCATTCGATAATCAAAGTCTTATGATCCAAAACAACAATACTCACAGGCGTTTTATTAATCTTTATTTTGTTAATTGTGGGTTTTGAGTGTGTTTTATAGTTGACATTATGATGTTTTTATGACTTTTTATACTTTGTAGGAAAAATAGTCTTTATAGACAATTCTAACCAATAATAATAATAAGATGATGATGATAAAAAAACAATAGGTTTGAATTGAATGAATATAAAACTTGAGGAGGGGTACGTTTAGTAAAAATAAAGAAAAGAGGGTACAGCCCCCATTATTATTCTCATACTAAAATAACATGAGTAAATTACAAGTTTTGTCATTTATGTTAACACCATTTTTCAAGCGTTGTCATTTGGCGCAAAAGTAGAAGAGTTATGTACTTAATGTTTCAAAATCCTGCTTGCTATGTCCTGTAGCCTTAACTCAGTTAGATTTTGACCGTTAATCAGATTACACAAGGGTGATTTGGTTTTTTTACTTATTTATTTAATATTATTTATAAAAATAAAACAAAAATATTCTTAATAATATCTCTTTAAACACACTTAACCTTTCGCTTTTTCTCTCTAAACAAAAGTCACCAGCCTCTACTCTCTCTAAGATAACCAACCACCACAACCCACTTGCCGCCACTGACCACCAGCCACCACCGCACCCACCTAAGAAAACCACCTCTCTCTATCTTCACATACCACCGCCGTCTTCACCAACACCACCATATGATGCCACCGCCACCGTCTTCACCTCCTCCCCTCACCACCACCACCACCATCGTCTTCATCATCCAACCACCACCTCCTCCACTGCAAACACTAACTCCACCGCCACCTCCCCCTAACCTCAAATAGATCCGACAACACCAGCATCACCAGTGAGATCGTTGTGGAAGCTTGTTCGATAATTTTGAAGATTTGATTGAATTCCCTGCGGTAAAGTTAATTCTGATTTAAAGGTCTAAGGGTTTTGCTTTTTTATAAGTTAAAAATGTAAGAGATGCATATAGGTCTTGAGTGGTTATGATAGGTGGATGATTATAGCAGAGAGGTGGGTTTTAATGGTGATTATAGCATAGGGGATTTCATTTTAATGGTAATATATATATATATATTAAGGGTAGTGATCCTAAGAGAAGTCCACCCTATTTGTGAAATTTGAGAAGCATTCTCGATCACACATTTCTCTAAGCTTTTCGTAATATACACATATGTATAGTTTAAAATTGACTATATACATATATATGTATATTGAATTATACACATATGTTTCTAGTTAATTTTAAACTATACTATGTGTATATTACGAAAAGCTTTGGGAAAATGTGTGGTCCAGAATACTTCTCAAGTTTCTCAATTAGCCTAGTGCTTCTTACATGATCACCCTATATATATAGGGAAATGGTAAAACGAGAACCACCTTGAGTTGCGAGAACCGTGAGAACTTTTTGATCCGGCGCGAGTTGGGCTAAATTTTTTTTTGCACAAACGTAGATGAAAAAGTTATAAATACATTTGTAAAAAAAGTAAACAAAATTGTCGAGTCGGTAGTTTTGACTGATGCAAGTTTTTTTTAAGGCAGACGTAAATTTTGGAAGAAGATAAATATTTTTTTTACGCCTCGTGTAAACGTGGGCATGCGACATTTTTTTTGCTAAAGCAAGTGATTGTTTTATGACTTTTGAGAAAAATAATTTCGGAAAAACCTTTTGGATGGCCTAATTCTCGCGGTTCTCGCAACTCGTGGTGTTCTCATTTGAATCGAATATATGTATAGGGTAGGTATCCTAAGAGAAGTCCACCCTATTAGAGAAAACTTGAGAAGCATTCTGGACCACACATTTCCCTAATCTTTCGTAATATACACATGTGTATAGTTTAAAATTGACTGTATACATATATGTATATTGTCAAACCTTGAATTATACATATATGTATATACTCGATTTTAAACTATACATATGTGTATATTCCGAAAAAATTATGGAAAATGTGTGGTTCATAATGCTTCTCAAGTTTCTCAATTAGCCTAGTGCTTCTCACATGATCCTAACCTTATATATATATATATATATATATATATATATAATATATTATATTATATAATGGGAAGGTTCATTGGGGAACACTAAAAAAGTGGGGAACAGTAGGGAACCGACTCAAACGAACTCCGATTGGACTCATTCCAGCGGCGTTGGAATCGGCTCGTCGAACCCTAACTAGGATCTCTTAACCGTAAACCCTAAATCCTAACCCCTAAACCCTAAAGCTAAAAATAAGGCTAAAACCTAAGCTAAATCGTAAAATCGAAGCTATAAACCCTAAAAGGTAAACCCTAAAGGCTAAACCCTAAACCTTAAAACCCTAAACCCTAAAGCTAAACCCTAAATACTAATGATTAACCCTAAAACTAAACCCTAAGGCTAAACCCTAATATAAGACCCTAAATCAAAACCCTAATATATTTAGGTTTTGGAGTTAGGATTTAGGGTTAAGAGATCCTAGTTAGGGTTTGACGAGCCGGTTCCAACGCCGCTGGAATGAGTCCAATCGGAGTTCGTTTGAGTCGGTTCCCCACTGTTTTAGTGTTCTCCAATGAATCTCATACTATATATATATATATATATATATATATAATATATATATTATATATACAGGTGAGGTTATTGTAAAAAAATGTCTTTGTTGTGAGAAATGTAAGAAATAATCTAAACCATTAGATCTTTAATCTAATGGTTGAGATCTTGATGGCAATCTTGCAAGTAATGTAAACAATTAAAATAATTAATTTTCTAAATTAAGGATATAAAGGTAAAATTAACATTTTTAAATTTAGAAAGACACATGCAATCCACATGCAAGTTCCCCTCTTCTTTTTTAAACGTAAATAACTTTTTACACGTAACTTTTAAAAAAAAATATTACACCATAATAACGAGTGTTTTTTTATCTTTAATATGAATACCATGTTGTTATACTTATGTAGAGAAAAAAATTATGTTTCGATTGGATGTTTTAATCCATGGTTTTTTTCTATGTTCATACAATGGTGTTTTAATTGTATTGTGATTCAAGGGTTGTGTTTTTATAGTAAAACACCATGACGTAAAGAAGACACCATAGCATTGCAAAAAAATGAATTATGATTCAAGTCATGGTGTTTTAACATTAGAGTATATAACATTGTATTGTGATTACAGTCATCGTGTTTTAACATCTGAAATAACAATAAAATCATTCTAAATGTTTAAAACACCATGACTGTATTATGATTCAATTCATGGTGTTTTTTGGAATCTGTATAGTGTTTTATACCTGCAAAAATAACAAAAACCATTACAGATGTTAGAACACCATGGTTGTATTATGATTCAAGTTGTGGTGTTTTCTGGAATTCGTATGGTGTTTTATACGAACTGATGATGAATTCCTAAAATAATTGAATTACCTAAAAAAACTCCTTAAAAACGGTTATAAAGACTTTATCTTTAATTAGGATTATTAGTAAAATTACCATTATAGTCTTAAACTAATGAAATGGATAGGGACATATGTTATCACCATTTCTTACCCTTCTCACATTTTTTGTCTTTTTGACAGGATCCTCTACTTTGTGTGTGTGTGTGTATTAAAATAAATAGGGGAAATGACAAGGATATGGAAAGTACTAAACTACCCTCGTATGCAAGGCACATGACCTCACTTAACGGTATGCAAGATTTTAAAATGTAATGTACAGAATTTGTCAACTTTTACGCCAAATGACAACACCTGAAAAATGGTGTTAACATAAAGGACAAAACTTTTAATTTACTCAAATAACATTTTATTTTGAGTAAACTGCCAAAATGGTTCGTGAGGTTTGGTCACTTTTATCGCTTTAGTTCAAAACTAAAACCTTTTATCACTTTTATCACATTTTATTTTGAGTAAATCTGCCAAAATGGCTCCTAATCTGGTTTTAATTTTGTTGTCATTTTCATTTAAAAGCAAAATCTGGTTAGATTTTTTCAGTTACATCCAATTTTTTTTTGTATTTTCCCTCCCTTTAAATGAAGGACAAAATGGTCAGTTTTTTAAATTTGTTATAATTAAATGTTAAAGATCATTTTACGCTTCATTAAAAGGGATGAAAAAGACAAAAAAAACAAGATGTTAACTGAAAAATCTGACTAAGTTTTGATTTTGGATAAAAACGGTAACAAAATTGAAACCGTAGCAATCCAGATTCAAAAAGTTTAAATTTTAGACTAAAGTAACAAAATGACTAAACCTTGGTGATCATTTTAGCACTTTACTCTTTTATTATCCAATAATAAAACTAAGCTGTAGTGAAGGGTCGAGTCTTTCAGTTAACTTAACCGACTTCCTTAATTCCATTTCGTAATATCCGTAAGTTAGTTGACAGACGCCGTTGGAATATCCCCGTTACCGTAACTTAATACCCCCCAAAATATCCCCAAAACCCCCAACCGCCATTAAACAATTTTTCTCAATTTTATCAACTTTTTTATATAATTTTTCAAAAACTTTCATCTTGTACAGAAATCATCAAGCACCAGTGGACCATTTCATCGGTAATCGTGCACTCGAATCATCCGTTTTTTTGTAAGTTAACATTCTCTAGGGTTTTACGGAACACGTATTTACTGAATTTGTGTAATGTGTATGTGTTTTTGATCTTGCGGTTATCAATTCACTGTTGTTGTTTGCAAATTGTTGAATTCGATGTGCGTGTGTTGTATACGTGTACGATCGTTGTGATTTTAGGTGGTTGATAGGGTTTGTTGGAAGATGTTGTTGGTGATTTTGTTTTGGTTAGGGTTTGTAGGGTTTAATTGATGTTATTGTATTTGATTTTGTGTTATTTTGATGTTTCAGCATTGTTTTGTTCAGATTTAGTGAATTTGTGTAATGTTGTTTGCAAATTGGTTGTGATTTTAGGTGTTTGATAGGGTTTGTTAGAAGATGTTATTGTTGATTTTGTTTTGGTTAGGGTTTGTAGGCTTCGGTTGCTGTTATAGTTTTCGATTCGGTGTTGTTTTGATGTTTCAGCATTGTTTAATTCGGATATCAGACTTGAGTTGTTTGAATAGAATTTGGCACATTACAAGATGACATTAGTATGTGTTGGGAAAAAACTTTGATGTAATGATGTGATTCTAAACATATGCCGCTACATATGTGGCGGTCAATATGGTGCTTTGTGTTTGGTTAGACCCTACGTATCCGGTATGTTCACATCACTACTTAGATTGGTGATCCTCTAGCCAAAAGGTTGTCATCTGCTCAATTTGACTAGTAAAACACGAGCACACAAGAATTTACATGGTTCGGTTACAGTGTATAACCTACGTCCACGGGCTGCAACCAGGATTTATTATTGCTCTGTCTTTCACACTCGTGAGGAATCACAAGTACAAGAACTGTGTAAATAAAGAATACAATTAAGGTTCCTAACTTAGCCATCAAGAAAACAAAACGGGCTCAAATAAAAGAGTTAAAAGCCGGCCCTACCACCCTTGTCTTCGCTCTCCATAAAGCTCAATAACCGGTCGTTTAAGCTTTCATTAAACCGGGCCCAAACCCAAGAATGGGTCTTTACACACCCAACATCTTTGGTCCAAGGCTCCAAGCTTCACGTTGCTGCAAACGTTTTGCTTGCAGGGGCTTATTAGAGTAGTCACTATGCATTCAGTTTCTACACAGCAGTTTATGTTTAGTTTTCATGTACTCGGTTATGATCTCTACATTAGGTTATGTCATGCATATGAGAGTCGACCAAACAATGATATTACAACATGTTACAAAATCCTTCACTGTCTTGTTTTCATGTCTCTACAAAATTTTTCATAGTTCTGTGTGTTCTTCACTTACATACTGCTGAAGATTCGAACCAGATTCATTTAGTTTTTGACTATGTAGTTAATATCAGTGATATATCGGTTATCGGTCCCCATGTAAAATATCGGTGTCAAATATCGGTACCATATTATGGCGATATTAACCGGTATATCACTAATTTTCTCGATATCAGTACCTTTCTTCTTAGTTCTACTATTCGTCTTTCTTCTTATTGCTGCTATTAGTGTTTTAAGTCTTAAATGTTAATTGCTAGTGTTAAATGTTGGTGTTTTAACTCTTAATCAGTTCGTACTTGCTACAATTGTTGGTGTTTTGCAAGTTTTGCTACAATAGTGTTTTGCAAGTTGCAAAAGGTTAATTCGGTAATGGTAGGAGGGTTACTGAATTGTCAGTATTAATTGCTTTATATGTAAATTCTGTATGATTTTAAAATTACCGATATCCCACTGCGATAACCTATATCTCAAATATTGGTCCTTGAGCGATATTCGGTTTTTTACTGCATTAACTGCAAAGGTTTTTGATATCTGTTTTTCCCCATCATTTATATAAATGCTTATCAAGATAATGATGGGATGTTTTTTTTTCTTATTTTTTAAATCCAGTGTTTCTACGCCATTATAGTGGAAGTGTAATCGCCGTATGTTCTAATGGGATGGAGAGAAGTATTACTTTCGCTATCTTTCACTCTCACTTTGGCCGAATCCTCCAGCAGATCATTATCAATGTGGTCAACAAAACTTGATACCGGTCATTCTTTTCTCTACAACTGGACAGTCTTCAGTTCAAGCTTTTGTGTACTCGTTGCTCTTATCCTCTCAATGTATCTAATCTTTGAGCACTTATCTTCATACAATCAACCTGAGGTATTTCATTTCTTACACATTCAAGTTAGGCTTCTGTTCTATCCCTCTTTTT
Source organism: Scalesia atractyloides (assembly GCA_947069175.1). Lineage (NCBI taxonomy): Eukaryota > Viridiplantae > Streptophyta > Magnoliopsida > Asterales > Asteraceae > Scalesia > Scalesia atractyloides. The sequence goes on from CAMTDV010000025.1 coordinate 85,313,576, forward strand.
ATGTCATACTTGGCCATTTGAGTTAGATTTGATCTGAACGGGTCAAATGGGTACAAAAGAAAAGTTAGCTTTAAGGAATTAGGTCTATAGTTGCCTAAAGTTTGTTTATAAGGTATCATAATGGAATAAACGTGTAAGTTTCACCATTTTGAAAGTTATGGACAAAAAGTGTATCGGGTCAACCCAATCGGGCGGCACGTTGCTGCCAACCGTTCTTGAGTCCATGTTAACCTTGATTATGATTCGCGATAATTCATCTTAACTTGGTATTTGTATCATCTTAAACTGATGTTAGTGATGATTACTTTTATTGCAGGAGCAGAAGTTTTTAATTGGGCTCATTTTGATGGTTCCTGTTTACGCTCTGGAATCGGTATGTAAATAATGCTGTAATTTTCTTTTTTCATTTCTTATATCTCTGATTTTGACCTTTTTGAACGTGGACAGTTTTTGTCACTGTTGGATTCAGATGCTGCGTTTAACTATGAAATAATCAGGGATTGTTATGAAGCGTTTGCTTTATATTGCTTTGAAAGATATCTGATAGCCTGCTTAGGTATGTTCTTGTTGACGATAACCTTTATTTAAATAAGGGTAAAATGCCATTTTCGTCCTTGAGGTTTGATCACTTTGCGACTTTCGGCGTCTGAATCTGGTTTAAAATCTTGTCATTTTCATCCGACTCGTTAACCCCATCCATTTTTTAACGTTAAGTCAGGGTTATTGTTATCCTTTAACCTATTTGTCAAGGTTTATAACTTATAAGAAAAGTCATAACTAGAAAGTCAACAGAGAAAAATGGTTGTTTTTATTTTAATAAAGAGTAAATTACAAGTTTTGTCCTTTATGTATGTCCAAAATTACAGGCGGTATCCTTTACCTTCAAAATTGATCAGTTTTGTACTTAATGTTTGCAAATCTTGCATGGTTTGTCCTTAATGTTTGCAAATCTTGCATGGTTTGTCCTTTAGGTCAAAACCAAATTGCATGTTTTGTCCTTAATGTTTAACCAAAAATATGAAGTGGTTATGTCCTAAAGGACAAACCATGCAAGATTTGCAAACATTAAGGACAAAACTGATCAATTTTGAAGGTAAGGACACCGCCTGCAATTTTGGACATACATAAAGGACAAAACTTGTAATTCACTCTTTTAATAAAAATGGTCTAAAAAGATGGAAATACCCCTCATTCAACGGAGAAAAATGGATGAAGTTAATGAGTCGAGTGAAAATGGCAAGATTTGGAACCTTTGGATCCAAATGTGGAAAAACAAACCTTTGGACGAAAGTCGCAAAAGTGGCCAAACCTCAGGGACGAAAATGACATTTTACTCTTTCAATAAAATTGACTTATTTTTGTAATATCTGTTAAATTTATATAATTCGTAGAGTTCAAAAGGACATGTTTGTGAGTACTCAAATATTCTGTCTATTAATATCTTGACAATAATTATTTGTATCATTGAAGGTGGAGAGGACAATACTATTAAATTCATGGAAAGTAAAAGCCTAATCAGCTCTAGCATTCCTCTTATAGAAGAATCATATACTTACGGAATTGTCGAACACCCTTTCCCGTTGAATTTCTGTATGAGAGAGTGGTATCTCGGCTCTGACTTTTACCAAGCTGTAAAAATTGGGATCGTGCAATATGTACGAACACTTTTTTCTTTATATGACTTTTTACCGGTAGAATGTTTTGCGATTTTCACCTCATGAATGATTCTTGCTTCCAGATGATACTGAAGCTGATATGCGGGCTGCTGGCAATGCTGTTTCAGTTTCTTGGTGTTTATGGAGAAGGGAAGTTTGAATGGGGATACGCGTAAGATGCTTTTGCTATATTATGTAGTAGTCTTCGTAGGATGGGCGGTAACGGGAAAAATGGGTAATATTTTTTACGGGCGGGTTGCCACCTCTAGTCCTGATTAAGTTCATTTACTGAAGAAAAGTCTTACTTCCATTACAAACATTCATTTTGTCGCAATAACTTGTGTAGCAAGTAGTAGATAATGGTTTCTATTCGAGGTGGCATGGCAGGTAGGTTTTGTATATTGGCGAAAATGTATAAATTTTGGACGCTTCAGCCAAAATGCTTCTTGTCAAATTTTCTTTTGTTGTAAATGAGTAATCTGTCATATATGATTACAACTAATGTGTTATTATAAATTTATAATAGTAATTTTTTAATAAAATAACCTACGAGGCTTTATCTATACTATATATAATGCATAATACAATGGCATTTAAAGATACCCAAAAGTTAAGAAATTTTTTTTCTTTAATGCATAAGGTACACAACCTAAAACGAGGGTAAATTTGTCTTTAGACACTAATTACATTTTAATCCCCTCATCTTAATTACGCTTTAATTCTTTCATGGTTAACAAAATCATTGATAACTAGCAGTTACACTTTATCCCCTTATAAAAGCCAACACCCCCAGGATCATTAACTTTTTTGTACGTTAATATTTAAAAAAAACCATAAAAACGAGTTTTTTATTCTCTTTAATTTGAATATAGTTACTATATTTTTTAACTAAAAAAATTGATATGTTACATGATTAACAGTGTCTAACGGGTCCACAAGAATTGATTCATTAACCGAAAACGAACCGAAATCAACCAAAAACTGAAAACCAATTAATTGAATCCGAATTAACCAAAATCTGTTATCGATTTTTTTGTACCCTCGTTTAACCAAAATTAACCGAACCGAACCATTCATATTTTCATATATTTATAGCTTTTATACCTTCGGTTCATGTATTTCTTATTTTATACCTCAATTTTATGTATTAAAATTCTATTTCATTTATCTATACATCTATTTCATGTATTTCCAAGCAAAAGTTTTAGCCAAGTTTGGTTTTATCTATTAACCAAAAATAAACGACTCAAACCAAAAACCAACAATCTAACCGAATAAACATAACTGATTAACTGAAAACCGATTGGTTTATAAAATAGACTAACTAACGAATCCGGCTTCTGTTGAGGATAATAACTGAACCAACCGAAAATGCACACCCTGGCAGTGTCTGTGTTTCCCGTCGCATCGCGCGGGCACTCTTCTAGTGTATTAAAATGCATTTTGAGTAACTTTTGACTTATTTCCTGTTTTTCTTTTAGCTATTTTTCTTTGATTTGTTTGACCTGTTTTGCCCGTTCTAGCTTATTCCGACTACTTGCTTGTGACAAGTCTTTTTAATTCGTTGCAGCTATCCGTACTTGGCACTGGTTCTTAATTTCAGCCAGAGCTGGGCGTTATACTGTCTTGTGCAGTTTTACTCAGTAATCAAAGATAAACTAGCACCAATAAAACCATTGGCTAAGTTTCTTACGTTTAAATCGATAGTATTTCTAACATGGTGGCAAGGTGTCATTATTGCATTCCTTTTTTCTATGGGAGCCCTTCGAGGTTCTTTAGCTCAGGAGTTAAAAACTCGCATTCAAGATTATCTGATATGCATCGAGGTGAGTTATGAAAAATTTATCATGAGTAAAATGCCATTTTCGTCCTCGAGGTTTGGCCAGTTTTGCGACTTTCGTCCAAAGGTTTGTTTTTCCGCATTGGATCTAAAAGGTTTGAAATCTTGCCATTTTCATCCGGCTCGTTAACTCCATCCATTTTTTCTCCGTAAATTCAGGGGTATTTCCGTCTTTTTTGTTCATTGAAGGGCAATTCAGTCTTTTTCCAGGGTATTCGGTCTTTTACATAAAGTGAAAAAGACCGAATTGCCCTTAAGTTAACAAAAACGACGGAAATACCCAGGACTTAACAGAGAAAATTGGATGGAGTTAACGATCCGGATGAAAATGGCAAGATTTCAAACCTTTTGGATCCAGATGCGGAAAAACAAACTTTTGAACGGAAGTCGCAAACTGGCCAAACCTCAGGGACGAAAATGGACTTTTACTCTTTTTTTTTGTTTGCTAAATTAATCTTCAGTAAGTAATAGTGAAATTGTTGAACAGATGGCGGTTGCTGCAGTGGTGCATTTATATGTATTTCCTGCAGCATCATATAAACGGGGAGAAAGATGTGTAAGAAATGTCGCCGTCATGGCTGACTACGCGTCGTTAGGAACTGAACCTGCTCCAGATGAGGTTCGGGACTGTGAGAGAACCCCGAAAGTACGGTTTGGTCATCATGATGATGTGGCAAAACGTATGAAGTTACATCAGAGTGTTCGTGATGTGGTTGTTGGAAGTGGTGGAATTGTGAGTGATAACTTTTAGGAACTTTTTAATCTTTAAAAAGGGTAAATTACACTTATCGTTCTTTATGTTGGGACCAAATTTTAGTGGATGTCCTTTACGTTGAAAAATGTCCGGAATCATCCGTTACGTTTTAGAAACCTTGCACAGTTTGACCTTTGACACCAACCCAATTAAATTTTTAGTTAAGTCTGGTCACGTAAGGGTAGTTTGTCTTTTTTTATGGTGTGTAGAGAGAGAAGGGGTGTTTATATCTCTTATTTTTTTGTTCTTTTTATTTTATTCTTAATATATACTTTTTTTTAAATAAATGGATAATATGACTAAATTGCCCAAACTTAACTGAAAATTTTATCTAGGTTAGTGACGTGCAAGGTTTTTAAAGCGTAAAGGATGATATCTGACATTTTTAAAGGTAAAGGACATCCATTGCAATTTGATATAAAACATAAAGGACTAAAAGTGTAATTTATTTTGTCTAGTTATCGTATTCTTAACTTGTCTGTTGTTTATTAAATACTTGTCACAGATGGTTGACGACATGAGGTTTACAGTTTCACACGTGGTGGAGCCCGTTGAAAGAGGAATAGCGAAAATAAACAAAACTTTTCATGACATATCAGAAAATGTGAAACGACACGAGGAAAGAATTAAAAGCTCTAAAGATGACAGTCATGTTATTCCGTTAAATTCTTGGAGAAAAGAATTTTCTGAAGTCAATGATAATGTAGTTGATGGTAGTGTTAGTGATAGTGGGATCTCCGAAGGAAGGGGGCATCGTCGACAGTTGAAAGCATCATCGTTATATTCTAACCGCTAATAGTTTTAAAATACTATTAACAAGAAAAATGCCGGTATGTTTATAGCTATCTACCTAAAGTTTGAACTGTCTACTTAATGTTTTGTTTGTTGCAGGATGATTAACAATAACTCACATGATTCCATTACTGCTGTAAAGAAAGAAGATGGATGATCTTACTGGATGTTAAATACACTGTGACACATGTCAATATCTTACTCGATATGAAATTCAGTGTCTTTTAGTGATTGTGTAAAATGTAAGTTTCTAATCTTTGGATAATACATACCTTTAATTGCTATTTTTTGTATTCTAATTGCTTCGACAAATTTCAATTTCTTCACAAACGTTCAATCCAAACGACCTTTTAGCATGTGTTTGGGATGCATGTGAAGAGCGTGAAAGCCAACTGATTCGTGTATCACGTATAGCAATTTCCAAAAGGCAAATCGAGATTTGGGTCGGGCACAATGGCATTAAACTGGACAATCTGATTCTAACAGCACAAATCGATCAATAATTGGCAATTCAAGACATTCGAATCAGAATCTGAATCTAAACCCAACTCCAAGCCTTCTAGTATAGAAGTCGGGTTGCAAAACCTAAAACAGTTTGATTTGTTTTTTGGATGCTTCACACAAGTTGGGCCGAACCCGAAAGGGGTTTGCCAAAAGACGACAAGTACTTAAAGTTGCTTGTTAAACAGATATCATTATACAAATGCAAAAGTCCTTAAAGTGCGAAGCGTACGCAAGCAGTAGTATAACATGCATGATTATGCTACAACATGCTATAGGTTCCACCATGCATAATATTGTTTTTATTTTAACCATGCGTGATTTTTGTGGTCATGCGTAATTAGGGTTTGCGTAATTTTTCAATGAACATGCATAATTTGCTCGTGTACGCTTCGCACATTAAGCAACTATAGTACGTTAACCTTCCCCTTATACAAATAAAGTTTATATACACCATATCTATCACAATACAGGTAAGAACATCAACTACACACGAATCTAATTTTCACCCTTTGAATATAATTCACAAATCAAAAGCGGAAACTGGGAAGAATAATACAGCCATGGTGATTTAGTAACACACAGGTGGCGGGAGATTTTCAGTTGACTGTCGGGTCATTTGCGTGGAGACTGATAATTTATCCGACCCACGAATATTATATCTTTCATAAACTTGTTCACGTTTTTCTGACCACCATGTCTCGGCTTGGTGCTCACCAAATTTCCTACGGCTGCACATAAAACAACCAATGTATTTCTTAAAACGGGTTATGTATCAAATGGATGTATATTTGTGTGCATGTACAGATGCATATGTATGTCGGTGTGTGCATATATGTATTATAAATAGATAAAACCTCTTGGATAACTTTATTTAAAAAAAAAAAAAAAAAAAAAGAAAACTCGTCAATGATACCTGAAGCGAACTCTTTTGAGATCACGTGTTCCATCACGTAAAGCCACAAGCGTTAAATACACACCAGGCTCATATTGTTCAATCCATTCAGCCTCAACTTGATCAGATGCAGCATTATAGGCGCATCACCATCATAAGATGCTACATTTCTAGTTTTGAACTCCCCTTCTTGCGAAGATACATGATCCTCCGACAAATACTTATTCCCCAAATCTACCCCTGAACCTCCACCGCCATAATCTGAATATCCATCATCCCCGTTAGAAATCCTTGTTGACAGAATGTCTCCATTTGTATCGAGATTTTGAAGAACGGAGCCGGATTCTAGAACGTTTGGTATCTTGATGCGCAAGGTTAGATCAGGTGCAATCTTCGCATATCCTTAAGCTGAAGTGATATAATATAAACAGACCTTAATATAAATATGATGATGATGATGTGGATATGACATTCAAGTAGAAGTTCATATTTCTTAATACATAAAAAAAAGGCATGAGTAAATTCCGAAAAATAGTATTTGTGTTGTCAAGAGATTCCCGAAATGACAAATTTGAAAAGATAACGACATAAATTTAAAAAAAAAAAGATGTTTTCTTTTTGAGTTTTTCTGATTTGGAGGGAAATATCGAGTTACTTTCTATCCAAATTTCCCTTCCAAATGGGTAATCTTTAAAAGGAAAATCTATATAAATTAGTTGTTTATGTATTTGTTAAACAATGACATACATATATAAATTAATACATACAGAAACTTTCAATGATCTTTACTAAGATCCTTAAAATGAGCCCAATACTGTAAAAAATAAAAAAAATAAAAAAAAAAGTCATAATACTTCACTGGGGCAATTTCATATATATACCCGTGAAACTTTCATAATATGAGTTTTACCCAACCAAAAACATTGATATCAAATATACACATTCAAATTACATAAAATTTCATACTTAAGCATTTCATTAAACATAATTTATATTATGACCATTATACCCTTATTGATACCTCGTAATCATTGACAAGGAACTGCCTGTGAAGTAAGAATTTTGATAGCATCTTTTGCAGCTTTAAATTTTGCAGATTCATCAGAAAGCACGGATGGTCCCTATGTTTACCAAAATTTTGGATTTGGTCCCTAGCTTTTCAAAAGTACACAAATGGTCCTTTGGTTTGCACTTTGTAACACATTTGTCCTAGCCATCAAATCTAAAGGTTCTAGAAGGTCCAAGTTATGAACTAAATGTGTAACAAAATGCAAACCACTGGGACCACCCGTGTAATTTACTCTAAATTATTTATACAAGTCAAACTTTCAACCGAACAATTTGGCCAGCCACACCTACTCGATTTGACCCGCAAACCCGCTTATTTATCCACCTCTACATACTCTTTTAAACGTTTGAAATCTACCTGCCGGCGTAATTTAACTTCTTGATTCAATAGATCATTGCGTTTCTTTAAACTATCAGCAACATTTTTAGTGATAGAAAGCCCGGATGTTGTAGGAACGGGTGTTGCAGAACGCGGCGGGCTGGATTTTCGCAAGAAAGGTGAAGCGGACCTAGAACTAGCAACAGACCGAGTAACAATCGGTGTCGGTACCATGTAACAAAAACCACCACCAGTAGCCAACACAACGTCTTTAAGCTGAACAAAGGATTCATTTGCGAAAAAACCGCCTATTGGAAATATATCTACTTTTCTCACTTGTCGGGCCGCCTTATTATCCAACAACTTTATTAAATCTTGATTTGATGGTAATCCAGTTTTAGCTAATTCATTTCTGATTTGGTCTAACCTATCTTTATTTTTGTTAATAACACTGATTTCTGTTAACTTGTTTAATTTAATGAAACACGAATCGCACACACGGTGAGGTTTGTTTGGATTTGGAGCTAACGTTGCTCGTAATGCTTTTCTTGAACTACAAGAACGACAATGCACGAGCCCACAGTTATAACAGTTATGCCTTTTTTTAGTAAACCCGAAAGCTTGTCTACAAGATGAACATTGATATTGTTCGGTACTCGAAACCCATTTGTGTAGATATATAGCCGACGTGTAATTCGACCCACAAGCTATAAATTTCACATGTCGGTCTTTCAACGATTCAACTAAAGTTGATGTTTTTCGGTCTTCGATGTCTCCATGACCTAATCTTCCGTTTGCACCTTTTCCCCATGTGTAAACCTGGTTTCTTGATGTTAAAACCGCCACATGGTAGGCCCCACACGAAATCTCTTCAACAGGCTCACTGGTTAACTTATCTTCTACCAAACACGGTAGTTTTTCGTCGCATTGAGGGTTTCCAAGTTGACCGGAAACTGTACTTCCCATGGTGAAAACATGTCGTGATGTGGTCAAACCTACCGTCAAACTATGCCCACAAGCAACTTTTTGGAAATTGTAATCTATTAGTGAGGGGACGCATGTCGGTTTGAGCCGTGGCTCGCGATCACCATCACCCCAAGTGAATAGTTTTCCCAACGAGAGACCTGAACTAGAACGTGTTACAATTACCTCAACTACAGCTGCCGTGTGCCATACTCCACACGCAACCCAATTGTTCTTAACCCTGATAGAGATTTCTACTTCTCTCGGGCAGGTGACGTTTTCCCGGTCACCATGACCTAAAACGCCAAACGCCCCGTCACCAAATGTGAAAAGCTGCCCGGTTGATGTAATTAAAGCCGTATGCCACGGTCCACACATGACCAATGCGACTTTAAGCCCGTCGAGTGGGTTAACAACCCGTTTCGGTATCCAATGACTCACGTTTTTCCCGTGCCCGAGAAGGCCGATGTTGTGGGTTCCGTCTCCTCACGTGTAAAGCTCACCCGACATTGTGACGGCACACGTGTGGAACTCACCACACGCCACAAAATCGATGTTGCAAGAGGATAATGACTCAACTAGACGAGGGGTAGTAAAGTCTTTTTCAAACCCGTGGCCAAGCCCCCACCCGATTCCTCACCCCATGTGAATACTTCACCTTGACTAGTCACTAGTGCTGTGTGTCTCACACCACATGATATATGATTTACATCCAAAACAACGTTTGATTCTAATGGTTTGGGCAGAAGAATATCAGTTCTTGTGGTTCGAGAATTAGTCTGTCTATCGGGACCCACTCGGATAATATTATCGGCAATTACTTCTCCCCATATATACACGTCTCCTAAAGCATCATAATCATCTAGGATTGACCCATAACTAGAAGTACTCGGTTGACTAGAAATACTAACCCTAAAAGCATCAGAACCGAACCCTTTGACTTGCATATTCGTCTGGTCAGACGGTGCATTTGACTTTTCGAAACTAGAAGCAATTTCTGGACGATAATTCATGGGAGAAGTATTTGAATTTGAGCTAGTAGGTGCGTCTAGGGAACTTAAATCTCGAGATGCACTAATGGAACTGTCACTTGCACTGTTTGATGTTATATCTTTATTATCCTGGTATCAATTCGTTAAATAAAACCGCTCAAATCCATGAGGATAATTAAATAAGAGTAAAATGCCATTCTCGTCCCTGAGGTTTGGCCAGTTTTGCGACTTTCGTCCAAAGTTTGAAATCTTGCCATTTGCTCGTTAACTCCATCCACTCTTCTCCGTTAAGTCAGGGGTAGTTCCGTCTTTTTTGTTAACTTAAAGGGCAATTCAGTCTTTTTCATTTTATGTACAAGCATTTAAAATACCCTTACTAAATAAATTAAGTCCCCTTATTTTAAGTTAACAAAAAAGACGAAAATACCCGACTTAACGGAGACAAATGGATGGAGTTAACGAGCCGAATGAAAATGGCAATATTTCAAACCTTTTGGATGCAGATGCGAAAAAACAAACCTTTGGACGAATATCGCAAAACTCGCCAAACCTCAGGGACGAAAATGGCATTTTACTCATTAAATAAATTGGCTGTTATAGGTGTCCACTTAAACTTACATCATCATAGAGGCCTCCTTCACTCCATCCATCAATTTTGGAACGTCCACGTTGTTTAGAGGAAATCAGTGCTTTGAGTCCTCGTATCCACACTTCAGCCTCAACTTTGTCCTTGCAGATCTAGCACAGAAACAAGGAATTTAATCAGATGACATGTATTTCGCGAAAGTGGATATCAACAATCATTACTAACCAGATCAAGAGACCGTTTCCCGTTGTTATATATGAGAGAAAATGAAAGATAGTCTTTTTCTGGATGTGGATACCGCCGAAGACAGCCTGGTAGTAGCAGGGTAAAAAGAGAACAATATGTGAAAATATTTCATTTAATTAGAAAAAAACAAGTGCATTGGTTATGCAGAGGATTAAGCAAATATTTGTATTTAAAGATGATGGGATACTTACTGTTCTTTGTCCAGGAATAATTCTAGAGACCAAGGCTAGTTTCAGGCACCTTTCACCTTTGCTGGAAATCCAGATTAAAGATGATTCATCCTGTGTATATTCAGAAAAAAGTTATGAGCAATGATTCTTCATATACTGATATCCATATATACATATTGGCAAAGTGATGGTTGTTATAAGATACACTAATATATACAATTTTGCGGGTGATAAACTAATCGCTTTTCTTTACTATGCTCTTTTCCAAAGGACCATGTCTAGACTTGCAACAAACAAACAAACAAACAGAAACTTTTATCCAAGATTTGATTAATGGAACAAGTTTTGATGACTCACATGAGAAAGTCTAAATGGACAAAACTTGGCCTTCCCCTTGCGGCCATATTTAAGTAACTGTGTGCCCTTCTTCAGATAACTTAATGCCTGCAAAAGACCAAGAAATTATTTAACAGTAATGCTGGTTGCGATATTATATGCGCATACATAGAAACCGTGCATCGAGCGACAACATTCACCCCCCCCCCCTCCCTCCTTTCAATTTAAAAATTAAAATAAAAATCAACACAGTTAAAAGACAATAAGAGAATACACCAAATTCATAAATTGTATCAACCAAATTCTGTCAACTGTTAAACAAAATTGCAGATTCTTTCTACTTATGGTGTGTTACAGAGAGTAGATAATATATTTAATCTTGTCAAACCTCACATGATCTCATCTCCCAGTATAATGCAGACAATATTTCTAAGCCTAAAAAAACATACCTGATCAGTGTCATGCTCTGCAAGATCTGCCATTCCATGTGACAGATTCACCACACCCCCACCACACTTCAGTGCAATATCCGGTCATCACATTCGATCACGCTTTGGTCCATAACTACCATCAAACACAAAATCCTCCTCACATCACTATCCGAACAACGAAAACCGTCACCGTCCTCTAAAACCCTAGAAATCACCAATATTCCTTATCAGATCCACAAACTATTGTTTGACTGAATAACGAATGAGAGTAACTATGATAATTAGTGATTATTTTGGTTCAACCGGTGACTACTAACAGAGATCACCGGAGCAGTTAACGGTAGTTCAGGTGACGTAACGGACAAATCAACGACAGGCTGCGATATTGATACCGGCGTAAAAAATGTGGTTCAAACCCTAGCAACACACAAAAATCTCCTCAAATCACTATACAAACAACGAAAACCGTCATCTAAAACCTAGAAATCACAAATAGTACCTTATAGTCGAACAATTTTATAAATATCTTCGAAGATGTTGGCCGTTGCTTGACTAAACGACAAATGAGAGTAACTATGATGATCGGTGATTGTTTCTGTTCAACCAGTGAGCATAGTAAGATATCAGTCTATCACCGGAGCAGTTAACAGCGGTTCCGGTGACGTAACGGACAAATAGCCACGAATGTGGTCCAAACCCTAGAAAAGACAAACTTCTCCTCAAATCACTATACGAACAACGAATACCGTCATTGAAACCCTGTAAATTACTATACTTACCTTATAGTCGAACAATTTGAAGTTATGCTCGAAGATGCTGACCGTTGTTTGACTGAATAACGAACGAGAATAACTATGATGATCGGTGATTGTTTCTGTTCAACCGGTGAGCGTTAGAAATGATCGCCGGAGCAGTTAACGGCGGTTCCGGTGACGTAATGGATAAATTAACGACGAAAGACAGCGGTTCGGTGACGTAATAGATAAACTAACGACGGAAGACGGCGGTTCCGGTGATGCAACACACAAATTCTGCTCAAATCACTATACGAAACACGAAAACCGTCATTTAAAACCCTAGAAATCAACGATTCTGCTCAAAGCACTATACGGACAACGAAAACCGTCCCTAAAATCACTATACGTACCTTTGGAGTTATGTTCGAAGATGTTGACCAATGTTTGACTGAATGAGGAACGAGAGGTAGTATGATGATCGGTGATTGTTTCCGTTCAACCGGTGAGCATTAGAAGTGCTCGCCGGAGCAGTTAACGGCAGTTCCGGTGACGTAAGGGACAAATCGATGACGAATGCGGTACAAACCCTAGCTAACAACACACAAAATTCTCCTCAAATCACTGTACGAACAACGAAAACCGCCATTGAAACCCTAGAAATCACTATACGTACCTTATAGTTGAACAAATTTGGATTTATGTTCGAAGATGTTGACCGTTGTTTGACTGAATGAGGAATATGATGATTGGTGATTGTTTCTCGGCGGCCGGTGAGTATTGGAAGCGGTTACCGGAGGAGGTTGACGGTGGTTCCGGTAACGTAACTGATAAATTGACGACGGTTGACGGTGGTAGGGATATCGGAGTGAAAAGTGTGGTCTCGTTAGTGTATGCAGTGTCAGATATACGGAAGGGAAACAGAATTCCTCTGTTGTTTGACGGAGTACGTGTTAACCGTTAGAATAACAGTATTATTTTTTTAATGTTAGAATAACATTTTTTAAAAAGCAAAGCAACAAAAGACGGACACCTATCAAAACTACTGGCAAAATTTTTATATTTTTTTAGAACGACGGCTATTTTGTGTTACGCTATCGAACTCTCTAAATTGAAAGGCTTGTCTCACTCTGGTCATACTATATTGTCTTAACGAGACTCACACTGGCTTCAGAGTTTAGCTAGGGCGTCCCCCGGAAGAAAATACCGTCGGCTGCCACTTGACAATCGTTATGTCACCACAATAGCAGAACTTCTGGTGTAACACATGGTGAGACGAAAACCGAGTGGGCTCAAGATAGAGTCTGGCACCTCAGCAAGGAGACTAGACTCTTTCTATCATTGCCTAATCCACTAAAGTGAGACAAGTAGGGATTGAATTTGAGTCTCTATTGGAGAACCCACGCCTCTCAACCACTAGGCCATAAGTGATGGATAACCTAATGGCAAATGAACGGGTCAACCCAGAGCACTTTTATTTTAGACAAGACTCAAACTAATGACCTCCACGTATCATAGCATTAATTTAATTAAATTTAATAATTATTATTATAGTAACAAATTCAGCTCGTGTTATCATTTCAATCTTTCTAGATTCTATCATTAAGTCTTCCAAAGTATACAACTAGTAAGAGAACATTCATAATCGGTTTACGACTTTATTTATAAGCTCAAACTTGGTTCGAGGGTTGTTTTTTAGGCTTGAGCTCGGCTTGACTCGATTTGTGTATGTTGATTAATTGGTAAATAATAAACGAGCTTTACACGTGCTTGAATGCTCACTCATGAATTGAGTTCAAGCTCCTGTAAATTAAGTGAGCCGAGCAGACTTGATTTAAATTGTTTACATCCCTAATCCCAAGACACCATCCTCCATGAAAATAATAAACTACCTAACTAAATGTAATATTTCGTTAACTTCCGCGTGTCTTGAGTTTATTAGATATTATATGAAATCATCATCCGTAGTTAAAATAATAATAATAATAATAATAATAATAATAATAATAATAATAATAATAATATAAAATAATAATAATAATAATAATAATAATAATAATAATAATAAATAGTGAAAATGTAATTTCATGGGCTTTAGAGCAGTTTATCTGAAAGCACACGTGAAAAGAAAAGAGAAAAAAGCTGTCTCCTCATTACCGTTATCATGTAGGTGAGCGACCATGATTTCAGGTATGGATGACGATTGTGTAGGGCCCATTTGTAATACAATAAGTAAGTTAGAAATGCACGTGTAACCTTCCATGAGGGAGCTCAACTAACCAAACAACTCACCAAGCACTCTTCATACTTTACTTTTTAAACAACTAGAATTAAGCTCCCCGGTTGTGGCGGAGGAGTAAAACTATGACAAATAACATTAATGGCACACCACTGCCAACGACTACAAACACTAAGTCAATCCAGGAACCGTGCGTTGCGACAAACTTATTAAACGAAAAGAATACCGTAAAAACATTGAATCGCACACGTACGTTGCGTCGTATTAACTCGTAGAATTTTGTGCGAAAAAACGTTGAACAACACACGCACGTTGCGCCGTGTCAACTCGCAAAATTTAGAACGGAACGTAAAACGAAAATTTGCGAAAGATGAAAAGCATAGGAGACCAAAGTTTAAGGTAAAAATGTTGTGAGTTAAATTGAAAATAATGAAAAGTTTTAAGTTAAAAGTGAAAAAAAATATACGGGTTAAAATTGCAAAACATAAAAAGCTTGTGGGTTAAAGTTATAAAATCAATTTTTTTTGAAACATTCCCAAAGCATTATGTATAACTCTTTATGCACAAAAAAACTTGCTTATTTATGGTTTATAATATCTTTAAAGAGTAAAGGATAAATTTACACCTTGAGGTTTACAGTAGATCAGATTTACCTCTAATTTGAAAATCAATCAATTTTACGTCTTGTGTTTGCCTGATTCAATCAATGTTCACCCATCTGCAATCTTACCAAAGGGTATTTTCGTAATCTTACTCATATTCTGATACAACCTAAAACAAAAAGTCGGTGAGAGATTTCTCACCAACACCCTCCACTTTTACAATTTATAACTTTTAGCCCCTCTCTTCTTATCTTTTATAATTTGCATTCTTAACCCTTCAACCTTTATAATTTTTATTTTTTACTAATTTGGTTATATTTGCGTGGCGTTTTAGGAATTGTGTTTGCGTTTTTAAAATTTCTATGTATCCGGTTTTAGTCAGTTTCCGATTCTCATTGTTTTTTTTCACGTTAGCGTTTTGCGTAAACCCTCATACATGTAGTTTTAACCTTTGTGTTTTTCCTATAACCTTATAAACACTTTGCAACGTTACAAATTATTGAAAATTTTCATTTTTGGTCCATTTTGCCTTTTGCCTATTTAAGGTTTTTAAGCGTTTTTAACTAACTTGGTTATATCTGTACGGCGTTTTAGAAATTATGAATTATTAAAAAACTTCACTCCTTTTCTTCACTAACTTGGTTACATTTGCGTGGTGTTTTAGGAATTGTGTTTGCTTTTTTTTTTTTTTCTATGCATCTGGTTTTAGCCAATTTTGTTTCTCATTTTTTTTTCTACGTTGGCGTTTTGCCAAAACCCTCATACAAGCTCAAGTTAAAACGTTGGTGTTTTTCCTATAACCTTATAAACACTTTGCATCGTAACGAATTATTGAAAAATTTCATTTTTGGTCCCCCGGCCTTATGCGTATTTAAGGTTTTTACACGTTTTTCACTAACTTTGTTATATCTGTATGGCATTTTAGGAATTACGACTTATTGAAAAAAATCACTCCTTCTTTTGGGTGCATTGTGATTTATACAAAATTGCTTTATCACGGCCATGGCTATTGCTCTGTTTCTTTTTTGGGTGCATTGTGTTTTACATAATTTCGAGTCATCCTTTCGAAGCTTAAGATGTACCAGCGCCACAACGCGCGCGGCAACGTTACTAGTTTATAGATTCAAACTTAAGTTGTACACCATATGTTTTACCTTCCACCGACATGTTTACACCCTGTTTTTCTAAACTCGTCTTCTCTGGTGATATTCCGAGCACCAGAGCAAAACCTGCAACTCATCTTCTCCGATAACCACCTATTGCTACCATCCCCACCATACGAATGCAACATGTAACTTTGTTTGAATTCCGTCTTCCATGATTGTTGTTTGAACCGATCACACAAGGATTATAACTGTTTGTCCAAGTTAAATTCGTGATAACAAGTTGGAGTTTTCGGTGGTAGAGAATCAGGTTTCTCAAAATATTATTGCTTTGAATTGCAGATAAACCAAAAATATTAAAGTGTTACAAGACGTTAGTTAAGCAAAATACCGCTTATCAAGAAAATTAATTATGTTACTTGAAAATTAACTAAAGCATTCTAGTGCATGATCATTGTCATGCCAAATTGATACATAGGCGTAAATTGAAAAAATAAAATAATAAAAAAAATTTTTTAAATTTGTTTAACCATGCAGGCTGATACAGTGGCGGATCTAGAAAATCCGCAAAGCGGTAACGTTTTATAAAAAAACGATAACGCAATCCAAAAAACGTTAATTTTTTCAAAATTTACACCAATTTTACACTACCGCCGGAGCGCCAAGCGGTAGCGGGCGTTCCCCCTTGTAATGAAGTAGATCCGCCCCTAGGCTGATATATTTGCTTATTCTTTTTCTGAATGTAACTTTGATAAATGACAAATTCGTAGGCCAAAAGCTTCCATAGAAAGAACAAAACATCTCATGGGTAAATTCAATCATTTTCAATCATTTTATGAAGGTAACTTTTATAAATCACCTCACGTTCCTTCCTATGCTTAGGACACAAAAAAACACTTTGTAGAGCACAAGACTAGATGATGGCTAGCATACTTGTTGCATTCGTATGGTGGTTATTGAAGAAGACATGTTGCGGGTTTTGCTCTGGTGGCTAAGAAGACAGGGTGTAAAACTGGAGCGGAGTAAACCACGGGTGTAAAAGTGGAGTTTACTCTAATTAATTTAAATTATCAGGGGAATAACAACTTTTCACACACAGATGGGTTAACATTGATGGAATCAGGAAACGTCGGGTGTAAAATTGATTGATTTTCAAATTATGAGGTAAAGTTGATCCCGTCTGTAAACCTAAGGATGTAAAATTGTAGTTTACTCATCTTTAAGATATATTATAACTAGTGAATTTTAACCTTGTGTGATGTTTCGGAAAGCTAATCACAGAAAATAGTGTCGTGTAGCCAAAAATACCAGCACTTATTTTATACTAATTGATAACCATCGTTGTTTGTTGCGTGGTTTCTTGTGATGGTCTCTCGATGCAAACATTAAGAGCATACGTCATCACCAGGATGCCAATTTCTGGTCGCATGGTATGTGGCATACCCATCTTGGACTTCCATTTGACTATGTGTTTCAGCAACTTCTTTTATAAGTACATCAAACAATTCTTTAAACAATTTAAGTAATACTTCACATACGTTTAATTGTGATATCTTCAATCCAAAATTTGAAAAAGTATTTTAGTATTTCTATGTGACCATACTCCCGAAGAAGGGCCCCCATTGATATGTGGTAGAAAGTCCGGTGTTACACGTATCTAAGTTTGTGTTTTTATCGAATTTAAGTTTCGAATGATCCACTTTGATTTGGTTTGTGTTTTGTAGGTCTAACGAAGTTTCAGGAGCATTTTGGAAGCCTTACGGGACATTGGGATGAGGCGCGAACCCGTCGGACACAAGAAACGAATAAACAGACGAATAAACCGGATAGTCGCATCGGCAACTTGGCCTTTAGCCGTCGCCGACGCATGTTGCATCGGTAGGTCCCTTCGTAGGCAATAACAAATGTCGTATAGCACCATGTCGCGTCGCCGACGCCGGGACTGGGCGACGGAAGTTCACGAGCCCAGGTCACATGTTGACCTGTTTTGACCTGAATTTTGAGAGATATGATTGTGGTGGGTGATATTTTGGAAGAATTACACAATTTTTTAAACACACAACTCTCCACCATCATCATGAAGATCAATCATCATCCAACCATCATCAAGCAATCAATCCATCCATCACACCAATCATCACCACACCATCATTCCAAGATTCTTGGAATACATAAAACATCCATCGATCATTGGTCTGTAACCCTAGCCCTTTCAATGTCTCGTTCTTCGTGTTCAATATCCGGTGATCAAGTCTCCCGTCCATGCGCGCTAGTCTCCTTGGGTTTCACCCCGGGGTAAATTCTGTAAGATTTCTAGGGTTTTGATATTTGTTTTGAGATTTGACTTGTGACTTATTGCATTGAACATTTGAAGTTTCTATTAGTTGTATTGCATTTGTTTTGGATTCACGAATCGTCGAAAAGAATTAGTAATTTTGACTTTGTGAAATGAATCCATGCAATTATGCTTTGATATATCTGTGGTTTACATGTTCTTGGTAACGAAGTGCATCTTTTTCTGTCTATTGTGACGTTGATAGCTATCAGCACCTAAGCCTCGTAACACTAAACCCTTTAATAATCAAGTATAGTTAAGTTACGTTTAAAACGTGTAGGAACCCCAGGTCTTGCAATTTCAAGCGAGTGTGAACCTTGTTTTGAATTATTGTTTTCAATCAAGTGTGCTAAGTTTTCGTAATCATAATCAAACAATCATTTTCTTAGTATTAGTAAATTGTCGGTTCAAGACGACCTCATTTCAAATCAACCAAACAAAATCAATAATTATATAGCAAGCTTCATAAAGTGTGCTAAGTTTTCGTAATCATAGTTAAACAATCATTTTCTTAGTATTAGTAAATTGTCGGTTCAAGCCGACCTCTTTTCAAATCAACCAAACAACCAATAATTACATACCAAGCTTCATAAAATGTTCTAAACCAATAATCAACTATATCCTGACACAAATCATAAACTCTTTGTGGTTCGACACCCTGATTGCCACTTACTGTTTGTTTGGGGTAATTAGAACTTATAAATTTAATCTTTGACTGGACCGCAACACTCCGATCACCCATATCTCATCTTAAACATAAATCTAATCAAAATCCTAGCTTTTATAATAGAAAACATATACATTTTTCTTATATAAAGACACTAATCTACATAACTATCTCGTGTCTAAATGTGGTCAAAATATAATTAATCTGTAAATTGCTAGACTTGGGCCTTTCCTATCAAACAATCCAATCCACATAAAATTAAGCTGAACAACTAAAATAATACACACCCACCGGCCCAATCACACTTAAACCCAAATAGCAAACACTATTAACTAAAGGCTATTTGAGCCTACTTGATCAAGCCTTTCGTTTAAACTAAAAGCTCGAACTCAAATATATTAACAATTTTTTAAAAAGAATCTTTTTTTTTGTTTTAAATTAATAGGTTAAGCTATGAAATATTACTCACTAAACAAACCTAATACCATACTTTTATTTCTTTACATTTTATGTTTATATACTCATATCACGTTTTTAACCGTTCTAACATATTTTTTTAGAACATTTCCTAATCCTAAACTACTCCTGTAAACCATCTAATACAGAACCTTACAGGATGTCCTTTGAGCACACAGAGATATTTTACATATTTAAGTTACCACACTAGTCAACTTAAGCAAAACCACATAATACTTTTTAGTATAAAGAAAACCTCGTCTAATCTTCAACTATATCGGATCACAGTTATGATTCATGGGTTTGAGCTAGTTAGAGAGCTCTTGAGTGGTCGACTAATAACTCTTACCTTAGCTTTTGGGAAATCAAGGAAAGGGGCTAGCATCTTTGAACATGCTTGTCTAAGAAATAAAACCTAGAGAATCCATATAATTAGGGTTGTAAACGAACTGAACTGACACAAACAAGGCTTTATTCATGTTCTTCGTTAAGGAAATAATGTGTTCACGAACAGTTCATGAACACTTACCAAACGAGATTTTATGTTGGTGTTCATTAAGGATATGAGCGTGTTCACGAGACACATAAAATCAACGTAGACGGTGGATGCTAGAAATGGATGATAGAGAGAGCAGCGCTAGTGCTTGAATAACTAATAGTGGAACAGAGGTCAATGTATTCATTGATGTGAATAATGAAGAAGGGGAAACAGTGCAAAAACAATGTGAGAATATTGTTATGAGATAAAATTAAAGAATATAAATGTTTAAATAAAATAATAAATGTACAAAAATCATTCATGAACAACATAAACAAACGAACATGAATGATTGTAATGAACATTCGTGAACACCTTACCGAACGTTCACGAACAGGACCATTGTTCGTGTTCGTCCATTTAACTAATCAAACCAAATTTCATGTTCATGTTTGTTCAGTTATTAAAGGAACGGACATAAACGAACTTCTCGCCGAACGGTTCACTGAACTTTCAGTTCGTTTGCAGTCATACATATTATCAAGTAAATTTGAGTCTAAATAAACAACGCAACAACGAATATAAGACTTATAAGTTTTATGAAAGCCTTTGTACTTCAAAGAACAATTTCAGTGACGAAGGAGTTGCAATAGAGAAGATCATATTTGAAACCGACTGGACTAGGTTTTATTTGAGGTTATACAAATTTTAATGGAATTTAGAGTTTCCTGTTCGACCATGCGTAATCGTCCAATTTTGGGCGTTTTTTGTTGCCAAAATCCCAAACCACGCGGAGATCCACCCCTGGGCGTGTTTGGTGGTTTTTTTTTTGTTTTCGCGTGATTTAAATCACGCTTTGATGCAATTTTTTTGGCCAATAAATGACCGTTTGTAATAGTCCTCACATCAACGGTCATATTTGTTTTTATTTTTATTTTTATTTCTCACTTATATATATAATGTAAACCTTTCTTCCTATCTCACAATTTTTACAAACAAAAACCTCTCCTATCTCACATTTTAAGCCACTTTTATAAAAAAATGGATTCCCCTAGTTCCTCGTCCATCGCAAATTATCACTATAGAGAAGTTTTAGCGGATGACGGTGAGTCCACCGATGAGGAGATCGAGCAAGAGGCGGTTACGAGTGCTCGTCAACTAGCGGTGCGATATATGGCGCATTGTAGCCGTCCAAAAAGTGAAATTAAAACAAGGGATTATATTCAACGAGACCGACGTGCGGCAAACGATCCGTTGATGAAAGATTATTTCGTTGAATCGCCAACATATCCGAACCCGGAAGTTTTTAGATGTCGTTTCCGGATGAGCAAGCGTTTGTTTCTACGCATCGTCGAGGACCTTGAAAGCAACTTTGATTATTTTAAACAAACAGCGATGTGAAAGGGCAACTTGGATTCACCGATATTCAAAAGTGTACGTTAGGGCTTCGAGTCCTTGCTTATGGAAACACGAGCGATATCAACGACGAGTATTTCAAAATGGCGGAGAAACAACACGAGACACATTGGAGATTTTTGTCAAGGTACATTCCTATAAACATTACAATTAATTATTATTATTTTTTTGCTTATGGTTGTATATGTTTATTAAAGGTATTATACATTGTACGGTGCGCGTTATATGAGAACGCCCACATGGTATGACCTCCAAAAGATTTACGAGGTACATTCGAGTGAGCATGGTTTGCCGGGTATTTTGGTAGCTTGGATTGCATGCATTGGCCATAGGATAACTGCCCGACCACATGGCGAGTCAACACACACGGGGTGACCAAAAGGGACCTACTTTTATTCTTCAGGCGGTTGCCTCACAAGACCTTTGGTTTTGATTGGCTTACTTTGGCATGGTCAGGTCATGCAATGATATAAATGTTTTTGAACAATCTCCGTTGTTAGAGGATTATATTTCCGGTAGAGCTCCAAAAGCGTCTTTTTACGCAAACGGAAACTACTATCCTCATGGATACTATTTTGCGACGGAATCTAAGTATTCGATTGCCATGAAGACGTTCAGTGATCGTTTCGATGAAAAAAAAGCATACTTTAAGAAGGTTCAGGAGTCTTCACGGAAAGACATTGAGAGATGCTTCGGGGTACTTAAGTAGCGATGGCAATACTTGAGAAACCTTGTCGTGCATGGACTAAGCAAAAAAATGAGAGATGCTATGTACGCTTGTATAATCATGCACAACATGATTTTGGAAGACGAAGGAAAGGCGATATGCCAGAATTATGTGCCGGAAGCCATTCAGGAGGAGCATCCGCATGCGTCAATGGAAGAAAGAGTGAATAATGCACGGGAATTGCGTTACGAACCCAACCATTCCGCGTTAACGGTTGATTTGGTACAACACGCGTGGTCGGTTCGGTATATCCCACCTGTGGGTGAAGAAGAAACGGAGGAGGAAGATGACGAGAATGACGAAAAAGAAGACGAAATTTGATGTATTTTTTCCCCTTTTTTATTTTTTAAACTCTTACCCGATTTTTAATTTTTTTTAATATTGTTATTTTTTATATTTAATGAAGTATTATTAGTTTTTAATTTTAAAAAATAAACAATTGTGTAATGATTGGTGGGGGCATTATTGGGCATTATTCCACTACGCCCCTTTTGTGAAAACGCCCAATAATGTCTCCTTGCTGACTGGACTGCCACATGGCGAAAAATGCCCAAGGGTGGGGGCATTATTGGGTAAACGACTACACATGGTCTTATAAATTTAAAAGATTGTAGTGTATAAATTAAGAGAAGATGAATGGTGAATTTTTTGTTATGTATCTAGTCTATTTCGTTATTTAGTGTAAATTTTCATTTGCAACTCAATCATTCTAGTCTTTTTCTTTTACTTTAACCAAATTACTTTTCAACCTGTAAATAGTTTTTTTAACGAACACGTTAATACTATTTTAGACTATGGGGTATGGTGAGGCGGGGGTTTGGGGCATGGGTTGACACGTGGGCTGGGAGGGCTCCACTGGCAAAACTCAAAAAAATTGGGGTATGGTGGGGCTTGGGTTTGGGGCGTGGCTTGGCCGAATTCTTTTTATTTTTTCTTTTATTTTTTAATTAATAGATAATATAGGGTAGGGTGCACCCAATAGCCACCCGCCAGCTCAGATTGGTAGCCTCGCCCAACGCCCGGGCTGAAACCCACGCTAAAAGGCCACGCCCAAACCCAAGCCCACCCGGGGTGGTCACATGGGCGTTTCCCCCCAACCCACGCCCAAATCCCCCGCCCCATACCTCATAGCCTTAGATATATTTTTTAACCTTTTTTCTTTGCTTTAACGACTGCGGCGAAGGTAGAGGCGGAACTAGCACATAAATTTAGGGGTATCCCGACTTTTTTTTACCGTGCAATCATACAATAATAAAAAAAACAATGATCAATCAAGTAAACACAAATACGTTATTGATTTGTCCTCTTCTTTTTTTCATAGCTTAAAATCGTTCAATAACACTGTTGTCTTTTACTTTATCAAAGTTTTTTTTTCGACCGCACAAATTATAGCATTGTTCAAATATTCAGGGCACCTTTGATTGCGTAAGTCCGTCTTGACAAGCTTCAATTTAGAAAAAAAAAACATTTTTTAACGGTTGCGGTTGCAAGCGGTAAAACCAGAGCTAGCTTCACTAACCGATAAACCAAATGATAAGAACTATGTGTTTCGGTTTCCCACCATAAGACAAGCAAGATCACTTATTCAGTTATAACATTGTTGTGTATTGGGCTAACTTTATCAATTATATTTAGGATTTCCTTTCAATTCTGTTATTGTTAATTCGGGCTTATTTTATCTTTTGGGCTTAATTATTCTACAAGTTTTCGGGTTGTAAAATGTTTGGACTTTATAAAAAAATGAAATTTTAGTAATATCAAGTATCCTATTTTTCTGTTAGGGGCATTCTCGTATTTTTCTGGGTATCCTTTGTATAAAACCGAAAAAAACATTACGAATACGAGGTTGAGCCTTAGCCCGTGCTACGGCTCCTAACCTTATGGTTCCGCCCCTGGGCGAAGGCTTTTTTAGTTTAGTTTTTTTAACGAACTCGCCGATACTATTTTGAACATATTTTTTAACTTTTCTTTTTCTTTACTATAACGAGTGCTCCGAACCGACCTAGTTTCAATCGTTTACCTTTGTTATTTACTTGCTATATTGTTTTACCTTTTCTTATTATTTGATGTTCAGAGTCGAGTTACGACACAAATAGCATAACACATTTAGATATCATTTTGTTTAATTTTACGAATTTATTTTATCGGTTGTCATGGTGTGTTATATATTCTGAATTCCAATCACTTGTGCAACGCAACGCACGTATAACTACGACCATAATTTCATTTAATAAACTAGTTAATTGAAATTAATTTCAGTTTTTTCATAAACAACTTAAGTAAGATTTTATTGAGTTACTAAGTTTTTTTTATCTAACACCACCATAATTTAACGTAATATTTTGTTTGTATGCATCTGTCACAATCTAACGTCAATACCAACTACAACTTGTTGGACTACACTCATTAATATATAGTCAAAGACTCAAAGTGAACATCAACATGTGTCAAATCATTGTTCTATTTTCTTTAATTTCCACGTCTCATTAATCATGCATTCATGCATCAAAAAATGAGATCACTTTTTTTACAGGGGCGGACCTAGCTTATACGAAAGGGCAACCCTTGCTACGGCTTGGCCGCTTCGGCGGTAGTGTAAAATTAGTGTAGATTTTGGAAAAATTTTGACGTGTTTTCGATTTCGTTACGGTTTTTTATAAAACGTTACGGTTTGCGGATTTTCTAGATCCGCCACTGCTTTTTTACACCTACCATAGGAACTGATTAATCACTATTGCACAATAATAATAATAAAATAATAATAATAATAATGGTTTTAAAACAAGGTCTTCAAGGCCAAGTACACCGCAAGTAATAGCTATAAGGTAGATTGCGGAGTCGATTTTCTTCAACTCCGCCTAATTAGTCGGAATCAATCAAACTGGTCAACCTCGGCCAAAATCGGATCTAGTAGGTCAACTCGAGCTGAGTTTGACTTTAAAAATATAAACCATAATTTCTATGCGTGTCATATTAAAGAATAAATATCATTTTCATGTATTTGTTACAAATACCAGTAAATTTATGTCATTTGATATATATTTAATTTTCGAAAACTAACTTTTTTTATAATTTAACATGTCCGAGTACTCTCGGCCTAGGCCGGGTACTCTCAACTCCCCGGACGACTTTGCAACCATGATAATAATAATAGTAAAGTAATACGATCTTTTCATTAATTGTAATAGAAATAGATATGAATACAAATGGCAATGTAAATTATAAACTACTAACTCAACTGAATTTTGAAACTTTAATAGTTATTATACCATTTTAATAAACAATAATGTAAATGGATAAACTACGAACTCATTTGAATTTTGAAACATTAATAGTCAATATTATACCATTTTAATAAAAAGTTATATATTAGTAAAAATAAACAATTATATATTAGTAAAAAGATAAATAAAGTATATTACAGTCAATAATTTGACACGTTTAAATAATACCAATAATCAAAATGGTATTATTCAAAGGATAAAAAAATCATATCTATTTGTGATATATTTCAAATAGAGTCATTTCTGTGTACGTTACATTTTTATAAAATATTAATTCTATTTTAGTTACAGAAGGGTTTTATATTGAGTAAATTGCACAAAACGTCTTTATGTTTCTTCACAATTGCAGGTTCTGACCTTAATGTTTAAAACTTGCTGAAAACAGCCTTTACGTTTATTTTTGTTGCAGGTTCAATCCTTTACCACTAACCAAGTTAATTATCTCAACTAAATTCCCTCACATCCCTTTAACATGTGAATGTATATTTGTCATTTTAATTCTATTTCTTATAAACCTAAAAAAAAAAGAGTAAGTTGCACAAACGTCCTTTATGTTTCTTCAAACTTGCAGGTTTCAGCCTTAATGTTTAAAACTTGCTAAAAACAGTCTTTACTTTATTTTTGTTACATGTTCAATCCTTTACCACTAACCAAGTTAATTGTCTCAGTTAAATTCCCTCACATGCCTAACATGTGAGGGTCTATTTGTCATTTTAATTTACTTCTTATAAAACCCCAAAAAACCTATAGGATCACCTTCAATTAAAAACCTACCCCCATTCTTCTTCATCTTCAATAGAACCTGCAAGTTTGATGAGTTCCATTTGTTAAATTGAGCTTGCATTTTGTTTTCCTACCCTTTGTTCATCAAGAGTCACTACATAAATCTGTGCATACTCATAATATACATATATATACATAATATTGTTCATCCAAAGATATTCAACATAATTGATTTATAATATAATCGATCCCGTGCACCTTCAATTGGTATCAGAGCGTGACGCTCCTGGAAGTAGCCCATGTGAAGAAAAAGACCAGTGAGTCCATCAAACGGAGAAGATGTCAAGTGGGTCGATCATGAAGAACGCGAAATTGTCGCACACGTGTTCTACATAAGAAATTGAATTGAAGACCGTGGTTTAAAAGGATCAATCATTGTAGTCGATTATCTTCATCGCTTTACAAAGAAGAACCGAAAACAGAGTAGTGAAGAAACTGCAGAATTGCGATCCTCATTTTCCGGCAGAATGCCAAGGAGAAATTGAAAACAAGAAGAGAATTAATCAATGTAGGCAAGGGGCCAGAGAGACATCGATTTAATAGCCCAACGCAGAGGGTTATTTTGAAGAATTGATAAGAAATCATGTAAATTGGATTGTCCAGAAAACATAGACAATCAAGTGAAAGTTCTTTTTGTGACAAAAGATTCAGCGACAAGAGAAGGCGGTCAATTCGTTAAGGAAAGGAAGTGGAATCGAATAATCATCGATCAGCGGACAGAAAAATGAACCGTTAGGCAATTCGGAAACCGCTTAACTATTATTCGAAGAATCGAAGGCAGTCTCCATCAAATAGGTTTTGTAATAAAGAACGAAGTGACCGTTTATTAAAATGGTATTGTAGGATAAATATGATTTGTACCGGAACCAACCCCTAAGTTCCAGTTCAGATATATTGAAAATTTAAGTTATTGTAAATAGTAAACTAACTTTAACAAGTAAAAATACGACTATCTCAAAATATACCAAAAATAAAAAGACTTTGTGTATATAATTTGTGACTTTTTTAAAACGATAACATATTTTTTCCCATCAATTAAATCTTTGATAAAATAACATACATGTGATAATAAATTGACAATTTGTAACTTTCACGAACATTAAAAACTAATTTGATAGAAGTTTTTTTAACAACTTGAGAGTTGAATCTTTCAACGTTTTAGAAAACTATGCATTAGTTAGGCTTGATTGAATTATTTTGTTGAAACTGATTTTGCGTATAAGCTTAGTTTCTTGACTTTTAGACACCGAAGGCATCTTTCTGGATCTGAAATTTTGTTTTGTTTGATTAAAAATTCCTAGATCTCGAGCTCATTTAAGCTCGAGATCAACTTTTGAATATACATATGAATAAATAGAGATATAAAGAAGTAGAATAGATGCCTAGATCTCGAGCTCGTTTAAGCTCAAAGTAAACTTTTGAGTTTTGTATGTATAAAGCTCAAGCTTGCTTCATAAGAAAATTATCAAACTTGAATTTGATTTGGACTCGTCTTGTTTAGTTTCACGGGTCTAATCAAAGTCGATATATAAATGATCTAAAATTAAAAAAACAGGGTTGTTGATGAGACGAAGATGAAGATGATTGTTAGTTTGTTATGATACTTTGATGGTTTGTATTAGAACGGATTAAATTTTGTAATTTGACGGTTTTAATTAGATCACACGGAGTGGGCGTGAAAAAAGTGGCGTGGAGGCTTCTCCATGCCGGTAACACCACCCGGACATGGCACTTAGGTTTGGTGATGTGAAGGCTTTGCATTAGTTGGTGGATTTTGTTGGTTTTGATTAGTTCTTGTTTATTTTTTTTAATTTTTTTTATAAAAAACACCATTAACCATGCCACTTTCACTCCCTTTTTTGTATCACGTCACTTTTCTGATACGTGTTGACGTGGCAGTCACATATCGAATAGCGCCACTCTTTCATGCCCCCACTCTGTATAGTTTTATAATAAGTTGTAATTTGCCGGTTTTCAATTTATTCAGTGAATCTACATTACAGTTTGTATTAATGGGAAAATCTGGTAAGAAATAGTTTAAAAATATAAGAACTTCATTTAGCAATGACTTTTTTTTTGAACGGCCAACAAATCAATCCCGAGTACTTTCGGGCACCCACTGGACAAACGGAGTACTCCGAGAGTAACCCGAGTCGTCCACCACCACTTCCGGGGAAAACCCGGTAACCCAACCGCCCGTAAGCACGACGATGAAATTACGGTAAAACCCGTTTGGCTCAAGGATCGAACCCAGGTTTCCCTGGGTCTCCTATCATTGCCCACAAGTGCCTCACTCCTTTTTTGCACCAAGTGAGAATTGAACTTGAGTCTTCATAGAAGAACTCAAGCTTTCCTACCACTTGAGCTAGAGGTCATTGACTTTTAGCAATGACTTTTCATCGCTTAAAGAGTAATATTCAATTTACATTATTTTTATTTAAAAATAGTTCAAAACAACCGTCGCTAATTGGTTAGATTAAATCTAGTGGATGGTCATTAAAATATGTTTGAGGTAGTTTGGTACTGTAGTAATTTCTTTAAAGATTCTAGATTGTGTTGTGACAGTTGAATCGATGATATTAGGGGTTGATGGTGGTGGATGGTGAGTGGTTGTGGGAGAATGGAAGAGAGAGGGAGATATGGAAGAGACAGATAGTGATATTTGTTTATCGGATTCGGTTCAAGAGAGAATCAATCCTAGTTGCGAGAACCATGAAAACTCCCCTCATCCAATAGCATATTTACATCATCACCTATACACAAATTAAATCAAAGGGGTATTTTAGTCTTTTACTTATCATGTCACATCTATTTTCTCTCTTCTATTTAAAAGTCAGCATGTCACATATTTTCTCTCTCTTCAATTTAAAATTCAACATTAGACATCGATTGAGTAGTGATTTTTGGGTGAGTTCGTTTGATAAAATCCTCAAATTTCGTAAACCTGAAATCAGGGTCGGGGGCGTAAAAAGATATTTGGCGTAAAAAAAAATTTGTAAAAAAAAATTGAAAAATGTTTTTGTAAAAATAATTTTTTTTGTTTGGCGTAAAATATTTTTGTTTTTTGTAAAACCGTTTAAACCTATAAAAAACTCGTTTTTTTTTGTAAAAAAAATTGTTTTAAAGTTTAAAATCACGCGTAAAAAAAGTTTTTTATACTGGCGTATAAAAAAAGTTTAAACCCGCACGTAAAAAAGTTTAAAACCTCCGTAAAAAAACTTTTATACCGGCGCGTAAAAAAATTTAAAACCGCGCGAAAAAAAGATTTAAAACCGGAGCGTAAAAAGTTCTATAACACGCGTAAAAAAAGTTGAAAACCGCGCGTAAAAAAAGTTTAAAACCGTGCGTAAAAAATGTTGAAAACCGCGCGTAAAAAAAGTTTAAAACCGATGCGTAAAAAAAGTTTAAAACCGACGTAAAAAAAGGTTAAAACCGCGCAAAAAAAAACTTTTTATATCCGGCGCGTAAAAAAACTTTGAAACCGCGCATAAAAAAAGTATTACAATGTCGCGTAAAAAAAGTTTAAAACCTAAAAAAGTTTAAAACCGACACGTAAAAAAAGTTTAAAACCGCGCGTAAAAAAAATTAAAACCGCGTGTAAAAAAGTTTAAAACCGCGCGAAAAAAACTTTTATACCGGCGCGTAAAAAATTTAAAACCACGCGTAAAAAAAGTTTTACACCGCCGCGTAAAAAAGTTTCCACCGGCGCATAAAAAAAGTTATAAAACCGCGCGTAAAAAACATTTATACAAAAAAACTGTAAAACCGCGCGTAAAAAAACTTTAAAACCGCGTGTAATTTTTTTACTGTAAATAATGTTAAATAAATTATATTAATTTTTTGATTAATTAAATTACTGTAAAATTAAATCGAATTCTTTTTATGAGTTTACTGTAAAAAAAATTTTGTAAATCAAATTAATTAAATTATAGTATTTTTTTTTGATTCGTTAAATTTTATTTGGTAAGTTAAATCAAAGTTTTTTAAAGAATTAATGTAACTTTTTTTTCAAATTATATTAATTAATAACATTAAATAAATCATATTAATAACATAATATTAATATTAGTGATACCAATCATTAATAGATAAAGTAAAAGACTAATTATTATTTTCTCAATAAAAACAAAATCTTATTAATTAAAACACAATTATTACTTACTTTATTATATTTTAATCTCATCCATACAAACAACTTTGATCAATGGTTAATATTGTTCTACGGTTCTCACAACTTAAGGTGGTTCTCATTTTACCCATCCCCTTTGTTTATATATGTTTTATTTGTTAAAATATTTATAAAGTTAAAAGACTAAATTACCCTTACCTGACCAAAGTTAATTGAAAAAAATAACCAAGTTAGTGCTAAAGGACCTAGAGTGTAATGCTTTTAACAAAAAAAGACTGTGACTGTAATTATTGAAGTTAAGGGCAATCCATTGCAATCTGACACAAACATAAATGACGAAAAATGTAATTTACCCTTAAATAAAATTAAAGTTTTTGAGTAACTTACTATCAACTCAAATCGTTAACTTATTCTCCTATATATATATAAAGTTTCGCTATTACCAGTTTGATAGGGTGGTAGAGGATTTGTACCTTTCAGGTGAGAACATGTTCAATTCCTCTCTATATAAAATTTTCATGTGAATTATATAACAATAATGAGCTTGAAAACACTTATATGGAGAAGAATAGTTATGGGAAATAGGATGGTTTGCCTTTTTCATGAGGATACAATATTAACTTTTTAATGTCAAATAAAGTGTCGTGAAGGGTTATTTAAAGATGTAGACCACACTAGAATAATTAACTAAGGCTCTTATCTAGATAATCATAGTGTTGTTTTATACAAAGATTTAAAATGCTTTTGATTTATTTTTGGTAAATTACTTTTTGAGTCCCTTTGTTTTATGGGTTTTAACTATTGAGTTCAAAAGCAAAAAGTTTAACGTCCTGAGTCCCTATAGGCATTTTCTTTAACCATTTGAGTCCAAATTTTGGACGTCTGTTAAATCTGCTGTTAAGTAACCCCACGTGCAATCCACGTGAGGGGTATTTTCGTCCATCCGGAGGCTTGTTCTTGGCCGATGTAACCCGGAGAAACCCGTATCTTTCAGAAGTTCTCCCACACTGCAACTCAGTTTTTCTCACACACCCACCAGAGAAATCATTCACATCCCAATCGGTTTGCGATCTAGGACTGAAACCAGTTAAGCAATTGCAAAAAGGCAATCCACTTTCTCTACATGAACCAAAAGCCCCACAATAATCATAAACTTCACATTGTTGTCTAGGTTGGGACCAAACCATGACAATTGCTTCACTTGACCAGAAACATCCATAATAAATCTCGATATAACCTCAGGATTATACAACGAATAAGTGAAATAGCTCTCGTTTTCATTCGAAACATAGCTAAAATTATAAATATAAT
Organism: Scalesia atractyloides; assembly: GCA_947069175.1. NCBI lineage: Eukaryota > Viridiplantae > Streptophyta > Magnoliopsida > Asterales > Asteraceae > Scalesia > Scalesia atractyloides. The sequence goes on from CAMTDV010000025.1 coordinate 85,345,388, forward strand.
TCAACCTCATTTCTGGAACCAAACTAAAAAGCTTATCTCTTTCATTCCAAGAACCACTAGTCCAATATTGAGTAGTTTTATTCCATTTAATCAGATATTGTTTCTCAATTGGATCAAGCTCTAAAGAAAACAACCCCTTTGCAGGATCATCTGTACTTTTCCTTGAAGTAAGAAGCTTTTTAGTTTTAGTAATATTATTATAAGCAAGTTTAGCACCACGCAACCAAGTATGAGCAGGAAAATCAAAACTTTGCCAAATGTTTACATTAGAATTAGAATTCAACCCACTTCTCAAAACTAAGTCACCATCATCAAGAAGAACAACAATAACTGAATTTGAACTAGAAGAATTAGTTTACCAAATTTGTGATTTTGATTCATTTAACAAACCAAGTTGCCATCAGTGATTTTCAGCTCAGAACGGAATCGATCACAAACTGGAGTTTCTCTATTTGCCACCCAAGCGAAGATTGTGTTAGGGGTTAACAGGCATGAATGGACGAAAATACCCTCACGTGGATTGCGTGTGGGGGGACTTAATAGCAGATTTAACAGACATCCAAAATTTGGACTCAAATGGTTAAAGAAAATGCTTATGGGGACTCAGGACGTTAAACTTTTTGCTTTTGGACTCAAATAGTTAAAACCCATAAAATACAGGGACTCAAAAAGTAATTTACTCTTTGTTTTTTAATCGTCAGAGAGTCTTGTTAACAAGAAGAGAAAGCTTAACAAAGGTAGATGAGTTTCATAAGATATCTCATACCGAGATACATGCATTTTACAAGTAAAATTATCATGTCATAGATTTGAAATTATGTTTTCTATATAAGCATGGTTCAATTAGACGATTACAGACTAATGGCATGTAGACGGACAACATAAATTCGGTAAATTATTACTTAAACATTAATGCACACATTTAATATAAATTTATACATAATCCAAAGTATTTTTAACGCACTTGTTTAAAACTTTAACAACACAACTATCACATGCTAATTCTGTGGCTGATCTAGAAAATAATTATTGGGGGCAATGTTTCAAAAAAATATCTTCTATAGGGTCAACAAAATAAAAAAACCCGTCAAATTTACACTACCGTTGAAGCGTCAATAGGTAAGAGGAGCTACCCCTTACAAGGTATATCCACCATGCACTAATTCACACACATTTGTTGCCATTTTATATTCATGCACAATATAAACACAACGATTCATAAAATTGGGCATTGTCATTTGTCATTATGTGAAGTCATTGAAATTCGATTATAAAATTGTGTTAGGTGCAATATATAGGCAAAAATCTAAATTGATAAAACGACAACTCACCCAAATATCCTTTTAATATGATTAAAATATATGGAGAAATAAGAAATTAAACTTGCCGAATATTATTGGATAAGTTTTTGACGAATCAACTTTAAGTTGAGTCAAAACAATAAATAACTTTGTAAAAAAAGGTAAAAACCTCAAAACCTATTAAGTGTAAAATTATGTACACAAAAAATATTACATGACCGGTCTTTAAATAAAGAGCATAAAATGTTTTATATAGTTTTATTCTGAAAGGACTTACTATTATTATATATTTTTATATATATATATATATATATAATATATAAATTATATATAACAATTGAATCAAGAAAATGAGGGTGTTCAAAGTTGTAATAAATACATTGAAATCCCACTCTCCATTCTTGTAGAGTTGTAGGTGATAACAATTCAATTTTGCATTTCTATTTTTAAGCGTAGAACCATTTTCTTTTAATTATTTGTTATCAATTCAATCAATAACTTTTAATTATTTTTCACGTTATTTTATTGTAACACACATCTTATTTTATATATTTATCACATGTATAGTACTTACAAAATACCTAATCTTATCAAGAAAAAGTCAAACTGGCCTTTGATATTCATATGTCTATGAAACATAAAACACAACAAATATTTTCTTAAAGCAAACTGTCTCTATCTATATATAAACATGTATCTAGAATGAAAACTCTACACAGCCTAAGATAATGGTTTTTCTATATTTTTCTGAGTGAGATTTATATTATAAAAAATGACTGTGAGTAAAGGAGAGTAAAAATGTTACTGTTCATCTGTAAATATATAAGAACACTGTTTATATATATTATTAATAAAAGTAGTTATAAATAAAGAAAAAGAAACATGAGTAATTTTTAGTGTAATTATAAAAATGTAAATAAATAATTAAATGTGAATGCTTTAATATAAGCATTCGATGCTAAGAGCAGTCACAATGATTTCTCTATATATTTATGAGTAGGTTACTTAAATTATAAGAAATGTTTGTGAGTAGTTGTAAGTGGAGGAGAAATAATGAATATATCATGCAAAATGTTGTAAACTCGTTTCGCGTTCGCATATACTCCTTGTCCAAAACACTTAAGGTATCCTTGTGTCTTCCTATATTTTGTCTTTAAAATAACTTTTGTAAAACAGTGTGCGCGTATAGCTACCTAATCTGACAAAACAATGTCAAACTACTATTTGAAGTTCACATTCCTCATGTAACAAAAAAAAAAAAAAATTCTGCTGATGAAACATGAAACTTACTTTTTAAAGGCAACAATTTGGTATTAATAATACATGATGTTACTTATTTTTACAATGTGTAGCTTGCTCAGAAAAAAAAAGAAATAAAAGTTCAGTAAGTTCTTAGCTATTATACAGTGGCGGATCTAGAAAATTCGCCAAGCCGTAACGTTTTATAAAAAAAACCGTAACGAAATCGAAAAAAACGTCAAAATTTTCCAAAATTTACACTAATTTTACACTACCGCCGAAGCGCCAAGCCGTAGCGGGGGTTGCCCCTTCGTATAAGCTAGGTCCGCCCCTGCTATTATATATTCATACATTTATATCAGTGCTCCCTTTAGTACATAAAAGCCTAAGAGGATTATAAAGTTTTCGATATATTTTTTAAATATTTATTTTTCATTTGAATATATAACATAAGATTCTTATATAACATTATGTGTTATCTCCACTTTACATCTATATTGTAGATTAGCCGACTCATTATTTCACTACTAGAAAAGTGCCTTCTTTCTTACAGCCAAATTTTAGCAAATTTGTAGGAAATTTGTCTACCTCAATTTGCTACAAAATTTTGTCAAATATGCTTGTCGAAAATCAGGTTAGCTACAAAATTATCACAAAATTTCTCACAAATTTCCGACAAAAATCTATCGCCACAATGGTTGCCACAAAATACCTACAAACCGGATTTTTATGTTTTTCCTACAATTCTTCTACAATTATGCCTATTTTTGTATTTTATTTTATGATATTTTACTTTTAAAATTAATAACTAATGAGAAAAATTATCCGTAATTACTAATAATTATTTTTATTTTGCGACAAAATTCCTACAAAATTATAAAACTTTCTCTTAACAGTTTGCTACAAATTTCCTACAAATAAAAAATATATTTTTTAATGTTGCGACAAATTTCCTACAACTTTAAAAATGATTTTTTTAAGTTTTGTGACAAAATTCCTACAAACCAAAAGAAACAAAATTTAAAGGTTGCGACAAAATTCCTACAAACAAAAAAAAAAACAAAATTTAAAGGTTACGACAAAATTCCTACAAACAAAATTTAAAGATTACGATAAAATTCCTACAAACCAAAAAGAAATAAAATAACTTTTCTTTTGTAGGAAATCTGTAGTAAATGGTGTTAGTTTGCTACAAATTTTCGACAAATATGACATTTTATTTTTTAATTTTTTTAATTTTTCTAAATTTGACAAGTAACAAATAAAATAACTTTTTTTTGTAGGAAATATGTAGTAAATGGTGTTAGTTTGCTATAAATATTCGACAAATTTGACATTTTATTTTTAAAATTTTTTATTTTTCTAAAATTGATAAATAAAAAATGACTTTAACTTTTTTTGTAGGAAATTTGTGGTAAACGGTGTTAGTTTGCTACAAATTTTCGACAAATTTGACATTTTATTTTTAAAAATTATTTATTTTTCTAAAAATGATAAATAACAAATAAAATAACTTTTTTTTGTAAGAAATCTGTGGTAAATGGTGTTAGTTTGCTACAGATTTTTGACAAATTTGACATTTTATTTTAAATTATTTATTTTTCTAAAAATGAATAATTACAAATAAATTAAGTTTTTTTGTTGGAAATCCGTAGCAACTAATGTCAATTTGCTACGAATTTCCTACAAATAATTTTTTTAATTAAATTATTTACTTTTCAAAAATTAAGAAATGAAAAATAGATTAACTTTTTTTTTTGGCAAAAATATGTAGCAAACGGTATCAATTTGTTACAATTCCTGACAAATTTAAAAATTTATTTTTTTATTATTTATTTTGTTGTGGTTACAAGTTATATAAACTTTTAATTTATTTTGTCTGAATTTTGTCGAAAAGCTAATAAATGTTCATGAGGAAATTGCTACAAATGGTTGTTGTGTGGAAATTTTGTTGGAAAATTGTAAAAAAGTTTGGTTTTTTTTTTGTTTTCTTTTTTGTTCGAAAACTGTAGAAAACTTCTAACAAAATTTGAGTTGTGGGAAATTTGTGGGAAACTTTTGTAGGAAAATATGTAGTTTTCTAGTAGTGTTCCTGATACGTCCCACAAGTATAAGGGTGAAGAGAGTGGTTAAACACTTGAAAGTAGCAAACTTCAAAATCAATCAATCAGAAGGTGCCACGTCATTCTACCTAAAGAGTTTAAACTATGCTGAAAAGTGTTGGCAATGGTTAGACACTTAATGAATTGGTAAACTTTTTATATTTGGGTTTAAAAAAAGGTTTTTTATTTTAAATGGCATAGCAGCAGCAAACAACCACCTTCACCCCTTCACCGAGTCGACAAACCTTTACCGCCCACTTAAGTTTGCCGAGCGGCAAAACCCACCGGCGGCAGTGTTACCGCGAGGTGCCGAGTGGGTTTGCCGCCCACTCCCTTCACCCTAACAACCGATTTAAGTTGTACTAACATGTGATCATCCGAGCTAAGCTTGAACAACTATATCTTACTGAAACTTAACAACATATCAAGATACTTATGTCCATCTGGTTATCCGAGCTGAGCTTGAACAACTATCTTACTGAAGCTTAACAATGGATCAAGATGCTTATGTTAAATAAACAATTCTTTGTAGAGCACTTAATAATTTATTTCTAAAATATTTTACTAAAATTTAATTCAATATATTTTGTTTTCAAATTGAATTAAGGTAAGTTATAAATAGAGAGTATCTTCTAGCTTTCTCAAAAGCCAAATGAACGTGGACAATGTTCGGTTCATATTCATTAATGCCTCCCTCCGTCTTGTCATAATTTAAGTGAACTTGGACTCGATTCTTCTCATATACAATAAATCTTTCTAGTTGACTCAATTATAATAATTGAGATATTAAAGTTAAAAAATGTATGACAATAATTGAATTGAAGTAATAAATATTGACCAAATATTGCAACATCTTTATATATTAAAAACATACCTAGGGTTGTTTGCCAACTTCTGTGTCAGTAAATGCTGAATCAGTAAGAGGTCTGATTAAGAAAAAGACTCTAAACAAATAATCAATGGTAAAAGATTCACATATTATTATAAGCTAACAAAATACAATTAGCAATTATATAAGTTGTGCTTCTTCTAATGACTTCTTATACCAAACCCCAAATCCATTCCTCCCCTGTCACTTTCTAGTAAGATTCAAAACCTTCTATATAAAAAAGAATCAATACCTATATAATACATCTATTCACATAACATAAAGGCTAAAGCCATTTGAATACAAAAACATAACGATTTAGAAAATACCTTTGAATTGTGAATCGGAATGGAAAATTTGGAGCTCTTGAAATCTGGAATGCTTGAATCGTGAATTTGTGAGTTCAACTTAAATCATGAACTTCCTTTAAGCTTAAATCAGACAACACATGCTTATTCAGAGATGATCATTTCATGTATCAATTTAATTCCTGGTTTATCGATTTAAGAAGATAGATTTAGGGCTCAACTTCTATTACTTGGGTATCGATTTAGGGTTTATCAATTTCAAGAGAAATATGAGACAATCGAAGATGCGACCTTACCTGCCCTTTCATCGGATAGGCCACCGGTGGTCCACTGGAAACTCATCGGTATCTTTCTACACTAATCTCTAATTTGTCAAACCCTTTCTCTCTCTTTAATTTTTGCATCTACGTATATATCCATCTTCCATTTATCATAGGAGTAGGATGGATCTGAAAGAAAGTTGAAGATGATAAAGATACCTGGATGAGAGCTTTTGTGTTTGAGACAATTGAAGATGTATGAAATCGCCAGTCACCTATATGACAATTAGGGTTTTTAAATGATACGAATGAAAAGTGTGTTTGAGAAGCCGCGTGTGGGAGAATGAGAAAACAGAGGAAAAGAGTTTGGCGCTCAAGGTGAATTCTCTTGACTAATTATGAGGGTGTCCACATCAACCAAATGATTGGCCAAGAATAGGGACATGTGGCAAAATTGAATTCTTTTAGTATAATAGATAGATTGTTTTTACTCCGTCTTATGCTGAGGCTAGGGTGTTTTTATCATGACTAGTTTTGCAAGTAGGTTATGGGAGATGTATACCTGATTTGGTTTCTCCATTTTATGCACTAGTATTAAAAGTTTCGAAAGCGTTTGCCCGATATGCTTTTTTCATCAAGTAAACCGCGAATTGCCACCCTAGTTAAACCTTTGCAAGTATTATAATTTACATCAAGGGAATTTGGAACCGAAATTACATATATCTTTGACTAATTGACTTTGTTATTTTTATTTTAGTGTTTTTACTTGATTTAGGTTCATTTACTTTTATTCCACAACCTCTTACCTTTGTGATTGATTAAACAGCAATAAAAATTGATTATTAGAGTTACTTTCTTTATAGATTGATAGTTGGTTCTTACCTAAACTATATTACCCACATTATATAGATTTACTTTATTGTGTACATGTATTAAGTGTATTAGCCATTTTAATAAACCGAAAGCAACAATTTGTATTAAAAAGCCCTTCAAGAATATATATACACACCGACACACATTAACAATATATAAAAAGATTCAATTCAAACACATCATATTCATATATCCTATTGATGTAAATTTATTTCTTATGATAAGGGGAAAATATGTACCTTCAAAGTTGAAAAAGTATAATCCGATCCTTTTTAAAAAAGAAATTAAAGTTGAAAATATGATTTTAAAAAGAAATTAAAGTTGAAAATATGAGTATGATATATTTGAGTTAGCATCAAAGATGGAAAAGTATTAACTTTAAAGGCCTTATCAACTATTGTTCATTCACCTAGCTCTATTTCCGTGTTTTCTTTTACACAATTCCCCCAATACATTTCTTTATCTTTTTAGTACGATCTGTTATCAAGTTTCATTTAATGAAAGAAAAGAAAAAATATAAAAGGATGTTAGAAAAAATCGTGTTTAAGAGGTTTTCTTTTTATTTTTTCTTTTCTTTAAAAAGAAAAAAGAGAGAAATGAAAGGAAAATGTATATTTATCTCTTTCATTCAAATTGAAGAGATTTGAAAGTAAAATATTTTTAATACGTATAACATTTACATTTTTTTTCATTTCCTTCAAAATCGAGAGCACAATATTTTATTTTCATATTTTCTTTCAACTCCTTTTCTTTTCTTTGGTTTATCAAACTCGGGAACATGCGTTAAGCAATGGGCAGCCTTAGTGGAGAAATAGTGCCAGAATTCGTATGGCGGTAACAGATTGTAGAAATGGTGGCGACGATGATTGATGCCGAACTTGGCGCTTTTTGTGGATGGTTAGAAGTCGTGGTGAGTTTAGATTTAAAAATATACAATAAAAAAGATATGCATAATCATAAAAATAAAAAGATTGTTTTTGTATTAATATATATAAAGATGAAACCAATCAACCAAGTTATATATTAATAAGAGTATTTAACGTAATTGATATATTTTAGTGTACCATAAATTATTGCCATCAGAATCTTTAAAGCGATGTAAAAACTATTCCTATTATCGCACCTTGGTTCAAAAGTTTAATCAGGTAGTTTTATTAAAAAAATGAATCCTCTACAAAGTAATTAACTTTCTAGAAAAGAATATTTAATACAAAATAACACTCACGTTGAATTATTGTAGGGTAGGACCATACGACGGCTTGTGATGCATGGACTGTCTTTTGTAAACATGTTATATTTTATTTATCGTAGTTGGTAGAATAATTTTCAACCAAACTTTAGTTTAATCACTATTATTAATTAAAATTTGAAAAAAAAGGAGTTTCATCCCCCTATAAAAAGGTTTAAGGGGTTTCCTCAAAACACAACTCAAATCCACTCCTTTGGGGTAGAAATGGGAACCGATAGGAAGATGTCTTCAATGGCCACCCTTTTAGTCACTCTTGTAGTGGTTATAGTCTCAAGTTTGCCATCATTGACCACCGCTAACTACCCTTACTCATCTCCACCTCCTCCACCTAAGGAACACTACGTATACAAGTCACCACCACCTCCGCCACCTAAGAAATCTCCACCACCACCCAAGCATCCTTATGTTTACAAGTCGCCACCACCGCCTCCACCAAAGGAACACTATGTGTACAAGTCACCACCACCTCCTCCACCAAAGAAATCTCCACCACCACCACCTAAACATCATTACGTGTACAAGTCACCACCACCACCTCCACCTAAGGAACACTACGTGTACAAGTCACCACCACCTCCGCCACCTAAGAAATCTCCACCACCGCCACCTAAGCATCATTACGTATACAAATCACCACCTCCACCTCCACCTAAGGAACACTACGTGTACAAGTCACCACCACCACCTCCACCTAAGAAATCTCCACCACCGCCACCTAAACATCATTATGTTTACAAGTCACCACCACCCCTCCACCTAAGGAACACTACGTGTACAAGTCACCACCACCTCCTCCTCCTAAGAAATCTCCACCCCCACCACCTAAGCATCATTATGTTTACAAGTCACCACCACCGCCTCCACCTAAGGAACACTACGTGTACAAGTCACCACCACCACCTCCACCTAAGGAACACTACGTGTACAAGTCACCACCACCTCCGCCACCAAAGAAATCACCACCACCGCCACCTAAGCATCATTATGTTTACAAGTCACCACCACCTCCACCTAAGGAACACTACGTGTACAAGTCACCACCACCTCCTCCACCAAAGAAATCACCACCACCACCACCTAAACATCATTATGTATACAAATCACCACCACCTCACCTCACCTAAGGAACACTACGTGTACAAGTCACCCCCACCACCTCCACCTAAGAAATCTCCACCACCACCACCTAAACATCATTATGTTTACAAATCACCACCACCCCCTCCACCTAAGGAACACTATGTGTACAAGTCACCACCACCTCCTCCACCTAAGAAATCTCCACCCCCACCACCTAAGCATCATTATGTTTACAAGTCACCACCACCTCCACCAAAGGAACACTACGTCTACAAGTCCCCACCACCTCCTCCACCTAAGGAACACTACGTATACAAGTCACCACCACCACCTCCACCTAAGAAATCTCCTCCACCACCACCTAAACATCATTATGTTTATAAGTCACCACCACCACCGGTTTACAAGTCTCCTCCACCTCCTCCACCTAAGGAACACTATGTGTACAAATCTCCACCATCTCCACCACCGTCGGTTACAAAATACCCACCACCACATTACATCTACAGTTCCCCACCTCCTCCATACCACTAAGGGGTGACTGCACTGTTAAGGTAGGAAGATTATGCATGGAATATTCTTTAAATAATAATTATCTTAATTTTTATTTGTATTCTACTAATTTCTAATTTGCTATCATTTATTCCATTGCTGCAGGATTAAAGAAGTACTTGTTGAGTAGTAAAGATTATATACTCTGAACTTTAATCCAAGAGATGAAGAATAAACATGCACGACAAACAATGGTTCAATTTGAGCAGAAAGGGCTTGTATTTTTAATCATGTATTCAATAAGTATTTGTTTTATGTTTTTTTAAAATAAATTATAAAAAATAAGTAGCAAAAGCTTGTTTTTGTACTTCCTTTATCTTTTGTTTTGGCTTTCAAAATAAATAAAATACATAATTTATTAGTAGCATAGAATCGCAAAATGAGACCAAATTGAGCTCTTCAAATATAGTATCAGACATATGAACTCGACTCAAGTATATACTAGGGATTTAAGCTGTCCTGAGACAGAAAGACATTTTCGCTAAATAGATATAAAACGACCAAAGCTATTATAAATTACGTCATTATGATCATTTTTATAATCACAAATGATAAAATTACCGTGAAGATATCAATTAGTAAAATATACACACTCTTGGATTTTTTACTTTAGGATTTAAAAATGAAAATGAGATTTGATAAAGACAACCTAACAACTAATTTATTACTGATCAAGGAGAAATTTCATCAAACTTAAAAAGTAGAATATGCCTTTTATTTGGGATATCAAAGCTTTTCCATTCATTTTGAGGTGAATCGTTCATGAGTTATTAGAGATGACTCATTAAAAGTTTGAATCAAGCCAATTATTAGACCATGTGTAGTGGTGAAGGAAGATAATGCCCCACCCTGGGGTATTATCCGTCATGTAGTGGTCCAGTCAATAATGGAGCATTATGGGGCGTTTTTTTTAAATGGGTGTAGTGGTATAATGCCCAATCCAATGATTAACCAATTATTATTTTTTTGTTTTTTTAATTATACTAATGAAGAAATGGGTGTGTGGCATAATTGATAAAAAAATCCGGCGTTTAATTTGGAACGCCCCAACCCGATTTTTGAAGAAAAACGCCCATGGGGCGGTGGAGGGCATTATGAGGCGTTTTTTTGGTGAATATACACCAAAAACCCCACTATAGGTGGTCTTAAACAAGATCAAGTATGAGCAATTGATATACCGATTGCGATTAAATTCACAAGTCCATGATTGCAATTGAAAAAGTACCCTAGCTCCTTCACATTACATCTACAACTCCCCCCATGATGTTTAAAGTAAGTGATCTTGTTAGATAATATGATCTTTGTATTATATAATTAATTTGTATTATCATTATATAATTTTTTGGGTATGTTTATGTAAATATCTTATCCATATATAGATCCTGTAATATGATCTATTCAATGAAAAACAACTTTTGAGATTTTATACCGATCTCATGCATGAAACCTTGTAGAGTTCAATACATCTTTTTGACCCTTGGAGTTGTATATTTCTAATTTCCGTTTTGTCATCACTTTTCCATTCTTGCAGAGGATAAAGTAAATACAAGTTTTGGAGGACAAAGAATGGTCCAAAGTACATAGGCAGGAGTACTTGTATTTGATTCATGAAACCAATAAATTAATACTACGTTGTTTTTGTGCTTGTGTTTTATAGTGAAGAAATCAATACCAATGAGTTGTACTTGTATATATGCAGCCTTTCTTTTGGTTTGCTTTCACACGAAAGAGAATAATCCAGTTCCAAATATCTTGCAAAAGATGACTTAATTAATGAACACATAATTTCATGACAACAATTGAGCTGATCAAATATAAATCACGACGTTCGAATATCATTTGGATTGATGAAACAAATTATCAGAAATATATAAAATACAGTCTAAATAGGATTTCCTGACGAGTTCCTAAGAATTATTTAACTTTATGATGATATAATACTTTATTTATTTGTAAGTATGTATATATTTAGTCTTTATAGCTTGATAATTTTATAATGTAAAGCTGAAGGCAAGAAAATAAAAAGAAATCATTTTTAAAGAGATTTGATTTTATAACTAATGATAAGTATTTCAGTAGGTTCCGTTTTATAAAGAATTCAAAATTCGATAATTAAGTTTGAAAATTACAAGTTATGAGATAAATGTTGAAATTCATGATATAAACGTACAGTCAACAAAATGGGTTGGTGATCGAAGATTAAAATCAATTAGTGATTTATTGACGTTTTCTTACGCGCCTACCATACTTCCATCGATTCATGTATCTTTTCGCTACTTGTCCCCAAACTAAGAACCCCCAAAGCATCAACAATTTCCGACCCATTAGCTTGATCGGATGCATCTCAAAAGTAATCTCTAAGATCTGGGCTAACCGTCTTAAGGAGGTTATTGGCTCGGTAGTAAGTGATGTGCAAACTGCTTACATTGAAGGAAGAAGCATTCTTGAAGGTCCCCTCATAATTAATGAAGTAATATATTGGGCCAAAAAAAAAACAAACGAAAGGTCATGCTCTTTAAGGTAGACTTTGAAAAGGCTTTTGACTCGCTAAATTGTTTTTTTTTTGGATTCGACTCTTGCACAAATGGGATTTCCGGCACTATGGAGAAAATGGGTATTGGGTATTCTTTCTACAGCTAGAACCTCCATCTTGGTTAATGGTCACCGACCTTAGAATTCAATATCCAAAGGGGCGTCCGTCAAGGTGACCCACTATCTCCTCTTCTTTTCATTTTGGCTATGGAGGCTCTCCATGCTGCAATGGTTAGTGCGGTTGAATCGGGTATTCTAAAGGGTGTGAAAACTCGGGTACATGCCCGATTATCTCACATCTCCTATACGCAGACGACGTCCTGTTTGTGGGTGAGTGGTCTGAAGCAAACTTCCAAAACCTTGCCAGACTACTCAGATGTTTTCACTTCTCCACGGGCCTAAAAGTCAACTTTAGTAAAAGTCGCCTATATGGGGTTGGGGTGGGGAACATAGAACTTTCTCATATGGCTATGATAGTTGATTGCCAAACAGGTGCATTCCCGTTCACATACTTAGGTCTACCGGTCGGATCCAACATGGGTTTGGTGAAAAATTGGCAACCCGTCATTGAAAAATTTGAACAAAAATTATCTATCTGGAAAGCAAGGACTCTATCCTTTGGAGGTAGAGAAACACTTATAAAGGCGGTTCTCGGAAGTCTCCCCACTTACTATTTTCCTTGTTTAGTGCACCTTCACATGTCATTAAACACTTGGAGAAAATAAGGCGGAAATTTCTTTGGGGAGGTTGCGTGGATAAAGATAAAATTTCTTGGGTACCTTGGTATAAGGTTGTCGCTCCAAAAGACCAAGGCGGTCTGGGGATTGGAAGTCTTGCCTCGATAAACAAGGCATTAATGGTAAAATGGATGGTTAGATTCAAAAACGAAACATCGCATCTTTGGGTAAAAGTCATATCATCCTTGCACAATGGAGTTAGAGGACACTCTCCTATCCCCCTCAAAAGTACCATTTGTGGAGTCTGGAAAAATATAGTCAACATGGGGAGGACTTCGGATAATCAAGTGGAAGAACTACGTAACAGGCTGGAGCTAAAGCTGGGAAGTGGAAACAAAACACTTTTTTGGATCAACAAGTGAGTTGGTAGCATGCCTTTAAAAGACAGATTCCACGACCTGTTTGTTAAGGAAACTGATAAATACTGTTTAGTCAAACATAGATACAATATCATTCAAGGTAAGGCGTCATGGTGCTGGGGAAGTGACAATGAACTCAAGCAAGGCAATAACTGAATGATTGGGCTGAATGTGTGAATCTGCTGGAACAAGTAAACATCAGTTCAGAGGAGGATGTATGGCTGTGGAAGTCAGCCAACTCAATCGAGGCTTACAAGGTCTGCGATCTACGAAAAGAATTAGACAACATCCCTTCTATCCCAGAAACAAAGGCTCTGCAGTGGTTAAACTGGGTACCCAAGAAGATTAATTGCTTCCTTTGGCGGACTGTGTTGAACCGGATTCCCACTAGAGATGCGCTAGCAATAAGGAACATTTATTTTCCTCTACGGCTTGTGTCTTGTGTAATGCTGCTACGGAATCAGCCAACCATCTTCTGATCTCATGTGAATATGATAGTCTTGTATGGGTAGCGTTATCTCTATGGATGAAAGTTCAATGGCCGAGGTATCTTATAAGTGTTGCGGAACTTTTAGAGTTTGTAAACAACTTCCATATGTCTGATATAAAAAAGAAATCAGTTCATGCGATTCTTGCATCTACCTGCTGGATCCTATGGAGGGTACGGAATGACTTTATTTTTAATAACAAATCAACCCAGGTTTCAAGGGCGGTCAACGACATCAAGGCATTGTCATTCTTTGGGTAACCACAAGGGGCGGATTGTCAGAGCTAGTCTGGAAAGAATTGTGTGCTTTTAAGTTATAAACCTACTTTGTAATGTTCTGTTTCTTCTTGTATCTGTACGACATTTGAGCTTCTTGCTTGAGTGTCTTTTTTAATACATACCGTCTTTCAAAAAAAAAAATTGGCTTATTTTTCCCTTATCTTTTAGTACACATTAGTTGAGTTTGAATAGATTTTACCCAATATCCAAGGTTCTTTTTATTACACATTAGTTGAGTTTGAATAGATTTCACCTAAATATCCTTGAGGTTTTTGGCAGAGTCAACTTTAGTCCATGTAGAGACTTTTTGGATGTCAAAGTCCATGCTCTCTAAAAACCACTACGATTTGCGTCCCCAAACCCAACTCTGTTAGTTAAATTAACTGAAAAGAGCATTTTTCCCCTTATCCTCAATATGAAAGTATTGTTTCCCCTTATTATTATTAATTTAAAAATCATACACCACTCACTCACTGAATCACCATCGATACCATCCTCATCCCCGTCAACAAAATCAATGGCTTCTCATCGGAAGCCCTAGGTCACCGGAACTCCCAACCACCGCCACATTACCGTTGTTTCTTACTGCTGCAACACCTAAAATTTGCTGATCATTCCCGTCGTTGAAGGAGGTGGTCGGCCGGAGAAAATTAAAAACCCGATTTTTTACAACTTGTTAACACAGGCTCGGCCGGAATATCTTGAATACCATTTTGTTGCCTCTTTGAAGGAGGTGGCTGGCCGGAGAAACTTATCATACCCTACGCACAAATCTGAATCGAACACAAGACTACTCCTGTAACTTCAATTATTTAATGTTCTTGAAGATGGTTTTGCGGAGAATGATATAAAGGAAAGACATTAATGATTTTAATGGAATTTTAATCAGTGAAAGAACCTGAACAGGTGAGGAGGAGGTGTGGTTGATGACACTGATTCGGTGGTGGTGGTGAGTTCGGTGGATTCCGATGGTGGTTGTGAGGGTTTAGAGTGGTGGTGGTGGGGGACTCATACCCCAAGGACACGAGGTCTTTTTAATGGTGAAAATACTATTTTGCCCCTACAGTATATTCCGTGACCCACTTAATGGTAAATTCTAACGAAACCAAACCTTAGGGACTAAGAGTGTAGCGCTTTTTCAGAGTATAGAGACTCAGATATCCAAAAATTCCCTACGGGGACTCAAGTTGACTCCGCTCGAAAACCTTATAAACGCAAATTGTATTTTACTCTAAAAATTAATCACCGACTCAATTTTAACAACAAATATAGAGATAAATGATATAGATTATTTTGTAAGCTTCTCACGAGAAACACTTTGTATTTTATCCGAATTCATTGTATAAATGTTTGGGTTTAAAATCAAAATACATGTTTCATTTAAGTGATGCATGCGTGTTACTGAAACTAGAGAACACAAGATTAACTCCCAAGCATCAAGAGTTTCAAAATAAATCTTTATCAATAGTTGGAAGCACTTTTTATACATTGAAAAGGTAAAATTCTTTAGCATCTACACAAACTATGACAAGTAGTTTCTCTAGTACTAACAACCTCCTGCAGTTGCTTTGCCCGGGAATTAAGGCATTGCCTATACTAACAACCTCCTGTTGTTGAGTTTCTTGTTGTAAGACATCTTGCAAAGTCACTATCTGAAAAACCAACCAACTCAGGTTATCATTAGTTAGATACAAGATTCCTAAGGATAAAAATCCCTTTAGATATCCTAATATCTTTTTCACAACAGTTAAGTGAGATTCTCTAGGAGAAGCTTGATATCTGGCAGATACACATGTGGCAAACATGATATTTGGTCTTGATGCAGTGAGGTACATCAAAGACCCTGTTATACATCTATACAAAGTTTGATCAACAGGTTTCCTATTTGGATCTGAGTTAAGTGATTTGGTTGTGTACATTGGTATGGTGCATGTTTACAATTTCTAGATCAAATTTATTAAAAATAGTTTTCACATATTTAGTCTGATGAAGAAAAGTTCCTCTTTCAAGTTGCTTAACTTGTAAACCAAGAAATCATTAAATTCTCCCATTAGACTTATTTCAAATTTAGATGTCATCAATTTCTGAAAAGCTTCACATAGTTTTGAATTGGTTAATTCATAGATTATGTCATCAACATATGTCTGAGCAATTATCAAATCTTTTCCCTCCCATTTTAGAGACAGATTTTTTCAGTTGTACCCCTTTTAAATTTATTTGTAGTAAAAATGATGAAAGAGTTTCATACCATGCTTTTGGAGCCTACATGAGACCATACAAAGCTTTGTCAAGCTTATAGACAAGATTGGGATATTGAGCATCTTCAAAACCAGGAGGTTGGCAGACAATGACTTCTTAATTTATTTTCCCATAAAGAAAGGCACATTTGATGTCCATTTGATACACCTTCATCTAATGTGTGATAGCAAATGCTAAGAACAGTCTAAAGGCTTCCAATCTTGCCACGGGAGAAAAAGTCTCATCATAGTCAATCCATTCCTCTTGTCTAAAGCCTTGAACCACAAGTCTTGCTTTGTTTTTACCATTATACACCTTTCATCAGTTTTGTTTTTAAACACCCATTTGGTTCCAACGGGATATTTTCCTTCAGGCAGTGGTACAAGTTGCCAATATTTTTGTCTTTTGAAATGAAGTAATTCTTGCTGCATTACTTCCACTCATTGTTGTCTTTCAAGGCATCTTGATATTTCAGAGGTTCTGCCATAGATAGAAACCCAACAAATAAGCATATGTTTGATGTTTGGCTTCTTGTATGAGCACCTTTGCTCATGTCACCAATGATTTGTTCCATGGGATGAAATTTCAACAAAGGATGTCCTCCAACATATGGAAAAATATATGTGATATTATTTGAAGAGCTAGGTTCTGATTGGTTATTTGAGCAGGTGAATCATGAGAATTAGAATATTGAGGTGGTGAAAGACTTAGGCCAAGAGGTTCAATAAAAGAAGTATCTGTTTCTTTTGTAACCTCAGTTGCTTGTGTTCTAGAACAGTTGAAAGGAATGTTTTTATTTGAATCTTCAACAAGTGCTGGAACCATTGTACCAAAGTCAAAGCCGACTTCAACACTTTTGTCTTAACTATTTACTAAGGACAGTGGTTGTATAAAAACACCATTTCTATAGTCCTCGTGTGTAGCACCAACAGTTTGATTTATACTGGAAACTACTAGTTCACTTCTTGGTTCGTACTTTAGAATCTCAAGATCAAATAACCTAGTTGGATTAGTAGTTATTTTAATTGAGGGTATTTCATTGAACTTCACTTTTAAGGTTTCTTCAATAACTTTTGTTCTAGAATTGAACACTCTATAAGCCTTAGCAGTTAAGGAATATCTAATAAAGTACCCACAATCTACCTTAGCTACAAACTTTGATATGGCGTCTTTCAAATTCAGAATGAAACAAGGATAACCAAAGACTTTGAATGATAATATTAATGGTTTGATTTTGAACAATACTTCATATGCATTCTTTTGATGTCTTTAATTGATTCAAACCCTGTTTTGTACATATCCTATAGTATTCACTGCTTCTGCCCAAAAGGAAAGTGCCATACCAGAATTAACTAACATAGATTTTGTAGCCTTAATGAGAGTTTTGTTCTTTCTTTCCACCACATCATTATGTTTAGGTGACCTAGGCACACTATATTATCTCACAATCCCTTTGGATGCACAAAATGAGTTAGGTGGGTAGTTTCTAAATTCTGTTCCATTGTCACTTATGAGCATTTTAACAGACAAATCATGCTGTTTTTTCTACCATATAAATTAAATTCTATATGATTTTAGCTATTTCATCTTTGGAATGTAAGAAACAAGTCCAAGTAATCTTGAGTTGTCATCATCTATGACTAAACAATACCTTTTCTTGGCTAGACTAATTATCTTGACAGGGCCAAACAAATCAAGATGAAGCATATGAAGACATCCCCTAGTTTTAGATTCTATAATGGACTTGTAAGAGACTTTATGTTGTTTTCCCTTGAGACAAAAGGTACAACGCTGATCACCTTTAAATTCTTTATTAGGAAGTGTAACACCCCAACCGATGGCGGAAACATCGGGATGAGACGAAAACGAGATTGCTCATTGCTCACAACATTATTAAGTGACAATAATTAATTAAACCATATTTCATTTCATAAGAATTGTCAAATACATCAATGTAACAAAACAAAGAACAATCTAACATTTGCAAAGTCATAACGAAATTGATACGTCTGCATTAAACCTAACGTCTAATTTGTGTGTATCTAGTCCTTGCTATATTGTTTTCATAGTGCCATCTCCTTCAACCTGTAACATGTTTTAAAATAAAGTCAATGCAAAAGCAAAGGCGAGTACACAAGTTTAAGCATAGCATACGTATACGAATAAAGTTTTAACAATCCTCATGGCAACTAAATCTATACAAGAGCAATATCAAGGCATGCAATGCTAATAATCAAACCCGTAACGCAATCACGATGTTTTAACATGACCTCACGTGTAAATCGATGGAGGTGGATGCGTGAATTCCTATAGCGCTAAGCATGTCAAACAAAGGCTAAAAATAGTTAATGACTAAAGCATAGCACAACGTTTATCCCTAGACAAGCAACAAGTATACGATTCAAGTAGTCATGTGTATAGGATTGTTTGTGCGTTTCATAAAGTTTAAGTGTTTGTGATTTTTGTATATGGAAACATGTTACACCCAAAAAGTGATAAAAACAAATGTGGGTCGAGTGTACTCACAAAATTTGCTAAGTCTTCTTTGGAAATTCCACGACGAGTTGATGAGTGGGAGAAAGGGGACATCGAGGTCACCTTAAACATGGCAAACGAATGTACATGAATAATAGAAGTTACGACGAAGGATTCGAATTGGAGTTGAAAGTACGTATATAGTTAACATCGTTTAAGAAAGGAATTTCTAAATTAAATTCATCAAAAGGGTTGTAGGAGTGTTGTCAAATAATTAATATATATATTTGACGAAAAGCATATTGGGTATATATATATTTATATTCCAACGAATTGTATGAGATATATATGTATATTGTCGAATGGTGTACAAATATATTTGTCGAAAGTAAAATAAATATGTTTTGTCGAAAGTAAAATAAATAAGTTATATTTGTCGAGAGATATGATAAATATATCTATATTTTGTCGATGAATATAATAAGTAAACATGTTTTGTCAAAAGTTTAGTAAATAAGTATGTTTGTCGAGAATTGTAATAAATAAATTTATATTTTGTCGATGAATATAATAAGTAAATATGCTTTGTCAAAAGTATAGTAAATAAGTATATTAGTCGAGAATTGTAATAAATAGATTTATGCTCTTGTCGAAAAGCATAATAAAGAAAGTAAGTATATTTTTGTCGACAAAAAAAACTAATATCGATAAATATATTCCGTCGAATAGTTCAAATAATAAATATGTTTTATCGAATAGTTTAATAAATATATCTTGTCGAATAGTTTAATAAATATATTACTTGTAGAAAATCGGGCAGAGTTTCCTCTTGTTTTTGGACGATCCCGACACACAAGTGTCGATTTATTTGTCAAAACGCAATAATTACGAAACAATATATATATTTATGTCTACAAATTTTATAAGGTTCGGTTACGTGATTATAACACTAATTAAATACAAAACAATATAAATAATAACATAAAAATTTGCGGCGTTTAAAAGTATACCGTGACGTGTTTTGATTGGGTTGACTAAAGCATTGACTGAACTTGGCCCCGAATACCGAACCGAACATCGAATCTGACTGGTTTGACTGGCGTTGACTGTTTGACCAGGTTTGACTTTCGTTGACCAAGTTTGACTTTTGTTGACCAAGTTGACCAGGTTTGACCGAACGCCAAACTGAAACGAGACCCGAATCGATTGAACCAAATCTGTCTGTTGACTGATGTTGACCAGCTTGACCGGGTTTGACCCGGTGTTACCGAGTAAACTCGGACAACTGAGTCGTACCGAGCCGAGTCGCCAAACTTGGCTAAACCCGAAACGCTTGAGCTCGAACCCGAACCCTAATCAAGCCTGAACCGAGTTGACACTGAAACTGAAACTGAAACAGAATTACATACTCGAACCGAATACTGAACCGAGAAATCGAAACCTGAACTGAGACTAACCTTTACCGAACCGAGATTGGAATTGTTGAACATGAAATCTGACCCGAACAGGAACTTGAACCGAAGCGTTGAAGCTCGTCGGAAGGAGATCCGGACTGCCGCCGCTTACGAGGGCGCTGTCGTCGACCCGCCGTCGCTCCCTTGTCGCTGCGGCTTGCTGCTGCTTCGCTGGCTGCCGATGTCGCGCCGCTGGAGGTGACGGCTGCTGCCGCCTTTGATCGAAATCCCTCGGAGCCGTCATAGCCGCGCCACCACCACCACCTACCTTCTCTCTATCTCGCCTCTCTCTCCTCACAGCTCTCTCTCTCTCTGTCTGTAAGTATAAAAGCGGGTGTGTGTGTGTCGGGTTTAAGAGGTCGCAGGGAGGTATGAGTGTGAGAGGTGTTACCGGAGAAGAAGGGCGCCGCCAGAGACGGCGCCGGTCGCCGAAAAAATGCCGAGAAAGGGGGGGGTGGCGGCTGGTGTTGAGGGGGTTGAAGGAAACTTGCGGCTGAAGAGGTGAAGGGGTTTTATTTATTTGAAATTAGGTTTAGGGTTTAGTTAGGTTTAGGTGGTGTGTTGGGCCAAGGCCTGTTAACCCGATCTAACGTTTTTGAGTGGCCCGAACGTACCGACGAGATCCGATTTCAAGTACAAGTTTTATAAAACGTCGAATTTATTTTGTTTATTATTATTATTATTATCTAGAAAATAATAAAAATACGAGGCGTTACAGGAAGTCCTCTTACAAGACCTTGTTTGACTACATCATTGAGTGTCTGTAAGTTGATATGACTTAACCTCCTATGCTACAGTTTAGTCTCTTTGGCATGCCTGAGAGAATAAACACACACATTGTGGCATGGGGTTATCTTTTAGCGTATCGACTGCAGACACATTTCCAGTTATGTTGGCCACAAGTTGTGCATCATTTGCAATAAGACTCTCAATCCTTTCACAAGTTCTGGCCAACAATTTTCAAGAGTTTTTAGTGAAAAATGTGTCATACCCTTTATCACACATTTGTGATACACTTAGAAGATTAAACTTCAAGTTATCAACAAGGTTGACATTTGAGCTTCCCAGCGTTCACTTCACCAAACCCTAGGATTTTACTTAAGAGTCATTTCGAAATGATATAACTGTCCTCCGTGAGCTCTAAATGAGAGAGAAGGTTCTTACAACAGTCACGTGTCTTGAACCTCCATTGTCAACATACCACAGGCTATCAAAATGAGAGAATCCATTTTTGATTATCTCATTTGTAAAGACTAATGCCACATTTGCAAACATGGTCTCTGGAGGCTTATTAGCAGTTCTGCTTGGTAACTTATAAATGAGTTTTTCTTTTAAACATAATTCCTCAAGTGAACAATTTGCTCACCAATGGTAGCATGTTGCTTGATATATGTAGCAAACTTGGCAAGGTTGCTGTCTTGAGTATCATCAGACATACTTCTCAAGTATACAAAGTTTAGGGTGAAGAAGCTTTGATGTCTTGAGTCTGGTGCAGGGCAACTAACAATTAGGGAAATTGTTGGTGCTTGTGTCCGTGATGCAGTTTGTGAAGGTGTGGAAGTAGGTATAGGTACTTGTGACATTGAGGCACGAGTATATTTATTTTGAACAGGTGTGTGAACGTACTGAGTAAGCACTAGCATAGAGGTATGAACAAAATGAGTTTTAGTTTGAGTGTTTAGGTACATGGCATTTTGGGAAGAATATTTATGTGGATTCTGTGAGTTAAATTGATTTGTTAAGCTTGGATAGGTTACACAGGGTGGAGAGTTTTGAGTAGTATTTCTACATTCTCTAGCAAATTCCCTAGTTAGTGACATGTATGACACTTGACCTTGGATTTATCCTTTTCAAATTTACCCCTACCATCTAAACTATGAAAATTCCTACCAGTTTTGTTATAAACTTAGTTAGACTTGATACTTAGTAGGGCAAGCTGGTCTAGGGGATCAAATTCCGCTTGATGATTTGGGTCCAGAGGTTGTTGATCATACATCATAAGAGTAAGGTTCTAGTTTCCAACAAATGATGAGTTGATTTGAGAATTAAATTCAGAATTATGTTAACAAATGATTCTAACTCTGGTCACTTATATTGTTGGTTGATGATGATCTATCATGACTCATTAAATATGTGTTACCAAAGGTGTAATCATCAACTAAGTTCCCTAATGACACTAACTTCTGTTTTTCATCAAGCTCTCTCTCATAAGTGAGAAGTACTTTAGCATGGAGTTGTGTCAGAGTCATTTCCTTGAATCCAACTAGAAGTTCTCAAGACAATTGCAATTGTATTCCACTTATCAGGAAGAAATCTAAAAATCTGTGACCTAGAGCAACATTTGTATAAGTTGTTAAGCAAGCGTTAGCTCACGGATTAAGCAATTAAATTGCTCAAACTGTTGAGTCAGAGATTCTCCCTTGAAATGAGTGAATGTCTTATACTGTTGGTTCAAAATTTCCTTGTTGTTCTGATGGATCTCATTTGTATCTCCAAATTATTCATTTAAAGCATCCCACAATTCCTTGGCATTCTCATAGTGGAGCAATCCAACATAGATTTTATTAGGTAAGGCCATGGTCAGTATCCCAAATGTCTTAGCATCGATCCGGTATGGTGAAAATCATGATTGATTGACATCCACTCTGAATTATATTGAGTTTTTCTTAGAAAACAGAGTGCCGGAACAGACTTGTTGTTCTGATCGTCTGATTCTTCTAACATCATGGTCCTTTATATTAGAATATCAATTTGAGCCTTGGTTTATCTTCTGAATTAGCCATTAAGTCAATACTGTGATCCATGGGTCTGATACCAATTGTTGGATCTAAGAATGTGTGCTTGTGTGTTTTTTGATAGAAACAGTTTAAGAATTCAAAAGATCACTAATACAAGTTAATAATTAGCACATCAGTCAAAGCATAAATTGGATTTGTAAGGAATGAATTTCAAATGATTTCTTTATTATTTATTTCCGCAATATATATAATATAATTGTCACTCCCCATCACTAGGTGCACTTTCTCTCTTATTTTAGCCTTTCTCTCTCTAGGTTCTATGATATGAGATATTCAACCAAAGAGTTAACGAATTACATCAGTGTACTGTTCTACTTATAGGAGGAGAGAACTGCTGGTGACGTCACCATGAAAGCGACCCAAAAACAACCTAATAAATGTGTAACTACCAGAGTTGTAAGCTAAAACAATTGAAAACCTAAACAACTAGAAATACAAATGAAAACAACTGGGAAACCAAACTACTTGAAGAGTCTTATATTTTTGGTTTTCAACACTTTAGTCTTCAGCTGACTGGTACATGTCTTTGGCGTTGACTCGTTTACCAGCTCTTTCGGATTTCAGTACTTTGACTTGGTCTTTTAGCTGTTTGATCCCAAAAGTTCTTTTCTTGGTGGTTGTTTCTGAAGTGTTCAAGGGGGAACTACTGGAACTTTGAAGATTGCAGAATCTTATTTCACAGGTCTAGAAAGATGGTTCCTTTGAATTTTGGCTTTCATCATTGGTAGGTCTTATATAAATTAACACATATAGTGTTAATATATTTACACAACATACTATATTTTTTTTAGTTATTTATGCTATTGCCACTATTTCGTTTTATTATGTTTTCTCACAACACATTAATAACGCGACATGCAACCTATGTCCACCAGGTCAGCTAGGGTTCTCGTATTTTTCTGTGGCCCACCCCTCGACTATATGCTTTAAAAGGAATCACAAAAATTGTTCTATTTCCAAACTCCGATTGTTCCGGGAGCTCGCCAATTAGTTAACCATAGACATTTTAGTCACTTTACCTTCAACAACATCTTATATACTTTATTCTTAATCCAAAATGGTTAGAGAGAGCAAAGGTTCATTTTTAAGGGTACTTCCGGGATAATATAATATATCAAGAAAATGTCAAGTAGAAAATGACCAACAAAACAAGTTGTACTTTAATATATTCACAAGTTTTATAAATCAACCTTTGTAGAAAATAGATCTAAGGATTATTAAATCATTGAAGAATTTGAAGCTAAATATGTCTTGTCACATACAAAAGCCATCAACTCTATAAGCAAACAAGTTGAAGATTCTATCCCACATTTATGTTCTTTTCGTCTTTAACAAAAGGTTGCAAACGTTCGTCTAACAAGCTATGTATTTTTCTTTATAACATTTATGTACTGTTTCATCTTTCTAATTTTAGCGTTATCATCATGCTCATCGGTTTACTCTAAATAGTAATAAAAATAATTAAATTCAAACGGTATTCTATGATTATTACGAAATCTAAATGTGGGATAATTTGTTTGAGATTTGTGAAAACAACACCTATTTATATTTTTGAATTTGCATTACCTTTTTTATTAAGTCCTTGTAATTATATTTTTTAACATCAGTTATTTACATTTATATAAATTAAGTGATTTTCGATATAACAATTGACCTCAATGATCATAATCACAAAACCCCTAATATTTGGTTACAATTGAAACCATAATTCGACCTGAATAAAACACACAATAAAGCTTAATTTTATCCAGCTTCACTAAATTTCGAACTAAAAAGACTAATAAGAAAATTAAATAATTCAATGTACCAGATCACCTTAATCGTTAATTAAACTTCTCACATGAAGAGACACATATATACTTTGCATATTTAAATTCCGAATCCAAATCCTCCGTTAACATCCGAATACTCATACACCTTCATTTACCCCATGTAGGGTAACCTCGGTGTTCCATTCTCCAACTTCCACCTCAAACGATTCGCGGGAATCTTCTTAGGAAGCTTTGCAAAGCCGTTAGTATACTCAAACCTATTCTCCGTTTATACACTTTGGGTGCAACATGTTTTACTATACAAATTACGATTCACATTTAAACTTTTTATAATCACACTCTATCCATTTAAACATGATACTTGTATTATTCTTGTTATCACATGCTATGTATTCTTGTGGTTTATACACTTTGGGTGCAACATGTTTTACTATACAAATTACGATTCACATTTAAACTTTTTATAATCACACTCTATCCATTCAAACATGATACTTGTATTATACTTGTATTCATATGCTCATTAACTTTGCTAGCCTCTTTTGACAATTATAGCGCTATAGGATTAACGCATCGCTTGTATTCTTGTGGTTTTGTTAAGTAAACTATTTTACACATTGTCATCTCGGTGACAATGGTAAACACGATTGCGTTACACTTTGGTTTGACATATAGTTAAACATGTTAGTATGATAGTAACATAATTATGCAAATTGTCATGTTGGATATGAGACAACTTATTTCACTATTATGTTGTGTAATAAAACTTGTATGCTCACCAATCCTTTTGTGTTGAACTATACTTTTAAACATGTTGTAGGTTAATGATATTGACTATGACTAAATCTAGTAGGGACGACACTAGAAACGCATTTAGAAATATTATATTCTCCCTAAACTAATAGAATGATATAGGAAAAATAATCCCACACCTGTACTGAGGGCAACTTAGATAAACCAGATTCCTGCCCGAGTTCACTATGTAAACCACAACCAGGATTTAGAAAATCAACTTTCAATTTTGACATTCTTTGTTAACCAAATATGTACCTTTGATGCAGACACAATATTTGGCATAATATTAGTGTTTTTCATGTAAGTTAGACTAGGGTTCATGTATGGCTCATCCTCAAAGACATCAAGACCTACTGCCCAATTTAATAGAAGATACATATGTTTCCTGTTTCATGCAGATATCAGTATGGTTCAACTTTCCATACCATTGAATAGCAAAAATAACTGGTTTATCAGCTTAGGGTCATTTAAATTTACTCCAGAAGCTTTCTTTTGAAAATTACCCCGCCTTTCTTTATTACAGGCTCGTGTTTGAAAGCACAAAACTACAAAAAAAAACGAATTCATCCTTAGTCCTTAGCTAGCAAGCATGCCAAGACTATAAGTTGATACAAAAATTGAAATGATTGATAATTTAATGGATAAAAATAATAAAGAGCATGTACCTATCTACACATGCAGCAATATAGAGAGGATATACAATTTCAGCCGGCAGCTCCATGACATCTACAACATTCAAAAGATGAAGCGAAGAAAAACATCAACAAGAAAGCACATCGATTAAACCATCTATTGAACAAACCAAGATTATTGCTAAAACACTTCTATGAATGGTTGTAAAAGTCCCGCCTAGGCTCCGAGTACTCCTCGAGTAGTCGCTATAAGGAAGGCTGCCGAGACCCGAGTACTGTTTGCCTAGGCCGAGTAGTTCCGAAGTACTCTTAAATCCGACTAGGGAGTGCTGGGCGACTTTTGCGACCATGCTCCTATGGATTCACCTTTCTTATTCGAAGGATGTCATGATTCAATGGTGTTTTTCCTGTGACACGATTGCTTTGATAAACTAAAAGCCATGGTGGAGATTCCCACCCCTGAAATTTGTGGCAACTTGTTAGGTTTCATGAATAAAATGATGATTACATTCGATAAGAGAAAATGTTTTGAAGCAAACTTGATCCAAACCTAGCAGATGGTGGCTGATACAAAAGCATACGAAGACAAAATTCAGCAAACATCTCCATGTCTTGAACTTCGTTTAAGAGTTGATACTTTGCAGCAATTTCGTCACTAGTTTTCCTTGAGTGACATTCACCAATCACCTATGACCAATGACAAGGTTGTAAGCCGGTAATAGAAATGGAAATATGATAGCTAGTAATTACATAACTTAAGTTAAAAAAAAAGTAAAGAGTAGAGTCTAATCCAATGTCATTTTACATGTTTGTCTTCTTAATTCTATGTGTTTTAATATGGCATTACTTGTTTGTTTTTGTGTAAATATTTGTGGTCAATACAACATACATAGAATTAAGACATGAATATAGAAACAAATGTGAGTATTGTATACACAAAAAATAAGAAACAAAAGGTCTATAAGTAGTTGAACCCCATATACCAAAGAAAAACGATTAGCAGGCACACGTGATATGCAAATGGCGACTAACAAATAACGGAAGAGTGCATCGAAAAAATGCTTACGAAATAGAGGTAAAGCATACATTTAAAACCATTCCCAAAACTATATGTTGGTGTTGAGAAGGAAGCTTTGAGTCGTTAGCCACGGATCCTTTACTGCAGTTTATAAGGAACACTTCCTGTATGTTCAAATTACATCAATTAAGTCATATTCATAGAAAAACAACCCAAGAAAAATCGGGCTTGCAGACATGGGTATGATTACTTGAGAGTTGTTGTTTGTTTATGCATTTAATTCATGTATCATTCCTTATGTTTTGAGCCTTGAAACAATTGAAATGAGACCCGTGTAATGGACAATCTCATTATCTTCTTACTTAAACCCAACCCGTAAACGCATGTGGCACTAATGAAATCGACTTAACTAACTTAGGATTCTGATCCATCATATCACATTCTTTCAAAATCATTTTTAACCCTACAACGTCTTAAAATTAAGAGGGAAATCACATTTCTACCCATATGAAATGGCTTGGTCTCTTTTGTATATCTTGCTTCAAACTTGTATGCATGATAAAATTACAATCTAGTCCGACTAAAATGTTTTATATAGAAATATAGATAATAAAGATTTCAATAACTTTACACATGTAATATTCAAATTCATATCATTTTTGTTTTTGTTGGAAGAAAACAGCATACAACTTGGGTCTTTCTAATTATATTGAACGTGTATCAATAATTTATGAAAGTTTTTAAAGATAAATGTCTAAGAAATATTAATGAATCAATTCAATATATATCAATGTTAGCCCTTTCAATACATCACAAAAGTATTACAAAGTTATTTCCCGAATAGTCCAATAATCTGACTAATGCATAACATAACTACAAACTCATATAAGTTATATCCCGAATAGTATGGGAAAAATTTACTAAACACATCATAATAGTTTTCAACGATCTTAGTTTTGATGAAAAATGAAAGACTAACCGACAGAAATTCGATCAAATGGCAATAAAATTATAAAGAAATATACTATTTAACCATTATAAATTAATAACCTTGTAATGTAACAGGGGTGTGCACGGTTCGGTTATTAGCATTATCCGTAACCGTACCGAAGTCATCGGTTAATCGGTTCGGTTAATTCGGTTAATTTGTCGGTTTTCGGTTCGGTTCGGTTAATTTTCGGTTAATAACCAATTCAAACAAGGGCTAAATTTTTTGCTTAGAAATACATGTAATGAAGGTATAAATACTTGAAATGGATGTATAAATACATGAAATGGATGTATAAATAAATGAAATTGAGGTATAAAT
Source organism: Scalesia atractyloides (assembly GCA_947069175.1). NCBI lineage: Eukaryota > Viridiplantae > Streptophyta > Magnoliopsida > Asterales > Asteraceae > Scalesia > Scalesia atractyloides. Next base: position 85,374,105 of record CAMTDV010000025.1, read on the forward strand.
ACATGAAATAGATGTTTAAGTACATGAAATGAAAGTATAAATAAATGAAATGAAGGTATAAATAAATGAAATGGAGGTATTATTACATGAAATGAAAGTATAAAACATGAAATATATGAAATGGAGGTATACATTCTATAAATAAAAAAAAATGGTTTGGTTCGGTTCGGTTAATTTTGGTTAACCGATGGTAAAAAATTACCCGTTAACCGACTTTCGGTTAATTCGTTTCGGTTAATTTCGGTTCGGTTTTGTCGGTTTTTGGTTCTGTTTGGTTAACGGTTCGGTTATTACACACCCCAACATCGTAATGTGATGGATAAAGTAGTTGTACTCTATGCTTAGAGAGATTTTAAAAAATATTGAGATAATTACACTTTTAACCTACAACTATTTTGGTTTTTCACTTTTAACCCCAAATCTTTGTATCTTTGTCAATTTAACCTCATAACTTTTTTACTTTCAACTTTGGTACCCTATACTCTTCATATTTCGCAAAAATTCCGTTTTACGTTTTATTCTAAATTTTGCTAGTTAACACAACGCAACGTTCATGTGTGGTTCAACGTTTTTACGTTTTGTTTTACGATTCGTTCTAAATTTTGCGAGTTAACATTACGCAACGTGCGTGTGTGGTTAAATGTTTTTATGGTCGTCTATTTTCCCCGTTTGATAGGTTTATCGTGGCGCACGGATCCTAAATCGACTTAGTTAGTATTTTCTATGTTTTATGTTTTGGTCTAATTTATCCGCATTAACATGTCGCAACTTCAGTGTTGGTGGTAATTGGCAGTGCTGTGGCCCTGGTGCTATTTGTTACGGTTTTACGTCTCCACCGCCACGTGGGGATGAATACTAGCTATTTATTAATTAAGTGTTTATAGAGATGTACGATTATTTTTTTATTCAAGCTTTTTGAACTTTTAACTTTATCACTGGAGTTTACGTTGAATGATCGATGCATGCATGCAATATTGAAATTAGGTCCGGCAAGAAGACAAACTCGGCGGCTGGAGAAACAGAAGGTTTGGTTGAGCCCATTGGAATTAATTCGTGGTTACCCCACATTAAAGATTTTATTACTGCTTATATTATATATAACGACTGACTAAGTTATAACCCATGAATACTCACAGATTGAAAATCTTTTTATGTAAAATTCATACACTTATATTAATAAAGACGAACTGCATGATTAATAAGAATAATTTATGGAAAAGATCTTGTTGTCATATTAGTGTTGTAGATTGAGTTGGTTTACAAAACCGAATTTTAGGTGAGTATCACTGTTAGAATCCTGTAACAATTATAACTACTTATGAGTTATATAACAATATCTTTCTTCTTTTTCCTTATTGTAATGTTCAAAATCTCGTAATAATAATTGTTTAATTTCATATTCATTGAAAGTATAGTAAAATAATGAGCTTTATTTTAAGGATATATATATCTATACGACAAATATTATAGTTATAGAATATGAGTTTCCGTCATTACTAATAAACTAATAAAGTTTTTTCTAATAAAATTATGAAGTTATATTAATGGTCATACATTATATCCAATCTAGCTATTTCTAAATTAACCTAACCATTACTAATAAACTAACAAAATTATGAAGTTATACTAGTGGTCATATATTATATCCAATCTAGCTATTTCTAAATTAACCTAACAAAACGTTTTTATGAAGTAATTATAAATAAATCATTAAAAGTACTAAAAGATTCTGCAAAAATCTTTGAAAAACAAAACCTTCTTCGTATCAAAATGTTTATTTGAAAAAAAAATGTATTTGTGGTCCAAAAATATCAAGTTAACTACCATCATACTTCAAAATAATAATTGTCTTCACCTCTAAATATATACTTTCTAGGCGGACAAATTAATCTCACATGTTCGATCTGAAAATATTATATCTACATAAAAAAATACATTAACACATAAAGATGGTAATACGAGAATTAGGAAGCACGATACAATAACTAGTAGGGAACCCGCGTGTTGCAAAGGAATGGAGAATACACACATACATAAAAGCACCCACACTTTTAAAGACTATAGGGGATAGTTAAATGATATCATGCTAGTTCTATATATATTCTGGCACAGCAAAACGTTAAACGTAGGAAGCGGGAAAAAACCAAAAGGCGCGGTCTCATTTAATTTAGATGCTTCGACTAGAGATGCTAGTTTCCAAAAAAGTCCGGGGCCTGTTTACAAAGGGTACTAGAACAAAAATGAGTAAGCACTGAAAAGCCATAAGGATTTTCACTCAGGCAAATTTCGGAATGTCCACAGGTTTTATTATTTTATTTATTTTTATTTCTATTTTGTGTGTGTAATTAGCCTAAAACATTACACATACTTGAAGCAAGTGGATGGATCATCATCTTCATTTAAGATCCTTGCAACGACATGAGCACCTCCACACCTTAACACACAATTAAAAACCGTTAACATCATCATCATCATAATACTCAGTAAATAATGCAAGTTAACAAAATAATTAAAAAAATAAGAAGCAAATGATGCAAAAGATAAGTCAAGCCACAAAACGAAAATGCAAAGATAACCTAAGCCATAAATTAAAATGAAAAGTAAAGAGTTGTTATGTGGCTATAGATTGCAGATGTTTTGCAAGTTAAGTATAAAGCAAGTAAACTAATAGTATAGTTAACCTTTTAGTTACCAGCAAAGTAGGATACATATCAAAACCATCAGCAAGAGATAACTTTAAAATCATTTTTATTCCAGTTTGAACATCAATTCTCTCCACCGGTGTTCGTTCTTTTGTGTTTGTTCGTTTTTAAACAGACGGACACGAACAAGAAATTTCATTCGTTTAGTCAAATGAACGAATATCTCCAGAACATATGCTCGTAACAATATAATCCACCATAATCCTGATTAAACAAATGGTAGTTAAAGATAAATAACGTGTTGTAATTTGAGAGCAAACGAGTTGGGGAAAAAGATACTGATTTCATTATGAACCCTAATTACATAGCTGAAGAGTATATAAAGGAAAGAATAATCCTAACTAACTGCTAACTACCACAACTAAATCTGTTAAATACACACGTGATTGGCACATGACGAGTAATACACTGAGTAAATGATAACATCCCCCCTCAAGTTGGAGAGTCCAAGACACCCAACTTGCCCAAAAGATCACGATGTTGGGAAGCACCCAAACTCTTAGTGAAAATATCAGCAACCTGGTTAGTAGTACGAGTATGAGATAAACTGATTAACCCTTCCTGAAGCTTTTCACGAACAAAATGACAATCCAACTCAATGTGTTTGGTTCTCTCGTGAAAAACAGGGTTCTTGGCAATGTAAATAGCTGCTTGGTTATCGCATTTAAGAGGTATGGGAGTAACATCAGACAGCTTGAACTCATGTAATAACCTGGTTAACCAGGCAAGCTCAGCAGTAACACGCCTCATAGAACGATATTCTGCCTCTGTAGAACTGAGAGCCACATTAGGCTGTTTCTTAGACTTCCAAGAAAGAGGACTACCGCCAAGAGAAACATAATACCCACTAACAGATTTCCGTGTGTTAGTACAAGAAGCCCAATCCGAATCACAGAAAGCTTGTAAATCAAAAGTGGGCTGATTGTTGAAGAACAAACCTTGAGAAATAGTTCCTTTAACATATGTAAGAGTATGCAATGCAGCATTCCAATGAGGTAGTCTAGGATCCTGCATGAATTGGCTAAGGAATTGAACAGCAAATGCCAAATCTGGACGAGTGTGAGTAAGATAGTCAATTTGCCTACCAATTGTCGGTACCGAAGAGGATCAGTGAGAACAGAACCATCAGCAGCCTTTAGTTGCAAATGAGGAGGAAGCGGGCTTGTGGTAACAGTAAGAATGGAACCATTAAACTCTATAAGCAAATCCGAAGCAAACTTTCGTTGAGACATAATAGTACCATTAAAATGATGCAAAACTTCAATGCCAAGAAAATAATTAAGGATTCCAAGATCCTTAATTTGGAATGTATGATGCAGAAAGTTTTTAAGACTACTAATCTCCTCATTATTATTCCCAGTAACAAGAATATCATCAACATACACTGCCACATGAACAGTAGAATTGCCCATAGATTTTGAAAACAAAGAATAATCATTGGATGAGCGAACAAATCCTTTGCTTTTAACAACACTAGACAACTTGCCATACCATTGACGAGAAGCTTGTTTTAATCCATACAAGGATTTTTGAAGTTTTAAACTTGATTAGAATGAAGTTCCATACCCGGTGGCGAAGACATATATATCTCCTCATCAAGGTCACCATGCAAAAATGCATTGTTGACATCAAGTTGATACATTGGCCATTTCATTTTTGTAGCAATAGCAATCAAACAACGAATGGTAGTCATCTTAATAACAGGAGAAAATGTCTCGTTATAATCAATTCCCGGTTGTTGTGTGTCGCCACGGACAACTAAACGGGCTTTAATCGTTCAATGTTGCCATTAGCCTTATATTTGATCTTATAAACCCATTTGCACTTAATGGGTTTCTTTCCCGAGGAAGATCAACAATATCCCAAGTATGATTAGCTTGAAGGGCAGTGAACTCCATATTCATGGCATCTTGCCATGCTTGATGTTTAACAGCTTGTTTGTAAGAAGTGGGCTCATGTAACATATCAAGAGAATGCAAAAGAGATTGGCTTGGCATGGACAAACTATGGACAGGTAAATGAATAGAAGCAGAACAAGCATGAACCAATGTATGAGCACAATCATGAAGATCTTCCGAACTAAAAACATGATTACATACATAGTCCTGTAAGTATGAAGGAGGAGCTGTAGGTCTTGAAGACCTGCGAACATCAGGAGGCTGAAGAGAAACAGAATTAGGAGGTGAACCAGGAGCAGAATCAGAATTAAGAAAAGAAGTAGAAGAATTAGTAGCAGGAATGTCTGAAAAGACAGGAATAGAAGAAGAAGTGTCTTCAAAGGAAGATTGAAAATTGTCAAGAGGAGGAAAAATGGAAGATAGATTTGGAGGAGTAATGGAAGGGAATAAATGTTCAAAGAACACTACATCCCGTGAGATAAAGAATTGATGAGTTGATAAGTCATACAGTTTATAACCCTTTTTGTGAAGAGGATATCCTATGAAAAGACAAGGAGAAGCCCGTGGATGAAACTTGTCACGCCCTTGTTTTAAGGTTGAAGCATAACACAAACAGCCAAAGGCTCTCAAATGATTATAAGAAGGTTGTTTAGATGTTAAAACTTCAAAAGGAGTTAAACCGTTAAGAAGTTTTGAAGGAAACAAATTTATTAAATGCGTGGCTGTCAAAACACAGTCACCCCAAAATTTAAGAGGAAGCTTTGATTGAAATAGTAAAGCTCGAGAAGTTTCCAAAAGATGTTTGTGTTTTCGTTCCACAACACCATTTTGTTGTGGAACTTGGACACTAACTTGTTTGATGAATAATGCCTTTGCTTAAAAAATAAGCTGTTTGTTTAGTCCCTGAACCAAGTTCAAATGCATTATCCGATCGGACACATTTAATTTTCTTATTAAATTGAGTGGCAATCATTTCGATAAAGCCTTGAAGAACAGGGAAGGCATTGCTTTTGGTGGCTAACAAATGTGTCCAAGTAGTGCGACTAAAATCATCCACAGTAAGAAAATACTTGTGACCATTGTAAGTTGCAGTGTTATAAGGCCCCCAAATATCAATATGAATAAGATCAAAAACATTAAGTTGCCTAGTCTTAGGAAAACAACACTATTGAAACAAGAGAAACAAAGATTGGTATTTGTCATGACATGCAATTGTTTCATTTTATAATAAGGCAAATGACCAAGTCTATGATGCCAGATTGTACTACTAACAACAGAATTACGATGAGAAGTGTTGGATATTTTAGTGTAATTTGAGATTGCGTGTGACGTTCAAATAAGAGTGCACGCTTATTTGAATGTCATCGGGACTAACGGGGATCCAAGGGGCCGCCTCTGGGCAGGTCCAAGGGGCAGCCATGCGGGTCCAAGGGGCAGAGCCCCTGGCTGGAGTCGAGCTAAATATGCACTTTTGGAAACTTAAGGGACTAAAGGTGTTTTTGTTCAAAATTGAAACTGCAAGCAGTTGTGAAAAACTGAAAATACGCTCCCAAATTTCTGAGAGAACACACTGACGAATTTTCATTCAGATGAATCCCCAAAATCTCACATAAAAATTTCCATACAAAAATCTAGAATTTTTCTGATTTTATCCGATCAAAGATTGGTAGCCACTCCAATTGTTTGATCTGATAGTGATTACACGACTTCAGATTTATCCAACATTTTCGAATTATTCCCAACAAGAAGTAGTAAATGAAACTGAATCAAGAAAAGATTTATTGAGTCGCTATTGGAACCAGTCATGATACGAATCAAAAGATACAGATAATTGATTGAGAAGAATCAAAGAAGATGATGAAACAATTGCAGAAAAAACAACAATTTGATAGAAATTGAAGAAGATGCAGATGAATGTAATCGATGAACAGTGAATCACAGAAGCGGAATTAACGTCTGAATAAGGAAATCGAAGATGATGAAGATGAAGGTTTGGATCGATGAGCAACAATTTGCTCTGATACCATGTAATTTGAGAGCAAACGAATTGGGGAAAAGATACTTATTTCATTATGAACCCTAATTACATAGCTGAAGAGTATATAAAGGAAAGAATAATCCTAACTAACTGCTAACTACCACAACTAAATCTGTTAAATACACACGTGATTGGCACATGACGAGTAATACACTGAGTAAATGATAACACGTGTTGAGGTCCAGAATAAAGGTAAAAAGAGATGATGCAATTTTGACATAAATCATATAAAAGACTATAAGTCATTCATCAATGGAACAATTTTGACATAAATTATCAAACTGATTTTGCTTTCTTTGAGAGGATGACGCACAGTGAAGGTTACCTTGCAAGGTGAGTTGTTTCTGTGATATCATCTAAATAATTGATATCAGTGCCTAAAACAAAAACATAAATACAAACAAACAAATTTTAACAACGTAAAGATCAAAAATTCTGATTGGTAAAAAAAATAGCAAAAATAAAACAAATAAAGTATATGTCATGCTTCTGCATGTTTCTTGTTTATCAATGAAAAACCCAAATAGGCTTTAAACTACCATATTCTTTATGGTATCAGAGCATAGATCCTATAAAAAAAAACAAACGTGAAGACCGATTACAGGAAGATGAGCGGAGAGCCGAAGAAGGGCGATGGAAAGACCGAGTCCATCGACAGCAACTCTCCATATTATATTCATCCGTCGGTTCTCCTTGCCAAACGCAGGTCAAAGATCCACTCACCGATAGTAATTTACAGTTATTGGGTTCAAGAGATGACGGATTTTTTGTTCGCCAAGAACAAGATGAGTTTCGTGGATGGGACTATCCCCAAACTAGAAAAGGGCGCAGAAACTTACATGTTGTGGATGCGTTGTGATGCTATGATCAAGGGTTGGTTGACAACAGCAATGAACAAAGACATCCGAGGGAGTATGAAGTATGCAAACACAGCTATAGAAATTTGGAAGGACCTTCAAGAGAGATTCAGAAAGGAGAGTGCTCCCCGTGCGTATGAGCTTAAGCAGACACTCACAATCACTCGACAAGAAGGTACATCTGTTTCGGCATATTACACAAAACTGAGAGGGCTTTGGGATGAGATCTCTTCGGTCTCACCCAGGCCGAGGTGTACGTGTGGAAATTGTTCATGTAATGTTGGAAAGCGAATGAGTGAATTCAAGGAAAAGGAATGGCTTTATGAGTTTCTGATGGGTCTCGATAGCGAATTTTCAGCCATAAGGACACAAGTACTCTCAATGTAGCCGAACCCTACACTGGGGGAGGCATATCGATTAGCTTCAGAAGACGAGCAACAAAGATCCGTCGCAGCCATGAGTAAAACACGAGTGGAGGTGGCAGCTTTTCAGGCTCACAACAACGCAAAGACTCTTCTAGTCAGTCCCGTTACAAAGGAGGGCCGAAAGAGCAAAAACGGAACAATGGAAGCGAAGTCGATCATTGCACTTTGTGTGGGAGAGATGGACACAAGCGCGAGGGGTGCTTCACGTTAGTCGGCTACCCGGAATGGTGGCCGGGAAAAGTTAAGCAAGATAAACCAAAACCAAAAGCCGCGTGTGTTGACACCGATTAAAACAGGATTCCGGGTCTAACTTAAGAGCAATATCAAATGCTTTCAAAACACTTCACTGGTGGACCAACCACATCTGAAGGTGATAAAAATCCGAAAGCAAACATGGCTGGTAAGTTTACATACGATGATGAATGGGTAATTGATTCCGGTTCAACGTTATACATAACTCATAATATTGATTTTCCTGAAAACCTTACTAAGGTTGAAAATGAGGCACTTTGATGATTCCAAATGGTGAAAATATTCTAGCGAAGGCTAAAGGAAGTTACTCTTTAATGGGTGGAGTAAAAGTAAATGGGGTGCTATACATCCCAATATTTTATTGTAATTTACTCTCAGTTAGTAGGTTGTCAAAGGACCTACCGTGTGTCATTAGTTTCTTTCCTGATTTTTGTGTTATGCGCTCGAGGAAACTGATTGGGACACGTAGATGCGTAAAGGGTCTATATCGTATGGGGATGGTGGCAAGAGAAAGAAGGGCAATGGCGACAAAGGTGGATGCTATGGTTTGGCACAAGAGACTAGGGCATGCATCAAATATGAAGTTATATCAAGTTGAGTAGTTAAACGATGTTTCTTTTAATTTTCAAGACAATGGGTGTGACGCTTGTGTAAGCGAAACACACTCGTACTCCTTTTCCAAAGAGTTTTATTAAGACCAATGCATGTTTTGATTTAGTTCATTGTGACATATGGAGCAAATATCGAAAATCTACTACAACACGTGCATTTTATTTTTTGACAGTAGTTGATGATTTCAGTCGAGCTGTGGTGGTTTATCTCATAAAACACAAAAGTGAGCAAGCGATTGCTAGATGAACTTTCATAAAACGGTTAAAACTCAGTTTGGTAAAGCAATTAAACGAATAAGATGCGACAACGGTGGTGAATTTGTGTTTAACTGTATGACCAGTTTTTACACATAAGAAGGAATCTTATTAGAAACTAGGTGTCCACACACACCGCAACAAAATGGTGTGGTGGGACGCAAGCATCGTCACCTTCTTGAAACAGCACGTGCTTTAATGTTCCAAGCTAGTTTACAAAAGAAATTTTGGGGGGAATTCATTCTTGCGGCTGCCTATATAATCAATCGTTTGCCATCAAAGGTTACCAGCAACAAAACCCCTTATGAAATTATGTTTCATGAAAAACCGGACTATAGTCGCATGAGAGTCTTGGGTTGTCTAGTGTATTATTGGAAGTGGACAAGTTTGAATTTAGGGGGAGGCTTGGGGTTTTTTTGGGATACCCACAAGGGACAAAAGGTTACAGATTTTTTTGATATAGAACATGGTAAAACGGTGATATCGCGTGGCGTCAGGTTTGTGGAAGGAGACTCTCCTTTTGCAAAATTGAAGGCATGCAATGAACATCAAGAAGTTTTTAAAGTAACAAAAGAAGATTATGGATTTTTTTGTGATGAACACTTTGTTGAGCCCAGCAAGCCTACTAATGAGATACCGGTAGACACTGAAGTGGACCCAAGCCCAAATCCGGAACTCACTTTTACTAGGTCAGGCGAAGATATTTTAGGAGATACGAAAGGAGTATCACCAGGTCGCACGTTTGAGGGTGGGCTTCCTCATAACCAAGCCCAACCTTGAACCAAGCTCAAAGTTCCTATGATGATTTACAGCACGTTCAAACGCCTACACCAAATGAGTTTGTTTCTGCCACCAGGGAATAGCGAAACAAAAGCCAACCTAGCTATCTAAAGGAGTTTCATCTCAAATTTCCACTATCGGTAGACCATACGCAACCCGTTTCCGATCAGAGTTCCTCGACGGTACACTTCCTGAGTTCCTTGCTAACTATGTCTCTTATGAAAAATTTTCAAACTCACATAAAGCTTTTTTGACAGCCACTAGCACCCATAATGAGCCGAAATCATTCGATGAGGCCATGCAGGATGACAAATGGAAACTTGCCATGAAGAAAGAGATACAGGCACTCGAACAAACCAAGCTATGGACCCTAGAAGAACTGTCGAAAGGCAAACGCGCCGTTGATTCAAAGTGGGTATACAAGCTCAAATACAAGCCTAATGGAGAAACTGGAAGACATAAAGCTCGTCTTGTGGCGAAAGGATACACTCAATTGGAAGGCATTGATTTTCATGAAACTTTTGCTCCGGTTGAAAAGCTAATCACGGTTCCTTTCTCACCTTCTTACTTGACAGCTAGTGGACCTTGCTTGATGTCCCTCACAAGGTGAGCCAACTTGCCATTTGAAATTTTGTTCGTTTAGGTTTTAAACGAACGAGCATAAACGAAGAAGAACATGCAAATTTTCTTAATAAATGAATATGAACAAAAAATGTGTTTGATTATATGCTTGTTTTCGTGTTTGATTAAAATTAATGAACAAACAAGAACATGCCTCTACTCGTGTTCGTTCGATTCATTTACAGGGTTAGTTGAAGATTACCATACAATTTTAGAGCTAGGAGGTTCAGTTCACATCATTTCTAATACTTAAAAAAAGTTCCGTTATATTGTAGTGACTCAAAAGTCACCAGACAAGCCTAGTTGATCCCCTGATGTCCATGATAAAATAATAAAAGACAAAAGTTTATATCGTTTTTGTGACACTGGTCAACATTAATGTTAGGGAAATTACCAAAATGGCCATGTTGGCTTTAAAAATTTTCAAAATAGCCATAAGAATTGTTAAATTACCACTTTACCATAGACAGACACGTGTCGTTTTGGCGCAGGAGGACAAAAAATGGGGCAGGAAAAATGGTGGCACTCAAGAGAATGGCGCAGGAGAAGATGGTGCGACGCAGGAGATTATGGCGCGGCGCAGGAGGTGAAGAGTTTGGTGCAGGAGAGTAGTGTATTGCGCCATATGGCGCAAGAGATGGAAAGTCAAGACTATACTTATAATTTAAAAAAGTCAAGACTATTTTCTTAATTATATTAGTTAAAATGGCTATTATGATGATTTTCCCTTAATGTTATATATCCACAGTGAAATGTATGACTTTTGTAGTGATATTCTATTTTATCACCTTAAAAGGGTGTAATATTCCAACCGACTTCAGCAATTAATTACTTTTATAACGATGAAAATGTATTACCCAACAGAAATCCAACAGATGATAGATACTAGACTAATTAATAAATATTAAAGAATGCCATACATCAAATAGGATGTTAAAGACTATAGATGAGAGGAAAACTCGACCGTTTAATGTGTCAAGATAAAAATTATATCAGCTTCTTGTAGGTAAAACAATCAATATTTGATCGTTGTAACTGAATGTTAAAGTAACGATTATTGGTTGGTATCGATACCAGATGTTAGAAAGATATGTTTACTTAATAAAAGTATTCACTACGATTACGATAATTATTTTTCAAGAAGAATACTATGCCCTGTTAAAAAGTAAGCCCCTATATATTTATTTGTCGATCGTAAAATAGTATGGCTGTTTCACATACATTTTCTGTATTCTCATGTATAAACTTTATACAATGTAGTTGGTAGTAAAGTTGTGAAGAACTATATTAAGCATAATAGTGCTTATCTTAAAAAAAATCAAGATTGAAATTCCTATTCTTGTAGTCTTTTTTAGTTACATGTGTTGTAATTTATATTCTTGAAAATTATAAGGCCTAAATTTTTTAACATGGTAGCAATAGTTCTAAGACCATTCATAAATTTTCCATTTACAAAACTAATTAAGTTGATTAATTCAAGATGTTATTAGTTATTCAGTCGAATAACATATTTGAAAGCCAATGAGTCCTAGAGCAGTTGGTTCGGGAGAAGCCGAGGAGGTAACCCCATTGTTGAATTAATCGGGTTCGTTCATGGGTTACTCGGGTCATGCGGATGGATAGCGGGTTGCGTGTTTCGGTTCGTGTTAACATGTCGCATGGTCAGGAAAGGAAATGAACCAGGGGCAAAAGGGTCATTTAGCGCATGTTTTGCATGAGAGTTGTGGAGGATTTAGTATTTGGTTTGACCAACTCATAAGTTGCACGTTGGGTAGAGGAGTGAGTCAAGTTGTACGGTTCTTTAGGAAGGAATATTAGTATATTCTTTTTATATGCGTATAAGTATTTCTATATATTGTTTTTTTTAATGAATATAGTACCATTTTTCCCTTCGTAACAGAAGCTTTCATATACAAGAGGGTGAGGTGTGAGTGTAGAGTGGGACCTGAACCAACACCCATGACCTTCCAATGTAGTCCCACTTGGTGTAATTTGTTTCAGGTGGGCCAAAAATTTGAACATAGTGGATTTTCAGGCGAAAGAGTATTCCGAGAATGGTGGGTGAGTCAGGACCTAGTCATCAGTGATGTATGTGTACCTAGGCTGTGAGTGGCCTTTCGGCAATGAATACTATTGTATAGTATTCGTTTGCCGTTAAAAAAAATAAAATTTTAATTTATTAATTTAAGGCACGTAAGACCATACCGGATTGAGATGTTTGATATAATTATATTACTATAAAAACTTTTTAAAATGATAAAAGAATTGCTAGGAAACCGGTACGTTTTTACCCTTTGAAACATTTGAAAAGTTTATCCTGTAAAACAGTAAAAGTATTAATTTGTCAAACATACAATGCCGAAACTACGTTACTATATTCATTTTTTTTATTTTCAAAATTCTTAGATGTGTATAGAAATTTAAGCATGGCTTTCAACAACCGACTTTGGTTTTCAAAAAGAAAAAGGTGATTATATCTTGTGATTTGAACAAAAGAGAAGCGTGTTATCTTAGAGTGATGATTCTAAAGGGACTAGATTAAGACCAAGACAAGATTAACATACCCTTTTGCTATGGACTAAAGCCCCTAACCCTACCCAACCCAACCCAACCCAAATATAAGAGACCCAACGTACTTCACACAAAAACACGGCCCATGCTGGATCCTACATTCCATGGATGCTTAATATAGATAGAGGTGCACAAATTGGGTAATGGGCCATACCCGGACCCGGGTTCAAACCATTTATGGGTATGCAGCGGAAGTGAAGAGGGTTTTTTGGTCCCGATTCTAGGTTTTGACCAGTTCAGGTAAGGTATAACTAGGTTGGAATTGGAATTAGTTTCAAACCATAAGGGAGCCATATATATATACCCAATGGTAGAGCTAGGTAGGGAATAACCAGGTTTTTTAATACTCGGTTTCGGAGTTCTTTTTGTAAGGTTCAATACTCGATTTTGTTTGCGCACCTCTAAATTAACTTATAGAATATTATGGAGTATGGACTATTATGGTTTCAGCCCAAAATTTTAAAGATCCTTTCTATAGAGATGATGCATGGCAATGTGTAAAAACTAACAATTAATTTGCAAGAAGTTAAAATGATAAACCTGTAATATATTTGTGTTAAGAGGAATAAATTGGTGGATGGACTATTACAATTTTGGGACTGTGGATCGGTTATTAGTTTTCAAAGATTTTGATACGGGTTCTTTCCGTCTATTTTTCAAAGATTTTTTCTCACGGGGTTTAAGAAAAAAAAATTGTTTGTTATTGATTTTTGTTTTTTCAAAGAGGCCGGTACCCTACCACCACAAACGGCAAGATTTTTGCTTTATAGTTTACCCTCTTTCTCGGTTTCAGTATTTTGCAGTACAGTGCCGTTCGGAGACTCTGATTACATACGCATATATAGAAGGAAGGTGGAGAGCTATAGTTGGACGCTCGCATTTACAAACACAATTCTTTAATTCTAGAACAGCTCACTCGATTGTGGGTCGTTAGAGCACTAAACCGCAACATGTCATTAGGATCAATGCCCGTAAATTGATATCATGTAGGTCCAATCAAAGTACTTTTCCTGTTAGCTGCCTAAGACTTCTTACTATTAATCTTAGAAATGTAATACACCTTAATGAATAGCTTTTATTGGATTATAATTCCATAATCCATGCGGGTCTAAACTTATTGGGTTGTTTATGTAAATAGGTCAAAGTTGTATTTGTGTTTATTATGTAATGTTTTAGAAGTGAAGGGTCCTAGTGTGTTTGAAAACAAAGTAGTGAACCAGAGTGGCTATATTATAATTTTTTTCGGTCTTTAGGGGGTTAGATTGGGTGGGGTCATGTTATAAAAAGATAATCAAACAGAAATTCATATAATCAACAAAATCACTGTTCACGTAATTACAATTGCATAATGCAAATACAAATACATCTAAGGTCATTCCCTTCAATGGACCCGCATATTCATAATTCTTGTCGCATGTGTGGCTGAACCTACTAGTGTTAGACTTTGGAGCAACAAAGTGGGTGGAAATGGAGGTGGAGTTGGTCAGTGATGGACTGAAAGAAAGGTGCCAAGGTGGTTTGGTGGAGCCGTGGAGGTGGGCTGCGGCTGACAGTAATGGCCGGCCTGGACAGTGGGGGATTGTTCGCTTGTCTTTGTTCTTTCGGAATGGGGGCTAGATACTAAGATCATCAACAATAAGGAGGAGAAAATATGGATGATGTCACACCTTCCTATCATCTTTCTTGTCCACTCACAATCTTTTCTCTCTCTTTAAAAACAACACTCTATCTCCTATTTCTTCCCCTTCACTCAAATAATCCATTTCTTCTAATTCTTCACCACAAACTTCTCTTCCCTTGACAACCCACCCAATAATAAAATACAACCAAATTTAGGCATGTTCTAATGTCATTCGTGTTTAGAAATGGACGCCTTAACCATGGAAACCCAAATTTGGGATTGAATTTATATTAGAAAAAAGCCAGGGAGAAAAGTCGAACATAGAACCTCGTGTTTAGAAGTGGACGCCTTAACCATGGAGCCTTCATTAGTTTTGCTAATGGGTTCATCCCAAAAAAAATTATATAGCTTCTCTACTAAAAATTCGAAATTGAGTGGGTTTGTGTGACCCAAAACTATATACCAAGCTCCGCCCCTGCACCTATAGCAAAAATATAGTCTTTATTGTCATAATCATATCTAGACATAAGAGTCATATAAGAACATACATAGCCAAATGATACCTAATATAGACATACATGCAACCGATAACACACATAGGTTATTTAAAAAATATATATATATCTAGACATAAGAGTCAAGTAAGAACATACATAGCGAGATAACACCTCATATACACACATGCAAACAATAACACACATAGGACATAAAAAAATAACGGGAATATATAAGAAAATAATAAAATTCAAATAATCAAATAAAAATAAAGTATAACAAAAAGCCAAAAAATAACTTCCTAAGTTGAGAATCTACTATATAATCATACCCTAATCCTAAAATCCCTTAACCTAAATCATCCGTCTCCATTAACTCCTATCATCGACTATGTCTTTAGAGATGTGCAAGTATAGTAAATCCTGCTTAATCTTCTCTTCTCTAAGTTGGTTTTAGTCTGCCTCTACCCATCATTCCCTCAACAAAGAGACCTTCCAGGGTTCTAACCGTGCCTGTTGTTTGTCTCCTTCTCATGTTCCTAAACCATCTCAATTTTCTATCCCTTATCTTATCTGATATACTAGCCAACCCTAATCTATAACACAAGAAGTAGGATATTAGTTTTTAACAAATATGTTGTTGGCGCTCTAAAAGAGAAATGCTCTGTTTCGTATGCACCTTTTTGTGTAATTAATTTCTGTGTAGGTTTTTAGGGCATCTATTATATCCATCATTAATCATTCATTATTCACTACCACCTCAACATCACATAATCATCTGGAGGTCATCTCCAGCGTTCAATCTATGTTATACCTATCATTTATCTTTTTTATTATATTAATATACTTGATTCACATATTTTATAAGTTTTTGGTAAGTAAATAAAAATAAAATATACAAGGTTAGCTATTATTAATATTAATATTGATAATTAATAATTAAAAATGTAAATACATCCTTTGAAATTGAAAGAATTCAAATGTAAGCTAAAAAAAAAAAAAAAATAAAAAAAAAAAAACATTTTCTCTTAATCGTCATCATGAAGTGGTAATGCGTAAATATGTTCCATCAAATCTGATTTTTTTTTCTTGGATGTGAAGTGTGCTTTTTAGCGAATAATATGTGTTGTATCTTTGATTGTCGTAAGAAAAAAATTAAATGGTTTGTCGGATGGTGATCATGATGATGAATAGTTGTGTAGAAGTAAAAAAATAAATAAAAATTGTTTGATGAGGCTGAAAATGGATATGGTATTTAAATAAAGATAAAATCATTGTTATTATTTTTTTTAAAAGTCTACCGTTATGGAAAGGTTATGCGCATCAATGGTCAAAAATAGAAGAATGATGAGGGGGTGAATGCTGGCGAGCAACTTTTGTGAAATAAGTGGTGTGGCGTGTAAGACCCATACCAATATTTAACAGTTTTCTTATAAATTTAGACTAGAAATGTGTATTAACGATTACACAAACTTATGAAAATACGGGTTCATTATAACATTTAAGAATTTAAAACATTTAACATCGTATCTATAAGTTCGTCATTTAAAATGACGACGAAACGTAATGCAGAAGCTTGTATCTTGATTGTGTTCGGTTCTTCGTTGAGCTTGATCGTCATTCGACATCCCAAGACATTCCTACATTTCATAAACCATGAAATGATTAGTCATACGAACTTATAACATGTTTAAATCAAGTTCGTATATCAACACGAACAAGAAACAAAATACTTTTTTTAAAAAGTCTGCCGTGAGCCACGGTTGGGAACCGTAGGTCACGGTTCACTTGGTCTGTTCAAAAAAGCAGGTTTGGACCATGAGCTATGGTCCAGAACCGTAGGTCACGTTGCAGCCTAGTTTCAGCTTTTACACTTTCATTCCCTGTTACGAAAACGTCCATAACTTTCTCGTTTCTTATTCGTTTTACGACCCGTGTCTTCCTACATGATCGTAATTTAATTCCCCATCATATGGAGTTAAAACCCAACTTTGGAATTCACAAAATTCTAAATTTCAAGCTCTCAGGTTGAAACTCAATTATAAGATTTTTTACCCGTTTAGGGAATTTAAACAATTAAGTCTAAATATCGCTCTTTTTTTTCAAACTTCACAATTCCACATTTAAAATATCTACTAATATTTCACCACAACTAATATTGTGGTGGATTTGCTATAATAAACCAGCTATCCTGAATATTACCCTTCGGTTAGCCATTTTACGGAAAAGACTCATTTTAGGCGTTTAACCCGTGAAGGATTTGCCTATAACTTTTATGCTTATCTAAGGTTTACCATTACCATAATATATGTTTCTAAACAACCCATAAGGATCGTTTTCCCGATTTACCCTTCAACGGCGTTTTGGTCAATTTTAGTCCCTCATTTTACGACGAAGGACTTTCACTAAATATTTGACAAAAATCGCTCGTTTAACTATAATCTTATTTATGCGTACCTGGCTCGGATCAACGTTTTGACCCGTTTTAATACCTTTTCACTATTAATTACTAGATAATAGCAGCGCGAACCATATCTTATTTCCCTGTGATCATAAAACTCAACAAGCGATCATCAAATATTATTGTCATATGATGTTAACAACACCATTCGACCCATTTATTTGAAATAACAATTTATCTTTATGAGATAGTCTTTAATTACCACCTCACCTCTTTTTACCATAAATTATGGTTTCTCATCATTTTCACTTGTTCTGACCCATATTGTTTCACATCGAAATATCATATTTCAGTTACGAAATTACTTTATACATATCCAATACACACAAGTAGGTATTCTATAAAAAAGGTGTAAGCTTTACTTACCTTGCATCAAATTTACGCTTTCTCCTTCATACTTGATTCGTTTGACATGCTTCCTTCCCAAGCTTCCACCTAGCTTATCAAGCGTCAAATTATCTTATAATATCCACAAGGTGATTAGATTAGTCATTGTAGATCATGACCTTCACACGTTATGAACCGTCATACCACTTTTACTTATTGAACTCTATCATAGGTCGGGTTAACTTTAAAAGTCCATCGCCTATTTACTTATGTTTTTGCACAATGAAGTTCAACGAATTACCCGGTAAGCCCTATTCTTAGGCCACCATTTTAATTACGTTTCTTAACTAATTTTAGGAAATTGTTAACATTAACTTAGCACAATTTCAATCATTCTTAACACATGATGATCTCAACCATCATTTAGTATGAATATAACGTTCATTCCTTCATATCATACAAAACACACTCAATGGCAAGTATGAACATATACTCGAAATTATAGATTACTCAACCACTTTCTTATTACCTTCATGCATGATGATTCTAATCATGTTTATATCATCAATTTCATCATAATATTAAAACCCACTTGTCTAAGTGTGGTATTATCTAAACATCCAATTCATAGAAACCTATGTAGAATTTTCACTTAGGGTTTTGTTCCTAAGCAAGTATACATCACAAATTTGGCCATAGCCTCTACGATTCATACATAAATCGCATCTTGTGATGTTCATCAAATTTCACTACTTCATAAATATCAAAAATTCGACATTTATGATCCCCTAGCTAGGGTGATCATTAATTCACGTTTATTCATGAATTTGAGCTCTAATTAGTCCTTCAATTTGACGAATTTGTTGATTTAGGGTTTTAGCTCCTTGGAGCTCTCCTGGTTGATCCAGAACACGCACACACTTAGTGTGTGTGGTGTTTTGTTTTAGTTTTTATTATTAAACTTTCAATTTATCTAACTTTGGTCCCTCTTGTTTGGTTAGTTATTAAGTAGGCAACAACCTACTTATTTATAACAACATTCCCTCTTATTAACTAAGTTAAACATTCCTAGTTAATTTAGTGGTTTAGGGGATATTACAACTAAGTTCATTTTAAGTCCCGTTAACTCGGGCCTTTTATAAACTTTATTTCCTCAAAAGCCTTCGTTCAACTTTTATTTAACATCAGGTTTAGTTATTTAAATCCTAATAGTCACATGGTTAACTTTTACCACTAACGGCACTTTACTCGTCTTTTAGTATTAACGTGGTTTGATTACCAAACCTGTTTTTGTGGTGTTACAAGTCTACCCCCTTAAAGAGGTTTCGTCCCTAAAACCTTTCTTACGTCGTTTCGGTAATTACTTTAGCTTTGCTCATACTTTTACCATTTGTTAGTATTACCAGGATGGTGTGATAATATCCTTTTGGTTACAAAGCATGTACGTATTTCATGCGAAATAATGCGATCAAATACATAATTTCGTTATTTTAACCAATTTGGTTAACTTAGAAAAATCCATCGCTTTTATACTTTCATACTCTTCATAAAGTCGTTATTTTAACCCGTTTGGATGTTGTAGTGTAATTCGTTACTTTAACAACCAAACCCTTTTGTTATCAAATTTATTTGGTTCATTCATACGGAATCCACCGATTAAGAACAAGCCGAATTTCTGGATTTTTATCTTAATTATTTAACAAAATTTAAGAGGTGATATTAACGGAAATTCTATAAAGCATATGACCACATATCTTATAGCTTTATCCTTCAATCGTGCTTTTGCTCGATTTGACTTCCCGACACTTCGTTTGTGTTGCCTTATGATCGCTTAGTATAGGCGATCAATGCGCTTTGTTAGCAACACCTCATGGGCCATTATTTGAGTCTTGTACTCATTTACCTTTATTGTTTTACTTAACCGAGTCACTATTGGGTCACTCGGTCATATGAATTTATCAGTTACGTTTATTCCATGCTAATCTTATAATGAATAGCGTATTAAACAAACTCTAAATTTAAATTTTTACCTTAACCGGTCTCACTGACTAGACTTATTAGTCCAGTTACTCTATACCCATTGTCCGAGCTACAACATGATTATACTTCACATTACTTTTCTTGACCGTGATCTCGTCACGTCATGTTTAAGTTGATTTTAACTTTTCATTATCGAAAATATTCCTTTCGAATGTATCATCTTGCACCTATCGGTATCAAGACCTGTATCTTTTAATATTAATCATTTTCCAATTCTTCTCAAAATATTCATATTTGTGAAAACGTTGTTTCTTATTAAAACTGGATTTTAATTTAACATTTTCTCTTTAACTTATGTCAATCACTCGCATCAAGAAATTGGCGATTAAGAATTTATTCTTTTCAATTGTTATTTACATGGGGATTCCCAACTGTTTCTGTCACACCCCTATTTTCCACGTGTACCCGGTGGGCCCGGTTGAGGTTTATCGTGACATAGTTGATAACATCATAACCAAACAAACACAACACAACGAAAGTCTTGGATTTAAATTACTATTACAAACCAAATGTCCAAAGTTCAAAAATAAATTATATGGCTTGTAATGAAAAGATCCACATGCGTATTGAATAAATATATACAAAGTATTGTTCGACAGACTTTAAGCATCCTAGAGACTTGCAAATTCCTCTATTGTCACTATAGCGTAGCTCCCGATCTATTGCGTGTTGCCACCTGTAACTTGGTCTTTTGAAAATACGTCAGTTTTCACTGGTAAATACTAATAACCGACTCATTTAAAATATTTCCGAAAATGGTTTTAGGTGCACATGACACATTTTATAAATAACTTGGGATAGTTCAAAATGACCTTGTTTACAGTTTTACATGTTTGTCAATACATATGGGGTCCGGGGCAGAAACCGAATAACCTGATTAACCGACATGCCACTTAAATAATCCACCAGTGGGATTCAATATTTTATTAGCATTAGCGTCTGTCGGGTGTATGCCTACACCCCGCGCTTAAGGTCGTGGCCATTAGTAACTTAAATGAGCCGAGGATATCCCAAACATGGTCGAATTAACCCCAATGTTTAAGTTATCAAACAATACAGAATAAAACGAGGTATAAGGATTTATTAAATCACAATCCAATAACATGATCCCATACCCGACCAAGCGGTATTATTATACCGTATCCCAAGCCCGTATAGGGAAAATAAGTTAAAAGTATTTACCTGAGCAAATTCTTCAAATAAGATAAGTAACTCAGCCGAAAATTCAAAAAGTAAGCTTAGATGGCAATCTACCGGGAGACTCTTATTCTGGAAATGATGGTGTTTATAACCAATTAGAATGCTAATGGGTCCTATCTACTTTGTAGACTCGAACCGGGTAGCTTAAAGATAATAATGGTACTAGACGCTAGATTAAGCGGTGACCGGAATAGAATGTAGTTTTAGACCCGACAAGCACAGAGACTTGTTTAATATGGGTAAACATGTTACATTCTGGATTTTGGAAATAAAATGATAAGGTTTAACCCGTTTTGGTTAAATTACGTAAACTAGTAACGTAGGCCGAACCGTACGCATATATGCGAAACCAGGTAACTGGGTGAGTCTTATACAAGTTCAATATGCCATTATACTTTAAACATGTTGTAATATCAGTTAGTTGTCAACAAGTTGGTCCGTTACGGTTTTAAAATCCATTTATGCCTTAAAAGGGCATTTTGGTCATTTTACGGCTTATAAAAGACTTCATGAGCAAACTGATGTAATGGTTATCAACTTGCTGTTAAAAAAAGTATATGTGTGTTGTTTTAGAGTTTAAGACCAACTATGCCTCGAAAGGGCATTTTGGTCATTTCACACATCACATGATGAATTATTTGGGAATCTGGGTTTAGACTATATACCTACTATAAATATGTTTAAAATAAGTTTTGAAATCAGTAGGTATTAAGTCTTGATGCTCCAATATAGTTTTAAACCATACCATGTGCCGAAACAGCGATTAAGTCGCTTAAATGACAATTTAAATGGTATTTGAGTGAAACTGATGTTATGAACAGGTTTGTATGATGAAAATATGTTGTATAATATAATATATAATAATTATGGGTTTTTTCCTTAAAAATGATTAAAATCTATTTTAGGTGCCGAAAGGGCAATATTCTCATTTAAGGACATAATATGGGAACTAGAGCATAAACTCAGTTTGCAATCTGAATTAACATCCCAAATAATCCTAAAAATGATATTACATCAGTATGTAAAGAGTTTTGAGACTCAAGTTATGTTTAACGCCATTTATGTGTTAAAATGTAATTTGGTCGCAAAATGCGTAAGTTATGCGAAATAAGCATGTCTTGGACTTTAAATCAGAAAGTTGACATCGAATAAGTTTAACAATTTATTACATCAGTTTGTACTTCGTGTATATGCTCATTTATTTTTAAACTTTGTTTTAAAGCTCTTAGGGACCTTTTAGCAAAATTCGGCATATGATGTGGAAACTTGCATAAACACTCGGATTACTAAGCAACCATGTCATATAACACCAGAGGGTTATAGTAAAATATATCATGGTCATAAGGCAACCTAATTTCAGTAGCTAAGGTTGCTAAATCGGGTCAGAACTGAAAGTCAAAGCAAAAGTCAACTTTTGCAACTTTCGGTTGCGAACCGACATTAAACCTGGATTTGACAGGCCGAACATGTTTAAACATGTTCTAATACTTATTACCAAGTTATTAAAGTATTGAAACTGATTTTATAGCACCTACATTGCTAGATATGAATTTATTTTAAAAACTGACCCAGTTTGACTTTTTATCAATAACTTTGACCCGTCAATTGACCAAGCAAACGTCGTAATCATGAGGTGCCCTCTTGAGGGATTAACACCTACCTAATTACGATCACGTAGCCATGCTCGTTGCGAACAATGGCTGGACCATAATGGTCTTAGCCGAAAGTCAAAGCGTTATTACGATAACGCTTGACTTTTGGCTTTAAAGCCTAAGAAACTGAAAAGAAAGGACTGGAACACTTACAAGTGAACCAAGAATGATTAAGAAACTCCTGGGATTGCTCCTTGAAGATCAGGAGCCTTCCAAGTGAGTGATAGAGAGAAGAGATTTTGAGAGGAGCAAAGAATGAAGGGTGATGAACTCCCCTATTTATACTTGGAGATCATGAACAAGATCAATCCAAGTGTTTAGAGATTCCTAGAGATCACTCCAAGTGTTACATGATGGGTCCAAAACCGGAATTGAGCCCATGGTTTTGGAATTCAGGAGCTGAAGTGGGTTAGGAGGTGGCAAGCATGCAGGTACTGCAGCTGGCTGCAGATTCTGCCAACAGGCTCCTCCCGCGCGCCGCGCGGGGACACTAGTCCTTGGCGCGTGGCGCCACAGGTGTCAACTCACAAAATTCCATTTTGGCCCCTGGACTTCTCCAAACTCCCATATTTCGACAAAAAGCATGTTTTATTCAATATGGCTCCTGCTTAGCACTCTCGGGAGTATAATCGAGCACCATTAAGCTCCGGGTTCGTTAAAAGGTCACTCAGAGGCATAGTTTAATCATGTTTACACGTTTAACCCCTCAACTTTAATTTTCACCACTCAGAGGTTATAAAATAACATGTTGGCGATTTTAGTCCCTCTCGTCCAGCATACGACATATGGAGATCATCGGGACACGTGTCGAAATTTCATAGGACGTAAAAACACAGGGTGTTACAGTTTCCCTCGCTTTATCTAAGTAACCCGTAGGTTCTTTTACTTAGCCCCGTAGGCTATTTCCTTAGGTTTTCACCCTTTTTAAGGTGAGACCCCTACAATTCGTTTCTTTCTATTTGTGACCCAAGGGTCATTTTGGTCCCGTAGACCTTTACATTGTTTATAATCCGAAAGTTATGGTGATCCCGTAGATCATCTTTTACTCGTGTCATTTCGCTCTTAAAATATATATTCTTGGTGTCAAGGCACCCTTTTTAAGTTTAAAAAATCATTTATTTTTGCTTTTGAAATTTATTTTACCTCGACCATAGTCTAAGGCTACATTCATTTTCTTTTTGGACAATTCTTCCGACTCTATGACTTCTTACGTCATTTACGCGTTGGTTTGTTCCCACATACCGTTATCCGGTTCATACCTATATTTCTTTACAACCCGTTACCCGGGTTCTTTTATCTTCTTGTCTTTAATGCTCCCGTTGCCTGGTCTGCGTTTTCCTTTTTATATTCTCTCATAACCCATTGGATAGGTTTGTTAATATTTTGCGCTCCCATTATTTGGTTTGCGCTTACTTACACTATCAAGCGTTATATTTATTTGACCCGTTTGACTAGTTCGTGCGATATTCATCACTTATGACAGTCAAACCTTATTCTTTATTCAACTCGTTTAATCTCGAAATAGTTGAGCATATTTATCAAAAATTATGTTTGCGAAATTTTATCATCTTTTAGTCATAACTCATAATCCGAGTCTTTTGACTTTCTAATCCGCGTTCCCGTCTCTTAGTTTACGCATATTCTCAAAATCCTACCCACCTATCGGGTATTTTTACCGAAGTCATCATCAAAGCAACCATTCTAGTATGCCTTTAGACTTCGTTTTAATTTATTTGGTCGTCTTAGCGAATTCCATCGCTTTTATTCAACCAAGTCCTTTATTCTTTATTCAATCCGTTTGACTTGTTCATGTGAATTTCATCACCTATGAACAATCAAACTTTATTCCAATGTCTTAAGATTCCTATTACTCGGTTTGTATTTTTGTTTACATTTATCCTTGTCCCTTCTCTCGGGCTCATTATTCTAACGTAATACGCTTCCGTTACCCGGTTTGCCTTTACATTTATTATCAAACACTACGCTTATTTGATCCATTTGGGTACCTTTTTAATTCATCCCATTCGCCCTATCCTTACTACATCGGACATAAATGCGTTCATTATAAGAAGTTCATGTTATCATGTGTTCACTACTTACTTGGCCAGAGTAAGCGGTCAACACATGGTACACATGACCTTTATTATAATTTTCACATCACGCCCCATGTAAGTAACTCCTCTTATTTTTTTTCCATATTCATGATTTTGTTTGGTAAAACTTTTTTTAATTGTTATTTTACAATTATTAGTTTTACCCGTTTTATCCTTGAACATATAAAATGTTTTCCTTTTATCAACAATTATACAATCATATTTGTTAATGTGATCGTTACTTTCTCAATGGTATTTATATTGAGAATACTTAGTTGGATGATTACTTCCGTCAAAATTTCTATATAAACTAAACTATGTTATTGTCTTGTTATTCACAATCGTGAATAACACGTATTTCTACTTAGTTTCTCTTGGAAACATCATCTTGGATAGGTATTCTATCTAAGTTTTCCAAGTTTATATTTTACATATGCAACGGTCAATCTCTACGTATTTGTTGCATATTACTATTTGTACAATAAATTTAAAACGTGCACCTGGTAGATGCTCGCCCTAATGGGTTTTCCTTGCCATTATCTTTGTTCGATATCGTTACACGACTAAGGTCCTTGGTGAGCATGCTTTACTCTCATACTTCGGACCGTTCCTCTGTCATATCTACAATCTGTTCAACTCTCGCTATCTTTATATGCAGGTGTCCTTCAAATAAAACATTTACAAAGATTCGTAATGTCAACATCAATAAACGCACGTATTATAATACAAGGCTTTCTACTATACGTGTCAACACACGTAATTTCGTTAACTACATCCATCATTTAATTGGGGTAGCGTGTCTCACACGATAACCCTATGTGTTGTTCACAACACTTTAATCATGCTAAACCGTTAATATACATATAACTTACCGGATTATGCAATCAAGTCTCGAACCAAACACTTTACTCTTTAACCTTGAGCTTTGATTACCAACTTGAAGACCCTTACCAATATTTAACAGTTTTCTTTTAAATTTAGACTAGAAATGTGTATTAACGATTACACAAACATATCAAATACGGGTTCATTAAAACATTTAAGAAGTTAAAACATTTCAACATTGTATCTATAAGTTCGTCGTTTAAAATGATGATGAAACGTAGTGCGGAAGCTTGTATCTTGATTGTGTTCGGTTCTTCGTTGAGCTTGATCGTCATCCGACATTTTCATAAACCATTAAATGATTAGTTATACGAACTTATAACATGTTTAAATCAAGTTCGTATATCAACACGAACAAGAAACAATATATATATACTTTTTAAAATGTCTGCCGTGAGCCACGGTTGGGAGCCGTAGGTCACGATTCACTTGGTCTGTTCAAAACAACAGGTCTGAACCGTGAGCTACGGTCCAGAACCTTAGGTCATGCTGCAGCCTAGTTTCAGCTTTTACACTTTCAGTCCCTGTTACGAAAACGTCCATAACTTTCTTGTTTCTTATCCGTTTTACGACCCGTGTCTTCCTACGTGATCGCAATTTAATTCCCCATCATATGGAGATAAAACCCAACTTTGGAATTCAAAATTTCTAAATTTCAAGCTCTCAGGTTGAAACTCAATTATAAGATTTTTGATCCGTTTAGGGAATTTAAACAATTAAGTCTAAATATCGCTCTTTTCTTTTCAAACATCACAATTCCACATTTAAATATCTACTTATATTTCACCACAACTAATATTGTGGTGGATTTGCTATAATAAACCAGCTATCCCGAATATTACCCTTCGGTTAGCCATTTTACGAAAAAGACTCATTTTAGGCGTTTAAACCCGTGAAGGATTTTGCCTATAACTTTTATGCTTATCTAAGGTTTACCATTACCATAATATAAGTTTCTAAACAACCCATAAGGATCGTTTCCCGATATACCCATCAACGGCGTTTTGGTCAATTTTAGTCCCTCATTTTATGACGAAGGACTTTCACTAAATATTTGACCAAAATCGATCATTTACCTATAATCTTATTTATGCGTACCTGGCTTGGGTTAACATTTTGACCCGTTATAATACAGTTTCACTATTAATTACTAGATAATAGCAACGCGAACCATATCTTATTTCCCTGTGATCACAAAACTCAACAAGCGATCATCAAATATTATTGTCATATGATGTTAACAACATCATTCGACCCGTTTATTTGAAATAACCATTTATCTTTATGAGATGGTCTTTTATTACCATCTCACCTATTTTATTCCGGTTTACTCCGTGAGTTCATCTTACCATTATGACTTATGCCATCTGGTGTCATTTCAAATCTCTTTATCTATCCATCAACTCATGTCTGGATTACTATTTTTACCACTTTTACCCGTCAAGATTTATACCATAACGTAATGTTTCAAAATTCTTTATTTGTTCTTCGTCACATGACTACATTTACCGTTTTTCCCTTTTTACCATAAATTATGGTTTCTCACCATTTTCACTTGTTCCGACCCATATTATTTCACATCGGAATATCATATTTCAATTACGAAATTTACTTTATTCATATCCAATACACACAAGTATGTATTCTATAAAAAGGGTGTAAGCTTTACTTACCTTGCATCCAATTTACGCTTTCTCCTTCATACTTGATTCATTTGACCCGCTTCCTTCCCAAGCATCCACCTAGCTTATCAAGCGTCAAACTATCATATAATATCCACAAGGTGATTAGATTAGTCATTGTAGATCATGACCTTCACACCTTATGAACCTTCATACCACTTTTACTTATTGAACTCTATCATAGATCGGGTTGACTTTTAAAAGTCAATCGCCTATTTACATATGTTTTTGCACAATTAAGTTCAACTAATTTTCCGGTAAGCACTATTCTTAGGCCACCATTTTAATTACGTTTCTTAACTAAGTTTACGAAATTGTTAACATTAACTTAGCATAATTTTAATCATTCTTAACATGATGATCTCAAACATCATTTAGTATGAATATAACGTTCATTCCTTCATATCATACAAAACCCACTCAATGGCAAGTATGAACATATTCTCGAAATTATAGATTACTCAAACACTTTCTTATTACCTTCATGCATGATGATTCTAATCATGTTTATATCATCAATTTCGTCATAATATTAAAACCCACTTGTCTAAGTGTGGTATTATCTAAACATCCAAATAATAGAAACCTATATAGAATTTTCACTTAGGGTTTTGTTCCTAAGCAAGTATACATCACGAATTTGGCCATAGCCTCTACGATTCATACATAAATCGCATCTTGTGATGTTCGTCAAATTTCACTACTTCATAAATATAAAAAATTTGACATACCTTATGATCCCCTAGCTTGGGTGATCTCAAATTCACGTTTATTCATGAATTTGAGCTCCAATTAGCCCTTCAATTTGATGAATTTGGTTGATTTATGGTTTTGGCTCCTTGGAGCTCTCCTGGTTGATCCAGACACGCACACACTTAGTGTGTGTGGTGTTTTGTTTTAATTTTTATTATTAAACTTTCAATTTATCCAACTTTTGTCCCTCTTGTTTGGTTAGTTATTAAGTAGGCAACATCCTACTTATTTCTAACAACATTCCCTCTTATTAACTAAGTTAAACATTCCTAGTTAACTTAGTAGTTTCGGGGGGATTACAACTAAGTTCATTTTAAGTCCCGTTAACTCGGGCCTTTTATAAACTTTATTTCCTCAAAAGCCTTCGTTCAACTTTTATTTAACATTCGGTTTAGTTATTTAAATCCTAATAGTCACTGAGTTAACTTTTACCACTAACGGCACTTTACCCGTCTTTTAGTATTAACGTGGTTTGATTACTAAACCCGTTTTTGGGGTGTTACATGGCGCAGTATTCTCCGTTGGTCCGCTAGGTCACATCCCTTCCCTATCCCTTCTCCTGCTAGTATAATGGATGGCTGGAGTTAACAATGTGTAAAATGATGATCAAGATCTATAAATAATCAGATATGTGTTCGTATTTATTTAGAACGCTATACACGTAAATATTTAAGTTGCAATGAATATATTTCACTACAGAAATACCCTACCATTAGCGGTGAAACACCATATGTCGCCGCTATTAGTTCGATCATGATTGATTAACCCCAAATCACCCAAATCATTTCAATTCCACCGTATCTTCTCCCAAATTGGTTAGTATTTTTAAGATGAATTTCATATGTAGTTTGTTATACATTTAATTTCTTGTTATTTTGTGTATTTATGCTAGAGAAATCCAGGCACCCACCACGTCTCGCCACCACATACACATACACATATTAAGAACTTCAATCTAAGGTTAGTTTTTGGTTTATTGTTGTTTAAGAAGAGGATTTGTGTAATTTTGGGTTAATTAGTTTAGGGCTTATGTAGGTATGTATGTGTGTATGCAAGGATGTATATTTGTGTGTAAATATGTATACGTTAGTAAATGTATGTAAAAATGTATAATGTATGTGTATTTGGTGAAAATGTGTGTATGTAATTCCATGTATGTGTGTATGTAGGTGTTTGCAAGCATGTAAATATGTGTATATTAGTATGTATGTGTCTATGTATGTTTGTATAAACTATGCAAATGCATGTGTATGCAAATGTGTGTATGTATAAATTATGTGTATTTGGTGAAAAGCTGTGTAATATTATGTAAGTTTGTATGTGTGTATGTAAGTATGTAAATGTATGTATGTTAGTTTCATAATTTATATATTTGTGTTTAGGTTTGAAAAAATGGTTAAGTTTGATAATTTCTATGTTTATGTTTAGGTTTGAAACAAATATATTTAAGTTTGAGAATTTGAGAATTTGTATGTTTATATTTCGGTTTGAAAAAAATTATGTTTAAGTTTGATAGTTTGTATGTTTATGTTTAGGTTTGAAAACATTTATATTTAAGTTTGACAAATATATATATATATTATAAAATATATATAATATATATCATGAGATTCATATTCTATTGCTTAAAAGTTATTATATTAGTTTATAAAATACCCGCTTAAATTGAAATCATCATTTAAAACATAATGAGCCTAGAAAATACCCGCTCGAAACTGAAATCATCATTTAAAACATATCGAACATAAAAGTAGTCGCTTGAAACTGAAATTATTATTTAAAACATAACGAGCTTAGGAAAAACCCGATCGAAATTAAAATCATGATTTAGAACATAAGAGCTTAGAAAACACTAGCCCAAAATTTAAACCATCATTTAGAACATAACGGGCTTAGAAATAAGCGCCAGATATTGGATTCATCATGTTAAACATAACAAGCTTAGAAATGCCCGCCCGGAATTGGTTTAAAGTTAATTTTGGGTTGTCCCCGTTTAATTTGGAACTGCTTTTTGAATACTTTATCTAATTTAGGATGCGAATGTGTATTACATGATTGTTTATTTATGAAGGATTCATTTGTCATTTTTTCTTTGCTTCTCGGGTATATATTCTTACATATGTACTTGGGAGCTAAGGGGAAATGCTGCTTAATTTTTCTTATACAAAGAATCATCTAATACACATTCATATATGTAACACCCTGTGTTTTTACATCCTATAAAATTTCGACACGTGTCCCGCTGATCCTCGTATGTCGTGTGCTAGACGAGAGGGACTAAAATCACCAACATGTTATTTTATAACCTCTGAGTGGTGAATAATTAAAGTTGAGGGTTAAAGTGTCAACATGCTAAAACTATGCCTCTGAGTGACCTTTTAACGAACCCGGAGCTTAATAGTGTTCAGTTATACGTTAAGAATACCCGAATCCTATCTTGAGGGGCCAAAGGTACTGATTATAGAAGTTATAAGATGGAGGGACTGAACTTGACATGAAAGAAACATGTTTGGCTGACTCGGAGCCGGGTCGCGGGCGCGGCCGGCCTGGCCTACCTCTCTCACGCCCCGCGAGAGGGTGCCAGTGACAGCCAGCATGTGGAGTCGTGGCAGCCGGCATGGTTTGCACAAATACGGAGTTTGCCACCCTCTAGCAGCTCAAGACACGTCCCTTAACACTTGTACTCATCCTAAACTGATAACCAACACTTGGAATGATCTGGTTCAAGCTCTTCAAGTATATATAGAGGCATTCTGTGCCTTGAAATCCTTGCTCATTTCAAAAACTCATCTCTTATCTCTTGCTCTGGTTTTCTTGCAGATTCCTAACCATAAGGAGACTCCACTTAGTTCTATTTTCGTGCTAGGACGTTGAGTAAGTGTCCTTAACTCCTCTTGTTAAGTTTTATTAGGCTTTAAGCCAAAGTCAAAGCTTTGACGTAAAAACGATTTGACTTTCGGCTAAGACCATTATGGTCCGGCCATTGTTCGGTACAAACATGGCTACGTGATCGTAATTAGGTAGGTATTAATCCCTTAAAAGGGCACCTCCTAATTACCACGTTTGCTTGGTAAATTAACGGGTCATTAATAAAAAGTCAAACTGGGTCAGATTTGAAAATAAATTCATATGTGATAATGTAGGTGTTATAAAATATGTTTTAACACTTAAACAACTTGGTAATAATTATTAGAACATGTGTAAACATGTTCAGCTCGTCAATTCCAGGTTTAAGGTCGGTTCGCAACCGAAAGTCGTGAAGTTTGACTTCTACCTTGACTTTCAGTTCTGACCCAATTTAGCAACTCTAGCTACTGAAATTAAGTTGCATTGTGACCATGTTTAGTTATAGTATAACCTCTGGAGTTATATCACATGGTTACATAGTAATCCGAGCTTTTATGCAAGTTTCCGTTAATTATGTCAAACTTTGCTAAAATGCCCTTCATACTTTAAAATAAGGTTTTAAATACAAATGAGCATACAAATAAGTTATGTACTGATATATAAATATGACTAACTTATTTTGATGTCAATAATCTGGTCATAACCTGAGTTTTGTTTAATTACCGCAAATTATGCTTTTAAAGGACCAAAATGCCCTTTCAACATCCAAAATGGTTTTAACATAATTCTTCAACAAAACTCATTACCTACTGATGTAATATCATAATTAGGATTACTTGGGATATTAAACAAGATTGTAAACTGAGTTATGCATAAGTCTTTGTATGATGCCGATAAATGTTGATATTACCCTTATGATGCATAAAAATGATTTTAAAGATACTTTTTATAACAAAACCATTTACCTACTATTATAATATATTAAATAGCTTATTTTGGTTATATAAACCTGATCATAACATCAGTTTTCCTTAATCATCTTGAATATCGTCATTTAGCGACTTTATCGCCATTTAGGCGCATAGTATGATTTAAAACCCTATTAAAGCACCAAGACTTGATACCTATTGATTTCAAAACTTATTTTACATATAATTACAGTAAGTAGATCAACTAAACTCAGATTCCCAAGTAAATTATCAAGCTATGTGTGAAATGACCAAAATGCCCTTACGGGGCATAGTTTGGTCATAAACTCTAAACCACACACATACTCGATATCCTACTGATATAACATCATAAATAAACTATTTTTACAGTAAGATTATGACCATTACATTAGTTTGCTCATAAGTTCTTTTACAAGTCATAAAATGACCAAAACGCCCTTTTGAGGCGTAACTTGATTTTAAAACCATAACGGGCATACATGTTCATATCCTACTGATATTACAACATGTTTTAAATATAATGGCATATGGAACTTGTACAACACTCACCCGGTTACCCGGTTTTGCTTATATGCGTAAGGTTCGGCCTACGTAACTAGTTTACGTAATTTAACCGAAACGGGTTTAACCTTATCGTTTTATTTTCAAAATCCAGAATGTAACATGTTTACCCATATTAAACAAGTCTCCATGCTTGTCGGGTTTAAACTACATTCTATTTCGGTCACCGCTTATCTAGCCTCTAGTAGCGTTATTATCCTTAAGCTACCCGGTTTGAGTCTACAAAGTAGATAGGACCCGTTAGCATTCTAATTGGTTATAAACACCATCATTTCCAGACTAAGAGCCTCCCGGTAGATTGCCATCTAAGCTTACTTTTGAATATTTGGCTGAGTAACTTATCTTATTTGAAGAATTTGCTCAGGTAAATACTTTTAACTTATTTTCCCTATACGGGCTTGGGACACGGTATAATAATACCGCTTGGTCGGGTATGGGTCATGTTATCAGATTGTGATTTACTAAATCCTTATAACCCGTTTTATTCTGTATTGTTTGATAACTTAAACATTGGGGGTTAATTCGACCATGTCTAGGATATCCTTGGCTCATTTAAGTTACTAATGGCCACGACCTTAAACGCGGTGTGTAGGCATACACCTGAAAGATGCTAATGCTAATAAAATATTAAATCCCACTGGTGGATTATTTAAAGTGGCGTGTCGGTTAATCAGGTTATTCGGTTTCTGCACCGGACCCCATATGTATTGACAAACATGTAAAATTGTAAACAATGTCATTTTGAACTATCCCAAGTTATTTATAAAATGTGCCAAGTGCACCAAAAATCATTTTAATAAATGTTTTCAAAATGAGTCAGTTATTAGTATTTACCAGTGAAAACTGACGTATTTTCAAAAGATCAAGTTACAGGTGGCAACACGCAATAGATTGGGAGCGGCGCTATGGTCACGATAGAGGATCTTGCAAGTCCCTAGGTTGCTTAAGTCTGTTGAACAAATACTTTGTACATATTTATTCGATCCGCCTGTGGATCTTTTCATTACAAGCCTTGTAATTTATATTTTTGAACTTTGGACACTCGGTTTGTAATAATAATTTAAATCCAAGACTTCCGTTGTGCTGTGTTTGTTTGGTTATGATGTTATCAACTACGTCACGATATTCCCCAACCGGGCCCACCGGGTTACACGTGGAAATCAGGGTGTGACAGGTTGGTATCAGAGCCAACGTTCGAGTGAATTAAACACTAGCCTTTTGTGTTTAATCTTGAAAATACACAATAGCACATTCCTTAGACTTCCGAGTCTAGCTTTGACCTAAGAGTATTCATTTCATTATCAAGTTATTATTATTGTTTTGTTTTGTTTTAAATTGTTATTGAAGCAGGAAACATGCCGCCAAAATTCAGACGAGGAGGCAAGGGCAAGGGTCTCATGAGGGGCGGACCCTCAATGACTGGACCATCTTTCACCGGACCATCTTTTAGACCACCATTCAGACCATCTCTAGCTGGAGCAGCTAATTTGCCCGATTACAATCCTTACGAAGGATCCGGAGATTCTTCGTCTCCTTTTGAACCTTACAAACATTCGATTTCACACGAATATTCTCCACCCCAATCACACTCCCAACACTCTTACCATTCTCACCATACCCACCAATCTCACCATTCACATTCCCATTCCCATCAGGAATACTTCAACTCTTATTTTGATAACCTTGTCAACCAACCGTCTCCTAAGACCCCTCCAGTCGACTCGCCAACGCATATGGAGGAAGTTTCCGATCCGGAGGAGTTTCCACAAACCGGATCATACGGCTATCCTATTGAGTTGTCTCGTGGCTCGAACTCCTTGGCAGGATCTCCGTTTCGCGGTCCTGATGATTATGAGCAAAGATGGGCGCAATATGTGTTCGTCAACACACCCTCCTACCACAGCACTCCCCAACATCATGCCCCATCACCACATCCTCAAATCGAGGATGAACCTATGCAGCCAGTGGAGCAACCACAACCACCTCCAGAGTCATCATCACAATCACGCCGAAGGCGTGGAGCGCGTATGTCTGTACGTGCTGGTCAAAGGTCGGGTTCGCTACCACCTTTGCCACCATCTTACCCTATAATCCCCGAGGACCCAAAAATGGGTGGGCCCTCAAACACTTCACCTGTGGCGGCTCCAACCCCACAACCTGCTGCTGATCCGATGCCCCAACCGACAGTTCAGCCATCTTCAACGGGTTTGGGTAACCCAATTCCTACCTATCCAGATTTATCTTGATATGGTGCTGATTTTACTGCTCCTTCATACGATCCGTACCTTGAAGCAGCCATGCACAACGCCCTCTATCATTCTCCTTATCCTAATTACCCACCTTCTTACCCTTCCTATGCGGCTACCGGGTATCCGCCATATACGTACACGCACCCGGGTACACTTCAACCGCAACCACCTCCACCTCAGCCTCAACCCCAACCACAAGTACAAGTCGAGGCCATTAACGAGGCCTTGGAACAAGTCAGGGAAATGCGGCAACAAGTAAAGAAGTCGGAGAAGAAAATGACCAAATTTATCAAGAAACTTTATAAAGCCGTAAAAGGGAGGAAGGATGAGTAGATCTTGTATTCCTATTTATGTAATTTTAATTTCAAAAAGTTCCTGCGTGGACATTGTTATTTTCTTTAAACCGCTGCGTGGGTATGTTTTCCTTATTATAGTCCCTGCACGGACTAAATTTGTATTAAGACCTCCTTAGAGGCAATATATGTAATCCTTATCGTTTTAGTGAAATTTTGGAATTTTGTTCTAAGCAACATTCTTGTTACTTCATTTGTTCATTCGAGCGTCTCGATTTTAATTCAATTTTATCGCTCCGCATAAATTCCAAAAGATCTTCTTGATGGTTTACACATGCCAAGTGATTATGTCACGTTAATTGGTAAAATAAATGGTAGTTAAGATGGAATGATCTTCTACCATGATAGTTAAGAAAGATTATCCCTTCTATCGAGAAGTAGTAACCTGTTAAACCATTTTAAGACGTCATTCTATGTTAATATTCAAGTGATATTAACACTCCTGGCGGCGTGGCGTGAGGAACCACACTAGCCATCAAAATATTTGAACTTTAATTCAAACAAAATAAGTCTAAACGATTGTCGTGATCAAGACAAATGTCAATGTTATGATGATAAACATTCTAACACCCATTAGAGGTGTATTACCAACGGGTTATGATATAACATCCATTAGTGATGTAGTGCCTACGGGTCTCCTATATACTATGTCCATTAGTGACAATGACAGTTGTAGTCTTTGACTCTCTGTCCATATTTTAGTAGTCTACGTGACAAAGGCCTTTTATGCCACATCTTTCGTTCTAATGTCAAGCTTTCGAGCTATCTTAAATTGTCAATATGACAATAGATGCGACATTATGATCCGCTATCAAAAATTTCTGGACTATGTCCAATACTCTAAATACCTATGATGGTCCTTTTGAGGCCTAGGGTATATTCTTTCGATTTTGAAAGTCAGAGTGATTTAGCCATACCACGACTAACATACCTAATTTGGTATATAGCACAAGGAATCTAGAATGGCTAAATCGGGAAATCCAAGCAGCCATCAAAACACCAATGACCATGTTAATGCGAACATCATCATTAACGAGGACGAATTCCAAGCTCGCATTGATGCAGCCGTGGGTAAGGCTATGGAAAAAGCCTTCGAAAAATTTAAGGAGTCAAGTGCTACTCGCTCAAAAACCATATCGAAATCTGTCACGAAACCTCCTCCCTCCGATGAAAAGGTGAGTTCCGTGCATTCCTCCAATGAGAGGAATGAGGGCAAGAAAAAGGAACCTCGCGATGAAGAACATACCTTAAAGGGAGGATGTTCATATAAGTATTTCATCACATGTAAGTCCCAAGACTTCAACGGGGAGAAGGGGGCTGTAGAAACCCTCAGATGGTTGGACGAGATGGAAACTGTAGTGGACATTAGTGGTTGTGCGGAAAAAGACATTGTGAAGTATGTGTCTCAATCTTTCAAGGGAAATGCCCTAATTTGGTGGAAGGCATTGATGCACTCAACTGGAAAGGTGCATCTGTACAACTTAGGATGGTCTAAGTTTGTAGACCTGGTTAAGGACACCTATTGCCCACCACACGAGGTAGAAAGGATAGAGGCGTACTTCATAGCCCTCACCATGAAGAATATGGATTGTCGTAGGTATGTAACGGACTACGACTCCTACTCCAGACTAGTATCCTATCTAGTCACACCGGAGCCTAAGCTCATTGCGCGATTTATTAATGGATTGGCCCCGGAGATAAGGGGTATGGTTAAGGCTGTTCAGCCTGCCACATACAAGTCAGCGGTAGAGTTATCTCTCGCCCTCACCCAGGACTACCTGAGACGCATGTCGGTCAAATCTGAAACCGATGGTAAGAGAAAAAGGGAGGGTGACAACTCCCAGAAGTTCAAGAAGAAAGTAAAGTTTGAATTCCACGGGAACCAAAACAGGTCCGAGGATAGGCCTGTGTGTAAAATCTGCAAAGGCATGGGGGCCAGTGTAGGTATGACCCAAAGGCTAAGCCTTGTGGGATTTGTAAGAAAACAGGACACAAGACCCTGGAGTGCAGGGATATTAAGGATGCCACTTGCTTCAAATGTGGTGAGAAAAGCCACATAAAAACTAACTGCTCCAAGAATGCAAAGGATGAAAATGCAAAATCTAGTGGAGCTAAGAAAACCATGCTCGAGCCTTTCAGATGAGTGCTCGAGAAGCTGTCAATGATAACAACGTTATAATAGGTACTTTCCTCATCAACGATACCTTTGCTAGAGTTCTATTTGATTCGGGGGCTGATAAGTCGTTTGTTGACCATAAGTTTAGCAAACTATTAAACTTACCCGTAAGAACTCTAGACATAACGTATGAGGTAGAACTTGCCGACGGAACCATTGAAACCGATTCATCCATTCTGGATGGATGCTTTATATCCATCAAGAATCATTTGATTCCTATCTCTCTTCTGCCAATGAAATTGGCGGGGCTAGATATAGTCTTAGGCATGGATTGGTTATCCTATAACCAAGCCCGCATTGCCTGTGATAAGAAACTAATCGAGATCAAAACCCCATTGGGTGAAATGCTCACCATTTTTGGAGATATGCACTACGGGTTGCCAGAAAAAGTTGCTATGCTTAAGGCCTCCCAATGCATGAAGAGAGGTTGTGTCATCTATGTGGCACAAGTAACCGTCGATGAACCTAAGCCAAGGATTGAAGATATACCCATTATCTCGGACTACCTAGATG
Source organism: Scalesia atractyloides (assembly GCA_947069175.1). Lineage (NCBI taxonomy): Eukaryota > Viridiplantae > Streptophyta > Magnoliopsida > Asterales > Asteraceae > Scalesia > Scalesia atractyloides. The sequence goes on from CAMTDV010000025.1 coordinate 85,411,972, forward strand.
TCTTTCCTGAGGAATTACCCGGTCTACCTCCTGATAGACAAGTCGTGTTTAGGATCGACATTCTACCTGGATCTGCACCTATTGCGAGAGCAATTTACCGTTTAGCACCAACAGAAATGAAGGAATTAAGAACCCAGCTCGATGAACTTTTGGAAAAAGGCTTCATACAATCCAGTTCGTCACCATGGGAGCTCCAATCTTATTTGTCAAAAAGAAGGACGTTCAATGCATATGTGCATTGACTACCATGAACTTAACAAAATAACAATAAAAAATCGATACCCTTTGCCCAGGATCGACGATCTATTCGATCAACTGTAAGGGGCAAGTTACTTCTCGAAGATAGATTTAAGATCGAGATATCATCAGTTAAAGGTTAGGAGTGAAGATGTCCTAAAGACCGCTCTCAGGACAAGATACGGACATTATGAGTTTCTAGTGATGCCTTTTGGGCTCACTAATGCACCAGCAGCATTCATGGATCTCATGAATAGAGTCTGCAAGCCTTACTTAGACAAGTTTGTCATTGTCTTCATTAACGACATACTTATCTATTCTCGTAATCAAGCCGACCACGAGAAACATTTAAAGAACATTTTAGAGTTGTTGTAAAAAGATAAGTTGTATGCAAAATTCTCTAAGTGCGAATTTTGGCTTCGCGAAGTGCAATTCCTTGGACATGTGGTTAGTGAGCGTGGTATCCAAGTGGATCCCGCCAAGATTGAAGCGATAATGAATTGGGAAGCACCGAAAACACCTTCAGAAGTACGCAGTTTCCTAGGACTGTCTAGTTACTATAGAAGATTTGTAACATTCGTCAAAAAAATTAAATGAATCCTAAAACCCGACCTGTTTTTGTAACTCGATCCGTTTTCATATTCCATGTAATTTTGTTTAATGTTTAAGCAATAAAATGTCTTGGATTCTATGTTTTGATCATACATGTTATCATATCTTGTGATTTATAGTCTTATACATGTTTTAGACAACCCTGTAAATTCATTTCCATGTATTTTGAAGCAAACCTCTAAATCTCAAGGTCTAAAACTAAGGTTTTCCTTAAGTTAATCAAAACCTTTGGAGACCTCGTGAACATACCTAACACATCACATCCTAACCTTCTTATCATTCAAACTCATTATATACATGCCTTAAGATAGGACATTGTGTTTTGGAGAATGATCGCAAGTAAAAAGCTCTACATGTCGTATTCTTAGTTTTGTCATAAGATGACTTTCGGGTGACTTTCTTGCTAACTTTTCTCCATACTTGAGCTATCTTTCTGGTCCATTCAAAGCTCCAAGATATACTTGGTATACTAAGGATCAAGTAGGTTTAGATGATGCATAAAACTGAGCTCCAGCGTAACGGGAATCACAAACACAAGTTTTAGAACATGACCATCGACCCGCATCAAGACCCAAGGTTTAAACCCAATTTTCGACACCATGGAAGTTGGATTACTCTCTTCCATATGATAGTACTCTGAAAATAATGAACGTAGGCGAAAACCGTGCGCGAAACGGAGTTATAACGAAGCGGGAATCGCGAAAACAAGTTTGGTGTTTGTTGCTGATTTGAATGACGCGAAAATCTTGTTTTACAGTCATCCCACATCGCCCCAATCACCATTTTGTGCTCAATTTCACACCTATAAATTCCCTTGCTTGGTTCTTTATAGCTTGCAACTCCTAGTTTGAGTATAAACTAGTGGAATAACCAAATTTGGTGGCTCCACAAGCACAATACCCCTTTGGGTGTGGTGTGTAGTAGTTTTTATTTCCGCTTTCGACGAGGAGGTGCAACCCTTCAAGTTCTTCTCATTTTGAAAATTTTTCTTCGAGGTAATCTTCTTCTTTTTTTGTTTTTTGTTATTCATTTATTTATTGCTTTCTTAGTTTAATTAGTTTAGTTTATGTTCTTAGTTAAGGAGCATTAGGCTCGTTAAGGTAGCCTAGTTTAGGCTCGCCTTTAGGCTTGGCGTAGCCTTGTAGAGGCTCGTTAGGCTCAACGAGTCTAACATATCATGTTCGTTCATTTAGCCATGCCTAGCATAACGTTTATTTTTTTTGTTGCATTCATTTGTCTAGCTTAAATCACGCTTATCAATTGAATTTTCTCCTTATTCTCGTGCGGTTTTTCACTAAGGATTAAAAACGCAAACACTGTGAGTGAATCCTTACAATTCCCTTTTTTATTCACGTTTTGGGGTGTATCATGTGTCGTAATTTACTTTATTTATACAAATACATGTGCTACCACCATTATGTGATCTAATGTGTATATTTGTTTGTTGTGGTTATGTGTGGTTACATTTTATCATTTCAGTGCAATCATTCATTTAAGGCCCATCAGTTCCTCGTGGGATACGAGTTGAGTATCAGGTGCCTCATTAGATCGGCTCCGTTTGATTGAGCCTTGATCTCAAGTTCATCATTCATCATGTTCATATGTTCGTTGTTGATATTGTGTGGTTTGTGGTTATGTGTGGTTACATTTTATCATTTCAGTGGATCATTCATTTAAGGCCCATCAGTTCCTCGTGGGATACGAGTTGAGCATCAGGTGCCTCATTAGATCGGCTCCGTTTGATTGAGCCTTGATCTCAAGTTCATCATTCATCATGTTTGTATGTTTATTGTTGATATTATGTGGTTCGTGATTTAATTATATATACATATGCTCATATATGGTCCATGCACATTTTTATTGAAATAACCAATTTAACAAACTGTTTAAATGTTTAACTTAGATTCACTCGCCAACCTTTGTTGACCCAAAAACCATTTTTTACACATGATACAAGTGAACAGGTACGAAGAGAAGATTGGACATAGGATGGGCCTTAGTTAACAAGAAACGAATTAGTGCAATATGCTTGTTATAAACATCGTCTTGTGTTTGTAATTGTTTATGTGAATTATTTGTATTGTGAGACACTTGATATGAATTAATGAATATTTAAAACAAGTAATAGCAAGTCATAAGCTCTCGAGTTAACCCAATCATGTCCCGATCACCTATTCCGCTACGGGTCGGGGTGTGACAGATTGGTATCAGAGCTATTGACTTTAGGGATATAGGATTGGTTATTAGACCCTTAGAACCTATACTTTAGTCAACTAGGACCTATGTGCTTATGTGATTTCATGTTTTGTTTGACTTATGATTTGAAGTTGCCCAGACATTTAAATTCCTTTCATTTCACACAGAATCGCATGCAAGCACTCTCTTTGTTACTTGATTATGTGATACGTGCAATGTGTTATAATTATGTCATGAAGTCTACATATATGTTACATATATACATATCACTCCACCTGAAATGTACCATACGAAACTTATGAAACCCTTATTTATAAGTTCTCGATTTCATTTAAGTTTTCTAAACATTTCTTTCCATTTTCCAAATACTTATTTTTATGTTATTCAAACTTTTGTGATATTTTTCGTTTTCAAATCTCATCAAGGTGAGTTCATGTGACGGGCATGTAGTAACTGGAAGGGTTCAAGTACCGGTAGTCGGGATGTCCTGTCTAGGATTGGTATTCGTATAAATCCGAATTAGTGGACCAGTTTGTCTACCTGGGGACTACTGATGAGAGTACGAAGGACCTATTAGGCCAAGTCATGCCACACCAAACATCATGTGAACTAACCCCACTTTGAGGTGTCATCGTGTCCACACCTGGATGCACTCCTACTTTCATACGTTACATTCACATTTCTCGATTTTCTCCGGGTTTTAGTGTACGTTACCAGGCTAACACTATAATCATGGGGGCCCACATGATTACGAAGGTGAAGTATGGCGGCATGCAAGGCCCGATTACGAGCAAAGCCCAAGAACACTTTAAAAGTGTTGTGTTATCATAAGTTATTGTTTTCAAATACACCCAAAAGTTTTCATTTTATTATATGTTCATATTTTTTTCCACATCCCTGCTAGCAAATCCATCAACAGAATCTCACAATCTCGTTTGCGTAAATTCCTATAGATGTCCTTTAGGCACCTTCTTGGAGGAAAAAGAATCAGAAACTCCAGTAGACGCATGGCTGCCCAAATTGCCACGCAAATGGCCGCCGTGATTCCTAACATTGTGATCCAAGTTCAACAAGCCCACCCTAATAACCAAGTTAATCAAGTCGAACCAAACGCTATAAATGCTCCCGAAACTACATCCAAGTGCTCCTATAAGCACTTCAAGTCTTGTGACCCCCCAAAATATGAGGGAACAGAAGGGGTCACTACACTCCTGCGATGGTTCGAGGAATGGAAAGCACCTTCCTAATTTTGACTGCCCTAACGATCGCAAGGTTTGTTATGCTACCGGTCGTCTCATTGGGGCAGCTTTAACCTGGTGGAACGCTGAAAAGGGTCGAAGAGGGGCTGAAACTGCCGTGGCCCTAACTTGTGAACAACTCAAGGCACTAATGACTAAACGGTTATGTCCTAGGAGTGAGATCAAGAAGTTGGAGGCGAATTCTACCTCTTAAATAAAAAGATGGAGACCACATGTCCTATAACAAACGTTTCCTAGAACTGAACCAGATGGTCCCAAATATGTTCACTCATCTTTACCATCTCATTGAACATACTTTAGGGGTCTTCCTTCTGGTATCCAGGATTCCGTGATGAGCACTGTACCCGCAACATTGGAAGCTGCAATATAATTAGCCACCAAACTCACCGAAAACCATATCCGAAATGGAGACTTTAAGAAGAAGGGCACAACTGACAAGGTTTCAGTGGAAGAGCCAAAGACAACCAAGATTGAAACATTCTCCTGTTCCGATACCAAACGAAAGCGTGACGGTAAAACTACGTTATTGCCTCGACTAACCCAACTTCACAAGCCGTACCACTCCAAGCCATCCCAATCACCAAATGGCACGCAACCCAGCTTACCCAAACAAGAATCCTACTAAACAAGAACCCTACACTGGTCCCCACCCTCAATGCAACACCTGCCACTATCCCCACCAACTCACCGTACCCTGTCGTCCATGTACCAATTGTGGGCGTTACGGCCATTTGAGTAACACGTGTCGCACTCCTCAAAACCAAGTTTCACCTCTTGCCCAAAACATGATCCAGCCCTACTAACCACCGCATTACCCCATGGTGCCATATGTTCGAGCTTGCTTTAATTGTGGTGATTCTAGTCATTTCAGAAACACGTGCCCTAATTTTGTTAACATCATCAACATTCAAGCCCAAGCAAATCCAGTTAACCAAGCGAACCCAGTTAACCAAGCGAACCAGGCAAACCCAACACCCCCACCAGCAAGAGGGAGAGCCTACAACGTCAACGCAAACCCAGTTGAGGTCAACGACGGTGCGAACGAACAATCTAACTAGTCTTTCTCCCATCATGAAGACTCAAGACTCTGCTCCAGTTGTTTATTTTATTTTTTATTCCCAATCCAAGCTTTAATAAATTCCATTTCTTGTCCTGATTATTCAAATTACCATTGTTTTCAATTTGGGTAATAATGTTTCAAGATTTCATTATTTCGTATTAATGCCATTAATGCAATTTATATCACGCTTTGCAATTTGTTTCATTACATGTCTCTATACATCGATTAAATTTCATGTCATTATTCTCATCATTTAGGGAAGTTGGGTCGTGTCTCACTTTTTCATAGACTGACCACTTCCTCATAACACATGAGAGAGGTATCGCTGTCATTTAGTCTTGCTCTCTTCGGATTCGAGATTCAAGCATGGGTTGTTTTGTTTGTTTATGTTTGGTAGATTTTAGGATGAGTCATATAGAACTAATCGTGACTTAATAACAAGGCCAATGAAAATTTGACAAGAACATGGTGGATACGCCGCAGGTACTTCCTATATATAAGTGTTCTTGTCTGGTGATCAAAAGCATTGTTAGACGGCTATGGGAAGTTTTGCATAAGTTGTGTAAATCTCAAGTTGGATAACGATGTGGTTGATGATTTCATTTTGTGATGTAACTTTATCATTATGATGCTTCGATTTTCTCAAAACCCCTTATCATGAGACAATATCCAGTTAGCCATCTCCGTGTTACAACGCTTTTCACTTTTCCACCTCAGGCATCAAAAAGCGATTCATGTAGCAGGGTATTCAACCCTTACTAGGAACGTTACCGCCTCAATCAAAATCAAAACTTCACACTCACCTGGTTATGTATATCCTTAGCATCATACCTAGCATACTCGAGATCGAATCTATAAGAAACCCTATTACCTAACCCTCAAGAACGGTTCCCTCCTAATTTTGGAACGAAATTCCTAAAAGTATGGGAGACTGTAACATCCACCAAAAACGGGTATCCAGAAGTCAGACCCACTTTGAAATCCGGATCCTAACCTTTAAACTTTGGAAATTTTAGCGAAATAAATAACCGTCGAAAGATTTTACTCTTTAATTTAAATTCATTTATCGATTTAGTTATTTATTAATTTAATTTAATTTAATTAATATCACAATTAAAATCATTAATAAAATCTAGTTAGTTTTGTAAGGTTTTAAAGTGAGTTTTAAGGTAATATGAGTTAGTAGCCAAGTTAGTTCGGATAGTAGAGTTAAGGGGTCTGATTTGTAACATTTCAAAACTTTAAATTTAAAAAAAGAAATAAAAAATAGTGGACAGGGGATTCCCCGGGTCTCACCAACAAACAAAACACTTGAGCCACTCCACCACATCAAACCTTTGTTAAAATTTCCATTTCCAAAATCCTTAAACACTGCAATCCCTTTTGAATTACCTTTACCCCCCAAATGTTAAATAGCTAAACGGTTACCTCCTAATTTCGAGATGAAATTCCCAAAAGTAGGGGAGACTGTAACATTCGTAAAAAAAAATTGAATGAATCCTAAAACCCGACTTGTTTTTGTAACTCGATCCGTTTTCATATTCCATGTAATTTTGTTTAATGTTTAAGTAATAAAATGTCTTGGATTCTATGTTTTGATCGTACATGTTATCATATCTGGTGATTTATAGTCTTATACATGTTTTAGACAACCTTGTAAATTCATTTCCATGTATTTTGAAGCAACCCTCTGTATCTCAAGGTCTAAAACTAAGGTTTTCCTTAAGTTAATCAAAAACTTTGGAGACCTCGTGAACATACCTAACACATCACATCCTAACCTTCTTATCATTCAAACTCATTATATACATACCTTAAGATAGGACATTGTGTTTTGGAGAATGATCACAAGTAAAAAGCTCTACATGTCGTATTCTTAGTTTTGTCATAAGATGACTTTCGGGTGACTTTCTTGCTAACTTTTCTCCATACTTGAGCTATCTTTCTGGTCCATTCAAAGCTCCAAGATATACTTGGTATACTAAGGATCAAGTAGGTTCAGATGATGCATAAAACTGAGCTCCAGCGTAACGGGAATCACAAACACAAGTTTTAGAACATGACCATCGACCCGCATCAAGACCCAAGGTTTAAACCCAATTCTCGACACCATGGAAGTTGGATTACTCTCTTCCATATGATAGTACTCTGAAAATAATGAACGTAGGCGAAAACCGTGCGCGAAACGGAGTTATAACGAAGCGGGAATCGCGAAAACAAGTTTGGTGTTTGTTGCTGATTTGAATGACGCGAAAATCTTGTTTTACAGTCATCCCACATCGCCCCAATCACCATTTTGTGCTCCATTTCACACCTATAAATACCGTTGCTTGGTTCTTTATAGCTTGAAACTCCTAGTTTGAGTATAAACAAGTGGAATAACCAAATTTGGTGGCTCCACAAGCACAATACCCCTTTGGGTGTGGTGTTTAGTAGTTTTTATTTCCGCTTTCGACGAGGAGGTGCTGCCCTTCAAGTTCTTCTCATTTTGAAAAGTTTTTCTTCGAGGTAATCTTCTTCTTTTTTTGTTTTTTTGTTTTTGTTATTCATTTATTTATTGCTTTCTTAGTTTAATTAGTTTAGTTTATGTTCTTAGTTAAGGAGCATTAGGCTCGTTAAGGTAGCCTAGTTTAGGCTCGCCTTTAGGCTTGGCGTAGCCTTGTAGAGGCTCATTAGGCTCAACGAGTCTAACATATCATGTTCGTTCATTTAGCCATGCCTAGCATAACGTTTATTTTTTTGTTGCATTCATTTGTCTAGCTTAAATCACGCTTATCAATTGGATTTTCTCCTTATTCTCGTGCGGTTTTTCACTAAGGATTAAAAACGCAAACACTGTGAGTGAATCCTTACAATTCCCTTTTTTATTCACGTTTTGGGGTGTATCATGTGTCGTAATTTACTTTATTTATACAAATACATGTGCTACCACCGTTATGTGATCTAATGTGTATATTTGTTTGTTGTGGTTATGTGTGGTTACATTTTATCATTTCAGTGCAATCATTCATTTAAGGCCCATCAGTTCCTCGTGGGATACGAGTTGAGTATCAGGTGCCTCACTAGATCGGCTCCGTTTGATTGAGCCTTGATCTCAAGTTCATCATTCATCATGTTCATATGTTCGTTGTTGATATTGTGTGGTTTGTGGTTATGTGTGGTTACATTTTATCATTTTAGTGGATCATTCATTTAAGGCCCATCAGTTCCTCGTGGGATACGAGTTGAGCATCAGGTGCCTCATTAGATCGGCTCCGTTTGATTGAGCCTTGATCTCAAGTTCATCATTCATCATGCTCGTATGTTTATTGTTGATATTATGTGGTTTGTGATTTAATTATATATACATATGCTCATATATGGTCCATGCACATTTTTATTGAAATAACCAATTTAACAAATTGTTTAAATGTTTAACTTAGATTCACTCGCCAACCTTTGTTGACTCAAAAACCATTTTTTACACATGATACAGGTGAACAGGTACGAAGAGAAGATTGGACATAGGATGGGCCTTAGTTAACAAGAAACGAATTAGTGCAATATACTTGTTATAAACATCGTCTTGTGTTTGTAATTGTTTATGTGAATTATTTGTATTGTGAGACACTTGATATGAATTAATGAATATTTAAAACAAGTAATAGCAAGTCATAAGCTCTCGAGTTAACCCAATCATGCCCCGATCACCTATTCCGCTACGGGTCGGGGTGTGACAAGATTCATTGAGAATTTCTCAAGGATAGCCACTCCCCTGACTGCTTTGACCCGCGAGAATATCAAATTCGACTGGGGTCCAAAGCAGCATGAATCTTTCGAGACCTTGAACCAAAAGCTGAGCAATGCTCCAGTTTTAACCTTGCCATAAGGCATTGAGGAGTTTGTCGTTTATTGTGATGCATCACACACTGGTATGGGATGTGTGCTTATGCAAAGAGGCAAAGTGATCCCTTATGCATCACGACAACTTAAAGTGCATGAGAAGAATTACACCATCCACGATTTGGAATTGGGTGCCGTTGTGTTTGCACTTAAACTTTGGAGGCATTAGTTATACGAACCAAGTGTATTATATACACCGATCACAAAAGCCTACAACATTTGTTCAATCAAAAGGATTTGAATATACGACAATGCCGTTGGATGGAAACCCTTAATGACTACGATTGCAAAATCCGATACCATCCCGCTAAAGCAAATTTAGTCGTTGATGCGCTTAGCCGCAAGTAAAGGATTAAACCTTTAAGGATCAACGGCAAAAGTATTGAATTCAGAAACAGTTTGAACGAAAAACTACTTGATGCGCAGAAGCAAGCCCTGATGGAGGCTAATATTGCAAATGAGGAATTAGGTGGAACTGTCGAACAGTTAACACCGGGAAATGATGGAATCCTCAGATTCAATGGACGAATTTGGGTTCCAGTATTTGGGGGACTTAGAAATTTGATCCTACAGGAAGCACATAACACTAAGTACTTATTCACCCGGGAGGTGATAAGATGTACCAGGACTTGAAATCTAATTATTGGTGGATGGGTTTGAAGAAATCCATAGCCACCTATGTAGCTAAGTGCTTGACGTGTTCGCAAGTTAAAGCTGAATATCAGAAACCGTCAGGACTTCTTCAACAGCTTGAGATTCCCACTTGGAAATGGGAAATGGTAACTATGGATTTGATTACCAAGTTACCTAAGACCAAGCATGGTAATGACATGATTTGGGTCATAGTGGATAGGCTGACTAAGTCAGCACATTTCCTGCCAATCAAGGAAACGTTTAGTTCAGACAAGTTGGCTAAGATGTATGTGGACGAGATTGTGTCCCTACATGGAGTGCTGGTGTCCATTGTATCTGATAGAGATACAAGATACACCTCTCATTTTTGGAAAAGTTTCCAACAATCTCTAGGCACTCGATTGAACTTCAGTACCGCTTATCATCCGCAGATCGACGGACAGAGTGAGCGTACCATTCAAACTTTGGAAGACATGCTACGTGCATGTGTGATCGATTTAGGTGGCAGTTGGGATGACCACCTACCCTTAATTGAATTCTCCTATAATAACAGTTATCATACAAGCATCAAGGTTGCACCTTTTGAGGCCTTGTATGGGAGAAAGTGTCGAACGCCCGTCTGTTGGGCGGAAGTTGGGGAAGCCCAACTAACAGGACCTGAGATAGTCGTAGAAACGACGGATAAAATCTTGCAAATCCTTGACCGTTTAAAAGGTGCACGAGATCGACAGAAAAGTTACGCTGACAAGGGCGCAAACCTTTGAAATTCCAAGTAGGGGACAAAGTCATGATAAAGGTATCACCTTGGAAAGGTGTAATGCGTTTTGGTAAAAAGGGTAAGCTAAGCCCAAGATATATAGGGCCATTCGAGATCATCGAATGTATCGGTTCAGTGGCTTACAAGCTTAAGCTGCCCGAAAAGCTAAGTGGAATACATGATGTGTTCCACATTTCCAACTTAAAGAAATGTCTAGCCGATGAATCGCTAGCAATGCCGCACGAGGATGTGCAAATTGACGAAAACCTACGTTTCATTGAGAAACCGATAGCGATCAAAGATCGCCAGGTTAAGAAGCTTCGTAGAAAGCATGTGCCTATTGTAAAGGTCAAGTGGGATGCTCGACGAGGTCCCGAGTATACATTGGAAGTCGAGTCCATGATGCGACAGAATTACCCATACCTTTTTGAATAAATTTCGAGGTCGAGATTTCTTTTAAGGGGGTGAGGATGTAACACCCTGTGTTTTTACGTCCTATAAAATTTCGACACGTGTCCCGCTGATCCTCGTATGCCGTGTGCTAGACGAGGGGGACTAAAATCGCCAACATGTTATTTTATAATCTTTGAGTGGTGAATAATTAAAGTTGAGGGGTTAAACGTGTCAACATGCTTAAACTATGCCTCTGAGTGACCTTTTAACGAACTCGGAGCTTAATAGTGTTCAGTTATACGTTAAGAATACCTGAATCCTATCTTGAGGGGCCAAAGGTACTGATTATAGAAGTTATTTGAAGTTATAAGATGGAGGGACTTAACTTGACAAGAAAGAAACATGTTTGGCTGACTCAGAGCCGGGTCGCGGGCCGCGACCGTCCTGGCCTACCTCTCTCGCGCCCCGCGAGAGGGTGCCAGTGACAGCCAGCATGTGGAGTCATGGAAGCCTGCATGTTTTGCACAAATACGCGAGTTTGCCACCCTCTAGCAGCTCAAGACACGTCCATTAACACTTGTACTCATCCTAAACTGATAACCAACACCTGGAATGATCTGGTTCAAGCTCTTCAAGTATATATAGAGGCCTTGTGTGCCTTGAATCCTTGCTTATTTCAAAAAACTCATCTCTTATCTCTTGCTCTGGCTTTCTTGCAGATTCCTGACCATAAGGAGACTCCACTTAGTTCTATTTTCGTGCTAGGACGTTGAGTAAGTGTCCTTAACTCCTCTTGTTAAGTTTTATTAGGCTTTAAGCCAAAGTCAAAGCGTTAGCGTAAAAACGCTTTTACTTTCGGCTAAGACCATTACGGTCCAGCCATTGTTCGGTACGAACATGGCTACGTGATGGTAATTAGGTAGGTATTAATCCCTTAAAAGGGCACCTCCTAATTACCACGTTTGCTTGGTCAATTAACGGGTCATTAATAAAAAGTCAAACTGGGTCAGATTTGAAAATAAATTCACATATGATAATGTAGGTGTTATAAAATATGTTTTAACACTTAAACAACTTGGTAATAATTACTAGAACATGTGTAAACATGTTCGGCTCATCAATTCCAGGTTTAAGATCGTTCGCAACCGAAAATCGTGAAGTTTGACTTCTACCTTGACTTTCAGTTCTGACCCGATTTAGCAACTCTAGCTACTGAAATTAAGTTAGATTGTGACCATGTTTAGTTATAGTATAACCTCTGGAGTTATATCACATGGTTACATAGTAATCCGTGCTTTTTTGCAAGTTTCCGTTAATTATGTAAAACTTGCTAACTTGCTAAAATGCCCTTCATACTTAAAAATAAGGTTTTAAATACAAATGAGCATACAAATAAGTTATGTACTGATATAACATTGAACTTATTTTGATGTCAATAATCTGGTCATAACCTGAGTTTTGTTTAATTACCGCAAATTATGCCTTTAAAGGACCAAAATGCCCTTTCGGTATCCAAAATGGTTTTTAACATAATTCTTCAACAAAACTCATTACCTACTGATGTAATATCTTAATTAGGATTACTTGGGATATTAAACCAGATTGTAGAACTGAGTTATGCACAAGTTTTTGTATAATACCGATAAATGTCGATATTACCCTTATGATGCATAAAAATGATTTTAAAGATACTTTTTATAACAAAACCATTTACCTACTGTTATAATATATTAAATAGCTTATTTGGTTATATAAACTTTATCATAACATCAGTTTTCCTTAATCAACTTGATCGTCATTTTATCGCCATTTAGGCGCATAGTATGATTTAAAACCATATTAAAGCACCAAGACTTGATACCTATTGATTTAAAAACTTATTTTACATATAATTACAGTAAGTACATCAACTAAACTCAGATTCCCAAGTAAATTATTAAGCTATGTGTGAAATGACCAAAATGCCCTTACGGGGCATAGTTTGGTCATAAACTCTAAACCACACACATACTCGATATCCTACTGATATAACATCATAAATAAACTATTTTTACAGTAAGATTATGACCATTACATTAGTTTGTTCATAAGTTCTTTTACAAGTCATAAAATGACCAAAACGCCTTTTGAGGCGTAACTTGATTTTAAAACCATAACGGGCATACATGTTCATATCCTACTGATATTACAACATGTTTTAAATATAATGGCATATGGAACTTGTATAAGACTCACCCGGTTACCCGGTTTCGCTTATATGCGTACGGTTCGGCCTACGTAACTAGTTTACGTAATTTAACCGAAACGGGTTTAACCTTATCGTTTTATTTTCAAAATCCAGAATGTAACATGTTTATCCATATTAAACAAGTCTCCATGCTTGTCCGGTTTAAACTACATTCTTTTTCCGGTCACCGCTTAATCTAGCGTCTAGTACCGTTATTATCCTTAAGCTACCCGGTTCGAGTCTACAAAGTAGATAGGACCCGTTAGCATTCTAATTGGTTATAAGCACCATCATTTCCAGACTAAGAGCCTCCCGGTAGATTGCCATCTAAGCTTACTTTTGAATATTCGGGTGAGTTACTTATCTTATTTGAAGAATTTGCTCATGTAAATACTTTTAACTTATTTTCCCGGGCTTGGGACACGGTATAATAATACCGCTTGGTCGGTATGGGATCATGTTATCGGATTGTGATTTACTAAATCCTTATAACCCTTTTATTTTGTATTGTTTGATAACTTAAACATTGGGGTTAATTCGACCATGTCTGGGATATCCTTGGCTCATTTAAGTTACTAATGGCCACGACCTTAAGCGCGAGGTGTAGGAATACACCTGACAGATGCTAATGTTAATAAAATATTAAATCCCATTGGTTGATTATTTAAAGTGGCGTGTCGGTTAATCAGGTTATTCGGTTTCTGCACCAGACCCCATATGTATCGACAAACATGTAAAACTGTAAACAAGGTCATTTTGAATTATCCCAAGTTATTTATAAAATGTGTCAAGTGCACCAAAAATCATTTTAATAAATGTTTTCAAAATGAGTCGGTTATTAGTATTTACCAGTGAAAATTGACGTATTTTCAAAAGATCAAGTTACAGGTGGCAACAGCAATAGATTGGGAGCTGCGATATGGTGACGATAGAGGATCTTGCAAGTCCCTAGGTTGCTTAAGTCTGTTGAACAAATACTTTGTACATATTTATTCGATCCGCCTGTGGATCTTTTCATTACAAACCTTGTAATTTATTTTTGAACTTTGGACACTCGGTTTGTAATAGTAATTTAAATCCAAGACTTCCGTTGTGCTGTGTTTGTTTGGTTATGATGTTATCAACTACGTCACGATATTCCCATACCGGGCCCACCGGGTTACACGTGGAAATCGGGGTGTGACAGTATATGTGATAAAGTGTTCAAAAAGTGGATTTCACAGCCTACCCTTGTCTTGTAAACGAATTAAATTATGTTTTAGTTGTATCATGCCTATCGATAAAAGTTGGATTGATTCTCCACGTAATACGCCTCAGTACGAGCAATGATTCAATTCTTTTATCAAGATGTGGCAAGGAGTGCTCGACAACCGATAGATAGTTAGATGTTCACATAATAGATTTAAAAATTTTGGCTTAATATCCATGACATAAATGAAACACCATTTGCATGTTATCGTTTTTGAAGGATTACACGAAGTGGGTTTATCATGGTGAAACGCCTAGGCCTCTAGTGATAGTTGTAGATGATTTTGAGCCACCCGAACGGTATGGAAAACATCATTGAAGACCTTGGGGAGCGTATGGAAGAAGATACACACCTTAACAAACAAAACTCGGGTATAAATAGTAGCAGTATTGGTGATGATTTTGAAGCCCTGGTAGAGGAAGTTGAACATAATTGTATCCTGGTTATACTAAGTTTTCTTCCTTTGACTTTTTAGCAAAGCTTATGAATCTAAATGTGATGCACCATTAGACTAATATTTCAATTGATGATCTCCTCGAGTTGTTGCAAGCTGCAATGCTAGAAGGCAACAAGATTCTATCTTTGTAATATATGAGGTCGGGACTGATTATGATGAGGACGATCTCAATTATGACACCAAGAAAGTGAAGTACCTGACGGAGAGTCTGATTAAAAGAAAAATTATTGTAATTTCTATTAATATGTATTTAGTAAACACTTGTTGTAATCTTTATTTGCATATGGGTTACACTTGTTGTACTTTCTATTAATTTGTATATGATATGTACTTGTTGTAACATTTGTAACTTTTTAGGCAAAATGTTATGTCTTTGGTTTGTGTTTGTGTATCTGCTGTTTGATGTGTCCCCTTGGGACATGGGGGTGATGGAGCCGGGGATCTACCACATCCGGATACTTTTCGGTGAGGTACTTACCCGATACACGATAAGTCTTTTTATAAATTATTTTAGTAATTTTATTTCATTTATTATAAATGTTGTGACTGATTATTTTAATTGTAATTGCAGCGGTTCTGGTGAAGAGAGTTTGGCGGAAGGCAAAAAACATAATGCTTCACCAAATGGTAAAAGCGGAGGGCCCGTGTCACTTTAGTTTGATAGAGATGCCACTTATACCCCGTTGGCGTACCAAACGATCTCTTTTCACGGGAGGTAGGTATGCATATGTGGCGGACCATCTCATTTGATAAATTGGGTTGGGGCAAAGTTACACAACCCCATAAGCATGCCATAGTTTCCCACCAGGTAAATGATCTATAAGTATATATTTTCTAGAGTAAATTGCGGTTTCGGGTTACCAAACTTTTTGTTGTTTCGTTTGCATCTGTTTGCTGCTGTGTTTGCAGCCATTTAACGGATGTAAATGCAACAACGAATGACTATGTTTGTTTATTTACGAGTTTGCCTTTGTACATGGATGTCATGTTTTAACTTAGGGGCTGTTTAGAAACTTCTGAATGGTTAAGTGCTAAACCAATAAGACGTCTAAACCATTAAGTGGTGAACCAGTTAGAGGTCTGAACCATTAAGAGCTAGTATAATGCTTAACTGTTCAGAGGCAAATGTCTGACCAATTTAGATTAGAGGCCTTAATTATTTAGACTCATTAAGATGCTTAATTATTTAGAGGCAAATGTTTGAACCATTCAGACATTTGCTCGCGAAACAAACAGTTTGAACCATTAAGTGTTGAACCAGTAAGACGTCTGAACCATTCAGAGCCTCATTAAGAGGTAAACAAACAACTTCATATTTTAATTAATTCATAGGAAAATTTCGATATGGATACAATTGAATGGATTGTGAAGCCAAAAACTTAAAAGACGACATTCAGCACGTGCATAATAAGCGGTACTCTAGCCGCAAGCACGACATTAAAGTTAAATTTATTGAATATGCGAAGGGTACCATGATGTTGAAAGAGCAATGGCAACCCCCAGGATATGCCTTATAAAATTTGGCAGAGAACTATTGATCATTTCATGGATCCAAAATATATTTCAAGATGTGAGGCTAACAAACAAGTCTGCCAGCGCCAACAATAGCCAAACTGTGGGGCGGACAACGTCATTCAGTAGCACTTTCTTCGAGAAAGTAATGATTTATATATATGTGTGTGTTTATCTAATGTCTAACTAAGTTTCAAAATTAAACAAAATTTGAAACGACTCGAGATGTCCCGTGAAACTCACACTAATAAAGATGGGAATTTTGTCGACTCGGTAGCCGAGCACAATTTTGTAAGTATTTATTTAAAGTATAGTGTGTAGGTAAAAACATATATAGTATTTTATGTATATAAAATACACATATGAATGTAAGAAACATAAAATTTAAATATATGAACCTTAAATCCCAAAATTAATGATTTAGAGTTGTTCTTTTTGTTCTCACAATCATAGTATTTTGTAATGATCCTAATCTACACACATATATATGTATATGTAAATATATATACGTATATAGGGTGAGGTTCTAGGGTAAACAAATCCTAGCCATTGATTTACACTTGTGTATTGATAATCAAGGGCTAGGATTATTAGTTCACACAGTTCACTCTCTAGAGGTTTGTTCACAAATGAACCTAACCCTGTATACCCTACGTATATGTATGTATATATTAAATATGTATATATATGTACATATATATATATATTATATATATATATATATATATATATATATATATATATATATTTACTCTTATTCGTAAAATACAATTTCCTTTAGAATGGGAGATTATGGATCAAAACGAACATGCCAGTGAAGGCGGTAGTTCTCAACCGCCGAATGAGGTTGCCTTGTTTCAGAAGGTTTTAGGTGATAAGCGTGGATGGACACGAGGGATTAGGGGTAACCTTCTTCAAATATGCCCTCGAATGTCTTTGGTGCGCAACATCATACTCAACAACAATTTTTGGAGGTAAACTATCTTATTTTACTTTAAAAAGTTATATTAGGATCAATGAATGCATGTTACTTTGATAAAAATGTTGGGTTAAGTTAGTTTGCAAATTGGGTTAATGTTGGGTTTTGTTGTAAGTTTTAAAAATTGGGTTAATGTTGGGTTATGTTGTTATTTTTCCGAATTGGGTTAATATTTGTTAGCTTTGCGAATTGGGTTAATATTGGGTAATGTTGTTAGTTTGCGAATTGGTTTTTGTTGGGTTATGTTGTTAGTAAATTGGTAAATATGTTAGTTTGCAAATTGGGTTACTTGGTTTATGTTGGTTGTTTGTGAATTGGGTTTTGATATACATATGTATTGGTAGTTTTATTAGAAGATTGGTAAATTTGGTATATATATATTTTGTTAGGATGTTAATATATTAATTTGGGTTTTGATATATATTATTGTAGGAATTTGTTTTGGGGTGGTTCCATACCCCGTCATTTTTAATCAACTTGACGACTATCTGGTTTCGGGAAATCATGTCGCGAATCAAGACGATGACGAAGACGACGACAATCATGATGATGATGATTACATGATGTAGCTTTTCATGTTTTATGCAATTTTAGGATGTTAATATGCGAATTTAACGAATAACTTTTAGGTAATCTTAGGATGTTTATATAATTATTATGTTTATGTAGTTTCTTTGTGTTGCGGAAAATTGGAAATTCGTAGGATTTGTCTATTTGTAAAAACTGGAAATTAAGTAAAATGCAGCAATAAAAAACGACTTTTAGCGGCGACTCAGTAAGTATTAGTGACCAAAGTCTATGGCTACAACGTCTAACGACAACAACCTTTAGCAGCGTCAAATACATCAATACTAGCCAACCTTTAGCGATGACATGTTGCCGCAAAAAATATTAGCGGCCCGGATCAATACCTTTAGTGGCTCGACATCTTAAAAAAAGTACTTAACTTTCAGATTTACGTTTATTATCTTAAAAAACTTACATTTTGAATAAATCAATTTCTAATACTTTTTGAATAAATCAATTTCTAACATTTTTAAGTAAATAATTTCTATAAACTTCTTAAGAGTTTCATCCCAGTAGGATCGACATCTTAATGAGTTGTTTCAGTTTTAATTTGAACAAATTACATGTGATCTAGAACTCGCAATGTATCGAAAGGTGCATGTACCCGCAAATATTGGAGCCTTTCTCTTTCAAAATTTTGATAGATATACAATATTAAACTACTTTAGGTAAAACAATACCTTACAAATATGTTAGGACAAGAAGCTTTGAAACAAAATGTATCTCCGCAAAGATACACGTAATTTAATATTTTGCGACTGAAACACAGGTTGTAAAATTAACGACTAAAATCAATCCGATCGCAAATTTGTGACCATTTCATTTCAGTTGCAAATCAGCCGAAAAATAAAGGGAAAAATATATATTAACAAAAGAAAATACGGTCACAAAATAGTCGCAAATTCATTTCGAGTAATCAACTTTTGCGACTGTATCTTTATTGGATAAAGGAGGTTTTTGAAATACATTCCACCATAACGTAGATAATATCAATTTTGGAACATGTCAGTACGTATCAAACAACTACGATTTCGTGTGCATCTATTGTTTTATGTTGGAGGTTATTTGAATAAATAGAAATTACTTCACATGTCACATGTACTGTTTGTTTATGGTTAACATAGGTTTGCTATAATTTTTTTTCTCTTAAATTTTTATTTAAATAATAACTAATATTGTTTTGTTTAATTATCAGTTTATTTTAATTATTTATTAGTTTTACTCATTTTACTTCACCTTTGATATCTTAGAAAACGATTTTAATATATTAAAGTTATATACCTACAGACTTCAACAAATACATTCTATCCACACATTTACTTCCTCCACAATTATGGAAATGATGATTAATTTACTATTGCAACATGTAAAAACATGTAATATTATGATGCAACAAGAAAAAAATGTACACTTATAATGACTCAAATGGATGTTCGCACATTAAAGTATGACGAAATGTGGAAAACTTCAAGGGTAAAAGTTCGATTCTCTAGACCCAAATAATTAATCAATTGTAATCTTTTATATATTTGAATATGGCAATAAAAGTCAGTCAATAAGCTAACATGTTGTGTATACTTTCGTAACCAAAAGGTTTACTATGGATTGGGGACAAGAAGTTACCAAAACCAACAAAATACTCTCAACAAAATATAAAGTTAATTCAGAATAATAAATGATATAAATGTAATTTTCATTAGCTAGGGGTCCAAATATTTGGCTATATAAAGAGGGAAGATGGATGCATGAAAGCATAACACACAACAATGGGATCAAGAAAAGTGAATCGGCCTCAAATGGCCTCTCTAGTTGTGGTGTCACTTGTGGTAGCCATAAGTTACCTAAGCATCTTAATACCAACCACTACAGCCTCCCGTACAATTCATGCCAAGACTCCACCACCTCCTAAGTCACCACCTCTTAAGTCACCACCACCGCCATCACCAGCCACGAGCCCGCCACCACCACCATCATCCTCGAATCCACCACCACCACCACCATCCTCGACCCCACCACCACCACCATCACCACCGCCGCCATCCATGCATGTAAAGTCTAATCAACGAGATCCCTCTATGACACAAATACCTCCGCTACCAGTACCACTACCACCGTTACCAGTACCACTACCTCCGTTACCTATACCAAAACCACCAGCAACTATTCATGGCAAGACTCCACCAGCTCCTAAGTCACCGCCTCTTAAGTCACCCCCACCACCATCTTCGACTCCACCACCACCACCATCCTCCACTCCCCACCACCATCCACCACTCCACCTCCACCGCCACCATCAATGCTTAGAAAGTCTGAACAACAAGATCCCTCTATGACACAAATACCTCCATTACCTATACCTCTACCTCCATTACCAGTGCCACTACCTCCATTACCTATACCGAAACCACCAGCAACCATTCATGCAAAGTCTAAACTTCAAGATCCCTCTATGACACAACTACCTCCATTACCAATTCCACTGCCTCCATTACCAATACCATTACCTCCGATACCATTTCTACCCCAACCACCATCACCCGCACCACCTTCTGGCGGCCAAAGCAACAAACCACCCGCAACATCCTAAGTGTACCCGACATGATCTACCTCATATTCACTATTATTAAGAACCCAACTTGTTTCCTCTTTAGTTTTATACAAAATAATAAATGTCAAACTAAGTTATGTTTATGTGATATTACCTGAAAGATCGACAATTGATGTATGACATTTTTCCTTTAGTTATTAATTTATATATCCTTTTAATATACTTGATTGCTGTATACATATGTGTGTGTGGAACATACCCAAAGATTGTGATCCCTTTAATGGAATGGAAGTCTCCATTACTTCGCATCAATATGTCAAAATTAGTACTCAATAAAAGACTAATGAAGATGGTTGAATATTAAACTAGTACTCTACAAAAGAAAAACAAATTAATGAAGATGATTGAATATTAAACTTAATGGATATTGTAACCGAGAAATCTATCTTGAATAGTTGTGTCAAAAATTTATACAACACAATCTGTTGAGGACGTTCACAACCAGATATTCATATTCCAAAATTTCAACCACATTGTGAAGATTATCACAGTATTAGTTACCACCTAGTGATTTATTACCAGACCAGTTTATAAAAGTATTATAATGGATAAAGTTCATTCTCTTTGCCTTTGCGTTTTTCATTGTCTTCTTTCTTTCTATGGATCATCTCCTTGCTTTTAGCACAAATACCATAGTTCAAATAATGTTGAGTTAGCAATTGAGTTAATGGCTTGCATGAAACGCCCAATTTGAGTTCAAGTATCAAAACATAGTTCTTAAACCGATAAATGTCATACATTCGCAGCGGAAAACAAGAATCCGACTTGTAGGATTAATCAACATTAATCATCAGATTAATCCTAAACAATCCTTTGCTAAGCATTGGGCTGCGTAATCTGGTTTTGCACTAGGGTAGTGTTTGGTATGTGCGAATAATTGGTAGAATGGAATTGACCATTGCGAGGGAATGAAAAAAAAGGTGTTTGGTTAGTTAACGGAATGGAATAATCCATTACACAAGTAATCACATTCCCTCTAAATATCCCCAATTCATTCCATCCTCTCCCATATGTTTTTTTTCATTTCATACCCTTTTTCACCCTTCAACACCACCCGTTGCCGCCCACCACCGCCTCAACACCACCCGTCACCGCCACCACCACTATCAATCCCCAACCCCACCTTCATCACCCTCGCTACCACCACACGCCATCACCCACAGTGCTACAGTCGCCTCTAACTACCATCACCGCCACCGCTACAACCACTATCCCCACCCACAACCACCACTCACCACCCACTGCCACCACACACTGCCACCCACCGTTGCCACCCGTCGCCTCCGCTCTCCACTGCCACCACCCGTCGTGTCCACCGCCGCCCATGACCACCACCTCCACTCGTTGCGTCGCCACCTCCGCCGCAACCTACCACGCACCACCTAGGCTCCTACCACCCACCACTAATTTTATTCATCGTCTTTTCTTGCCTGCCAAACAACATAAAGTAATAATTTATTCAATTTCACATGGTAATCAAATAAGAAAATGGGATGTTAATGATCCATTCCATTACGTCGTCCATTCCATTCCCTTGTCCATTCTATTATCCAATACCAAATAGACCCAAAATGCGCAACCGTGTTCACATGTAACCTTTATCATTACAACTACCCTTTTCCATTATCCTGGATATTAAACTAAGGTAAAAAAAAATGTAACCTATAAAGGAAGTCAAAATCGAAACCCTACACCCTACACCATTGATAATCTTTCCAAATCAGAGACCTCAACCTACCATGTCTTAATTTGTTTTACAATCAAAGCCCAAATACCCATGCTACATCTCATTTTGTCTAAGCTTGAATTCAAATGCATGTTCTGTATGTTGAGGCCCCTATACCACAAATCCAATACATACAAACTCATGCACTGATTGTTTCACCAAGTCAACAATTGTTGCGCTTCCACATAAACAAAGCCTTTTCACTTAAATCTATGTTAGCAGAAGACTTGGGCCTTAACTAATAATCACTTTGCCTAAATAACATTTTGTTAGACCTATAAAAGAATATATGATATTCAAAAGCCAAAACATGACCTCTTAATCAAGAAATAAATTGTTGATGAAGCATTCTTCTCCCAAAGAGAGTAAATCTTGAACATTATTTAGAACATCTGTTTGAAGACATTCAAAGATCTGTTAGAAGCATTGGAACCACTTTTAAAGATGAAGAAACTGTTGTTCAGGGCCAAAGCTCTATTGAAGCAAATCATGAAGACCAAACATCTGTTGTGGATGTTTGATACAAGCCAATAGTAGTTTGAAGAACAAAGTTTTCCTAATGTAACAATACTTAGCTTAGGACATACATGTAATAGAACAAATGTTACTTCTCCGCATATGTTTGCTAACATCTGTGGAATGTTTTTTTAGGAATGTTAGATGTCACTACCACGGTGACATCGAATGATTGCAAACATACCTCTTGTACTTAGTATAAATAGATCTCACATGTTAGAGATATATTTATCACTTCATACTCATTCTCTTTTGTAAGGACAGATTTCTGAGTGATCAAGCTAAGGGGGAGATTGTATAATCGTTATACAGTAGTTGTAATCTTTAGATTTCAATATAAAAATAGTTTTGATATATCTTCCTACTTGTGTGTTTATATTATTTGCATTACAATTTATAAATTGTTTGTTCTTCATGTATTCAATACATAAGTTCTATAGACTCAGATCCAACAATTGGTGCCAGTGCCTGGTAATATTAAACTTGATTTACAATCAATTTAATATCCAAAGATCAGCTCGCATAGATAACCCATTTGTTCATAACTCATAGTTGTACAGTGTAGAAATCAAAAGTATTCCACACATACTCTGTTTTTCTTCAAAAGAACAAAAGAAATGGCACAAAATGATCCCCATAATACCGGCTTTAGCAACAAGCCTCCTATACTTGTCAGATTTGAGTATAATATCTGGCAACGTAGGATGGCTCACATGCTTTCTCAACAGAACACAGGGTGGTTGGAAGTCCTTTATATTCGGACCTCACATTCCAATGGTACCTAGTGCCGAAAACCCGAATGTTCAAGAGCCAAAGAAGCCGGGAAATTACTTAAAGCAATATTTTCAAAACTTTGAGCTAGATGCAAGGCCTTTAGAATTGTGGCCATGGCTCTGCCAAATGAAATCTACGTAGGCCTGTTACATTGCAACAATACTAAAGAGTTGTGGGATGCATTGAAAGAGCAGTTTGGTGAACAGAGGATGTGATTGAGAACACTCGAAAAATCCTTAACCAACAATATGAGACTTTCACACACGTGAAAGGAGAAACCCTTAAACAAGACTTTGAGAGATTTTCTTTTCTAATCAGTAAATTAAAGTTGGTAAGCAAAGATTTTTAAAATCAACTTCAAGTAACCGATTTTTAAGATCACTTCCTAAGAAGTGGGACACACTAGCCATTGTGATGAGTACAACCCTGGATTTCAAGGATATGACCCTGACTCAGCTTCATGGAGAGCTCTTGACATTTGAATGAGAACTTGTCTGGAAAAAGAAGATACTAAAACTTGAAAAGTGTCTAACGATTATGGTTTTGGAAACAAGACACTTCTGACTCAGGAAGCATCATCATTAGGAATATCAAATGATCCAAATTTTTATCACTACATTGATATATCAACCAGAGTCAATTATGATCAATATTCCTCAAACTGTGCTTTCACAGCAAAATATGACACTCATCGTCCTAATAATTTGTCATTTATTCTTGATGATTTAAAACGTATTAACCTCACTAACTTAGAGGAAATGGATATTTTGCACCAAGTGGCCTTACTAAGTCTCAGAGAAAATAACTTTTATAAAAGAATTGGTAGGAGATATCCAGGACTTAATAGGAGGTCAAGGGTAGGGTTAGGTTGGGTTGGATAAATCCAAGATAAAGTGTTTTAAGTGTAATGTGCAAGGCCATTTTGCTAGGGAGTGAAGAAATCAAACAAGTAACTTTGCACAAGTTATAACCTATCCAAATCAAGAGCTCAATCAAACAATCAACAACACTTTTATCAGAATACCCATGCACCAAATGTTTAAAACATTGCCCATTTTGCATAAAGCATTAGTCATGCCCTTGTGCAATATATTCAAACACTTGTTCCTCAAGTCCAATATGAACACATGTCTCACGTGTTCAAGCACCTCTAATTACTCCCGCTCCTGCACTTGTAGAACCTAAGCAATAAATTTTTTTTCACTCAAGGCTTTGTTAAGCCACATAATAAAGTCTTTTCACTCAAGGCTTTGTTGACTGGAGTAGTCTACCAGAGGATCTAGATGATGAAAATTTTTCTCTTATAGCAAAAGACTACTGATGAACATGAGAACATTTGTTTTATAACACTTGAATGTATCTCAGATGAAGTTGATCAAGAAAAAGAAATGACTGACAGTGAAAACTCTGTTGGTGAAATTGCTGAGAGCCTAGAGCACACATCTGTTTGTGGAGAAGGCCATGGAGAAAGTATTGAAGAAGATCATCCTAAAAGTTCCATTGGATTCATCAATGATGATTTTGTGCAAACTGCTACTATCAAGGTATCACCTCACACTCTTAAAGAATTATGTTCAGACAAATGCATCATTGCATTTGCAAACATCAAAGAGGTAAATGAAAACCATAGGGAAAAGGTTGAAGTTAGTGAAATTTTCATGAAAAAACTAAAAAGAGATTTTAAAACCAGACTAGACTATATGAAAAGGACTAGGAAATCAACAGTTTAAAACATGAAGCATCAAACATAGAGGCCATAGAAAAAAATCAAAGTTGCAAAAAGGAGATTGATTCTACCAAAATCACTTATGAAAAATGGGCAGAGTCATGTACTGGTTATGAGATGCTTCTTGAAAAACAAATCAAGAGCAATGTGAAGTTTGGAGTTGGGTTCAGAAAACCTGATAATGACCAATCTGCCATAAACAAGACTCACATTGAATCTCAAATAATTGAAGTGAAACCAACCAACTCAAGTGGGGAAGAAATCAAGATCACAGAACCAAGTCGTAAAAAGACTACCCTTGAAAAACCACAAAGTTCGCTTCAGACTGAAAAAGAAAAATATGAATTCAAAGTAACATGGTCTGATGAATGTGATGTGCTTGAAAACTTAAAACCCATGGATTTCACATCACCTATTGATGCCAAAGTACTAAAGATGAAACTCATTCCTATCACTAACTCAAAAACAGAAGATCAAACATCTGTTGTCAAAAAGGAAGAGAAACGTGATAAGTAAAAAATAAGGTTGCAAATCGGTTTTGTGAAAGAAAAAAATCATATGACTAAAAGTTGTTTTAGATTAAAATAATATGATATCAATAGAGGAAACAATATTTATGAATTAAAGCCTAGGTGTTCAATTTATGGGAAAACCAACCACCTAATTCAATAGTGTTCATTCCTAAAACCTTATAACATTAACAAAAATAGGTCGAAAGGGAATTTGCCTCCCAAAAAAGAAACCTGGTCGTATCATAAGGGAACCACAACCTGCTCCTAAAAGATTTGAGTTTGTCCAAAATCAGTTACAAGAGATTAAACCAAAAACCTGTTTACAGGGAAGCTCAAACCAGTGTTGCCCCATCATCAAACATATATCCCACATGCTATGGGCAACCACCTTTTCACAGAGTACCTCCTATGAATAATGAGTCTGTGCACATGCCCAGATGCCAATAATAAACAGGCATCCACATGGATATGATCAACTCATTAGAAATGGTCAAACAACTGTTGACCCAAGTGTAAAAGCACTTACAGAAGGTCAACTACAACTATTTCGGATGGTTCAAAACTACTCATCACAAAAGACCATTGCCAAAGGGATAAAACAGATGGTAGAAAGTACCAAATCCAAAGAAAACAAAGCTTTGGATTTACTGCAAAATCGACTCACTTCCGCTATATCTAGGAAACATTTGTTTGCAATTCTAAATGTGCAAACAGAGGTTTCCCTAACACATATCACCATATAAATAAAATCCTGAAAGTATTTATTGAAAATTCACCAAAAAGAACATCTCTTAATAAAAGAATCGATGATATTCAAAAACCAAAACATGACCACTTGATCAAGAAATAAACAAATGATGAAGCATTCTCCCCCAAAGATAGTGAATCTTGAACACTATTCGAATGATCTGTTTGAAGGCATTCAAGATCCATCTGAATCCTTGGAACCACTGTTAAAGAAGAAGAAACCATTGTTCAAGGCCAAAGCTTTGTTGAAGCAAAGCACTGATCATGAAGTCCAAACATCTGTTGTGGCCAAACAAATGTTTGATACAAGCCAACGGTAGTTTTAAGCACAAAGGTTTCCCAATGTAATAGTACTAAGCTTAGAACAAACTTTTCATGTAATAGAACAGATGTTAGATCTCTGTAGATGTTTGCTAACATCTGTGGAATCTTTTCTGTTAGGAATGTTAGATGTCACTGTCAGGGTGATATCGGCTGATTGCAAACATACCTTTTGTACTTAGTATGAATAGATCTCACTTGTTAGAGATCTATTCATCACTTCATCTCATTCTCTTTTGTACGAACAAATTTTTGAGTGATCAGGCTGAGGGGGGATTGTATAATCATTATACTGTAATTGTTATCTTCGGATTTCTATATAAAAATAATTTTGATATATTTTCCTGCTTGTGTGTTTATATTTTTTGCATTACAATTTATAAATTGTTTGTTCTTCATGTCTTAAATACACAAGTTCTATACACTCAGATCTTACACATTTGAAATAAATGATGGTGAATCAAAGGAGCTTGCTATGATGGTTGTTCAAACAACAACAACAACAACAACTGCACAAACAATGGAAAATCTGCTTCAATCAATGTATCTGCACATGCATCACCATTATACTTGAAAAATTATGCATTGAAAAGCATATTGAAGCATGTCCGTATTAAACAAGCAAACATGCTATGAAAGATCAGGTTGGGAACTTGAAAGTGAGCTTTAAAAATCTAAAAATGAGTTTGAAAATAAGCTAAATGGAAGGAGTAACTAATTATACCCCAAAACTCTATATTACAAGGCTGACAAGATTGATTTTCAATTGAAAACTTGAAAGGAAAAGTTGTGCAAATATCTAAAATTGAAGAAAAAGTTTATAAAAATCAACAAATTTTCAGCAAATCATGAATTTCTTATTGTTGAAAGCAAAAAATAACACTAAAAATATTTTTCTATATGATAGACGGTCAAAAACAATCTAATGTTTTATATGGCTTTAAACCAGTTGCAGTTGTTTCACAAGATGGAACAAAATATCAAACAATTGTGGCACAAAACTTCAATCATCAGTTGTTTCACTTGCAGGTGATGCGAAAAAAAAAAACAACTGCTACAAGGACTGAAATAACTGATATTCTAAAAGAGGTCAAATGCCATCAGTCTTCACAAGGTTTTATGACTACTGCACCAAACGTCAAAGTGGAGCAAACTTCCAAACAAAATTCAACTGAACCTTGTCAAATTTGTGAAAGAACCAATCATCTTACTAATGAACGTTTGTTGCTAAGAGATTTTGAAGACCAAAAGAATCTTGAAATTATTTCTTTAAAGATAAATGTAAAACATATGTTCAAATACAACAACCAAATTTCAAAGAATTAAGACCAAAAGCTGTAAAGTTTGAAAGTGTTGAAATACTAGTTATTGTTGCCTTGGCCAAGAAACCACTATAGAGGCATGTACAAGAAAATGATGCTCCATCAACAAACCAATGGTTTATGCAGAGAACGAAGTATTCCGAAAGTGTGTGACTAAATATTGTTTTATCAAAGTGCTAAAATAATAGCAACTGGTGTAGGAAAACAATTGATGCCGTTGGTACAACAAGTGATGTAGTTGGACCAACTATGCATCAGGTTGATCTTACTAGTGTTGATTTTTCTGCATTTCCAAGAACCAATCCCAAGACCAACAAGGCTTGGGTTTCAAGACCTAACTTGTTGTTCACTTGTACAGGGAGCTTCTACATGCTATGACAACTCTTGGCATGTGGATAGTGCGGGCATCAAGCACATGACAAAGTACGAACTTCTTTTCATAAATTTAAATCACATGGAGGATGTGTTGTATCCTTTGGTAATGATTCAAAAGGCTACATTTTAGGGTTAATACTGTAGATTTTAATAAACATAAATTTCGGAAAGCCAATCTTGTTGATAACCTTAAATTTAACTCGTTAAGTGTATCACAATTGTGTAATAAAGCATTTCTTCCTTGTTTACCAAGAAAAATTGCAAAATTGTTGATCCTGTTTGTGTTCAAAAAGTTGAACACTTCATTTCTATTCACAATTTATTGATCGCAAACAAGAGTGCCAATGTTTATTTGGTTGCTATGTAAGGTGATAATAAAATCCCTATTAGTACTTGTCTTTTAAGCAAATCTTCTTCAAAAGAAACTGAACTTTGGCAGAGAAGGTTAGGCCATGTTAATTTAAAAACAATTAACACACATAACAAATTACATTTGATAAGAGGTCTTCCTCAAAAGGAAATTCATTGTGAGGTCACTACATCTTTGTCCTAAAGGAAGCAATACAAAGTTTCCTATAAGTCAATATATAAGTGAAAACAACTGCATGTTTATAGTTATTGCACATGGATTCTCTTGGACCTTCTATTTCATTCCAAATACGAGACTGCGGATATTGTTAGAGAAGTCATTATTTAAGTTGAGAAGCAATATGATCTCCTAGTCAAAATGCTAAGAAGTGATAATGGCACTGAATTTAAAAATCAAATCTTGGACTCATTTTGTTTTCAAAGGGAATTGTGAGATAATTCAATGTTCCTAGGTCACCATATCAAATGGAGTTGTTATCAAATCAAAAAGAAGAACAAAACTATGATTGAGGCTACAAGATCAATACTTGCTAATTCAGGATTACCTTTTTCATTTTGGGTAGAAACAATGAACACAGCCTGCTATGTTCAAAATAGGGTGTTAATTGTTAACAGACATCAAGAGGCTGCCAATGAGATCTTGTTCAAGATCAAACCATTGATTACTTTCTTTAAAACAATTGGCTATCCATGCTTTATTTGAATATCCAAGACTCAATTTCAAAATTTATAGCCAAAGTTGATAGTGATGATTTTCTAAGTTGTTCTTCAACAACAAAGGCATATCGAGTTTTCAACTCAAGTACCCTTGTTGTAAAAGAAAGATATAATGTAAGATCGATTAAATTATCTTTATAGAATATCCCTTCAAATCACTTTGATTTAGAAATCCCAAAAATCATGTGTACTTTAATTGATAAAATTGTTGCATATATGCCATCAAATGGTATGTCCATCACAGTAGAAAATAAAAACTTGATGTCACACCCTCAAGCTTTAAAAGCACCGATCCTGCAACAACAACCATTCCAACCTCCACTATAATGTCAAAGTCAAAGTTGCTGAAACAACTGCTACATAAACAACTGATGCTTCTATTTCAAAAGTTGCATCACCAGTTGTTTATTCACCCATTAACTTATCTTAGTTGTTTCAGGTGGTAAAATCATTACTTTCAGCCCTTTACCACCACCACCACCACTAACAACAAAGTTTACTAGTCAATCATCATCACTAGTTGCTTCACAATCATCCAACACTATAAGAGGTGCTATTCCTTATGTAGGTGGACATCTAGTTTTGAAATCCCACCCTCCTAGAACAAATCATTGGTGACTTCAACAAGGTTGTTCAAACAAGAGGTCCACAAGCCAGTTTTTTCTTTTGTGTGCTTTCTCTCTCAAATTGAATCTACAAAGTATCAAGAAGCACTAAGAGATACAAATGAGTATAGGCAATGCAAGATAAGTTGATATAATTAATCCAAAGAGTAAATTGCCAAAATCGTCCCTGATGTTTGGACATGTTTGTCAATTTCATCCAAAACAATTTTTTTTGTACCATATTGCCTTTCACTTTTAGGATTTTTGTCATTTTCATCCAAACGTTTTTTTGGCCAAAAGCGTCCCTGAGATTTGGGACTTTTTGTCATTTTCATCCAAATATTTGATAGAAAAAATAAAGCAAATTAGACTTTTGGATGGAAATGGCAAAAAATCTCATAAGTGAAGGACTATTTTGTACAAAAAACTTGTTTTGGATGATAATGTCAAGCATGCCTAAACATCAATTTTAGCAATTTAATAACAAGTTTGGAAATTGTGCCTTCTTCCTAGAAAGAAACGCTTCATTGGCAAACGATAGGTATTTGGAAATAAAATAGATGAAAGAGGAATCATTATCAAGAACAAAGCAAGGTTAGTAGTTTCAGGCTTTTCACGAGAAGAAGTAGGGATGTAAATGAACCGAACGTTCATTCATTAGGGAATGAGATTGTTAATGAAACTGTTCACAAATGCTTACCGAATGTGATTTCTTGTTCGTGTTCGTTCATTATGAAAATTAATGTGTTCATGAACTGTTCAAGAACTCTTACTAAACGCAAATGAACTCAAACAAATGTTCATAAACATAAATGAAAACAACTAACATTTACGAACAAAAATGACTACACACGAACATATATTCATTTTAGAAACTAAATAAGCACATAACATAGCTATCCGAACAAAGTTTACACAATTATTAGAAACAGATTAACACAAAATTAAGAAGTTTGTCAAGCTTTAACACTAAGGGATGTTGGGGGAGGCATATCGTATAACTAGTTAAAAACTAAAACCAATAAAACACATATATGACATATAAAAACCTTTAAATGAACGGGCACAAATGAACATAAATGAGCAAACATAAATAAACACATTACCGAACCACGACCGTAAACGAACGAACACAACCTCTGTTCATGTTTGTTCTTTTAACTTAATGAACAATTTTTTGTTTGTGTTCGGTCATATATATATATATATATATATATATATATATATATATATATATATATATATATATATATATATTATATATATATATATTAATAAACGAACGAACATAAACGAACTTCTTGTCAAATGGTTTACGAACTATTCGCTTAATGTTCAATTCATTTACAACCGTAAGAAGAAGGCATTGATTACGAAGAAACCTTTGTACTTGTTGCTAGAATAGAAGCTATTAGGTTTTTTCTTGCCTTTGGCAATTCACAGAACATAAAAAATTTTCAAATGGATATAAAAAGTGCCTTCCTTTATAGATTATGTTGGTGCATATATGTCTATTGCCTACGTCTAGGACGAGTCTATTGAACAGAAAGGGTTTCGTAGCGTCAGAAGTTTAGTTTTGAAGTTTTTGTATGATTGTTGTAATTTTTGTACGAAAATCTGGCTGGATTTTCGCACAAAAATTTCGTGCGAAAATCAGTGGTCTTGAGTCACTAGGTGCTGTCAAGTCTTGCCTATAAATAGATGACTTAGGATGTGTTTTAGGTATGCTGTTTTTGGGAGATCAGTGGCGAAGCCCTTTCCGAGTCTGTAATCGTTTCAACGTTTATCAATACATCAGACGGTTAAACAGTAATCATTGTTTGTTCTTTGTTTGTTCAATCAACTAACAATGAATTCCGCCTCTATTAGCTGAGCAAGTCTGACCGGAAGCTCGCAAGTTGAGCCCGATCCTAAGCATTCACAAGTGGTATCAGAGCCTTAAGGTCTGATTTGTGAACAAACAACCAAGTTTCAGCTGGATTCAACCTTTAAAGTTCAAGATTCATCCATTGGAAACTCTTCTTCTACTCTTTCTTAGAACTTATTCTAGATTTGAAGGATTTCATGGACAATTTGGACTAGGTTATTAGTATAACGTGTTAATCATTTTCGTATGAAAATCTTCTGATCTCATTTCAGTTTCAATCAATTTCAAGTTAACCAGTTTTAACCCGTTTCTCTGTTTTAAGCATTTTCAAGATGTCAGGTGAGGAAGAATTCTATAACGTGTTCGCTACACAAGCCGTTATAGCTTCCGTAACAGCCCAGAACATGAATCTTGAAAATGAAATGGGAACCACTACAAAGCCTTCAAAGCTCATGAACATCGAAGACTACGAGAGTTGGAGTGAGCGTTTCAAGAACTGGGTTCAAGCGACAAACTTAACAGTTTGGTTTGCACTCGAGAACAAGTATCAACCACCACTTAATGAACTTGGCATTGAGAAAACAGTGGCTCGTCTATCAGATGACGAACGAGAAAAATACATCACTGAAAAGAAGACGATGAATCTCCTTCAGCAGGCCATAATAAAGAGATCTTAGTTCTCCTGCAACACGATGACGATGCTCATTCACTATGGCTCGCCTTACAATTAAGAACTCAAGGAAGTACTAATGTCAGAAAAGGAAAGAAGGCATTACTGAACAAAGAATTTGAAGTGCTCAATGTTCTTCCAGGCGAGAATATGAAGCAACTCATAGAAAGGTATTGCCACCTGGTTGTACAGATGAAGCGTATGGGAATTGTCAAAACGAATGAAGAGCTAGTCGACAAACTGGCAGATTCTTTGCCTGAGGGAGATTGGGCAACATATCTAACAATCCTGAAGAATGGAGCTGAATATGATAGTCTCAGTTTGCCGAGATTCATAGAAAAATTGGAAGGGCACGAACTAGAGATGCAGAAAATGGCGAAAGGCAAGAAGACAAACTCGCAACAGGACGTGAGTCTATATTATAAAGGAAACCTGAACACTCCTGTTCAAAGTCCCAAAATCCAAACAACCTTCAATGCTAATACAAATGCTAGTCCAGCCTCCAACCAATCCAGTGGATTCCAAACGTTTGCTTCCTTCAATCCAAACAATCACCAAGGACAACAATCATCTCAGAGCTCAAATCAACCACAGAGCAATCAGCAGAGTCAATCGAATTCTAACCAGAGAATCTTGCAATGCAACATCGCAGTGAATCTCCAGAACGCTCAAGACTTCAATGAACAAACAGCTAAGCAACACATGGTGCTACTAGCAGCAGTTCTAGAATCCTATGAAAGTCTTGTAGCTGGTCGAATCGGAAACCCAGAAATGACTAAAGAAGACTACGACCAAATTGATCCAGAGGATATGGAATTAATTGACATCATGTGGTGCATGGCATCAGTGGTTCGAAGGGCTCAGCGTTTTATGGAAATTACAGGAAGAGATGATTTGAGGGGTCATGACGGTAAATTAGGCTTTGATAAGTCCAAAGTCATATGTTTCAAGTGCAGGGAGAAAGGGCACTTCAAGCGTGAATGCCCAAACCGAGAAGTAAAAGGCAATCATAATCCATTTGGGGATGACTATTACAAAAAGGCAATCTATCATCGACCACAAGCAGAGAAAAGATTGGTACAGATCGAAGATGGAGCTTCCTCCAAAGATAAAGCTCTGGTGGTAACACAGGAAGATGAAGGATTCAATTGGAACAATTTCATCCCCCAAAAGGAAAGTCTTACACTTGTTGCTGAAATCATGGAAGAACCAGAAGCATCTGAAGAAGTTTCAGAAGAAAAGATGGAAGAAGTATTGGCAGATTACTTCAGAACTTCAGCAGAGGAAGAGGAACATCTGGCAGGTCGCCTAAATCCTATTTATTTGACACAATTCTGAAAACTTTTGCAGGTAGCATCGATTCTGGTCACAAAAGTCCTAAGGAGACAAAGTCTGAATGTGTGGAGGTGATTGATGTAACCAAGCCTGTAACACTGAGAGCTTAACTGATATTGCTGACAAAGCACTCATGGCCAATACAAACGAGGTAGTCAGTGTGAAAGAACAGGTAGAAAAGGTTGAAACAGCTAAAGAAACAATCAAAGCTCAAACTGTCGAATTGGTCAGCTCAGCTTAAAATATGCAGAAGCATGTGAGCAATGTGCTAAGAAAGAAAAAGCTTTTAAAGAACTTAAAACATACAATGATAAGCTGTCATACGATTACAACACCGTAAAAGAATCATATGATAAGCTCAGCAGGACCATTCGACGGTATGAGAAAACTTTTAAAGAAGATGACAAAACACTTTCAATGCTCAAAGCAACTGTGATGGACAAACAAATGGCAATCAATCTTCACATTAACACAATTGTTGAGCTGAAAAGTGAGCTGGAGAAAACCAGAATTGAGACAGAAAGGGTTAACAAATTGTTAATCAGTTACTCTACCAGCATGTATGTCCTCGATCACATTCTACCAAAACCGGAAAGCAGTGAAGATGGTAAGAAAAGTCTTGGAAAATGTTACGATCATGTTCCACCTCATATGTGGAATAGCTATACTAAGAAACATCCTGACGGAGTGGATAAGGCGCTGAATGTAAACCTTCTTACTGAAAAAAAGAACGAGCTGCCTGAAAATCTTGACGTAACATATTCCAAAACAGAGAAGGAATGTGAATCGGAGGTGGTAAACAAAGTGTTTAAAAATGTTTTTGAAAATGAGTCTGATAGCACAATTTACGAGAGTGCTGAGTCAAACAATGAGAAATCAGAGTCAAGTTCACATTCTGGAAGTGAGAAAAGTTTTCATGAAAATTTTATCACAACATCATAAAATGGTTTAAGTGATGATCCTAATGTAGTTATCTACAAACTCAAAGGATTAGATAAACTATACACTGATGAAGAATTCCCAGTACAGAATGTTAACTTTGACCGTGTCGATAAATTCTTTAAACTCGTTGAAGTTGAAACATCTGAACTTGAGAAAAATGTTGCTAGTTTCTACTCAAAACAAAAGAAAACTCACAAAACATTCATCCTAGAGGAAGAGGTTATCCTGAAAACAAAAGGGATGGGTGAGGGTTTGAGAAGAAACGAAACAACAAATCACGAAAACAAGATTTTATAAAGAAAGTTGAGTTTGTTTTTGGAACTAACACTGTTGAGGAAAAAGATGTCATTAACAAACAAACCAACGAAGAGTTTAAGAAAGAAAAAGAGCTTCGTGAACAGGCCTTGGAACATACTGTTGGAAACGACAGTAGAACGTGCTATAGATGCAACAAGGTTGGGCATATTGCACGACTTTGTTCTCAAAATCCTCCAAAACCTGTTCATGAACAAAAGAGGTTTACAGTAGATGAGAAGAAAAAGGGTCCAGGGTTTGTGCCAACAAAAATTTTAAAGAGAAATGATAATGCCAGTTCTATTAAGGAACCACCAGCTGAGATCATTTCAAAATATGAAGTTGGAGAAACCTCACAGAAAAATGAAAAAAAGAATCTAAACTTTATATCAAAAAGGCATTTTCAAAAGCACAAACCTGGGTAGCCAAAGCAAAAACATCTCCTGTAACCCCAAAATCAACCAATGTTCCAGTCAAATCAAAAGATAAGACTGAGTTCAAGACTGGACAATGGGTTGAGGTTAAGAAAGATGACAAAGTTGCCAAAGTTCAAGTCGACATTGTCATCCCACCCAAGACCGAAAGGGCTTGGGTCTCTCTGTTTAAGTAATATGATTTTCGTTTGTGCAGGGGCTTCCAAGGTCAATAATTTCAAAGTGGATCATGAATAATGGAGCTTCTAGGCACATGACAGGGATGTTGGCATTGCTGTACAATGTAAAACCATCAGGGGAGGTTATGTTGGGTTTGCCAGGAACACAGGTCGCAAGGATCGTGGGAGAAGGAATTCTGACAAACGGAGTCGTGTCTTTCGACAAAGTGAACTACATTGCTGAGCTTGAGAACAATCTTTTGAGCATTTCACATATATGTGACAAGAAGTTCATAACTCACTTCATTGACAAAGAATGTCTTATTCTCAAACCTGGTTTCATAATTCCTGAGGAGTGGATCCTTATGCGCGCTCCGCGAGAAAATGATTTATATGTCTTAGACATGAGGTCACATCCATTACTTCAAAAGAAGGACAGTGTTTTGTATCAAAGGCTACTAAAAGGAATCAATCCTATGGCATAGGAAGCTGGGTCACATCCACCTAAGGAAGATGAATTTCCTGGTGCACAACAATCTAGTGGAAGTGGTGAATCTCAAAAAAATTCATTTATCAGACGACTGTATCAGCTGCAAAAAGAAGCCACAAGAAGTCGCACCCTAGGAAGCTTCTCAACTCCATCAAACTTCCACTAGAAAGGCTACACATGGATCTCTTTGGGCCTATCAATGTGAAAAGTATTACAGGTGTACTGGCCTGGTCGTAACCGATGACTTCTCAAGATTCTCATGGGTTTTCTTTCAAGAAAGCAAGAATGAAACATTTGAAAATTTGATGATCTTGTTTCGAAAGCTTGAAAACCTTTACCATTTGCCTATCTAGAGAATCAAAGTGACAACGAAACTGAGTTTAAGAATAACAAGATGCTCGAATTCTGCAATGCTAAGGGTATTCATCATGAGTTCAGTGCCCCCTATACTCCTCAACAAAATGGAGTAGCTGAACGAAAGAACAGAACACTCATCGATACTGCATGCACAATGCTTGCCGATTCTAAGTTGCCTATCAACTTTTGGAGCGAAGCAGTTGCATCAGCATGTTATACCCTCAACCGCGTAATGACTGTCAAGAAGCACAAAAAGACATGCTTTGAACTTCTCAACCAGCGAAAACCTAATCTAGAGTTTTTGGAACCTTTTGGATCACCTGTACCGTATTGGACCTGGAAGGAAAATTTGGAGCCAGATCTTTGGAAGGATTCTTCGTAGGATATGCAAGTCCACAAAAGCGAGTCTTTCTCCCAAGCTTAAATCAGGTTATTGTTGCTCAACACGTCGATTTCCAGAGATATACAACGCCCATGCAAAAACCTGGAGATCCGTGGTTGTTCAATTACGAGGGGTTCTGGAATTCCTTTGATCTGCCTGAAGAACCATCTGAGGAAGAACTCATCTTGCTATTCCAACAACATCAGATATCAAATCAAGAGCAATTTATAGGGCCGTTGTTTTTTCTCCCACACCTTCTTCAGAAACAGGTCCGAGCAACACTCAGTCAGACCCAGTTATTCCACTAGTTCAGAATATTGCAGAACCATCTTCCTCATAGCCAGCTCATGCAGAACCTGAACAAGATCCTACTTTTGATAATGGGGATTCTAGTTCCGATGAAGGATTCAGAAGAGATTTCAAGTTATCTCAACAATCAAGCTGCTGAAACGAGTGCGAGAAATGAGGCCACATCGTCAGAACAAGTTGCTGATCAGAATATCACTAATCTAGATACCTCAGTTGATGTTCCAAGTGAAGTGATGCCAAGAACAGTCTCCTATCATCCAACAGATAACATTATTGGAGAACTGCAAACGGGCGTGAAAACGCGAAATCAGATCAACAAGGATATATGTTGCTTTTAATCTAAAGTTGCTTTACTTCCAAAATAAATTTTCTCATAGTTGTTTTGCTTCTCAGGTAGAACCAGCAAACTTCAGAGATGCTCTTAGAGATGACAGTTGGGTGGAAGCAATGCAGGAAGAATTGTTGCATTTCCAGAAGTTGGGAGTCTGGGAACTTGTTGGTCTACCACCAAAGCAGAAAAAGATAAGCACACAGTGGGTCTACAAGTGCAAAAGAGATGATAGAGGAGTAGTTGTTTGAAACAAAGCTCGGCTCGTAGTTCAAGGTTTTCGTCAGCAATAAGGGATAGACTACAACGAGGTCTACGCCCCAGTCGTACTTCTAGAAGCTATCCGCATTTGCATTCGCCTCATGGAAAGGTTTCAAAGTGTACCAATTGGATGTGAAGTCTGCTTTCCTATACGGTAAGGTAAAAGAGGAGGTATATGTCGGCCAACCACCGGGTTTGTCGATCCGATTCACAAAGACAAGGTCTACTTGTTGAACAAAGCTCTTTACGGTTTACACCAGGCCCCGAGAGCCTGGTATTAGACGCTTTCCAAGCACCCACTGGCTAATCAATTCACCAGAGGAATAGTAGACAGCACCCTCTTTACAAAGGAAGTAGATGGACAACTGATTATTGTACAAATCTATGCAGATGATATCATCTTTGGATGACAAATGAACAGCTGTGCAAGGACTTCGAGAAAGTCATGAAAGAAAAATTCAAAACGAGCGCTATGGGAAAGATGAAATTCTTTTTGGGGCTTCAGGTTGAATAACTGCCAGATGGTATTTTCATTTACCAAACGAAGTATGTTCATGACGTGTTGGAGAAATTTGACATGACCGTATCTACCCCGTTAGCCACAAATCACGCCATTAGTCCAGACAAGTATGGAGAAAATGTTGATGAAACTTTATATCGCTCCATGATTGGATCCTTGATGTATCTCACAGCTTCTCGACTGGATATCATGTACCCCACATGCCTTTGCGCTAGATATCAGTCAAGTCCGAAGGAATCACATCTGTTGATCATCAAAAGGATCATGCTATTTGAAAGGATGCCCAAGCACCGGCTTGTGGTATCCACGTTACGACGATTTCAACCTTGCGGGCTACTCTGACTCTGATTTTGGTTGCTGCAAGCAGAACGCCAAATCTACAACGGCAGGATGCCAGTTCTTCGGAACACGTTTGGTAATATGGCAATGCAAGAAACAGACCGCGGTCGCTCTCTCTACTTGCGAAGCTGAATACGTATCAGCATCCAGTTGTTGTTCCCAGATACTATGGATACAACAACAGATGAGAGACTACGGTCTGCAATTTCTTGATACACCCACATTCGTAGATAACAAGGCCACTATTGATATCACGGTCAATCCTTGTCAACACTCACGCACTAAACATATCGAGATTCGATATCACTTTATCCGTGATTGTCACGAGAAAAAGTTGGTATGAATCGAGAAAATCCACATTGATGACCAAAAAGCATATTTTTATACCAAAGCTTTTAATAGAGCAAGATTTAGAAATCTTTCAATATTAAACGGTTTAAAGAATCTGTCATCAGGGGATATTTATGAGGTTGAGTTTGAGGATGATGATGTTGAGACGTGATCCTCACTGGTAAGTCAAAATGTTTTCTGTAAATAGTTTACATGCTTTCTTAAAACAAAAATCCAAAAAAAAAATATGTTTGATTTTTATGGGAGAAAAAGTTGTGAAAAATACAAAAACATTGAAAAAATCATGAAAAATACAAAAACATTGAAAAATCATGAAAAATACAAAAACATTGAAAAAATACAAAAAACGTTTTGTGTATAAGAGGAGATGATAGTACATTAGTGGACCATTACAGTACGCTAAAGAAATGTAGTGTTTAAAAGCGACTAAACAGGTCTTCTAAGGATATGTCGGTAGGCTCCGCACGTTCAGTAAACTGCTGTCAGGATATAAACTAAAGACATAAACTGGTAAATCTGTGGCTTAACATCTCTCGGATATATGGGCTTGGTACCCCGAAATTTCGTTTGAGAGAATGCCAGATTCTGAGATACTAGGTCTTTATATTTAGTTGATATCTGGGGTATTATACGAGTTCTTCTGATTTTGCTTCAGCAATGGGCTAGAACTTGTATAATACTTTCGCATTATTCACCCCCAAAGCTGCATAAAAAATGAAGAAAAATGTCATAAAAAGATACGACATGCTGCAGTACAAAAATGAAAATATTCCCAAGAGGAGCACCACCAAAGTCGAGCCTTCATCTCTTTCTCTGTACGAAAGTTCTAACCTGAGCTCTCAAGGTTTTGCAATTCACCCTTTTACAGATATCAATTAGATATATTCACCTGTGAGATGAAATCTAGGGAATCTCGATGCAGGAGTATATTCTGAGGTGGGAAACACAGATTAGGCCATGTTGCTAAAATTTACCTAACGGATCTTGAAGCAGTTGAGAAATGTGTAGAGGTTTAAGAGGATCAGTATACCGACAATCTGAAGAAAATCTGTTTAAGAACTTAAAGTTTCATATAGATCAACGGAATCGGTAATGTGTCTCAATAAACTGATATGATCCTCTAACAACAAACTCGCAAAAATATGTCTGTAAATATGTCTGTACATATTCCTTTAAGTGTTTCTAGTTTAGAAATGTTCAAAAATTCAAAAAGATTTTCTTTTTCTACTTTAATTTATGCTACCAGTGATGGAAAACAGATCTTCAAAGTCAAAGAGCGACAGAATGCAGAGGAAAATCATTTGAATTACGGGCTGGGAGCTAATCTGGAAACAAAGTCTGGTTTGAAAAGTTGAAAAGTTCATTAAATGGAAACTTAAAATCTAAGAACAATATCAGTTTCAGTCAAAAGGTGGTCAACCAAGGTCATTAACTTGGACTTGGTAGCCAAAATAGTTAAACAAGGTCATTAACTTGGACTTGGACAACTGTGTGGATATTTAAAACTGAAAACAAAAGAAAAAGGTTGGAAAGTTGAGAAAATTTCAAAAGAGCCAAAAATTTCTGCACGAAAATTTGGTCAAAACTCAGAAACCAAATTTTTCTCACGAAAATCTAGTGGCTATATATAAGAGAGGTGTTGACAGATTCCGCACGAAATCTGTTAGTAAATTTGGTGCGGATTCTCTGAAGCCATTTGTGCACTTTGTCTCGGTTCACTCACTTCTCGATGTTTTTGACACATTAGGGAGGTTGATTTGCACACCTCTTATAATGGCTAAGGTATTCACCGATATTGAACCGTGAATTTGGACTCATCGGACGTTAAACGGACTAAAACGTAGATCTAGATAAACTAGCCGGTAAAACTTAAAATTGAACCCTCCAATGTTAAATTAGGCTTGTTTAACTAAGGTTTACCGTTTCAATTTCTTGAAAAAGTCAAAATCTGCAAGTGTTTCGAGTCGGTTTGAAAAAGAATAATAGTTGGGGACGATGAAGATTTCCGCACGAAAATCTTAGATTTTCGCACGAAAATTTGGGAAACATATTATCTAGCAATTTTCGTACGAAAATTTTGTAAAATTTGTGTTTGTGAAAACTTTTCTAACTTTTTCACATCTCTCTGTTCACAGAAAACCGTGTATGAGCTTCATCCCATGCACAACTCCTGCTGCTTAATCGACAAGGAAGTGGCAGAATTTGCTCCGTTGCAGTATATAGACTTTTTGGAGAGGCTGCCAGTTTATTATGCCCTTACACATCTCATGATGTATATGCTTCACATGTCGATAGATTTTGGGCTACAGCAGTGTAAGACCCTTACTTCTATTTATCAATATTCATATTAGTTTGACTATAATTGTGTATTTACGATTACAAATAACGTTTGAAAATACAGGTTTCTCAAAACATTTTACGAAGTAAGACACTTCAACATATCATAAAATAAGTTCATCGTTTGAAATGATGACGAAACATAGTGCGGAAGCTTGTATCTTGATCGTGTTCGGTTCGTGTTCGTCACTTGATCTTCTTCCGGAGACTTATAACGTTCACCTAACATTAAAAACGCTTTTAGCGTTAGTTATTAAGGTTTTTAGTATATCAAACCAAGCTACTATCTCAAAATAACAAAATAAATCATTTTTGCACGCTTTGGGGGCGTCGTCGTACGCCACGGAGCGTCGCCGTACGCCACCCCCTTTTTACAGAAAGTTTTGATACTGTTGCTGCTATTTTTTTACTTAAACCTTCATATCTCGCTCAATTTTTATCCATTTTACGATCCGTTTCTTCCTACGTGATCGTAATTTAATTCTCCATCACATGGAGTTAAAATCCGACACCCGGATTAACAAGATTTGAGATTTTTAAGCCTTCGGCTTAATATACATTTACTAAGTTTTGACCCATTCATATATTCATCAAACAAACATGTTTGTTTGATCCCAATTTCTCATGAACCTCATGATTTCAATGTTGTCCATTATACTAGGATCAAATCAAGAGTTATATACATTCTTAAACCCGTTTTTACTTAATTGCTTATTTTGACCCGTTAAGCGTATTTAAGCACTTTTCCGCATAATTAACTTTCATTCACTTCTAACATTATATTACCACATTTTTATCAAATAATCTCCACCACAACTATAATTGTGGTGGATTTTAATGTGGCAATTATTAGTTTCGAGTTTTATCCCTCGGATTACTATTTTACGACAAGACGCATTTTAAAGCATTTGACTCACAAGAATCATACTTTTCGCTTTTATACTTGTTCTAAGTATTTACTTGATCAAATGACTTATTTCTAAACAACCCATAAGGGTCGTTTGCTTGATTTATCGAGCAAGGGCGTTTTGGTCACTTTAGTCCCTCCTTTTACGACTAAGGACTTTCATTGACAAGTTTGAAACTACGCCAAAAATGGGCTACGGCCACACTTTTGTCAAAACTGCCCTGCCACACATTTGAAAAAATGTGTGACTAAAGGTCATTCATAACATTTTAAACCGCCTTTAGCCACACATATTATTATTAACATGGCCATTGTATACCAATTCAAAACCTTTAGCCACACTTTTAGAAAATGATGTGGCATTTATTAGCCATGACTCGAAATGTGTGGCCAAATGTGATTTACGGACACATTGTTGGTGTATATGTCTGTTGCCTTCATCATGAATGTCATTATGTATCGAGTCTGAGTGAATAGGGCTTAATATGTGAGAAACAAGGCGTATTTAAGTGAGTTTGTAAGCAAGTTCGCTTGAGAAGGAACTTGAGAAGTCAAGTTCGGCCGAACTTGACTAAGGTCAAGTTCGGGCGAACTTAAGCATCTTTGGGCGAACTTACAGTCTCATCAGCAAACTTGTTTGGCCAAGTTCGCCCATGTTGATATCATGTAATGCATGTTCGGCCGAACTTGCTTATGCAAGTTCGGGCGAACTTGTGTCTTTTATGGCCGATTTTGGCACAGAGACGGCGAAGCTATGTCGGATCTGGTTCTCGAATGTATATGACTTTAGATCAATGAAAACAAAGTTTAAATGAGTAATTCTTGTTATTTGATTAACATGTCATTAGTTTCCGCCTAATTGGATATTAGATAACAAATTTAGGTTCCCGTGCTGTTCGTGGACGTTCCTACAAGTGGTATCAGAGCCTAGATACCTAAATTTGCTGGAATCAAGACAAGAATCTCTCTTATTCTACCCCATTCTATTTTTTTCTTAACATTTTCACATATTTGATGATTTCATGATCAAAATGGGTGATTTTTGAATATGTTATGTAAAACACACTAATAACAAACCCTTGAGAGTTTGAACATCAAATTCAATCGAATTGATATCAAAAAGTTGGAAAAACCATGTTTTAGGAAACAAGTTTCAGCCGAACTTAAAATTCCTTTGATTTTAATCAAGTTCGACCGAACTTGATAGAATTCTCAAGATTTTTACAGAAGTTCGCTCGAACTTGAGAGATATTTCAACATTTTTACA
Organism: Scalesia atractyloides; assembly: GCA_947069175.1. NCBI lineage: Eukaryota > Viridiplantae > Streptophyta > Magnoliopsida > Asterales > Asteraceae > Scalesia > Scalesia atractyloides. The sequence continues at coordinate 85,455,858 of CAMTDV010000025.1, forward strand.
CAAGTTCGACCGAACTTGAGTAAATTCTTGATTCTCTCTCACAAGTTCGCCCGAACTTGATAATATTCTTGAAATTTCACCTAAGTTCGACCGAACTTACCTGTTTCTTGAAATATGCATATCAAGTTCGACCGAATTTGATAAGTCTTTGACAAGTTCGCCCGAACTTGTCTAAGGTTCCTAAAAAGAAAAAAAAGCATTAAAATCCCGAAAAACGTCACGAACATTATATATCGTTAGAATCGTATCGACGAGACGATTTTAAAGATATAATCAGGTAAAAATTGTTTTCGGAAAAAATTTAAACGTTTTTACGTACCGATTGTCGATTAAAACGTCAGTTTTTGCTAAAATTGCTTGTTACTAATCAATTGTCAAGTGTTTTTATCAAGTTCACAGATAAGCCAAAATGGAAGATTTCCACAACGTGTTTGTTTCACAAATGGCTTCTTCATCAAATGTAAATACTCTTGAAACGAACCAGTTAAATATCGACAATGAAATGGGTACTACTCAGAAACCGCCGAAGCTAATGAGTGTAGATGAGCTTGAAGGATGGAAAGAAAAGTTTGTGAATTGGATACAAGCAAATCAATTTGACAGCTGGAGTGCAGTTGAGGATGGTTACAAATGGCCAAAAGATGAGCGTGATCAAGATCTTTCGTTGAACAAGTTTTCACCAGGCGACAAAGCACAGTATGTCACTGAGAAGAAGATGATTAGCTTGATTCAACAGTCAGTAAAAGAAGATATCTTGATATTATTTCCAGAGTTTGATACTTCTAAAGAATTATGGCACTCTCTCTGTGACAAATTCAAAGGAAGTGATGAAATGATCAAGAGCAAGAAGGCCTTAATCAAGAAGGAATTCCAGATCTTTACGATGATTAAAGGTGAAACTATGAAGCAAATGATCGATAGATACTGTCACCTCATGGTCCAGATGCGAAGACATGACATCAAAAGATCTACCGAAGAGCAAATCGAGAAGTTGGCCGATGCACTTCCTGAAGGAGAATGGACAACATATCTAACGATTCTGAAGAATAGTCCATCTTGGAGACACTTCAAACTGTCATCTTTTATTGACAGTTAGAAGGTCATGAAATGGAATTGATGAAGATTGCTAAATCAAAGAATGCAAATGTTGTTCAAGATGTCGGTGTCTACTACAAAGGAGGTATACACGATACTCCAATTCAAAGCCCGAAAATTCAAACAGCATTTAGTGTAAATACAAATTCTTCTCCAAATCAAAGTTCTCCATATGTTGGATATACAAGTGCTAGTTCAAGCTCCTCATTCCAAAATCAGACAAGCCAAGCAAGTTTTGATTCAAATGTTTTCCAGTGCAACATAGAAATCGATTTGAAGAATGTATTTCCAGAAAAAAGTGGCTAAACAATACATAGCACTTTTGCTACCGTCCTTGAATCGTATGAATGTCTTGTTGCTGGAAAGATCGGAAATCCAGAAATGACAGCAGAAGATTACGATCAGGTAGATGAAGAAGAATTGGAGCTGATGGATATTAAATGGATCTTGCGTCCATCATCATAAGAGTTACTAAATTCGTGGCATTCACTGGAAGAGACATTGGAAATTCAAGCAAAAAGCTTGGATTCGACAAATCAAAAGTCACATGCTTCAGGTATCGACAAAAAGGACATTTCAAACGTGAATGTAGTAATCAAGAAGCAAGCGGAAACCAAAACCCTTTCGGAAGCAACAATGAGTACTACAAGAAAGCTCTTCAATATAAGCCATATCCGAATAGAACACAAGTTGAAGTTGAAGATAAATCTGCAAAGAAAGCCGAACAAGCTCTTGTTGCCAATCATGAAGACGATGGTTTCGATTGGAACAAATACATCGGAAAGAAGACTGGTGTTGCTATGATGGCAGAGGTTGTGAATGAATCTGAGACATCATTTGTGGAAGCTTCTATCGAAAATGCTATTCAAGAAGCATTAATGCGGAGGGCTGAGGAAGAAGCTGTCCTGGAGGATGCAGTTCTGGAAATATACATACAACATGAGATGCAAAAACAAGAAGCTTTGAAAGCAGAGACCGAAAAGGTAAAAGTTGAGGTAAGAAAGTCTGAAAAGGAAGTTGTGAAAGTTGTGGAGGTTGAAAAACCTTGCACAAAGTGCACAAGTCCTTGTGAACCATGCCTTGATAAGGTCAAAGTCATAAGAGAATTAACTGAACATAATGAAACTTTTCGTTATGATTACAGAAACATGAAAGAAGCTTATGACGAGATACAAGGCAAATATAAAAATGTCGAAAAAGCTAATCTTGAAATTGCTGCTAATGAAAAAATATTAAAAGCAACAGTGATTGAAAAACAAAAAGCAACTAACATGTATATCAACACTATTGCTGAAACAAAACGCGAGGTTCATGACATAAAAATTGAAACAGAACGTGTAAGACAACTTTTGAAAAGTTACACCAGAAAAGCTTATGTCATTGATCACATTCTTCTTACGATCAAATCGGAGGAAAATGACAGTAAACCAAAGTGTAAAGAATACGGAAATGTTCCTTCACCATTCCTTGAAAATTATTCTTGCAAAAAGGGATGATGAAGTTGAAAAGGCATTTGATATATTACTTTTATCTGAATTGAAAAATCAATTGTGTGAGAACGTTGAAGTAGACTTTACGAAATCAAACGATGACATTAAAGCAGTGGTAGAAAATGTGGTAAAGAATGTTTTGGGAAATGATTCTGATGATAACAGTTCTGATTCACAGTCCGAAAATGACGATATAGCATCTGAAAATGATCTAAGTGATGATCCTAACGTTGTCATGTACAAAGTTAAGGATTCTAATAGATTATATTTTGATGATAGCTTCCTGATTCGGAACGTGAAAGAAGATCAACTTGATAAATTTTTCAAACTTGTAGAAGTTTCATCAGATGATCTCAAGAAAAATGAGAAAAGATTTTACTCAAAACCCAAAAGGAATACTAACAATTATCGAAAGTTTTGTGGTGATTTTCCTGAGAACAGGAGAGCAGGATTGGGTTTGGAAGAAGAAGGTGAATCGACGAAGAAACAAAGACAACGTTCTAGGAATACATATGTAAATACATGAAATTTCTGTACGGAACGAATACGGTTCAAGAAGAAGGTAAGATTGGTAATCAATCTAATGATGAATTCAAGAAAGAAAAAGAACTTCGGGACAAGGCTAAGACAAAATCCACAAGTGGAGTAAAACCCACTAGTGGAAATGCTTCAGATACACGAACATGTTTTAAATGCAATGTTATTGGTCATATTGCTCGAAAGTTTTTGAATTTAAAGCCTGTGTTTCCACGAAGGAAGAATGAATCAAAAAAAGAAAAACTAAAACAACCAGAGATTGTAAAACCCAAAAAATGAATCTGTTTCTGAAATAAAACCAAAAAATGAATCAAAGTTTGAAAACTCAGTTTTTGAGAAAGGTGAAACTTCAAAGTTTAAAACAAACGATGATTCGAGGTTTTATATCAAGAAAGCAAGAAACATGTCACAATCATGGGTGGCTGAAAAGAAGTCTGAAAATGAAAAGTCTGTTACTGCTAAGACTAATAATGTCAAATCAAAAGAAGCACTCATTAAAAATGATCTTTCAAAGTTGAAAAATGATTTTATAAAACAGACAGAAAAAGAAAAGGTCGAAAAAGTTTCAAAATTATTATTGGATGAAATGTTTGATGAAATTTTTGATTATTATGATGGTTATGAATTTGATTACATCGATTATCAAGTTCAACCCAAGACCAAAAAGGCTTGGGTTTCTCTTTTCAAGTAGTTATTTTCATGTGCAGGAGTCCCAAGATCCACTTTATCAAAGTTGATACAGGATAGCGGAGCCCCATGAGTATTTAACTTATCCAGAAATGTCATATCTTTATCATTTTGAGGGGGAGTAGTTAAGGAGAAAAGTTTTTGAAACTAAAAGTCAAAACTACAAGTGGTTTTTAAAAAGAAAAATTTTGAAAAGTCAAAATTATGAAAATCCACACCGTTGAACAGAAAAACTGATTTCAAAGTTCTTACATGATCAAACTGCTTTTACAAGTGGTAAATAAGTCTAATGTTTGTTTGTTAAACAATTGCAGATACATAATTAAAAAAAAGGGATCGGACGACGAGGTCACGGGATCCGCATTGGTTTGTTACATTTTTAGAAGAATTTCTTTAAATCTAAAATCCAAAAATATGTTTTTGATTTTAGAGGGAGTAAGAAAATTTTAAAAAATTGTTGAACAATCAAAAACATATGAAAAAGTTGAAAATTTAAAAACATTGAAAAATTCAAAAAGTACAAAAACATGAAAAAGACAAAAAGAATTTTGTTGTCAAAAAGGAAATGATAGTACATCATGGACTATCACAGTATGCTAAAGATTGTAAAGTTTAAAAGTGATAAAAAGTCTTACTGTGGATGTGTCGATAGGCTTTACACGTTCAGTAGATTGTTTCCGGGATATAAACTAAATTTTACAACTGCTTAATCTTGTGGATTAACACATCTTAGATATATGGACTTAGTACTCTGAAATTTCGATTAAAGGGTTGCCTGATTCTGAGATACGAGGTCTTTATAGATAGTTGATATCTGGGGTATTATACAAGTTCTTCTGATTTTGTGGAAGCAATAGCCTAGAACTTCTCTAATGCTTTTGCTATAAACCCTTAAAAGTTGCATGCAATCTTGAAAGGAATCGAAAGATCTAATCATTTGCAATGCTCAAAAGATTCCTTAAGTGGAACACACCTTAAAGACGAGCCTTCATCTCTTTGTATGTGCGATAGTACTAACCTGAGCTCTCAAGGTCTCGCACAACCCAGATACAGATATCAATTACGCTATACTCACCTGTAAGATGAAATCTAGAGAATCTGGATACGGGAGTATATTCAAGAAGTGGGATGTCACACCCCGACCCGCAGCGGAAATAAGAGTCGGGGCATAATTGGGTTATCACCAAAGCACATGACATTTACTATTATGTTTCATAATTAATGAAGTCAAAGTTACATTTTCAAACATCCAAACATGTTCATTCAATACAAAGGAAATAACCAAACATAACAATTCCAATACTAAATCGTTTTATTCTTCTAATCCAGGTCCTATGTGTTCCTAGCTGCTGCTGGTTCACCTGTATCATGTGTAAAATGGGAGTTTTTGGGTCAACATAAGTTGGCGAGTGAACCTTATTAGATAAACATTTGATAATGATTTTATGGTTAGTTTATCAATGAAATCTTATGCATAATCATAAAAGAGCAAATGTAAGTAATCAAGCATTGGCAAATAGCAGTTACAATTATAACATACAATAACACTTGATAGCATACATGAACATACCAATATCATATGATAACTAACATAAATGAACTGTGCGATCAAGGCTCAATCAAACGGAGCCGATCGTGTTGCATGAACTGAAATGTAAAATGAACTGTGCGATCAAGGCTCAATCAAACGGAGCCGATCGTATTGCATGTACTGAAATGTAAACTGAACTGTGCGATCAAGGCTCAATCAAACGGAGCCGATCGTTGCGGGCACGCCAGGTTCAACCGCATAATAAAATGGGGAACAAGCTCAAACCTCATAAATGGGGAGCGGCGGCCTCGGCAATTGCATGTACTGAAATAATAATTTGCATCCAATAATAACTACTTAACAGCAACAAACTAAATACACATGTCATGATATGATGTATGCACAATAGTTTAGTTATAATATGTATATAAACAAAGACACATGATACACCCCAAAAACGTGATTAAAACGGGGAATTTGAAAGGTTCACTCACATTGGGTGCGTTGGATTGGAGATGGCGAGATGCGCACGATTTAGATGAGCGGATCGACGAGGAATACTAACCTAAATAATAATGAGAAATATATTAAATGGATGGATTTTATTAAGGATTTTAATGAAATTTTTAGATATATTTTTGTGAGTTTATGGCTATTTTCTATCTTTAAAAATGTTATTTTTAAGTATTTTTAATTGATTTTTAAATTAAATTAAATAAATAAAAATATAAAAAATATATTATTTTTTTAGTGTTGACCGTTGACCATTGACCGGTTCGGTCAGCGCATAATTCTGCGCCGGGTGGGATTCGAACCGGCGACCTTCCGTTCGCGTGCACGTAGCTCTACCAACTGAGCTACGTGTCTAACCCGTTATAAACTCGTTTTTAATTATATTTATACACTTATTTGAATTAACCGAAAATTCCTTTATTTGCAAAAACGTTTTAAATCAATTGGACCGGTGATCGTGACGAGATTCGAACGCGCGACGTGAAGTTCATGATGCACACAGTCCACCACTGGACTGTGTGTCTAACCCGGTTATATTCTTGGTTTTTATTATACTTAACAACTATCTGTTTTAACCCGGTTTAGTTCTTGATCAAAAAAAGCAGGTTATTACACAAGGCGTGCGTGTAGCAAGGATCGAACTCGGGACGTGTGTGTGAAATTTGCACACAGTCCACCGCTGGACTGTGTGTCTAACCCGTTTAAAATACCGTTTTTAATTAATCTTATGTTCTGTTATGACTTCATCTTCTTCGCCGATTTACACAGACATCATAATTCGACTGGTTATGATTGATTTGTGATTTATACAATTCTCAGACATTAACAGTAATTCAAAAGTAAAGAATGGAAAGAGTTTAAGGAACAGAATATACCGATTGATGTTATTCACAGAAATCCGGCGGAGGTTCGTCGGTACTGGAAATGAACTCCGGCTGTTGAACCAATTAACAGCGTTGATCGATTATTCATAAAGTTGAGTCACTTAAACAAGGTTTAAAAGAAGTTTAGGATATCATACCAGTTCACAGTGTGATTCCGGCAGTCTCAGAGATTTTCCGGCGAAGGTAAGATTTTTGATAAACGTTGACTAGGATCGATTCTGATGATGGAGTTGTGTTAGAGACTGATTAATCACATGTTTTAAACAGAAAGAGTCGGAGGAATTACCGTGAGAATGTGAGTCCCGGTTTTCCGGTGACTTGCAGAAATTTTCCGGCGAACTAATTCAGATAATCTTATGGTTCAAAAATGCGACGAAAATGAAATTGAGTATTGATATGATAGTTCTGAATTGCGAGAATGGTCTGAAGCTTGAGTTAAATCAGAGCTTTGATGAATTTTCGGTTTCAAAAGCCGAAAATGATAAGTCTTAAAGTTTCAATCAATTTTAACTTGATTAGAAACCGTAATACATCGGTTATATGCTGATCAAGTGAATTAACAACGATTTGACGATTGGTTTGCCGATTACCGTTATTCAGATGGCATCATCGGTTAAATTGAGTTTGTGTATAAGTTCTATTTGTTTTCCTAGAGTTAACAGAAAACACTTTGTGGCGGAGTGGTTTAGGGAAGAAATGTTAAGTCGTTGTAGCGACTCAGCTGACCCGGGTTCGAGTCCCGGCAGCTTCAAATATTTTTATTTGTTTTTATTTTGACTTTTTATCAAATATAATTTTTATAGTTTAGTTTATTTATTAATTATGTTTCGTTTTAACTCAAAATAATCATAAATAATTAACGCAACTTTTATAACTTGGTACAAGATTACAAAACGGAGCGGGTTTTGGAGACCCGATTTTTACAAATGTTACAGTATCCCCTACTTTTAGGAATTTCGTCCCGAAATTTAAATAGTTGAAGTAGTAGGAAAAAGATGCGGGTATTTTTCACGCATTGAGTCTTCACGTTCCCAAGTAAACTCGGGTCCCCGTTTCGACTCCCAGCGTACCCAAACAATTGGAATGCGACTTCGTCGAAGACGCTTTTCTCCGTAGTCCATGATCTCCACTGGTCTTTCAATAAAATGCATGGATTCATCAATCTGAATATCTTCCAGCGGAATATGGAGGTTCTCATCAGCGAGGCACTTCTTCAAGTTCGACACGTGGAACGTGGGATGAATCCTGTCGAGTTCTTCCGGTAGGTCAAGCTTGTATGCTACAGGACCTACTCTTTCGAGTATCTTGAAAGGTCCTACGTAACGTGGTGCTAGCTTTCCCTTTTGACCAAAACGAACTACTCCCTTCCACGGTGATACTTTTAAAAGCACATGATCACCAATGTTAAACTCCAAGGGCTTCCGTCGTTTATCTGCATAACTCTTTTGACGACTTTGAGCTGCTAGAAGATTGTTTCGGATTTGATGAATCTTGTCTGTGGTTTCTTGGATCAATTCTGGACCAGTAATTTGTGCTTCCCCAATTTCGTGCCAACAAACAGGAGATCGGCACTTTCGACCATATAAGGCTTCAAAAGGTGCCATGCCGATGCTCGAATGATAGCTGTTGTTGTACGAAAATTCAACTAACGGTAGGTGGGCGTCCCAATTTCCCTTGAAGTCTATGACACATGCTCTAAGCATATCCTCAAGAGTTTGAATGGTGCGCTCAGACTGTCCATCAGTTTGAGGATGGTAGGCGGTACTGAGATCTAATCGTGTGCCCATAGCGGATTGTACTGCTTGCCATGTTCGTGAGGTGAAACGACCATCACGATCAGAAATAATACTTAATGGTACCCCATGCCGGCTTACAATTTCCTTGATATAAATGCGAGCAAGCTTTTCATTCTTGAAATCTTCTCGAATAGGAATAAAGTGAGCTGATTTTGTAACTCGGTCTATAATCACCCATATAGTGTCATACCCACCAGAAGTGCGAGGTAACCCGGTAATGAAATCCATGGTTATATTTTCCCACTTCCATACAGGTATTTCCGGTTGGACTAGAAGTCCTGAGGGTCTTTGGTGTTCAGCCTTCACCTTAGAACATGTGAGACACTTGGAAACAAAAACGGCAATATCTTTCTTCATTCCAGGCCACCACTAGGTGTATCGTAGGTCTTGATACATCTTATCGGCTCCTGGGTGTATAGAATATCGCGTTTTGTGAGCTTCATTCATGAGAGTTTCCTGAAGATTATTGTGGTTAGGAATCCAGATACGATTTAGGTAATGCAGAATACCGTCTGATTTAGTTTCAAGTTTTAGCTCGGCTCCACAGGACATCTCTTTTCGTACATCTTCTTCTGTTATCGAAACGTGTTGAGCTTCTCGAATTTGATCTTTAATATCGGTTATAATTTGCGAACATAGAAGATGAATGGAGTTCGCATAACCCTTTCGACTAAGTGCATCAGCCACCACATTTGCTTTACCAGGGTGGTATCTAATTTCACATCGTAATCATTTAGGAGTTCGACCCATCTTCGTTGCCTCATATTTAACTCTTTTTGATTGAAGATATGTTGAAGACTCTTGTGGTCAGTGTATATTTCACACTTAGTACCATAGAGATAATGTCTCCATATCTTAAGAGCGAATACAACGGCTCCAAGTTCGAGGTCATGAGTGGTGTAGTTCTTTTCATGTGTCTTGAGTTGCCTCGAGGCATAAGCTATGACTTTTCCTCTTTGCATGAGAACGCAGCCTAATCCTTGCCCTGACGCGTCGCAATAGACTACAAAATCATCACAACCTTTCAGGAAGAGTGAGGATTGGTGCATCACAAAGTTTTTGTTTAAGAGTTTGAAAAGCTTCTTCTTGCTTGGGTCCCCATACGAATGGTTTTCCCTTATGGGTTAAAGCCGTGAGTGGCACAGCAATGCGAGAGAAGTTTGAAATGAACCGACGATAATAGCCAGCTAGTCCAAGAAAAGATCTTACTTCAGTTGGTGTACGTGGAGCTTGCCATTCTTGAACTGCTTTGATCTTTGAAGGGTCAACATGTATTCCTTTGTCATTGACTACATGCCCGAGAAATTGCACCTCTTTTAACCAGAATTCACATTTAGAGAACTTGGCATAAAGCTTTTCCTTTTCTAGAAGTGCAAGAACGAGTCGAAGATGACGCTCATGATCAGCTTTAGATTTTGAATAAATAAGAATATCATCGATGAAAACTATAACGAATCGATCAAGGTAAGGTTTGCAGACTCTGTTCATTAGGTCCATGAAGACAGCTGGTGCGTTGGTTAATCCAAACGGCATAACCATGAATTCATAGTGGCCATAACGAGTTCGAAAAGCAGTCTTAGGGACGTCTTCTTCATGCACTCTAAGCTGATGATAGCCAGATCGAAGATCGATTTTCGAAAAGCAGCTGGCACCTTGTAGTTGGTCAAGAAGATCATCTATGCAAGGTAAAGGATATCGATTTTTTATGGTTAACTTGTTGAGCTCTCTGTAGTCGATGCACATACGAAAAGATCCATCTTTCTTCTTTACAAAAAGGACAGGTGCACCCCAAGGCGATAAGCTGGGAGTATGAATCCCTTGTCAGTCAACTCTTGCAATTGACTGGCTAGCTCTTGCATTTCAGATGGGGCTAACCTATATGGAGACTTTGCAACTGGTGTAGCACCAGGTATAAGATCAATACGGAATTCGACATCTCTGATTGGAGGAAGTCCTGAAATGTCGTCAGGAAAAACTTGTGAAAATCTTTTACTACAGGAATATCTTCAAGTTTCTTCTCTGTGGTCCCCTTCTTGATGATATGGGCTAAAAACGCTACATAATTCTTACGAAGGTATTTTTGAGCTTGAAGACAAGACATTAAGTTGAGCCCTTTCGACGAGGTTTCTCAATGATTCGAAGAGTCTGACCGTTTGAAAGAGGAATACGAATAAATTTTTCACGACATACAACTTCCGCATGATGTTGACTGAGCCAATCCATACCGATTATGATGTCGAAACTTCCCAGCTTCATAGGAATAAGGTCGACTGAGAAATCGTGGTCGTTTAAGGTGAGTGTACAGTTGCGTAAAATAGAGTCTAATGAAACTGGTTTTCCGTCCGCAACTTCCACCGTTATGGATTCCGCGAGCTTATCCCGATTTTTGCTTAAGATAGGTTCAAAATTTAATGACACGAAACTTCTATCCGCACCAGTATCAAATAACATAGAGGCATATCTACCATTTATAAGAAACGTACCGTTGACCACATTGCCGTCAGCTCTAGGCCTGGTTCGCGTTAATATTGAAAGCTCTTCCTCTAGCAGGTGGAGGAGCTTGGTTCGCTTGATTCACAGGTTGGCTTGGGCCTGAGCATGAATAATATTAACCAGCCTTGACATGTGTTTCTGAAATGACTTGGGTCGCCGCAATTGAAACAAGCCCGCATAGGTTGGCCCATAGGGTAATTGGGTTGATAGTATGTTTGGGCTAAATGTTGGGTGGGTGGAAATGGTAGTTGTTTTGTGCTTGACCCATTAACTGTTGGTGGGTTTGGGTTAAAGGTTGGTGGCGGTTTGTTCGTTGAAGCGTGCGGCAGTTTTGAACAGTATGTCCTGCGCGACCGCAGCCGGTGCAGTATTGGCAAGGATGATTAGGGGAGTGGTGATACTGACAACGGTTACATTTTGGTAATGGGCCTGTGTAGGGTCTTCTGTATGGCGCGGGTGAAGGAGTGACTTGAGTGATGGGTGCCGCAGGAATAGGGGTGTTGGTTTGAGTGACTGCAAAATTCCTGGTGTTACGCTTCCTCTTGTTAGCAAACTTAGAGGAAGGAATGGGGTGGTTTAAGGTTTGTCCCTCAACAGGGGCTTTCTTCTTCTCTTCTTTGAACTTCCCATTGCGAATTCGGTTTTCGGTCAGTTCAGTTGCCAACTCCATGGCAGCTTCGAGTGTTACCGGTGAAATGCTGAGAACCGAATCTTGAATTTTCGAGGGAAGTCCTCGAATATAATGTTCGATCAGACGATAGGTTGGAGTGAATAAGTTTGGAACCATTTGGTTCAACTCCAAGAACCTCTTGTTGTAAGTAGAGTGATCACCCTCCTTTTGCTTTAAGGCATGAAATTCATCCTCCAACTTCTTAATTTCACTTCTAGGACAGAAACGCCTAGTCATGATTTCCCTTAACTCCTCCCAAGTTAAGGCCATCGCATCTTCAGTTCCCCTCTTCCCTTTCTCAGTATTCCACCAAGTGAGAGCTACACCAAGTAGTCTCCCGGTGGCGTAACGAACCTTGCGATCCTCAGGACAATCGCAGTTTAAGAAAACGTTTTCCATCTCCTCGAACCAATGTAGGAGAGCAGTGACACCCTCGGTCCCTTCGAATTTTGGAGGATCACAGGACTTAAAATGTTTGTAAGAGGACTTGTTGGTGGGAGGGTTGTCGATGTTCTGGTCCTGTTGTTGAGGAGGGTTAGTAGGATTTGCAGCAAGGGCTTGTTGTACTTGTACCATGATGTCAGGCAATATCGTGGCCATTTGATTCGCGATATGTGTGGCCAAACGTTCCTGAGTCTTTCCCGATCTTTTACCCCTTCGATGCTGTCTAGATGACATCTACAGGATCATAAAATGAGAAGATTGTGAGTTTATGGTGTCTTTTTAGGTGTCATGTGTCTTTAAGAAAATGAAAATAACATAAATATCAATAATGCAACTACATCCATAGGATGTCTTGGGTTCGCTCATGTTGGGCCTCAAATGTCCCCCATACCTTCACCTACATAGTCATGTGGGCCCCCATGGCTATTGGCTTGGTAGGATTCACATTAGTATTGGCAATTTAACACTCGCATCCCCCGAATGCAAACCACAAAATATGTTCATGAGATGTTTGGTCGGAACGTGTCCAGGTGTAGACACAATGACAACTCAAAGTGGGATTAGCTCACACGACGTTTGGTATAGCATGCTTTGGCCTAATAGGTACTTCGTACTCTCATCGTTAGTCCCCAGGTAGGCAAACTGGCCTTTATTTTGGATTTATACGAATGCCAGCCTAGACAAGACGTTCCGACTACCGGTACTAGTACCCTTCCAGTTACTACATGCCCGTCATGAGAACTCACTTTAATGAGATTTGAAAACACGAAAATCATTGTAAAATCAATCATGATGTGGTGTGTGCTTTCATGGATGTGATATGTTATGATTATACGATTTCATGATAGGCATTATTTGATAATACATACTTATGAACATGCTTGTACAATATCAAACGTAACATTTAACATAAAACATATAAACATCATGAAATTTGGCATATAACACACAAAATTCTTATAAGTTTCTAATCGACTATAGTATAGGCTCTAAGGGTCTAATAACCTATCCTATATCCCTATAGTCATGGCTCTGATACCAATCTGTCACACCCCGACCCGCAGCGGAAATAAGAGTCGGGGCATAATTGGGTTATCACCAAAGCACATGACATTTACTATTATGTTTCATAATTAATGAAGTCAAAGTTACATGTTCAAACATCCAAACATGTTCATTAATACAAAGGAAATAACCAAACATAACAATTCCAATACTAAATCGTTTTATTCTTTTAACCCAGGTCCTATGTGTTCCTAGCTGCTGATGGTTCACCTGTACCATGTGTAAAATGGGAGTTTTTGGGTCAACATAAGTTGGCGAGTGAACCTTACTAGATAAACATTTGATAATGATTTTATGGTTAGTTTATCAATGAAATATTGTGAATAATCATAAAAGAGCAAATGTAAGTAATCAAGCATTGGCAAATAGCAGTTACAATTATAACATACAATAACACTTGATAGCATACATGAACATACCAATATCATATGATAACTAACATAAATGAACTGTGCGATCAAGGCTCAATCAAACGGAGCCGATCGTATTGCATGAACTGAAATGTAAAATGAACTGTGCGATCAAGGCTCAATCAAACAGAGCCGATCGTATTGCATGTACTGAAATGTAAAATGAACTGTGCGATCAAGGCTCAATCAAACGGAGCCGATCGTATTGCATGTACTGAAATGTAAACTGAACTGTGCGATCAAGGCTCAATCAAACGGAGCCGATCGTTGCGGGCACGCCAGGTTCAACCGCATAATAAAATGGGGAACAAGCTCAAACCTCATAAATGGGGAGCGGCGGCCTCGGTAATTGCATGTACTGAAATAATAATTTGCATCCAATAATAACTACTTAACAGCAACAAACTAAATACACATGTCATGATATGATGTATGCACAATAGTTTAGTTATAATATGTATATAAACAAAGACACATGATACACCCCAAAAACTGATTAAAACGGGGAATTTGAAAGGTTCACTCACATTGGGTGCGTTGGATTGGAGATGGTGAGATGCGCACGATTTAGATGAGCGGATCGACGAGGAATACTAACCTAAATAATAATGAGAAATGTATTAAATGGATGGATTTTATTAAGGATTTTAAATGAAATTTTTAGATATATTTTTGTGAGTTTATGGCTATTTTCTATCTTTAAAAATTTATTTTTAAGTATTTTTAATTGATTTTTAAATTAAATTAAATAATAAAAATATAAAAAATATATTATTTTTTAGTGTTGACCGTTGACCGTTGACCGGTTCGGTCATCGCATAATTCTGCGTCGGGTGGGATTCGAACCGGCGACCTTCCGTTCGCGTGCACGTAGCTCTACCAACTGAGCTACGTGTCTAACCCGTTATAAACTCGTTTTTAATTATATTTATACACTTATTTGAATTAACCGAAAATTCCTTTATTTGCAAAAACGTTTTAAATCAATTGGACCGGTGCTCGTGACGAGATTCGAACGCGCGACGTGAAGTTCATGATGCACATAGTCCACCGCTGGACTGTGTGTCTAACCCGGTTATATTCTTGGTTTTTATTATACTTAACAACTATCTGTTTTAACCCGGTTTAGTTCTTGATCAAAAAAAGCAGGTTATTACACAAGGCGTGCGTGTAGCAAGGATCGAACTCGGGACGTGTGTGTGAAATTTG